>CM062289.1:394969996-395677971 GCA_031216915.1 Pictodentalium vernedei
GAGATATTATTGCATGTTTTTAGTGGATATCGTATAACTAAGTTAACCCTTTACCCAACGAATCGCCCGCATCCGCCCACGTAATAAACTAATATGCAATTCAACAGTGAAAAAATATTATTTTTCAAAAAATTTCCACAAAACCATATCATGTGACCCCTCGTTGGAACGAGCTCGTTCCAACGAGGGGTCACATGATATGGTTTTGTTGAAATTTTTTTGAAAATTAAAAAAAAAGGATATTTAAAATAACAAATTTCGATATCGTCTGCGTTGGGTAAAGGGTTAAAGAATATTTGCATTTGAAGAGAGTGTATGGCATGTCATTTTTGGAAATGCCTGGAAAATGTAGAGCGGAACCATAGCACTCTCGCTATTTGCTTGATTGGTACTGAAGACCATTATTTCCCAAAAATATTTTCATCTCTGTGCTTATGGGCTTCCGTAATATTTTTTCTTTTCCCTCCTCAAACGGCTGAGTGTTTATAGAATTTTCATAATTGTCTACAATAAAGAAGCCATGACTTGATTTTTATGGAACTTCATTAGAGTCGGGCATCACGAATTTATTTATTTATTTATTTATTGGTGTTTAAGGTCACATACTTCAGTACAATGGCTAATCGTGACCGCAACATAGAAATAAAGTCAGATCCCGCCAATCATACCCATGATGCCCATTTTAGAGGACTTCCACCCCAAGAGTTGATGACTAGGGCCTATTTAATCAGTAAAACAGAGATTGTGAGTTTCACTCGCCGGGGTTCCCATGGGGATGTTAAGGGCATATTCCTATTTACACAAGTATATTTTCTTACTAAGATGCTCGGATATTCCTCTACTCGTGGTCGTAACTATGAGCTAGGGGTGTTCGAGGTGTGGCGTCCCTAATACTTGATTCGCCTCTGTTGGTATGTTGATAATCATGTACTTTCGGGACAAGAGATGCTTTTTGGATTCAGGGAGGATCCAGAAAATTTGGGGGGACATCTGTTTTTTTCAATTGGGGTTGTCCCCCAAATAAATTGAGATGTCTTAATTTATTTATTATTGGGGCTTAACGATGATCACCTCGTGTCGGACAGTTTTACGGGTGGAGGAAGCCGGTGTAACAGGAATGGAAGTCCGTAGGAAAATTAGTCCCTCTGAACTATTTTTCCGCGGAATTATAGTCCTAGGTCTAACATTTCTAGGAATAGTAGTCCGCCGGACTACTATTCCTAGAAATGTTAGACCTAGGACTATAATTCCGCGTAATAATAGTACAGAGGGACTAACGTTCCTACGAACTTCCATTCCTTTTACACCGGAGTACCCGGAGAGACCCCCGAGCTACAACGAGCAACTCCCAGACTCCCCCAACGCACTAACTCTACACAAACAGGGTTAGCAATGGTTGAAGACGGGTGCACCATCGACGTGCAGTACACCTATGTACACAACGCCACCGTGCTCCGACGCGGGCAGTCGGGATTAAGTACCTTCCTCAAGGACATAACGCGGTTGCTGCAGGCGGGATTCGAACCGAGGACCTCTCGGCTTGTAGCCTGCATCTTTACCTACTGAGCCACCGCGTGTGTAGGTGTCTTCATACATATGATTAGACCACTGAATGCGTCTTGAAGTGTTTTTATCAACTGCATGTGTATAGGTTTCTACTCGATACTGGAAATATTTGCTTCAAACTTCAAAGTTGGGTGATATTTTTCTCCAGAAATTTGGTGACATTTGAACTCCATAGTTTGGGCGCCTGTATCTGTAACAGGTATCAAATCGGCTCTGAATCCGTCCCTTCTTGGACTTATGTCGCACATGCAGTCGGTCTCATGCAAATGAAGGTCTGTGTCTGACTGGAGATGTTGGAATCCCAGCATGACCAGTTTTGAGTTCGGTATGCGTGCTAATTAAATATGAAGTTGGAAAGTCATGCATCACCTCAACTATACCATAGGTATCACGGAACTAAATATTTTCCCATAGGCGACCATTATAACGTTCAGGCGGAAAAAAATATGATTGCATCACTTTAATTTGGCATTCAGATATCTCTGTTAAGTATAGCCCTTCAGACAACTTTTTCTGATCCGAAAACAGGGGCTCATGCAACAAATAAGAGAGAAAAACTAACAAATAAGAGAGAAAAACTGACACAAGGGGAAGTACCGGCCACGTGCACATATTTTTCAGGGAATTCCCTACAAAAACACACAAAAAGTAAATTGTATTTTTTAGGTCCAAAAGTCATCAAATCACCCTCTTTTTTATCAGGAATATTCAACAATAATGCAAGATGTCAATTGAATGTTTCAAACGTTTATTGAAACAATATATTTTCCCAAGGCTGTTTATTTTTAGAGAGATTGCATCATTTCCGAGTGCAACATTTTAAGGCGATTAACTCTAATTTCAGTATTTAGTTCTGCGATACCTGTAAGTTATCTCCGCCAACATGCATGGTGTATGCACATGATGATTTAACTGGCTGAGTGTTGGAAGCCACTATCTGGGCTTTCCAAAAAATGAAGTTACTACAGCAAAAATCAACATTATCCTTTCTTGCGTCACATATTCAGTCAAACACAGATAATATTTTGTGCATTTAAATTTGTTCTATTACAAATCATTGGAGAGTGCCTGGACGCACTCTCCAATAATTTATAATAAAACAAATTTTGAATAACGAATTCAGACTACCAAAATTAATCTAGCCCTCAACCAATTAATACCAGGATGTCGGTTATTGCCAGGTATTAAATCTCCATATACCATACATGTTGGCGGAGATAACATTTTTGTCCCGTTTGAAACACAAAAGAAACATAGTGGAAACAAATTTGTGGACACGTTTCTCACGCTCCGCAATCAGTTGGACCAAACTCGTGAATAATTGTTTTGTTTTCACAAACACAGATGGCAACAGAAAGAGTTACATCCCTTGTGTTGTTGTTGGGGACGAGCAAACAGATTTTGTTGATAGATTTGCTCTTATTTTATTTTTCTCAAGTTGTTTGATTTAATTATTCGACTATTTAATTTATAATAGAAAAATATGATCGAATTGTCAGAAACCTGATGATATTTGTGACTATTTTCAGGTTTTGGGGTTCGAGTTTTATATCGACAAATATTCCAACTACGTCACCAAGTCACACCAACTTCGAAAAAGTCATGCCTTGATGATATAGATGGAATATTTCATCTGTGGTGACTTGAGTCAGGACTGTCGGGATTTATTTATTTACTGGGATTTAACAACACTTTCGACAGCCAGGGTCACCTCGCGTCGGACAGTTTTGTGGGTGGAGGAAACCCGGAGAGAACTACCGAACAACTGCCAGACTCCCCAACGTACTAACTCTACACAAGCAGGGTTAGCACTGGTTGAAGACAAGAGCACACCATCGACTAAGTGTCGTGCCCAAGGACACAACGCAGTGACCTCTGGCGGGGAACGAACCGTGGACCTTTCGGCTTGAAGTCCAATTCTGTAACGACTGAGCCACCGGGCTCCCACGACAGTCGGGGAAAACTGGGTTTATACCTACCCCCCCCCCCCCGCATCCAGTCGATCATCTTCTCAACGCCCTGTCTCTACTTGGCAAGAGAGCAGAGTTTTCCAAGATTAGGTCGTTACAAGATTCTGAACTCTTGTTGGAATAACAGTAGACAGGCTTAGCCAACTTGTTTACCTTTTACCATGTCGAGTGCTGAATTAACTGGAAGTGCAATTCTCGCTAGGCTTTACAGTATGTAGTTCGTAGTGGGGGCGCGGTGGCTCAGTAGGTAGAGGTGCAGGCTGCAAGCCGAGAGGTCCTCGGTTCGAATCCCTCCTGCAGCAACCGCGTTGTGTGCCTTGGGCAAGACACTTCACCCCCATTGCCCACGTGGGGGCACGGTGGCGTTGTGTACTAAGGCGTACTGCACGTCGATGGTGCACCTATCTTCAACCAATGCTAACCCTGCTTGTGTGGAGTTGGTATGTTCGGAAGCTGACAGTTGCTCGCCGTTGCTCGGTAGTTCTCTCCGGGTACTTCGGCTTCCTCCACCCGTAAAACTGTCATGGTCATGATTAGCCATTGTGCAGAAATATATGACCTTAAACACCAATAAATAAATAAATAAATAAATAAATAAATAAATAATGTAGTTCGTAGTTGTGCTTCATATTAATCTATTTGAAGAGAAATTATTTCGTCTTTGTGGATTCCCCTTGCTATGTATTTCTGAAGGTATTTGATGTAACAAATAAGCCGAGAGAAAATACCCAGAGGAGTATTTTCTCTCAGCTTTTTGTTACATCAAATGACAAATTGCGAATGCCATTGTTGCTTTCAGTATGCGGCTTTAGGTCTCGTTACAGTTATTATTATTATTTAAATTAAACTTCAAATTTAAATAGATCAACTTGAAACTGATGTCGGGGTGCCTACTTTGGGCGAGGGGGGCCCTATCAGCCTTGGGTAGTTGGGCTACATACATGGGAATTGGGCACAAATGATGGAGTAGCCTAACATATTTTGGGCACACGGGGTAAGGAGGCCTTACAAATTTGAGCGCAAAGGGGTGGCCAGATTTGGTCCTAAATGATGCAACGGTTTTACACATTTGGGCGCAGGAGGACTTACAAGGGGGTGGGATGGCCTTGCAGACTTGGGCACCTGGGGGAAGCCTTACAAATTTGGTCAAAACCCCGGAGTCATGATCCCAAGATCCACCAAAAGAGGGCAGATGTGAACCTTCTATACTACTTATACCGAAACACCGAACCGATACCGATATCATGAGAATACCCCAAAACCGAACCGAACCCATCATTGAAGACTGAAACTGTCTGAATTTTCATATTTTCCTACAATCCCTATTTATAAGGCCGTATTGTGGCAGCTGAAGGGTCCATTTTCATGAAAGAAGTGACTGATTTTTTTCTGTTTTGATAACCGTTGAGTTCCTGGGAAATTGTCCAGAATTCCCACAAATCTACAACCTGTACGTGAGAGCAAATGTGCCCGTAGGTACTTGCAAATTGGAATTTACTCTCAGGTAGAGGTTGGCAATATACCGAAAAACCGAACCAATACTGATATCATGGGGATACCAAAAAATCGAACCGGATCCATCATTGAATACCAAAATTGTCTGAAGTTTCATATTTTCCAACTTTAGTTATGTAAAGGGGTTTGTTATGGCTGGACAGTAGTTGAAGAGGTCATTTTCCAGAAACAAGTGACTGGTGTTCGTTTCAGTTTTGTTAACCCTTAGAGGCCTAGGCAATTGTCCTGAATTCCCACTGGACTACAACCTGTACATGTCCAGTTATTTAGCAGTAATTTCTAGTCAAGTCTTGGCTGCCTGTTAAGGCAGCCAAGACTCGACTAGATATCACTGCTCATGTGGTTTATCTATCGCCAGGAGGACCTCCTTATGGTGGGATGTTACATGATCTGAGATCGCAACAGCCTGATATTGGTCTTTGAAGGTTAAGATGTGTTTAGAACAAGTCACAAAATTACTATAGATATGATTTATGTTGGCAGAAGAAAGCCAGTGTGGAGCTCACTAGTAGTGGCATAAAGCCACTGTGGTAGAATGATAGAAGAACAAAGTATTCAGTATTTTCCAGATGTTAATTCCCCTTTGGTATTGTCAGCAGATCTCAGTCAAGTCATATACCGAATACCGAACCGATACCGCAACATAGCTCCATAAAAATACAGAAACCGATACCGAACTCAACATTCCAATACCGCCCATCTCTAAAGAGTTGAAAAATTGAAGAGTACTTTAAAACAAATTATTCCTGGCTAAATACACTAGAGGTGTGACTGTCCCCGATGGGCCTGTCCATACCCCCGCTGCCATTATTCTAAGACGATAAGGGGCATAACTCTAGCAAAAAAAGTCTGATCGAAACAAAAATCGCAGGTGCACGGGTTCCTATGGTAGTGAACATCCATACAAAGTTTCAAAGGAATCGATCCTTAAGGGCTCGTTTCCTTTTAAAAGGTCATTTCCGAGGTTATTAAATATCCTCCGCCAAGTGGCTATTTTGAGCTATAGTTTTATTTTGTGGTGGTGTGGATTTAGTAAATAATTCTCATTAATGGTGATATGGCCAAAATAATCTGTTAATGGTCTTGCTTCAAACTGTGTACTGTCAAGTCCATTTCAATTGGGGTCAAGGTCACATAGGAGTGTTCAATGACTACCCCAGATCTGTTTGGGAACTGACAATTTGCAGGCTACAAATGGGATAATTTTTGTGTAAATTTGCTTTGAGATAGCCTTCTGAAAAAATGAATAAGAAACCCATATGTTTTTTTGTCAGATTGACCATCTTGTGCTGTAAAATCCTCAGTGGAGGAATGAATAATTCCTATATCACTATATCATTATCGATGCACGAAAATTGGAAATTTATCCCCAAAATGAGAAAATTTTGACCATTTTGAGCCATTGTTTTAGCCATCAACTGTGTCTTTCAGCTGAGTGTATTTGAGTGTTATTTTGTTATGTGCAGTTGTCTTCAGAAAAGGCCATATTCAGAGCTTCCAGAAACCGTATACATTGTGAGTAATGTGAATAGGGGAGGTAATTAAAATGCAAAATATCCTCGGCCGTGTTAATGAGAAGCCATACATTTCTTGAAAAATCAACTTTTTCACCTGAATAACTGTAACGAGACCTAAACATCTGAGAAAATCTGTGGACAAAACGCATGCATTCTAAGATGAAAAGGGGCATAACTCTGGAAAAAAGTCCAATCGAAACTGTAATCACAGATGCACAAGTCTCCATGGCAGTGAACATCCGTACAGAGTTTCAAATCAATCCACCTGTAAACATCTGATAAAATCTCCGAACAAAATTCACGTATTCTAAGACAAAAAGGGGCATAAGTCTGGCAAAAAAGGTCCGATCAAAACTATAAGCGCAGGTGCACAGTTTCCTATGGTAGTAAACCTCCATACCAAGTTTCAAAGAAATCGACCCAAAAGTGTCTGAGAAAATCTCTGGACAAAATCCTATGCAATTCGGGCGAAAGGGGGCATAACTCTGGAAAAAAATATTCCGATCGAAATTATAATCGCAAGTGTACAGGACCCATGGTAGTAAATATCCATACCAAGTTTCAAAGGAAATCGACCCATTAACATCTGAGAAAATATCCGGACAAAATTCGCGTATTCTTAGATGATAAGAGGCATAATTCAGACAAAAAAGTCCGATCAAAATTATAATCACAGGTGCACAGGTTCCCTTGGTAGTAAACATCTATACCAAGTTTCAAAGGAATCTCTGGACAAAATTCTAGGTCTGCTATTTGAAGTTGAAAAGGGGCATAATTCTGGAAAAAATAATCCGACCCGAACTATTATCGCAGGTGCACAGGTTCCCATGGTAGTGAACATTCATACCAATGTTCGAGCAAATTATGTCTACGGACAAGGTGATTCCAGTAACCCCCCCCCCCCCCCCCAACTCGTTGCGGGGGTATAATTATACAGGCAGTAGTCTTGACGCAAGTATCGACGCTCCAAGTCGGCCATGCCGGTCCTTAACAGCCTGAATCGGGTTCTGCAGGCTTCCATTTGTATGACCAAAAGCCAAAGATCATGAAAAATGGCGTATTTGAAGTTTTATTAACAAATTATGTATTTTCCCATTTTCCCATGATCAAGTATTATAAGAGAGTAAAGGTACACAACTCACTGGCTTGGAAGATATCTACTTGCCGTATTCAGGTGCCCGACCAACAAAAAAGTGACTAGTTCCCGAGATATGTATTGACCCGTTTTAGCGTTAAAAAGTATTGAATTGGGCAAGGGGTATACGAACGTAAAGCTTAATGTCTTAGCTGTCGAATGACATCAACACCTCGATTACAAATTCAGGTGTTTGATTTTTTTTCTGTGAGTTTGAATAAGGCAGGTAGAAATCTTCTAAGCCAGCGAGTTCATTACCTTGTCCTGCTCATAATACTTGATCATGGGAAAATAAATAACTTGTTAATAAAACTTCAAATAAAACATTTTTCATGATCATTGGCACATGTCGAACACCTGTGTGACCAGCTGAGTGTCCCACAAGTAGTGAAGGCTGGCACTATAGGGACAAAGATTTAACACTGAATTTCCCATACCCAAATCCTTGCACCACAGGGACAAAATTAACATAGGATTTTCCATAGGGGGCTTGTCCCTATAGTGGCATTTTTGTCCCTATAGTGCTATTTTTGGAGCCAGGAAAAAGATTTTAAAATCTTTTTCCTGGCTCCAAAAGTGGCACTTTAGGGACAAACCCCGTATAGAGAATCCTATGTTAATTTTGTCCCTATAGTGTCAGTTTTGGAGAATGCGGAATTCAGTGTTAAACCCTTGCCCCTATAGAGCCAGCCTTCACTACTCCCACACAAGCATCAAATCTAATCTTCAAGAAAGTACACGATTATTATTACCTCTTTAGCGAGTGTTCCTTAGGCCATTATCGCTAATTTCTGGTGCATAAATACGCGATAACTGCCCAAGTCATCACGTGACGTGCTAGGCCGCTTTTAATTGTATCTCATTTCTATTAGTACCCGGAGTCCGACACGTCACTTGACAGAATTAAGCCCCGTTCCAAATCTTCTGTTTCCGCTTTGTAAGTTCGGATGCATGTCGCCCGAGAAAAGCAAACCTCACAACAGTTATCTTGGTGATTACACCGATTAAAACGGTTTAAACCTCTCTATTGGAACACGAGGGGTCAATATGAATTACGAGATGTTTGGTGGCCGGATATGGTGTCTTGTGAGGCGAAGTGAGATCAATATTAGGCGAGGCGTTAGCCGAGCCTAATATTGATCTCACTGAGCCTCACATGACACCATATCCGACCACTAAACATCCCGTAGCGTATTTATTATGTCACTGGATAAAATCCTGTGTGTCCAAGTAGCAAACTTTTGGTTTTCTAGAGAACCAAAACGAAGTACCAGACAGTTTTGGTTTCTCAAAGTACCATTATAGTTTGGTTGCTTGGAGTACCAACAATGTGTTGGTTTCCTAAAGTACTATAATTTTGGTACCCCACACGGGACAAGTTGAGGACCGCATTTGGTATCACAGAGTACTCAGAGTTTTAGAGTGTTGAAAATCATGTTACCGTTATATATTAACCCTTTTAACCCTAGCGGCCGTTTTTCCGGCCAGGAATATGATACGTCATAATTTCATAAAACAGGATGGATGCTAAGTGCATGTGTGTGTAGACCAATCAATATTTTCAACGTGCATCCCCAAGGCTGCACGTTGAAAATATTAATTGGTCTATCCCTAAATAATGAACATGGACTCTTCCAGTTGCTGTCATTGAACTAATATGGAATATACTACCAGGGTTCGAAGGGTTAACAAAAGCGATTCGATATCTAAGACTCCAGTACTGATGAAATTGTCCTGATTGGAGAAGTTATTGGTGGTGGTGGGAAGGGGGTCATCCACACCTTAAACCGTCGTCCCTGTAGCCATCGTATGATCAATCAACTGAGTTCAATGCCTGAGGTGAAAAAGATAACTAGAATTCCGAAGCAAAAAGAAGTCGTTGGATCATAAACAGTGGCAGTCAATGGGGGGGGGGGGGGGGGGGAGGGGTGGGCTAAGGAGCGACCGCCCTAAGCGGCATCTCTTTGGGCAGTAGAATATGTCAATAAAGTCTTGTACTCCTGAAGTCTACATGTATATGAAGCCAGCCATCAAAAAATACTTAGCCATGCATGGGGATGGGCCACACTTAAGTTTACCTCGGGCGACGGATTGCCGCCCGAGGTAAACTTAAGTGTGGCCTATCCCCATGCATGGCTAAGTATGTTAAAGAATCAGATTCGAGTCAATTTTACAAAATAAAAAGTTTAAGGTCACATAGTGACAGTTTTACGGGCGGAGGAAGCCGGAGTACCCGGAAAGAACACCGAGCATCGACGAGCAACTGTCAGCTCCTCAAGATTTTAACTCTGTTCAAGCTCCGCTCAAGCAGGGTTACAGCGGTTGAAGACATGTGCACCATCGACGTGCAGTACGCCTTAGTACACGGCGTCATCATGCCCCCATGTAGGCAACCGGGATAAAGTGCCTTACCCAAGGACACAACGCGGGTCGTCCCGGGCGGGGATCGAACTCGGAACCTCTACCATAGAAGTCCAACAGTCTACCACTGAGCCACCGTGCTCCCTCATATAATGATGAAATGTGATACACGTATTAGCTATTTAAAAACTTTTGTTGTGTTATTCCCCGCAGTTTAGTCAATATTTGAAGTTCGATAATTGTGACCGTCACACTCATCAGTGTCAATTGGTTAATTTGGTTTCGACCAATTAAACTTAAAAAGCAAATTAGGGTTGGTACCCCGCCAAATAACAGTGATGTCCAGTTGGCAACAAAGGAAACTCGGCAATTATCCAGTTGAAAAGTGCTTTTAGTTCAATTTTCGTGTAGACTGGTTGTTACATGGGAGGTGTGTGATAAATACAGAACCACACATGTGTTCGAACGGATAAGAATTATTGCAGTCGATTGCTTTGGCTCCGGATATCACTCGAGCCTTCGGTTCTCGGGATATCCTGGGCCAAAACAATCTCGTGCGATAATTCTTAACCCATTCAAATGTATGTGCGGTTCTGTCTGCGTTCCTTTATACGAGAGTAAATCTAATTACCCAAATAGACCCGTCAATCCAATCCCACCAAATCACCCAAAACTACCCACATCTACCCAGGAACGCACCCACAGAACATACTTCCATCCTAGTATAAGCCGTTGGATCACATAGCAATCACGTGGTGCCATAGAAACCAAAATGGCGGTATCGTGTATATAAAATGGACGTCGGAAACATGTGCCCCATAACAACTCGCGCTGCGCACTAAAACCACATATCAATATGGGGATGGCGTCAAAAGTTGGACACTTACGCGGGCTACTATGACAACCCAACATGGCGTAACTGCTCACATGACTATGATGTCACTTCCTAGGTTCACCACTAGGTCTATCCAATTAGACCCGATCCATCGCTCTCCGACTACTGACGAACACGACCGGGGTATCCCTCTCTTGTCAGTGGGGTCGGGGGATCTCGTGGGGAAATGGAGGCCGGTGTGAGGCCCGCGTGGGAGCTTGGCCTATAGCTGTATTCAGGGGGTACGGTATCATCAACGATAATGTGTTATCGCCGACAATATCGTATCCCTGGAACCGGTGCTTGTAAAAAAATTGAATTACAAAAAAATAGGAGGGGCGTGCGCTGGATGTGCGCCCTCTATATCCGCCCATAATTCAAATCTCCACAAACTCACCTTAGCAACGCCCCTGGGGAACGGCATAGGCAAAATTGCATCAACGCAAATGTTTGCTTTGGCCTACTTGCTGTTTTTACCCACAATTATTCGATTTATTTTTATGATATACAAAACCAATAATTATTTGGAAAAATACACTTTGTACACCAAGATTCAACGTTGAACAATGCTGTCGGGAATGTCGCGAAAATGACCGATTCAAGGAAGTGTAAATCTTGACAGTTCCGACTGTGGTGGATCAAGTTCTTTCTGATAAATTATTCCAACTACGCAACCAAGAAATAACTTCGTCGAAGTCATGCCTTGATGATGTAGTTGAAATTAGTTGGAAAAACTTTTAACTTCTCGGAAACTTATTTGTGGAGAAATAAAAAAAATACATGTAAAAAAATAGTCGTGGCGCAACTTCTCGCACTTAATTTACTCCCCCAATTGGCTATGCCACCCCATCGCCCCATTGTCCATACCGGATACTATGAACGTCCACAATTTGTGTATAACTGACTGTGTATGACTTGTGTATGGCGCAATGCCAAACACAGAGGCAGCGGAAGCTCGATACAAGTGGAGGAGTTCAACTTGTCAGGGCTACCAAAGTTCGGCCCATTGGGTGAAAAGTTACAATCGTACATGTACAGTCTCTCGTTTAGATGAGCATGCTGCGGTGTGGTCACTGTCCTGTCCATTTTTTCTACTTCAATCACCTTCCAACCCGAAGGCTAGCTTTCGGGTTGGAAGATGGGTGAAGTAGAAGAAATGGACCGAAGCTTCCGAAGGTAGAATTCTTTTGCCAAATGTTGCTTAGATTTGCAAATAATATATTCCAAAAATGCCTGTTTTTGACACGTTTGCGTGCGTCATTGTGTATCCGCGCAACATGCCTGTGGGAAATGTGCCCCCTGGTTCCGCCGCATCTGGCCAAGCAAGTCCAGTTATCAAATATTGTCTCGTTTGAAAGTAGATACATGAGTACCAGCAAGAACGAATCGATTTCAAAGTCACCAATCCAGACGAAAACGTCCCAAGTGGAAAATTTACTGGGGTGTCACTACCCCCCCCCCCCCACCCCCCGACTGCTGTTTCTAGAATCGGATGGAACTTTCTCCCCATCCACACTTCTTTATCTGGTTTTATAAGAAAAATACACGTGCTTTTTAGTTTTAAACAAAATGCAGTTTTTTTCAATCCCGGAGTTATCGAAAGTGTTCAGTTTTCTTTACTACCGGCTAAAGGTTCAACAACTGATGTGATCTGATAATAGGTTCCATGTATACTCTTAAGTTTATTTAAGGTACCAGTACAGTTTTTCCTTTACTGGGCGTCTTTGATTTACTCTCCATTTCACAATGAAGCTCTTTTGCTTTCTCCAGCGGAAGGATCCTCCCTATAACAGGCCTAAGCCAACCCGCGTTCATGCCTTCTTGAACTGCGACGTGCATCCTGTCGATTTCATCTTTGCTGGAAACGAAAAGAGAAACAGCGGTAACCGTCGTTTCCTTTCCCATTAACATTTCGGGTTCGATGTTGACGAATCCAAGGGACCCAATAACAACTATTCGCCCATTTCTATCTGCAAGTTGCAAGTCTTTCGCAAGATTTTTGTTTGCCAACATTTCCAGAATGATGTCCACACCTTGTCTTTTTGGTTTAATAAACTCAAATATTTCATCTGCGTATCCGTCATTATTGTGATTGACCGCGAAATCTGCTCCGGTTTTTCTAACTATTTCGAGACCCTCTTCAGAACCAGCAGTCCCAATTACTGTTAACCCTCGTGATTTTGCCATTTGCACGGCAGCTAATCCTACACCGCCACTAGCTCCATTAATGAGGACAAGCTCGCCCTTCTTTGCATTTGCTTTTGTGAACAAAGCCTTGAAGGTCGTAAAATATGGTATTCCTATCGCGGCACCTTGTTCAAAAGTTAGATTCTCTGGTAGGTGACCAACGCAGTCCTCCTCGGCGACCAGATATTCAGCATAAGTTCCCAGCTTTGTTGGCCCATGTGATGAATACACTCTATCTCCTTTCTTAAATTTCTTAACTCCAGGTCCAACTGATTCCACGATGCCCGCTGCATCATATCCTGGTATGTACGGGAGGTCGGGCAAATAGAAAAACGCACCAGCTCGAACATAAGTGTCCACTGGATTCACTCCGATAGCATGAACCCTAATACACACTTCTCGTTCTTTCTTAGCACAAACACGTGGGTGTTGGGAAACCTCAAGAACATCGGGGCCCCCAAAACGTCGAATTACTGCAGCTTTCATCATTTTCACGAAGTTAATGTTAGTAATACGGAGAGAGAATAAAGGAATGCGATAATTGCCTCACTTGAAATTCTGTCACAGAAACCAAAATATGTACAGGGGAAACTACGGAATACGGTTAGCGTCACTTATAAATCAATTTTTATGACGTAATTTTATCACTTGCCATGTTGTAAATACGGCATACTATATCGTAATTGCGAATTATATCGTAATCACGACCATAGAAATCGGAAAAAAGTCTTTTTTAATATCCGATTTCTATGATCACGACAGAGTACATCACAATTACGACATAACTGACTCTGAATTACGACATACTAAGTAATACGGAGAGAGAATAAAGGAATGCGATAATTGCCTCACTTGAAATTCTGTCACAGAAACCAAAATATGTACAGGGGAAACTACGGAATACGGTTAGCGTCACTTATAAATCAATTTTTATGACGTAATTTTACCACTTGCCATGTTGTAAATACGGCATACTATATCGTAATTGCGAATTATATCGTAATCACGACCATAGAAATCGGTAAAAAGTCTTTTTTTATATCCGATTTCTATGATCACGACAGAGTACATCACAATTACGACATAACTGACTCTGAATTACGACATACTATGACGTAATTACAACTTCAGTATCTCGTAAAATTTCGACTTTTCACATCGTAATTACGCCATAATTTATCTCGTAATTACGATTCAGTATGTCGTAATTACGCCATAACTTACCTCGTAATTTACGACATGGTATGTCGTACTTACGACTTATGCCATATAGCGATTTCCTGATTGCGACACAGTGTGTTGTAATTACGATTTAATATAGTATAAATTATGTCGTAATTATCTCCGCCAACATGCATGGTGTATGTACATGATGATTTAACTGGCTGAGTGCTGGAAGCCACTATCTGGGCTTTCCAAAAAATGAAGTTACTACAGCAAAAATCAACATTATCCTTTCTTGCGCCACATATTCAGTCAAACACAGATAATATTTTGTGCATTTAAATTTGTTCTATTACAAATCATTGGAGAGTGCCTGGAGGCACTCTCCAAGAATTTCAGTAAACAGATTTTGTTGATAGATTTGCTCTTATTTTATTTTTCTCAAGTTGTTTGATTTAATTATTCGACTATTTAATTTATAATAGAAAAATATGATCGAATTGTCAGAAACCTGACGATATTTGTGACTATTTTCAGGTTTTGGGGTTCGAGTTTTATATCGACAAATATTCCAAATACGTCACCAAGTCACACCATCTTCGAAAAAGTCATGCCTTGATGATATAGATGGAATATTTCATCTGTGGTGACTTGAGTCAGGACTGTCGGGATTTATTTATTTACTGGGATTTAACAACACTTTCGACAGCCAGGGTCACCTCGCGTCGGACAGTTTTGTGGGTGGAGGAAACCCGGAGAGAACTACCAAACAACTGCCAGTCTCCACAACGTACTAACTCTACACAAGCAGGGTTAGCACTGGTTGAAGACAAGAGCACACCATCGACTAAGTGTCGTGCCCAAGGACACAACGCAGTGACCTCTGGCGGGGAACGAACCGTGGACCTTTCGGCTTGAAGTCCAATTCTGTAACGACTGAGCCACCGGGCTCCCACGACAGTCGGGGAAAACTGGGTTTATACCTACCACCCCCCCCCCCCCTCCAGTCGTTCTTCTTCTCAACGCCCTGTCTCTACTTGGCAAGAGAGCAGAGTTTTCCAAGAGTAGGTCGTTACAAGATTCTGAACTCTTGTTGGAATAACAGTAGACAGGCTTATCCAACTTGTTTACCTTTTACCATGTCGAGTGCTGAATTAACTGGAAGTGCAATTCTCGCTAGGCTTTACAGTATGTAGTTCGTAGTGGGGGCGCGGTGGCTCAGTAGGTAGAGGTGCAGGCTGCAAGCCGAGAGGTCCTCGGTTCGAATCCCACCTGCGGCAACCGCGTTGTGTGCCTTGGGCAAGACACTTCACCCCCATTGCCCACATGGAGGCACGGTGGCGTTGTGTACTAAGGCGTACTGCACGTCGATGGTGCACCTGTCTTCAACCAATGCTAACCCTGCTTGTGTGGAGTTGGTATGTTCAGGAGCTGACAGTTGCTCGCCGTTGCTCGGTGGTTCTCTCCGGGTACTTCGGCTTCCTCCACCCGTAAAACTGTCATGGTCATGATTAGCCATTGTGCAGAAATATATGACCTTAAACACCAATAAATAAATAAATAAATAAATAAATAATGTAGTTCGTAGTTGTGCTTCATATTAATCTATTTGAAGTGAAATTATTTCGTCTTTGTGGATCCCCCCTTGCTATGTATTTCTGAAGGTATTTGATGTAACAAATAAGCCGAGAGAAAATACCCAGAGGGTATTTTCTCTCAGCTTATTTGTTACATCAAATGACAAATTGCGAATGCCATTGTTGCTTTCAGTATGCGGCTTTAGGTTTCGTTACAGTTATTATTTAAATTTAAATTAAACTTCAAATTTAAATAAATCAACTTGAAACTGATGTCGGGGTGCCTACTTTGGGCGAGGGGGGCCCTATCAGCCTTGGGTAGCTGGGCTACATACATGGGAATTGGGCACAAATGATGGAGTAGCCTAACATATTTTTGGCACACGGGGTAAGGAGGCCTTACAAATTTGAGCGCAAGGGGGTAGCCTGATTTGGGCTTAAATGATGCAACGGCTTTACACATTTGGGCGCAGGAGGTCTCAAAGGGGATGGGGTGGCCTTGCAGACTTGGGCACCTGGGGGTGGGGGTGGTGGAGGCCTTACAAATTTGGTCAAGAACCCGGAGTCATGATCCCAAGATCCACCAAAAGAGGGCAGATGTGAACCTTCTATACTACTTATACCGAAACACCGAACCGATACCGATATCATGAGGATACCGAAAAACCGAACCGAACCCATCATTGAAGACTGAAACTGTCTGAATTTTCATATTTTCCTACAATCCCTATTTATAAGGCCGTATTGTGGCAGCTGAAGGGTCCATTTTCATGAAAGAAGTGACTGATTTTTTTCTGTTTTGATAACCGTTGAGTTCCTGGGAAATTGTCCAGAATTCCCACAAATCTACAACCTGTACATGAGAGCAAATGTGCCCGTAGGTACTTGCAAATTGGAATTTACTCTCAGGTAGAGGTTGGCAATATACCGAAAAACCGAACCAATACTGATATCATGGGGATACCAAAAAATCGAACCGGATCCCTCATTGAATACCAAAATTGTCTGAAGTTTCATATTTTCATACTTTAGTTACTTAAAGGGATTTGTTATGGCTGGATAGTAGTTGAAGAGGTCATTTTCCAGAAACAAGTGACTGGTGTTCGTTTCAGTTTTGTTAACCCTTAGAGGCCTAGGCAACTGTCCTGAATTCCCACTGGACTACAACCTGTACATGTCCAGTTATTTAGCAGTGATTTCTAGTCAAGTCTTGGCTGCCTGTTAAGGCAGCCAAGACTTGACTAGATATCACTGCTCATGTGATTTATCTATCGTCAGCAGAACCTCCTTATGGTGGGATGTTACATGTTCTGAGATCGCAACAGCCTGATATTGGTCTTTGAAGGTTAAGATGTGTTTAGAACAAGTCACAAAATTACTATAGATATGATTTATGTTGGCAAAAGAAAGCCAGTGTTGAGCTCACTGGGAGTGGTAAAATGCCACTGTGGTAGAATGATAGAAGAACAAAGTATTCAGTATTTTCCAGATGTTAATTCCCCTTTGGTATTATCAGCAGATCTCAGTCAAGTCATATACCGAATACCGAACCGATACCGCAATATAGCTCCATAAAAATACCGAAACCGATACCGAACTCAAAATTCCAATACCGCCCATCTCTGAAGAGTTCAAAATTTCAAGAGAACTTTAAAAGAAATTATCCCTGGCCAAATGCACTAGAGGTGTGACTGTCCCCGATGGGCCTGTCCATACCCCCTCTGCCATTATTCTAAGACGAAAAGGGCATAACTCTAGCAAAAAAAGTCTGATCGAAACTATAATCGCAGGTGCACGGGTTCCTATGGTAGTGAACATCCATACAAAGTTTCAAAGGAATCGATCCATAAGGTCTAGTTTTCTTTTTGAAAGGTCATTTCCGGGGTTATTGGATATCCTCGGTCAAATGGCTATTTTGAGCTATAGTTTTATTTTGTGGTGGTGTGGATTTAATAAATAATAATTTCCATTAATGGTGATATGGCCAAAATAATCTGTTAATGGTCTTGCTTCAAACTGTGTACTGTCAAGTTCATTTCAATTGGGGTCAAGGTCACATAGGAGTGTTCAATGACTACCCCAGATCTGTTTGGGAACTGACAATTTGCAGGCTACAAATGGGATAATTTTTGTGTAAATTTGCTTTGAGAAAGCCTTCTGAAAAAAATGAATAAGAAACCCATATGTTTTTTTGTCAGATTGACCATCTTATGCTGTAAAATCCTCAGTGGAGGAATGAATAATTCCTATATCACAGTTTTATCATTATCGATGCACGAAAATTGGAAACTTATCCCCAAAATGAGAAAATTTTGACCATTTTGAGCCATTTTTTTAGCCATCAACTGTGTCTTTCATCTGAGTGTATTTGAGTGTTATTTTATTGTGTGCAGTTGTCTCCAGAAAAGGCCATATTCAGAGCTTCCAGAAACCGTATACATTGTGAGTAATGTGAATAGGGGAGGTAATTAAAATGCAAAATATCCTCGGTCGTGTTAATGAGAAGCCATACATTTCTTGAAAAATCAACTTTTTCACCTGAATAACTGTAACGAGACCTAAACATCTGAGAAAATCTGTGGACAAAATGCATGCATTCTAAGATGAAAAGGGGCATAACACTGCAGTACTCTCCAACAAGACCTAAACAAACTTGAAAAATGGGAACATGCATGGCAAATGGCTTTTAATCCTGACAAATGCGAAATAATAAGTATCTCTCGAAAACAAAACCCCATCAAACATGAATACAGACTGCACAATAAAATCCTCAAAAATACAAATAAAGCCAAATACCTCGGTGTAACGCCAACAAAAGATCTCTGATAAAAATGTCATGTAAATAATATAGTAAATAAAGCGAACACCTCGCTAAGATTCATCAAAAGAAACATAAGAACAAGTAATAGAAACATCAAAGCACTTGCATATCAGACATATGTTCGGCCACAACTTGAATACTGCTCACCTGTGTGGCATCCCTGGCAAAAAGATCTCGCACACCACATTGAGATGGTCCAACATCGTGCAGCACGCTATGTCATGAACATATATAAACACCCTAGTAGTGTTATTGACATGCTTACCATCCTAAATTGGCCGACTCTTGAGCAGCGCCGATTATATACATCCATGGTCTTACTGTATAAAATCCACCATGACCTTGTAAAAATAAAAGACACTGCTCCTCTTACTCCTACTAGAGATCACAAGTATGTTAGACCCCCATGCAGTGCCCAAATATATCTCAAATTCCTTCTATCCTCGAACTATCAACGCATGGAATAAGATCCCATACTCAATGGCAAGCTTAACAGATCTAGATGAGTTCAAATCCACCTACTACAAGTACTTTTTCAAAGTCAAATAGTCATCTAAACAAATCTTTTATCAGTTTACAAAAAAAAAAAAATAAATATCATTCATGCGCCTCCTTATAATCTTCAATCCTTTGAAGGCTAGGAGTATGATGTAGATGTAGATGTAGAAAAAGTCCAATCGAAACTGTAATCACAGGTGCACAAGTCTCCGTGGCAGTGAACATCCGTACAGAGTTTCAAATCAATCCACCTGTAAACATCTGAGAAAATCTCCGAACAAAATTCACGTATTCTAAGACAAAAAGGGGCATAAGTCTGGCAAAAAAGGTCCGATCAAAACTATAAGCGCAGGTGCACAGGTTCCTATGGGAGTAAACCTCCATACCAAGTTTCAAAGAAATCGACCCAAAAGTGTCTGAGAAAATATCCGGACAAAATCCTATGCAATTCGGGCACTCTAAGACGAAAGGGGGCATAACTCTGGAAAAAAAATATTCCGATCGAAATTATAATCGCAAGTGTACAGGACCCATGGTAGTAAATATCCATACCAAGTTTCAAAGGAAATCGACCCATTAACATCTGAGAAAATATCCGGACAAAATTCGCGTATTCTTAGATGATAAGAGGCATAATTCATACAAAAAAGGTCCGATCAAAATTATAATCACAGGTGCACAGGTTCCCATGGTAGTAAACATCTATACCAAGTTTCAAGGGAATCTCTGGACAAAATTCTAGGTCTGCTATTTGAAGTTGAAAAGGGGCATAATTCTGGAAAAAATAATCCGACCGGAACTATTATCGCAGGTGCACAGGTTCCCATGGTAGTGAACATTCATACCAATTTTCGAGCAGATTGGTCCATGAATGGTCTGAGAAAATCTCCGGACAAAATTATGTCTACGGACTAGGTGATTCCAGTATACCCCCCCCCCCCCCTCCCCTGTGTGTCCAAGTACCAAACTTTTGGTTTTCTAGAGAACCAAAACGAAGTACCAGACAGTTTTGGTTTCTCAAAGTACCATTATAGTTTGGTTGCTTGGAGTACCAACAATGTGTTGGTTTCCTGAAGTACTATAATTTTAGTACCCCACACGGGACAAGTTGAGTACCACATTTGGTATCACAGAGTACCTAGAGTTTTAGAGTGTTGAAAATCATGTTACCGTTATAATATTAACCCTTTGAACCCTAGCTGCCGTTTTTCCGGCCAGGAACATGATACGCATACGCCATAATTTCAAAAAATAGGATGGATGCTAAGTGCATGTGTGTGTAGACCAATCAATATTTTCAACGTGCATCCCCAAGGCTGCACGTTGAAAATATTAATTGGTCTATCCCTAAATAATGAACATGGACTCTTCCAGTTGCTGTCATTGAACTAATATGGAATATACCACCAGGGTTCAAAGGGTTAACAATACCGATTCGATATCTAAGACTCCAATACTGATGAAATTGTCCCCTGATTGGAGAAGTTATTGGTGGTGGTGGGAATAGGTCACCCACACCTTAAACCGTCGTCCCTGTAGACACCGTATGATCAATCAACTGAGTTCAATGCCTGAGGTGAAAAACATAACTAGAAGTCCGAAGCAAAAAGAAGTCGTTGGATCATAAACAGTGGCAGTCAATGGGGGGAGGGGGGGGGGGGCTAAAGGGCGACCGCCCTAAGCGGCATCTCTTTGGGCAGTAGAATATGTCAATAAAGCCTTGTACTCCTGAAGTCTACATGTATATGAAGCCAGCCATAAAAAAATACTTAGCCATGCATGGGGATGGGTCACACTTAAGTTTACCTCGGGCGACGGATTGTCGCCCGAAGTAAACTTAAGTGTGGCCCATCCCCATGCATGGCTAAGTATTTTAAAGAATCAGATTCGAGTCAATTTTACAAAATAAAAAGTTTAAGGTCACATACTTATGCACATTGGCTAATCGTGACCGTGACAGTTTTACGGGCGGTGGAAGCCGGAGTACCCTGAGAGAACCACCGGGCATCGACGAGCAACTGTCAGCTCCTCAACATTCTAACTCTGTTCAAGCTCCGCTCAGGCAGAGTTACAGCGGTTGAAGACATTTGCACCATCGACGTGCAGTACGCCTTAGTACACGGCGTCTTCATACCCCCATGTAGGCAACCGGGATAAAGTGCCTTGCTCAAGGGCACAACGCGGGTCGTCCCGGACGGGGATCGAACTCGGAACATCTACCATAGAAGTCCAACAGTCTACCACTGAGCCACCGCGCTCCCTCATATAATGATGAAATGTGATACACGTATTAGCTATTTAAAAACTTTTTGTTCTGTTATTCCGCGAAGTTTAGTCAATATTTGAAGTTCGATAATCGTGACCGTGACACTCATCAGTGTCAATTGGCTAATTTGGTTTCGACCAATTAAACTTAAAAAGCAAATTAGGGCTGGTACCCCGCCAAATAACAGTGATGTCCAGTTGGCAACAAAGGAAACTCGGCAATTATCCGGTTGAAAAGTGCTTTTAGTTCAATTTTCGTGTAGACTGGTTGTTACATGGGAGGTGTGTGATAAATATAGAACCACACATGCGTTTGAACGGATTAGAATTATCGCAGTCGATTGCTTTGGCTCCGGATATCACTCGAGCCTTCGGTTCTCGGGATATCCTGGGCCAAAACAATCTCGTGCGATAATTCTTAACCCATTCAAACGTATGGGCGGTTCTGTCTGCGTTCCTTTATATGAGAGTAAATCTAATTACCCAAATAGACCCGTCAATCCAATCCCACCAAATCACCCAAAACTACCCAGATCTACCCAGGAACGCACCCACACAACATACTTCCATCCTAGTATAGGCCATTGGATCACATAGTAATCACGTGGTGCCATAGGAACCAAAATGGCGGTAACATGTATATAAAATGGACGTCGGAAACATGTGCCCTATAACAACTCGCGCTGCGCACTAAAACCACGTATAAATATGGGGATGGCGTCAAAAGTTGGACACTCACGCGGGCTACTATGACAACCCAACATGGCGTAACTGCTCACATGACTATGATGTCACTTCCTAGGTTCACCACTAGGTCTATCCAATTAGACCCGATCCATCGCTCTCCGACTACTGACGAACACGACCGGGGTATCCTTCTCTTGTCAGTGGGGTCCGGGGGATCTCGTGGAGAAATGGAGGCCGGTGTGAGGCTCGCGTGGGAGCTTGGCCTATAGCTGTATTCAGGGGGTACGGTATCATCAACGATAATGTGTTATCACCGACAATATCGTATCCCTGGAACCGGTGCTTGTAAAAAAATTGAATTACAAAAAATAGGAGGGGCGTGCGCTGGATGTGCGCCCTCTACATCCGCCCATAATTCAAATCTCCACAAACTCACCTCAGCGACGCCCCTGGGGAACGGCATAGGCAAAGTTGCATAAACGAGAATGCTTGCTTTGGCCTACTTGCTGTTTTTACCCACAATTATTCGATTTATTTTTATGATATACAAAACCAATAATTATTTGGAAAAATACACGTTGTACACCAAGATTCAACGTTGAACAATGCTGTCAGGAATGTTGCGAAAATGACCGATTCAAGGAAGTGTAAATCTTGACTGTTCCGACTGTGGTGGATCAAGTTCTTTCTGATAAATTATTCCAATCACGTAACCAAGAAATAACTTCGTCGAAGTCATGCCTTGATGATGTAGTTGAAATTAGTTGGAAAAACGTTTAACTTCTCGGAAACTTATTTGTGGAGAAATAAAAAAAAATACATGTAAAAGAATAGTCGTCGCGCAACTTCTCGCACTTAATTTACTCCCCCAACTGGCTATGCCACCCTATCGCCCCATTGTCCATATCGGATACTATGAACGTCCACAATTTGTGTATAACTGACTGTGTATGACTTGTGTATGGCACAATGCCAAACACAGAGGCAGCGGAAGCTCGATACAAGTGGAGGAGTTCAACTTGTCAGGGTTACCAAAGTTCGGCCGATTGGGTGAAAAGTTACAATCGTACATGTACAGTCTCTCGTTTAGATGAGCATGCTGCGGTGTGGTCACTGTCCTGTCCATTTTTTTCTACTTCAATCATCTTCCAACCCGAAGGCTAGCCTTCGGGTTGGAAGATGGGTGAAGTAGAAGAAATGGAACGAAGCTTCCGAAGGTATAATTCTTTTGCCAAATGTTGCTTAGATTTGCAAATAATATATTACAAAAATGCCCGTTTTTGACACGTTTGCGTGCGTCATTGTGTATCCGCGCAACATGCCTGTGGGAAATGTGCCCCCTGATTCCGCCGCATCTGGCCAAGCAAGTCCATTTATCAAATATTGTCTCGTTTGAAAGTAGATACATGAGTACCAGCAAGAACCAATCGATTTCAAAGACACCAATCCAGACGAAAACGCCCCAAGTGGAAAATTTACTGGGGTGTCACTACCTCCTCCCCCCCCCTCCCCGCCCGACTGCTGTTTCTAGAATCGGATGGGACTTTCTCCCCATCCACACTTCTTTATCTGGTTTTATAAGAAAAATACACGTGCTTTTTTAGTTTTAAACAAAATGTAGTTTATTTCAATCCCGGACTGAGTTATCGAATGTGTTCAGTTTTCTTTACAACCAGCTAAAGGTTCAACAACTGATGTGATCTGATAACAGGTTCCAAGTATGTTTGTAAGTTTATTTAAGGTACCAGTACAGTTTTTCCTTTACTGGGCGTCTTTGATTTACTCTCCATTTCACAATGAAGCTCTTTTGCTTTCTCCAGCGGAAGGATCCTCCCTATAACAGGTCTAAGCCAACCCGCTTTCATGCCTTCTTGAACTGCGACGTGCATCCTGTCGATTTCATCTTTGCTGGAAACGAAAAGAGAAACAGCGGTAACCGTCGTTTCCTTTCCCATTAACATTCCGGGTTCGATGTTGACGAATCCACGGGACCCAATAACAACTATTCGCCCATTTCTATCTACAAGTTCCAAGTCTTTCGCAAGATTTTTGTTTGCCAACATTTCCAAAATGATGTCCACGCCTTGTCTTTTTGGTTTAATAAACTCAAATATTTCATCTGCGTATCCGTCATTATTGTGATTGACCGCGAAATCTGCTCCGGTTTTTCTAACTATTTCGAGACCCTCTTCAGAACCAGCAGTCCCAATTACTGTTAACCCTCGTGATTTTGCCATTTGCACGGCAGCTAATCCTACACCGCCACTAGCTCCATTAATGAGGACAAGCTCACCTTTCTTTGCATTTGCTTTTGTGAACAAAGCCTTGAAGGTCGTAAAATATGGTATTCCTATCGCGGCACCTTGTTCAAAAGTTAGATTCTCTGGTAGATGACCAACGCAGTCCTCCTCGGCGACCAGATATTCAGCATAAGTTCCCAGCTTTGTTGGCCCATGTGTTGAATACACTCTATCTCCTTTCTTAAATTTCTTAACTCCAGGTCCAACTGATTCCACAATGCCCGCTGCATCATACCCTGGTATGTACGGGAGGTTGGGCAAACAGAAAAACGTACCAGCACGAACAAAAGTGTCCACTGGATTCACTCCGATAGCATGAACCCTAATACACACTTCTCGTTCTTTCTTAGCACAAACACGTGGGTGTTGGGAAACCTCAAGAACATCTGGGCCCCCAAAACGTCGAATTACTGCAGCTTTCATCATTTTCACGAAGTTAATGTTAGTAATACGGAGAGAGAATAAAGGAATGCGATAATTGCCTCACTTGAAATTCTGTCACAGAAACCAAAATATGTACAGGGGAAACTACGGAATACGGTTAGCGTCACTTATAAATCAATTTTTATGACGTAATTTTACCACTTGCCATGTTGTAAATACGGCATACTATATCGTATTTGCGAATTATATCGTAATCACGACCATAGAAATCGGAAAAAGTCTTTTTTTATATCCGATTTCTATGATCACGACAGAGTACATCACAATTACGACATAACTGACTCTGAATTACGACATACTATGACGTAATTACAACTTCAGTATCTCGTAAAATTTCGACTTTTCACATCGTAATTACGCCATAACTTATCTCGTAATTACGATTCAGTATGTCGTAATTACGCCATAACTTACCTCGTAATTTACGACATGGTATGTCGTACTTACGACTTATGCCATATAGCGATTTCCTGATTGCGACAGTGTGTTGTAATTACGATTTAATATAGTATAAATTATGTCGTAAATACTACATAATAAGTTGTAATCACGGCACATCATGTCGATATAGCCTTCCCCTGATTACGACATAGTCAGTGGCGTAGGAACCGGGGGGGGGGGGGTAAGGGGGGTATTTACCCCCCCAAAAACAATTTCCCAAAACTTAAAGACGTATAGCCTATTGCTCATTGACAAATGCAGACCAGACTCGAATTCAATGCGGGCACTGTACGAAAAAGGAAAATCATTCCGTTTATAAAATAGTCGATCGCGATGCCAACTATTATGGATTAAGCCCAATGAGCAGTTCATTGACTGTAAAACAGTAATCGCGCAACACGGCAACTTGTGGTGTTAGTGTGTTAGTTTTAATAAAACTAACACACTAACACCACAAGTTGCCGTGTTGCGCGATTATTTGAAACATACGTAAGGACTTGGGACCCGTATATTATCGGATCACACGGTTCAACATTTTGCCAAAATTACAACACCCTGTTAAGAAATCCCACTTTTTCAAATAAAAAAATAGGGAAAATTACACCCCAGTGGCCACCAGAATGCACCATTTGATACCTCAATTGGAAAATTTTCTTGGGGGGAGAACCCCCCCCCCCCAAACCCCCCTCATCAAGCTCGTGCCTGCGGCATTCGCGGCAGATGCCTTCGGCATCTGCGGCATCTGCCCAACCAGCGTCACACGACCCTATACCCCCCCAATATTTTTTAGTTCCTACGCCCCTGGACATAGTGTGTTGTAAATACGACTTAATTTTGTGTAAGTTATGTCGTAATTACAACAGTAATTACGACATATCATGCCGTATTGCGAGTTATCTGTATCGTAATTCCCTTATAAAAAGTACCATGGTAAATCCCAAAATACCCTGGTAATACCATGCTATTACGAGGGGATTTTGGGATTTACCATGGTTTACCATGGTACTTTTTTATAAGAGAATTACGACTTGCTAAATCGTAATTCGAGCCAAAGACTCCAGAGTGAGATATCGCCGACGTCAAACGAGATCGTCCTTTATATTGTTTTCATTCTCTTTTTTAGAGCGAAAAAGCTCCCAAGTGAGATGCGGATGGTCCTTCATATTGTTTTCATTTTTATCTTTTGTTGTCGTCAGAAATTTTTCGAGGGACGTGATTTGCTGTGGTTCCGCTCTACAGTTTCGCCACACCGCAAGGACGAACAAATACTGGCTGATGTGCACCTTTGCTGATTTCAGCCTGGGCTGATTCGGACCGTGGTCGAATCGTACCTTGGCAGATTCATACCCTATTTTCTCGTTGATTCGGACCCTTACACTGGTTGATTCGGATCCTCACTCTTCTCAGATTCGGACCCTCACTTTTGCTGAATTGATCCTCACCCTGAGTGAATAATAAAAGATAATAACCCAGAAGGCAATAAATTTCAATTATTTTCTTTTCTTTTTTTGTTTTATTCATTCCGAACATTGTATTGACAATCATTGATGAATGAAAAGTGTTAATGCATTGTATGCTTTATATTACAACTAAACATTATAAATCGTCCAACATTTATTAACCTTTTACCTAACATGAAAAGCAGACGACAGTTGCAAAAAAAATCTTGAATAACTAATTGTTTTCATTTTTTGTCTAAAAAACAAAGGTTATGACCCCTCGTTGGCACGAGCTCGTTCCAACGAGTGGTCATAACCTATGTTTTTGAGACCAAAAAAATGAAAAAATAATGAAAATATATTGGCGATTTTTGAGAATACCGCTGGCTGGTTTTGGGTGTTACGTTGGGTAACGTGTTAAATGCTAACAGTAATGTTTGTAGAAGAACAACACAATATTAATTCAAAACTGCTCACTGATTACTATGTAGTGTTGCAGGAAGAACACAAAATTAAGTTTATACTTCAAAGGCAGGTGAGCGCTGTTTTGAGAATTCAAAGGTTATCTAACACATATGATGACTATTATTATCACATATTTACACTGGAGGGCCACCAGCGGCCGCCGGTTTCGGGTAAAAATGTAGCAGGCGTTTTGGGTCAAATTGTAGAAGTTGGTTTCGCCGGAGCAGGGGCGGACTGAGCCAAGAAAGGTTATCGGGAAATAAATCAAGATGGACCCCGGGCCCGGAGAACATTTTGATATTTCGGACCCGGAGAAAATTGAGATTTTTCGAACTGAACGAATGCTGCTTCCTTGCATCAGAGTGATCAATGGCAGTTCACACAGAGGACATTTCGGTGGCATTTTTGTACCATCTTCATCACTCATTCGGCACGAATGGTATCCACAGGGAGTGAAGTGTGCGCGAACCCATAGGGTGGACCCAGTGGGAGAAAATTTTGTTTTTTTTCAAAATAAAAGAAGGCCGTTTCGTCGCATCTGCCGATCCGTGGCAGACTAGATTGCTGGTATATCGAAATGTTCTTTATGTGGACTGCAGTCCACATAGAGAACATTTCAATATACCGGTCCGGCCGGCATTCTTTGCAATCAGATCCATTTCACCTGCTGGGCATTTTCAAGAAATTTCAAGCACCAACAGTTGTTGGTCTGCATCAATTTTGGGGGCTCAGGGGTCACCCAATAGGAGGCCCACTGGGAATTTTTCCGGTGGACCGTGGACCATACGCCCAGTCAGCCTCTGGGCCGGAGGACATAGTTTGGATGTATTCGAATTTTGATTACTGATTATCACATGTAATTGGTAAGACACCCTCAGAAATATCCCTTTCCCATTACAGGGTTGTAGGTCACAAAGTCACACTACGTACTACCATGGAAACCAAGATGGTGGCCTCCAGTATACAAAATGGCTAACGGAAACACGTGCCACCCTAACAACACGTGCTGCACTTCATTGACACCACGTATCACTATGGTAATGACGTCACAACATGACCGCACACTCGAGCTACCATGACAACCAGACATGACGTAACTGGCTCACGTGCCATGACGTCACATGAGATCCCCGATGAAATCACCTCAATAAGGCCCGCTCAGCCCCTGACATATTACTAGTGTGTGAATTAGCCAAAGTACGAACCGACCAGGGTTCGGATCATCCAAGGTTCGATTCAGCCTGATACCTGACGAACTGTGTTGGCGCCTAAGTGCGAGGAGCTATTCAACGTTCTCATTTAATTTATTCCGATTCATTCTGTGTCATTTCTGTTGTTTGGAAGAGCAACATATTCCAGTTCTGAATCCTGAAGTCAACGCCCATGATCGTTTGTTTTCAAATGGTGGCACGTGTTTGTGTTTAGATTGAATCTTGACGTTCGGACATTTGTCAAACAACACGCATCATTTCAAGACAACAATCGAAAAGATGTTATCTATACTGGCACGGCTTGTTTCGAGAAGTGTAAGTCTAATTTGAGTCTTTTCGCCGTATGGAATAATTTTATTCACGAGATTTCCGAATCCTACATTCCTTTCACCCATTTCAGGGAATTCCAGTCACTTCGTCCCCAAGTCATTTCGGCCCGAGTCATTTCGGCCTCAGTCATTTTGGTCTGAAGTCAATTCGGGCCCAAATATACCAAGTCATTTCGGCCCCAATAAATATTTTTAAATATATTTTTAATTTTTAACATTTTTTTATTTGTTTTTCAACATTTATTCTTCAAATAAATATTGAGGTATACATATTATGATATATGGTATTCCTTCATACCCAGATTTTCTTTCATGATGAATGAATGGATGAAAAGTTTAACCGCGCCAAAGGCGCAGAGGGACAATTTGCAATTTGAAACCCCTTGCGACCTGAATAATGTTATTTGCTTATGAATCCCCGAGAGTCGGAAACGAGGGTCAGTAATATTTGGTTTGAGTGTGCGCATTGGCAGTGGGGTACTGGGGTCAGACCCCCAAGGACCTCGAACTGTAAGGTGACTAGGAATTGTGCATAACTACAAGAATTCTGCTCTGTGTTTTACTTAGAAACGTGGGCATATTTATAATAATAATAATAATAATAATACTATACACATTTATATAGCACCAAAATTATAGTTCAGTAGATATAGAACCATATTCTAAGGCACTGTACATGTTACTGAGCTTGTGCAAATATACAAATGGAATATATACAGTATCTTGCAGTCCAGAACATCACTTATAGGCTTTTTGAAACAGGTATGTTTTGAGATCTTTCTTAAAAGGTTGACATTTGACAGTTTTTTAAGGTGTTCTGGTAAATTATTCCACAAGTGAGGGCCAGCAAATGAGAATGACCTATCTCCAAATGACTTACACCTATGTTTTGGAACATGTAGCAGCATTTTACCATCGGACCTCAGGTTGTATTGACACACATTTTTTTATTAGGGAGTTCTTCTAAGTAGGCTGGTGACATGTTGTTTTGTGTCTTAAAAACTAATAAAGTTTTGAAAATTATTCTGTACTTGACTTTCAGCCAGTGCATATCCCTCGGAACAGGAGTGATGTGTTGAGATCGTGATACCCTACATACCACTCGGCTGACGCATTTAGTACCATCTGCAAGTGAGAGTACTGATCATATTATGGAAGGTTGAACAGTAAGGCATTACAATAATCCAAATGTGAAGTTACAAAGGCACGAAATAGGGTTTTTGTTGAGTCTTTGGTGAGGAACTGTCTTATCTGTTTAACTTTGCAGAGACCTCTGAAAACCTTATTGCACATATTTGTAACATGTCATTGTCTGTCCATAGACATGGTAGAGTCGAAGAAGGCACAAAATTACGTACACTGTTACTTGCACTGATGGCAGAATCTCCTACCTTCACTGAATTGATGTCAATTTTCGTGAGTTGTTGTCGTGAACCAATTATTAGGAATTCAGTCTTATCATTTATCATTAATTTGTTTGAAACCATCCATGTGCGAATGTCCAAAATACAGAATTCAATAGTTTCTAGAGCTTTAGTTTGATCCTTGATTGATGGTCGAAAAGAGAAATAGACCTGTGTGTCATCAGCGTAACCATCCATGGACGTCAGGCAGGTGAGATTCAGTGATGGTGAAAATTTTTGAAATATAGAATAGAAACAGAACAGGACCAAGGCAACTGCCCTGTGGGACTCCACATTCAAGTCTTTTGACAGATTACCGTTTATCGATACACACTGCTGTCTATTCTTGAGGTATGACGATAGGCTAGCCAGCTAGCAGCAACACCATTAAGTCCAAAATCAGAATTCATTGTCTCTAGCAGACAAACCGTGTCAGAAGCAACACTAAGGTCTAAAAGAACAAGCAATGTTACCCTTCCAGACTCCATATTAAGGAGGATGTCATTTTGAACCTTGAGTAATGCCGTTTCAGTCGAGTGAATTCACTGAAATTTTCTGAATCCAGACATGTTGGCCAGTAATGGAGCATGTATATCACTATGTAACATTAGTATGGTACTATAAGTATCGAAATCGCAGTTTGGGGATTGTTTTAGAAACAGAAGAAAAAGAAACCCAAACAGTCGCTGGTTTGGAGCAGCCCCAGCATATTATCCATAACTTATAAGTTAACGGTTGTAAAGAAGGAAAAAATCCACCAATATGTGTTTTTGAAAGCTGGGAGTCATCCAGTTTGTAGAGCTGAAATGGTTAAGGGATTTCCTTGATTGATTAATTATGTGGATTAACCTTGGTTAACCGATTAATCACTTGTCCAAATAGATATCTGAATAACTGCCATACCGTTGATGATTTACAGCATGAACCCTTTACCCAACGTAACAAACGAAACTGACTAGGCCAATATACAAAAATCTCCTTTCAAATTTATTATGTTTTCAGTTTTTGTCTCTAAAACATAGCTAATGGCCCCTCATTGGAACGAGCTCGTTGAGCTTGTTCCAATGAGTGGTCATAAACTATGTTTTTGAGACAAAAATTGAAAATTTTTAGTAATTCATGAAGTTATTTTGCAGGTATCTTCTGCTACCTGCAATGGGTAAAGGGTTAAGAATGACTATTTCCAGCTACTGATACAATATGATGATCATGCAAGTAAACAAGTACGTCAGCAAGTAACTTGCATGCTTTACTCTGTCTCATATAATTGATGTGAGTCAGTGTGACAATGTTTGCCTGTTTTGGAGCAAGTTTGTTCCTTTGTTAACCCATATAATACAGTAGTTCAAAAGTAACGGTTAATCGATCAGTTACTTTTTGGATCAAATCAAGATGTTGATCATTGATAACCGATTAATCGGTTACCATTTCAGCTCCAACAGTTTAGTAATTAATTTGATGGCTTGATGTTGCTGTTCAAGCATTCCTTTATTATTCATGATGAATGAATGAAAAGTTTCAGCACACCGAAGGCACAGAGGGACGATGTGGGATTTGAAATCCCTTACAACCCTAATAACTTTATTTGCTTATGAATCCACGAAAGTCGGAAGCAAAGGCCAATAATCTTATTTTGTTTGAGTTTGTGCACTTGTAGTAGAGTACGGGCTCAAACTGGAAGGTGACTAGGAACTGTGCATAACAACAAGAATGAATGAGTTGACTGCATATATTTTGCGTGCTCTATACATTGTACATCACAACCTTCATTTTGATGTATTATTTGTGTAAATTTAATTTGAATTTAGGTGGAAATTTCAAAGTAAACAAATTTCTCTTACTTATATAGCACCTTAAATGTATGTAAAGTTGAACTCATTGATAATGTTTAATGCCATGTTAAACTTTTCTGTACACTGTGTAAATATAAATGACTGAACATTAATTAATAAAGGTAATACCCATTATTTCTAAACATAAACTATGTGTTGTTCTTTATACATCTCTACCCTTGAAATAGGGTCAAAATTACCAAGGGGCCAAAATGACTAGGGACGACATGACTTTGAGGCCGAAGTGACCAGAAACCAAAATGGCTTGGGGCTGAAGTGACTGGATTCCATTTTGGGGGGTGGGGTCAGGACTCTGGGCAACCAAATCCAAAGACAACTTGGACCAAGACAACTGATCACTTTTGAAGACAACTTTGACCACTTTTGAAGACAACTCGGATCAACTTTGAAGACAGCAAAGACCAACTTTGAAGACAACTCGGACCACTTTTGAAGACATCTCTTACCAACTTTGAAGACAACTCGGGCCACTTTTGAAGACATCTCTTAGCAACTTTGAAGACAACTCGGACCACTTTTGAAGACATCTCTTACCAACTTTGAAGACAACTCGGACCACTTTTGAAGACATCTCTTACCAACTTTGAAGACAACTCGGACCACTTTTGAAGACATATCTTACCGACTTTGAAGACAACTCGGACCACTTTTGAAGACATCTCTTACCAACTTAGAAGACTACTCGGACCACTTTTGAAGACATCTCTTACCAACTTTGAATTTGAAGACAAAAAAGCAACTCTGACCACTTTGGAAGACAAATTTGACAACAACAGGGCTCAAAATACCTTTTTTTCTATGCGTAGCAAAATGCTACACATTTCCGAAAAATGAATAGCATTTTGTTTAAATTGCATAGCAGTTCTTGTATACTGGAGTTTAGTACTCAAACGATTAGTCGACTAGTCGTTGTCGACTCTGGGCAAACCAGTAGTCGACTCTCAATTGTGCAGTCGACTGGTCTGAGGAGTTCAAGCTTTTAGGTAAATAGTATCCCTTCTGTGCCACTGTCAGACAGTTTGATCAGCAAATATTGGGCAATCAATGTATACATCTATTGCCATCTATTAGTAGTGACAGTAGTTTGTTTTAACTGGTACTAGTAGAGTGCTGAATTATTTTGGGCTATCAGGATATGTTATTAATTTGCCTTGTTGCAATTTATGGGAGAGGCACTCTCCATAAATCGCAACAAGGCAAATTAAATAAGACTATATAATTTCACTCTTAGCATAATTAGAAGCACATTAACAGAATAATGTTCCAGTAAGTTGCTGTATATGAATGCCCAAGTGAAGCCAAATTTGGACCTTCAGCACTCTACCGGAACACCAACACTGTTATAAGGAGACAAGTTATCACCAATGACTAGTCGAAGTCGACTTGAATTTTGGGTATTGACTAGTCGACTTTGGAATTCACTAGCCGTTTGAGCACTACTGGGGTTATGCCATGCTGTTTTGTATTGAACTCTTCTGAGTAGATAGAATAATGTCCATCCATTTCTGTGCTTTTTCAAATGAGCTGCAACACATGAAGCACTAGCTATGTTTTTATAACTAAACTGCCTTTAACCACTTCATGGACTTAGGTATTTCCAAATGCATAACATCTCTTAATTTGATGGGCATAAAGTTATTTTGACTGGGTATTTTAAGCAAAATGCAGAAACAATGCAGGATGAATTTAAACCAATAAAAATTCACGTTACATATGAAGTTGCTGATGCGAGACGGAGAGTTAATCTTATATCAGGAGTAAAGCATCAGTGAACTAGCTTGCAAAGTTTGTTGCAAATTTTTATTTTTACATTTTGCAATACAAGATATTCAACTGCAGCCTATTAGGCTGCAGTTGAATATATTGTATCGCAAAATGCTATACATAATTGAAAATTGTGTAGCTTTTAGCATGTTTTGCATAGCAAATAGCGATGCGGAAATACTTATTTTGAGCCCTGGACAACAAAACAGGCAACTCATCTGACCACTTTTGAAGACAATTCGGACCTACTTGGAAGACAACTCTAACAACATTTTTTGGACACAAGGTCTCAAGCGTAAACACTTTTGGGTTCAACAGGAAAAGAACATCATGTATGGAGTGCTAAAAATGCGCAAATAAAACTTGTTAGTTTATTAGCTTACCCGACTGAAAGTCAGGGTGAGCTATTGTGATCACTCACCGTCCGTCGTCTGTGAACATGGTGTTTGCGTCTTCTCTTCCAAAACCGCTGAACCAATTAATAAGTGAAATTTGAGAGGATTGTTTGTTATGACATCGTATTTTGATTTTGTTCAAATCAAGTTGCCATGCCCCTCCCTCGGTAGGTCCCCACCCAAAAAGTGTGCCTAAATCTTAAAAAATCTTCTTCTCATGAAACAGCAGTAGGAGAGACTTGGTATTTGGTGTGAAGCTTCCTTTTGAGGTGTAGACTCAGATATGTTCAAGAGAAGTTCCTGGAGCTATATTTGGCGTCGTTATAGGAGGGTCAAAAATTTTTTGCCCTGTCCAAAATTTCTATTTTCCAAACCGAGAGGCTGATTTGAACCAAATTTGATATGCTGGCTTATTGGATCATAAATACTTAATTTATGCCAAAAAACTTATCTCATCGACCCATGGGAACCGCAGCAGCTAAAAATAGAAAAAAATTAGAACGTCAGTATCTTCAAAACTACACGGCACTTAGAATTCTTATTTGGTGTGAAGCTTGTTATGACTAACAGAATGGAATGGTCCAAAAATAATTGCTATCAGTTTTATCATAGGGTACTTTTTGGGGGGACTTTGAAATAATGCTGAGTCAGCATTTTTTAACACTGTGGGTAAGGGGGAAAACATTTAAGACTCTTCTCCCAAACCACTCCTCGGAAAGCTTTCAAATTTCACATATAACATCTTTGGAAGATTGTTTCACATGTTTATTGAAATCAAATCCGTGGGTCCATATTTGGGCTCTCTATTGGAGCCCAGATGTTTAAATTAGTGCAGTATGAGAAATATTCTTTAAAAATCTTCTTCTTCAGATCTACCAATCAGAATCTTTTGATATTTGGTATGCAGCATCCTTAGGGGGTGAGATTCAAGTTTGTTCAAGCCAAGCCCCTGGTTTCATATTTGGGCTCACTGTGGGAGCCCGAATTATAACTTAGTTCAATATGAGGATTATTCTTCAAAAATCTTCTTCACATCCACCAGTCAGAATCTTTTGGTATTTGGTATACAGTATCCATAGGGAGGTGAGATATAAGTTTGTTAAAGCTAAGTCCCTGGGTTCATATTTGGGCTTAATGTGGGAGCTCGAATTTTACCAAAATTTCTATTTTCTGAACTGAGAGACCGTTTTGAATCAAATTTAATATGAGGGCTTATTGGGTCATAAGCACCTAATTTGTGCAAAAAAAAATTTTCACGTCGCCCCATGGGAACAGCAGGAGCTAAATACAGAAAAAATTTAAAATGCCCATATCTCCAAAACTACACTGCACTGAGAATTTTTATTTTGTGTGAAGCTTCCTTAGGAACAGCAGAAAGGAATGGTCCAAAAAAAATTTGTTGCCATCGGTTTTATCACAGGATACTTTTCCAGGACTTTTGAAAAACTGCTGAGTCATCATTTTTTAACACTTGTGAGTAATGTGAAAAACATTAAAGAATCTTCTTCCCCCATACCACTGGTCCAAAGGCTTTCATATTTCACATATAACATCTTTGGAAGATTCATTCACATGTTTGTTGATATCAAATCCCTGGGTCCATATTTGGGCTCTCTATGGGAGCCCAAATGTTTAGATTAGAGCAATATGAGGAATATTCTTTAAAAATCTTCTTCTTCCGACCCACCAATCAGAATCTTTTGATATTTGTTATGCAGCATCCTTAGGGGGGTGAGATTCAAGTTTGTTCAAGCCAAGCCCCTGGATTCATATTTGGGCTCCCTATGGGAGCCCGAATTATAACTTAGTTCAACATAAGGAATATTCTTTAAAATAAAAATATTTTTCTTCAGATCCAGTAGTCAGAATCTTTTGATATTTGGTATATAGCATCCTTAGGGAGGTGAGATTCAAGTTTGTTCAAGCCAAATCCCTGGGTTCATATTTGGGCTCCCTGCGGGAGCCTGAATTATAACCTGGTTCAATATGAGGAATATTCTTTAAAAAGTTTTTTTTTTCAGATCCACCGGTCAGAATCTTTTGATATTTGGTGTAAGCTTTTCTTAGGATGGGCAGATGCAACTTGTTCAAATCAATTCCCTGGCTTGATATTTAGTCTACCATGTCAGGTGAGCACCCTCAGGCCCTCTGGAGCCTCTTGTTTATGTATTCTTGGTATTTTATACACTAATGATTCTTTAAAGTACAGTGGGTTTGTTATAAAAAATACTATCACAGTAGTCATGGTTACTGGTAGTTCAGTAATCTGAACGTAGCTAACTCACTATGGTCAGATTCCATCCATTCATTTTCTCAGCAATCATTTGGTCTAAGACTGACGGGAACTTTGGCCATGAAAATAAATGTTTATTTCTTGATAGTGCTTGGCGATATACAGTACAGTCGCCGTGGACTGGTCATAATCCATGCGTGTGCAGTGATGTCCACGCATGCGTTTACCAGGTAATAAAAATCAGCATTAACAAAATTTTAATTAATGAAGCCCCGGTTGTACCCGGTGCTTCATTAATTACCTGTTTGATGATTATTCCTATAATTAGTGTCATCAATCTGATTTTATTGCATGATCCGTGAAATTATTGCCCACTAGTGGAATGTGACCAGTCCATGGCGGGCGTACTGTAAGCCAAATAATAATCGTGGTTTTGGGGAAAGAAGACCTTTATTAATGATATGATCACGATATTGTTATCTTGTGAAGGTTGTGTGTATTTTGGTAAATAGTGTTAATACAGTTATGTACTTAATGCAATAGATCCTGCCTTATTAATCAGAAATATACTGAGCACATATAATTTGCATCTCAATATAATAATAACTTTCATTTAAAATGTGTGTTGTGAACTTGTGCCCATGCATGGTCTACAGATATTACAGTACGGTCGTCGTGGACTGGTCACTTTCCACGGACGCAATAATATTCAGGGCTCAAAATAAGCAGTGTCGCGTCGCTTTTTGCTATGCAAAACTTGCAAAAAGCTACACAATGTTCAATTACGTATAGCATTTTGCAATAAAATTACATCACTGGCCATGCGTGATTATGACCAGTTCACAGAGACTGTACTGTATATAGGCACGGATGTATCAAAATGTTATGTTCATTTTTCAACTTTATAACTCCTTGATGTGTTTTTCCATTGTTTACTGGAATGCAGGGAACATTGGAGAGACACATCAAGGGAGGTAACTGAAGTGAACAATGAATTTTACAAACTGAAAACGTCTCTGTGACAACTATGCGACATACATGTTACGTAACAATCATCTGCCATTGAAAAAAAGATTTTTAGTTTATTAGTCCATTTTATTCTGTAATTGTGTTATTTTGCCTCCGTCCATCCATCTGTCCTTCTGTCCTCCGTCCATCTGTCCATACAAATGTTTTGCATTGTAATTTCAAAGGCATTGGTTGGATTTAGATCTCATTTGGTATGCTGATCGGGAAACCGCCCAGCAATATTTCTTAATTGCCTGTCTCTTACCTACTGTCATCAATAGAGCAATTACTTATTCACATTACGACAGTGTCTTAGACTGAATCAGATTTTGTTTATTGTGTATTGTGAGGTGAACAGTGTGACTGTTGTCTTTGTGTTCAAAAATCACCATCACTGTTTACATTTGGAATCATATGAAGAAAAAAATACTCTGGAATGTGCATTGACAAATACTGGTGCCATTTGTCTCTTTGCAAGAGTGCAGTCGAAAAGTTCCCATCGACTCTGAACGAGCAAATTGCTCATAATTTGAATGGACCGAATCTGTTGTAGCCACTATGTTCAGATCACTGAACTATGGTCATGAGTGCTAGAAGTTGAGCATTCCTGCTACATGTGATGTGGACTTGACTAAATGACAAGTTCTTCTAATGACTACTGGCTACCCAATATTCTCTTAAATACAAATACTATGAAGGAAATTCCACGAGTCAGTTGAGCAATCCTTTGAGAATGCAATAGTTATTAATGGGTCCTTTGAGTTCTATTGAAATATCTAGTATGAGACAGCATCCTGCTACTTTCACATGCGTTTTCTGCAATGTTTATATACCCAATTCACGATGCCTGATTTGCATTTTTGCAGGGTGTTTTGGGTGGTCACCTGTTGCACCTGTCATTTGGTGGATAAAATGGCAATCATCCGAGGCTTTGTTTGATTAATAGATTGCCTTGGCCATCAACAAACCCAAAATATATACTTTTATTTACTTATCTACATATCATATTTCGACTAGATCTCAACAACCCCCCGACTAAGGAAAATACTTGAAATTGTTCCACAACATCAAGCCTGGAAATAAGCCATCGGTCATTTGCAGAATGAGGTCCCGGAGGGTGAATTTGATGATGCTATCCCATACTGTGTTCCAATTTATCCCCCATGTACCTCTTTCTGTTTAGGCTTGAGGACTTGATTCAGATTGAGGTTCACAGAGGGTAAATTTAGTGATGCTACCCTGCTATGCAGGGTAGCATCACCAAATTCACCCTCTGGGGACCTCGTTCTGCAGATGACAGTCTGCTTATTTCCAGGCTTGCACAGCATGCACGATCAAGTAGAATTCTCCAGTCTCCAGCAACTTTGAAGAAGTTATGAATTACACATACATATATACGTACATGTTGCATCCATAAATAATCACAAAAAAGAAATTCTTCATTTCGGCACCTGCCCCAAACAGATGGTCTTCTCACAACAAATCATCCCCACATTTTCACTTCTCTTTTGCCTCGATCTCATCCTCATTGCAAGGAAACCCTGTTATTCTAGCTTGGGATGGTGGACAATCGATCCTTCCCTCCCAGACAGTAGTGCTCCTCATTTACCACACCTTCATTCTTGGCAATGGAGATAGTCAACTGCCACATTTTCATTCCCTTTAAGCTATAAGCCTGAAGCTATAATTCCGGAAGAGGACGTGTGTCTATGTGCAGTGTGCAACACGAATTTGCAGCTGTATAAAAATTCCTGGAACCTTTTTATGGTGAAAAGAGTCCTGAGACACTCTCTGTACATTATATTACTAAATAGTTTGCCTCCTTCTTCAGTAACTTCTTGCTACCATACACAGTAATATCAAGCCTGGAAATAAGCCATCTGTCATTTGCCGAATGAGGTCCCGGAGGGTGAATTTGATGATGCTATCCCATACAGTGTTCCAATTTATCCCCCATGTACCTCTTTCTGTTTAGGCTTGAGGACTTGATTCAGATTGAGGTTCACAGAGGGTACATTTAGTGATGCTACCCTGCATATAGGCTTGAGGACTTGATTCAGATTGAGGTTCACAGAGGGTACATTTAGTGATGCTACCCTGCTATGCAGGGTAGCATCACCAAATTCACCCTCTGGGGACCTCGTTCTGCAGATGACAGTCTGCTTATTTCCAGGCTTGCATACACTACAGGAAACCATCCATCATCAGCCCTGGTAATTCACCATCAGCAGTCAGCAACGCCGAGAAAACGAAAAATATCCACAGCAAAAACACTGCCGATGATGGCTTCTTCAGAAAGCCTTGTGGTGGCAGAAATTGCACAACTTCCAGGTTACACAATGAATCAAACCGTGTGGGTTGCACTATGCTGTATTGCTAATATTACAATTTACAGAACAAGTTTAACCACAGCACTACCACTAGAAGCTATGTGTTCTGCTTCTTCTGTGCTGATAACGCCAGAATCTGACATCAGTTTCTGGAAAGCTCTTACAGAGCTTTCCAGAAATTGATGTCAGATTCTGGTGTTATCAACATAGAAGCAGTGAGATACTTAGTTTGTGGTTTTGCTGCATCTTATTTTCACTCATACTATTCATATTGAGCAAGTCGCCTGCTTACTTCCCAAGATTTTTTCTCAGCATTCACATGGTTCAAGATGTTGGCATGATCTAATTGAGTGAAAGATTCTGCACATTGATTTTGATTATATACACATGTATCTCGAACTACTTACACATGTTAAAGTTACTTGAAAGTTTTCACTTCACCGCAGACTACATATACATCATAACATGGCAATCGAAACAGGCTTCACAGCAATTGACGTAGAGGCACCAGTTTTCCACAGCAGTTTTTTTGCCGAGGAAACAAGGATGAATTACCAGGACTGCATCGGTATACTCCTACAGCAATACAGTCCATGAAATTATAATTCTACACAACACAAGTCACCATAAATTTATCCGCTGCCCGAATGTTCAAATTGTCTTGGGGGGGGGGGGGGGGGGGGGTGGCCTTGTGCTCCACAACATATTGTCTCTTCGCTCTTCCATGTAGTTTCAAGGTACTGCAAATAGCAGCTTTCACTTTTGAGGTTAATTGTTCTGCTGTTTCACTTACTTTCATCGTCTGTCAACACCTCTGACATGTACTTTACTTGCTATAACACTATTAGCGTCACCCTACCATGCACTTTCAGATGCACTTCAGAGGCTCTTTCTGGATCAGCCACTCTCTGTTAAGAATAAAATGTTCATGCATGAGATTTGCCTGGCTTCCACTTAGCCCTCTCCAAGCTCCTAGCTTGAGTCAAATCCACAAGTTCTCAATAACTCCCTCCAACTAACTTTACTTCTGCATTATGCAGACCCGTCAAACCTCACCTATGGCTCTCAGAGCTCTCCCATTTCTATTCCTTTCACTTAGCCTAATAACTTATTCTACTGCCTTAATTGCTCTTTCGCCAAAAGAAACTACTTGAGGGTTCACTTTACTCGACAACTCATTCCAACACACATTGCCAAAACAATCTCCTGGCTGCCGTTCCAGGCTTTCCTTCAAGCAGATAATGGCTACCCAATATTCTCATAATCCTGAAATACTATAAATGAAATCTCAAGAGTTAGTTTAGAAATCCCCCTTTGAAGAATGTGAGAGTTATTAATAGGTGACTTGAGTTCTATTGAAATGTCTGGTATGAGACAATATTCTCATAATCCTCAGGTACTACCGGAGTATAAAGGAAATCCCAAGAATCAATTTAGTGGTGCCTCTTTGAAGAATGTAATAGTTATTAATGAGTCCTTTGAGTTCTACTGAAATGTCCAGTATGAAACAGCATCCTGCTGCTTTCATTCGTGTTTTTCTGTAATGTTAATATAGCTGATTTGGTATTCGTAATTTGCATCTCCACAGGGTTTTTAGAGTTGTCACCTGTTGCATAAACACAGCTATCATGGTATAGATAAAATATTGATCGCCCAAGGCAATATTTGATTAATATCTACATTTGTTTACTTACTTACATATCAATTTTGAAATGATTTTACTGCCAGTACTGATGGTAGGATATCTAGAAGGGTTTTCATCTATCATTGTTGATATTCCACCCACTTTTGTTTGGAGAACCGATATGCTGAAAGTGTAAACCTCAGTCAAGATCCTGTCATTTGTACCATCGTGGATATTGCATCTCATTTGCATGGAATTTTATGCCAAATCCTGCTCTCATGGTGAGAGCTGCATGTACACTTAGTCTTTAAAAGACAATTTCTAGGCTTGAGAGATCATCCATCAAAAGCCTACCTCATATACACATGTATGGTCTACAATGTACTCCACAATAGTGTAATACTGCTTTTTATTATGTCAGCCTATGATGCCATATCAGGTAGATTATGACATCATCGGTGACCCCATCTGATATCAATATTAGGTGTGTGACCACCATATTGTTTTTAGAAATAAAATACAACTGCCTTGTCTCAAAAATGGCAATCTTGCAGCAAACATTCTGAATCGTCCATTGAATGTGATTAAAGTTTCATTAAACTCAGTTGAACAAAAAGAAATAATCTGTTTATAATATGTGTCCCAAATTGAGAAATGTATTTTGATCGATAACCCTATCCGACCAATAGTACAATGTAAATCAAAACACACCCAACATTCACAACAGGTTAATCGTACTGATCGATAATCACTTCAGCATGAAACGATTCACAAGTACGATACACCAAAACAATAAAGGGACATACTGGTTTTTGTCCACTGGCATAATAAATATGTTATGGGATGTTTAGTGGTTGGATATGGTGTCATGTGAGATCAATATAAGGCTCGGATAATGCCTCTCCTAATATTGATCTCACTTTGGCTCACATGACACCATACCCAACCACTAAACATCCCGTTACTTATAATATATCTGCCAGTACTGTACACAAAAATATGTGGTGTTCATCTGAATAAAGGAACTCCATTCTGTTGGGTTGTAATCCATGGGTGAGCAGGGCTTATATTTAAACGAGAATCTGAGATTCGATTCACGCAACAAAGCCAGCGAGAATCCATTAGATTCTTGCAGCACCTCTGGTAGGATTCGTGTGAAAGGAATTGAGTAAATTCAGGCTTGGCAATTTCAGGAGAGCGATTTTTTAGCTCTCCTTACTGCCCTCCTGAAAGAATTAAGGAGAGCGAAAAATTGCCCTCCTAAATATTTTGGTCTGGGATGATTGAGATTACATGTATTATGGTCACATTAAATTTTTGTTGTAAAGCAAAAATGTAATTTAACATCGTAGTCACATAACATCACATAATTTCATTTTGAAAGTGGTTTAGTGGTAAAAGGTAATAGCTGCAACCATACCCAAACACAGTTGCAATCATTTGAAGCAAAATGGGTCACAGCAATATTTTTTTTTCTGTCAGTTTCAAGTTCAACAACTGACATCACAGTTTGAGGGGTAATTATTCGAGGAATATTGACACTATAATATACTACCATTACTACTATCCTGTCACTTGAAGCACTTGCACCATGTGGCTGTAGATTCAAGCAGACCTGTTGTCCAAGAAAGTCATACGCCTACCACTACCACCTTCACCCCCCCCGGCCCCTTGGGGGGTTGAAGGTGGTAGTGGTAGGCGTATGACTTTCTAGGACAACAGGTCTGGGTACACACACAGGTTTTGTCAAGTGTGTGTATGGTTGTTGAGTGAGACATCTAGATGTCTAAGAGATTTCGCTTTACCTTAGTAAAGTTAATAAAATCACTGATGTAGTCTGTTGGTTTCAGTTTCAAGGAGTTTGTTCAACTGGATACTTAAAATGCTGTGTAAAGCTAATTGCTCTCCTAAGCTGATTGAGGAGAGCGATTTTTTGCCCTCCTGCATTTTTCAGAATGCCAGGCCTGTAAATTTTTAACCTTTTACCTTACATCACGGCAGCAAATTGATCAATACAAGGTAAACATGACCTGAAACATCCTGACTTTGCCGACAAAATTGTACAAATATGGCCGTCATTGGAACTGGCTCAATGAGCCAGTTCAAATGACATCCATATTTGTAAGGTTTTAATTAAAAAATTATCAAATTCTATTTATGTTTTAAAAATTAAAATACTGTGTTGGGTAAAAGGTTAACATGTACAGTATGTGGAGAGTGTATTATCACTAAATCACCCCTGGAGTGGTGATTCCACCCAAGCATTAATAGCAGATTTGTTGCAACCCATAACAAGCACAAGCAAAGTTCCAGCCAATGGACCTCCCGGTTAAACCCTGAGCTCCATTGGCTGAAACATTGCTCGTGTTTTTTGTCCATACGGGCAGAATTTGAAAGTGATACTTTGGGTGATAGCTCCACTCTACAGGTGACTTTGTTACAATCCACTCTCCACGTACTGTATTATCAGTATACAACAGAGGTTCACAATGGGGGCCACATGGCCAATCCTGGGACACTCATGATAGCAGGTATGGAATGGATTCTTGCAACCATTTTCGCGAGAATCCAAATGGATTCTTCCAAATTTTCACCTTTGAAAAAATGTGAAAGAGTTTGTGTGGCATCACTTACCACGAAAGCCGTGTCTGTAAATATCTCCATTGAATTCAGCCTAACTTTCCTTTGATCATTGTTTGGAATTCTAGATCAGTTGCTTGGCCCATTCAGTCAGAAAAAAATCCATAAATTAGGCCACACAAAGTAGATCTTCTGTTTCTCGGGCCATTATTTGTAAAATTGCATGCGGGCGAGTGGTTTTTTATTTTATTTTTTATTTCTCTAATTATTTCTTTGCCACCAAAAGTTCATGTTCTTGGTTTTTGTTTTTGGCCTCATAATCTATAGAATAGCATGGGTGGTAGTGTATTTCATCCCTTGAGAGCAAGAAGGCTTTGCAATGCTAAAGCATTGCAAAGCCTTCTTGCACTCAAGGGACAAATTTATCAATTTTTTTAACTTGTGTAAAATATCAGACATAAACTATTTAATTTTTTTTTTTAAAGATTACATTGGTTATAAAAAGATAGCATGCGGCAGCCAAAATCACCATGCGAGAGGGCCTGAGAAACAGATTTTTAATTTTTTTAGGCCTTAGGGTAGCAAATTAACTCCTTGAATGCTTCTGGCAGATATTCCTGCCCAGGATACAAAATATCTTGCCACCGAAATAAGTATAGATGGGCACATTTAACCAAATTCTTCTCATGTAAATTGAACAGGCTTGTTGAGCAATGATTTCTTTAGTTATTTATTTATTGGTGTTTAAGGTCACATACTTATGCACAATGGCTAATATGACCGTGACAATTTTATGGGTGGAGGAAGCCAGAGTACCCGGAGAGAACCACCGAGCAACGACGAGCAGCTGCCAGCTACCCAACATCGTAACTCCACACTGCAGCACAGGCAGGGTTAGATTGGTTGAAGACATGCACACCATTGACGTGCAGTACGCCTTACTACTCAGCTTCATCGTGCCCCCAAGTGGACAATCGGGGTTAAGTGCCTTGCCCAAGGACACAATGCGGGAGTCCGAATCGATCGCTCAGATGGTCACCCATCCGTGGACTAACCAGGCTCGACGTTGCTTAACTTCGATGATCTGACGAGAACAGGTTAACACAACTCCACCACGCCCCCATTTCTTTAGTTGAACTTAGATGAATTTTCCATCAAATCTAACCATGGCTGCTTCACAGCAGCCATGACTAGATTTGATGGAAAATATTTTGAAAATACTCAGCGGGTTAAGAGTTAATACAGTTCATCTAATCAATGCTGTGTTTTTCAGTGTCACATTTTCTCCCTTATTGACTTGTAGAGTGGACAGAGTCACTGAGGGAGAAAATGTGACAATGAGAACACGCTGTATTCACTCCTTTGCGGGATATTTATTTATTAAGGTTTAACGACACTTTAACACCCAAGGTCATGTCATCATACCATGTCGGTGACAGTTTTCAGGTGGAGGAAGCCGGAGAGAACCACTGAGCAACGACGAGCAGCTGCCAGCTCCCCCAACATCGTAACTGTGCACTGCAGCACAGGCAGGGTTAGATTGGTTGAAGACATGTGCATCATCAATATGCAGTACGCTTTAGTACACAGCGTCATTCTGGACAATCAGGGTTAAGTGCCTTGCCCAAGGACACAACGCGGGAGTCCGGATCGATCGCTCAGACGGTCACCCATCCAAAGACTAACTGGGCTAAATGTTGCTTAACTTCGGTGATCTGACAAGAACCGGTTATCGCAACGCCACCGCACAATCCAACCCCCTCCCCTTTGCTGGGTAGACTAAGTGACAAGAGTTCATAAGAGCCATTAGTGCAGTTCCCTTCCAGTAAGGTAGTTCAGGGCTTATATTTGGACGAGAATCCGAGAATCGATTCATGCAAAGATTCGCGCAACACATCCAACAAGAATCCATGTAGATTCACGCTGCATCCCTGCTAGGGCTCTGCTAAAATTCGCATGAAAAGAATTGAGTCAATTTAACCCAGTACCTATCATAGCGGCAGCAAAATAGCCAATACATGACTAACATGGCGAAATATCCCGACACTTTGTAAATAAAATTGTACAAATATGGCTGTCATTGGAACCGGCTCAATGAGCCGGTTCCAATGACAGCCATATTTGTAAGATTTCATTGGTAAATAATGTTTGTGTTTCAAAACATTATCAAATTCAGTTTATGTTTTAAAAATTAGAAGCTGTGTTGGTAGAGGGTTAACGTGTGTTATCAGTATACAACCGAGATTCAACCATGGAGGCCTCATGGGATCCTGGGACACTCGTAGCAGATATGGATTCTCGCAACCATTTTCTGGAGAATCCAAATGGATTCTCTCAAATCTAGATGAAATATTTGCCCTGTAGTTTGATCAGTTTGTGCACAAACACAGTAAACCCATTCAGCCGTTTTTTGCTGGGTCTTGCTTTTCAGTTTTCTGGTTTGCCACAAAAAATGCAACTGAACCGGAATTTCAGAAAAAAAACCCAAAACACCCTGCTCTAGAAACACTGCTGATTCATAAATCTCATTAAATTTGGTTATTATGAAATTGGGACAAAATAACCAAGCCTTTTAGGAGAACAGTAATTTGTCCATCCAGTGATCCACTATCTTAAATGTTTGTTTGTGCTGATCTTTGCACTCTGGCTTTAGTTTCAGTCATTTCACAAAGAATTTCCACCTAAAATTACTCTGTATGTAATTTTGGAAATAACCTGAGAATGATCGTTTAGGTTACGTCAATTGTAATTGTAAAATACATGAACGTACTATAGGTTATGACAAAGTAATACAACATAACTTTATTAACCCTTTACTTAACATGAAAAGCAGACGACACTTGCAAATATAGTTCTTGAATAACTAATTTTTTTCATTTTTAGCTCAACTTTGACGTAGTCAAATTTTTAGCTCAACTTTGACGAAGTCAAACTTGAGGTTATGCCATGGCCCGTTGTCCGTCTGTCCGTCAACAATTCAATACGGCTCGGGCTATAAAAAGTTGCCCGCATATTTTCACCAGAGTTACATTACAATCCCTGCTTTGTCAATTTTTAATGATTTTTAGCTCAACTTTGGCAAAGCCAAATTTGAGCTTTTGTCATGGCCTGTCGTCTGTCTCTCCGCACGTCAACAATTGGATACGGCTCGGGCTAGAGACCGTACTATTTATGAACCGATCTTTACGGAAAATTCTTGGGTACCTTTGTTATGACTGTGGGACGAGAACGAGTGTCTTTGGGTGCGGCCCAAAATTCAAGATGGCTGTTGGTGGCCATTTTGTACCAAAATTAGGTACAGTTTTTTGTACAGAACTTCTATATGAAGGTTCTGATTTGAATAAATTTTTGAATGAATGTTTAGTAACATGGAATACATCACATATAATACAGGTTTTTTCTTGTGCAGAAATTATGCAAATTAGATGAACTTTGATTTATTCAGTGCTACTTATACACAGTAAGTGCACATGTCTACGGCTTGGGCTGGGGGCTGTATTTATGAGCCGATCTTTACAAAACTTTTTGGGTACCTGTGTTATCACCTTGGGACAGGAACAAGTGTTTTTGGGTGCCTTTGTTATCACTGTGCTATGAGAACAAATAATTTTGGGTTCAGTCAGACCCACTCTGGGACTCAAAAGATTTCTTTTCTAGTTTAGCATCTAACTGTCGCCCACCTTTACAATATTTGACCTATACATTTGTTACAGGCTACGGTCAGCATTTATGTACAGACTGTTACAATACTTTATATGTACCTTTGTTATCAGGTCATTACCTTGATGTGTGTCATTGCTGTGTCACATACTGTACATGTACATGTCTTACTCAAGTTGAGCTACATGTACAATGATATTGACACTTTCATTTGTCTCAAAAACATAGATTATGACCCCTCATTGGAACAAGCTCAACGAGCTCGTTCCAATGAGAGGTCAAAACCTATGTTTTTGAGACAAAAATGAAAAAAATAATGAATATTAATTGGCGATTTTGAGAATAGCGCTGGCCGGTTTTGGTCGTTACGGGTAAAGGGATAAACTAATAATCACACATTTTTTGTCAGAAAGATTTGACAATGATATATCAACAACTATCTCACTTTGGTGAGATCCCACGTTTGTTGTTGCTATTTATTTTGTCAGCAAAGGCCCCCCCCCCCATTGGGAGTAGCTTAGAGGGCCCCCCAAAAGTGCCCCCAAAAAGGAGGTGAAACAGTAAAACAATTGAGAGAAGAAGAATAATAACAGATCTTTCATAGGCAAAATGATTGATGATTGTTTGAAGTTTCATAAATATGCAAATCTGTTTTCACTCAATCTTCCTTATAAATGACTCCATTTCTCAAGATCCGTAAATTGCTCAAGTTATCGTACGGAAACCAAAATAAGGTTGGATGGACGCTAGGACAGATGGACAAAATATTTACACATCCATGATCGATTTTCAAACCATGACAATAGCCCATATTGAGTCATGTTTGTGCTTCATTCCCGAACGAACTATAAAGAACGTTCCCAGCACCAAATAGTGTATCTGTGATTTTGCCTCAACGTGGGTGTAACATGTAATTGATGGGCGAATATTGCTGAAATTGGGTTTGAATTGGGGAGGGGGAGTGAGATTGGGGTTGGGAAGGACCTCATAGACATCCCATAGCTCTGCCACTGCCCCAGACCCCCACAATAGGAGAGGGACACCCCCCTCCTATAACCAGCATTGCATCACCCAAGGCTGACTGCCTTCGAATGTGCCTTTGGCATATATGGGGCCCCTTGCTTAACCCTTTACCCAACGTAATGGCCAAAAACGGCCAGCGCTATTCTCAAAAATCGCCAATTAATTTTCATTATTTTTTTAATTTTTTGTCTCAAAAACATAGGTTATGACCCCTTGTTTGAACAAGCTCGTCGAGCTCGTTCCAACGAGGGGTCATAACCTATGTTTTTGAGACAAAAAATGAAAAAAATTAGTTATTCAAGAATTATTTTTGCAAGTGTCGTCTGCTTTTCAGGTTATCTAAAGGGTTGAGTATGTCCGTGGGGCCCCAGACAGTCTTGGGCCGCCACTATTTGTCGGAAATCCCGGTAAGATGTAAAACAGCACGACTGGCATAGTAAAAACAGGGAAGGTGGAGAAGCACCAAAATACTTATTTTCTTATGGGTTATCACAGTACTGCAATACAGTTGCCATGAACTGGTCAGTGGTCACTTTCCACAAGTGGGCAATATTTCCATGGACGCATTAATATTAGATTAGAAACACTAATTATAGGAATAAGCATCAAAAATTTAATTCATGAAACACAAGGTACAACCCGAGGTACAACCCAGTGCTTCATTAATTAAAATTTTGCTGGTGTTGATTTTTATTACCTGGTGAATGTATGCATGAACATCACTGCCCACATGTGGATTACGCAGAATTTCCACGAGGAAAAAAATGTTGAGGCCGGTAATGGGGAATCCAAGGATCCGACGGGGCCTCGAGATTTCATCTTTCTGAAATGCACACCTGAGACACCCAAGTGGACGAACTATGCCTTGTGCATGTTGAAATGGCTGTCCTCAGAGTGTACACCAATCTTACCAATGTGGACCAATGGAACCCAATACAAATCGTGCGCATATGCCATCTAACCCATCACCAGATCCTGTCGTTCTATAGTAAAGGTTATTGCAACTTGGTGAAAAAATTTTGAGTCTGGTTGAGTTTTTGCTGTTCCTTGTTCCCTAGAATTTTCTACCTTTGACGCGAGTCTTACGAGTGTCTTTGATGAGTGCCTTACGAGTACCTTTTGGGTTGGGGAAAGTCAGCGAGGGGAATGCGGCCATTGATGGGATCCCATGTCTGTATAGCGAAAACCCTGGATTACAACCAATCCACGGCAACTGTACTGTATATATTGTAACCTGCCAACGTTGAATGGGTTATGATAAAAGATAATTATTTCCAGGCCTATAATGAATAATTGTCTATAATTATTTTATAGAGACCCAGACATTGTTTGGTGAAAAGATATTGTACTGAAGCAGGAATAGAAGAGCCAATGATGAGAAAAGAACGATGTGAGTTTAATGCTCAGTTTGTATATATGGTTTAAATTAGGATAGATTGTTTGTTTTTGTTCAGGACACATTTTTGTAGGCTGACCTGTTTGCAAAACTTTGTTTCACATTTTGTTATTTGGCTGTGATGAAATGAATCTGTAGTAAGTGAGGGACAGCAGCAACAGGGTTTGACTTACTGCATTGGGTTCGGACATCTATGGTTGTGAACAGAGCTGGAGGGTTTGAAATTTCAATTTCGGTATCTCTATTTTTAGAAAGATTTACCTTGGTATTGGTTAGTGCTCAAACGACTAGTGAATTCCAAAGTCGACTAGTCAATACCCAAAAGTCAAGTCGACTTCGACTAGTCATTGGTGATAACGTGTCTCCTTATAACAGTGTTGGTGTTCCGGTAGAGTGCTGAAGGTCCAAATTTGGCTTCACTTGGGCATTCATATACAGCAACTTACTGGAACATTATTCTGTTAATATGCTTCTAATTATGCGAAGAGTGAAATTATATAGTCTTATTTAATTTGCCTTGTTGTGATTTATGGGAGAGTGCCTATAGGCACTCTCCCATAAATTGCAACAAGGCAAATTAATAACATATCCTGATAGCCCAAAATAATTCAGCACTCTACTAGTACCAGTTAAAACAAACTACTGTCACTACTGTTAGATGGCAATAGATGAATACATTGATTGCCCAATATTGCTGTTCAAACTGTCTGACAGTGGCACAGAAGGGATACTATTTACCTAAAAGCTTGAACTCCTCAGACTAGTCGACTGCACAATTGAGAGTCGACTCCTGGTTTGCCCAGAGTCGACATCGACTAGTCGACTAATCGTTTGAGTGCTAGTATTGGTATGGTTTTCGCTATCAACAACATATATGTGCTCACATCAATACCAATATCAAATGGAATTTTGGTTACACTGTCTGGCTGCATATGCCTATTTTACAGCAGACAAAGCCACCAAATTATCAAAATGTTCAAAATAATGCAGGAAATCACTATCAGTCATTGATGTAACAAAACAACTGAGAGAAACTATCCCCTGGGTATTTTCTCTCAACATTTTTGTTACATCAAATTGCTGGTGGTGTCTGCTTATAGAAATATTCAGTCCATGGCCTCTTCTTGTCATGAATTTTGTGGAGCATTCTGTTGTTTACCCTTTTTATTTTTTACCAAATGTCGGGAATATTCTTCACTACCAAAATTTTAGTAGTTTGATATTCCCTCTGTATGGTAAATTGGTATTGACTCGATACCAAGTGGTATTGATGGTATACCGTCCATCTCTAGTTGTGAGATTGAAGTGAAGCCTTTGTGGTTTTGCGTGTGACAATTGTGATAGAACTTCATGGAACTGTGGGCGCGGTGGCATTGCAGTAACCGGTTCTCATCAGATCACCAAAGTTAAGCAACGTCAAGCGCAGTTACTCCTTGGTTGGGTGACCTTCTGAGTGATCGATTCGGACTCCTGCATTGTGTCCTTGGGCAAGGCACTTAACCCTGATTGTCCACATGTGGGCACGATGATGCCATGTACTAAGGCGTACAGCATATCGATGGTGCACATGTCTTCAACCAATCTAACCCTGCCTGTGCTGCAGTGCAGAGTTACGATGTTGGGGAGCTGGCAGCTGCTCGTTGCTCGGTGGTTCTCTCTGGGTACTCCGGCTTCCTCCACCCGTAAAACTGTCACCGTCACAATATGACCTTGGCTGTTAAAGTGTTGTTAAACCCTAATAAATAAATAACTTCATGGAACTGATGCATCATGGGGTAATATTATCAGTCTGTGTATTGATGATCTATGTAAGTGTTCATAAGGTAGATTCATACTCTCTCTTTCCGAGTTGATGCTTTCCACTCCGCAGGTTTATTTAGACAAGGCAGGGATTCTTCTGCACTCTTTGGGAAAGGGTCTGGGGCCCATGCCATTGGGAAAATTTGTGCCATAGAGGTTCCAATTGAGAATTTGTTTTGGTGGGTGAAAAATATACAAAGACTTAGAAATTTTACTTTGAATTGAATAGAGAACAGGCCTAAAAATAAGTAGTCTGACATTTGCAGAATGAGATCCCCACAGTGTGAATTTGATGATGCTATCCCATACAGTGGGCCAATTTATCCTCTGGGTACCTCCTTCTGTTTTGTTTTGAGACCCTGATTCAGATTGAGGTTCACAGAGGGTAAATTTAGTGATGCTACCCTGCTATAGCAGGGTAGCATCACTAAATTCACCCTCTGGGGACCTCATTTTGTAGATGTCAGTCTGCTTATTTTCTGGCTTGCCTGCAAACTGTTGCACCATTTTAATTAACCCTTTACCTAACATGAAAAGCAGACGACACTTGCAAAAAAAATTCTATGCAGGGTAACATCACTAAATTCACCCTCTGGGAACCTCATTTTTCAGATGACAGTCTGCTAATTTTCTGGCTTGACAGAGAACATAAAAAACGATACCTAACTAAGTAACTGCATACATGTACATACAAGTAATTCTTAGAACAAAGAGTCACGTGGAATCATGTTCACCCCACTCTCTGTAGTGTCTATTAAACTATCCTTATACTATTAAAGGAGAACTTGTCATTTGTGACAAATGATTTGTCTTTGAATTCAGACACTTTCTAGGCTTTGTTAGGTAAGCAATTCAAAGTTTAATGAACAGTTAGTTTCCTGAATTGAGTGGTCATATGGCCTCAGAAAACCAATTGTCCATCCACAGCGATATCTCAGCTGTGAGTGGATGGATTTCACTGAAATTTGGTATGAGGAATCCTTGTGAGAAGCTGCTCCTGCATGTCATGTTATAAAAAGTTGCCCGCATATTTTCACCAGAGTTACATTACAATCCCTGCTTTGTCAATTTTTAATGATTTTTTTCTGTCTGCAGCAATATCTCAGCAGTGAGTGGATGAAAATCAATGAAATTTGGTACAAGGGATCCTTGTGACAAGTTGCCCCTGCACATGTTATAAAAACGGTGCCTGTTTATTTTTCACCAGAGTTATGGTCCTTGCATTTCAGTGACATGTGCCAAATTAATTCCCATAGTAGGGGACCACACTTTTTACGAATCTGCTTGTTAACTAAGTGAACTGTCGGTGAGCATCCATCAGTTTTACTGATTTTCTTGTTCTTCAAGGGGGACTGAGATTGGGAAATTTGGGGTTGGGAATTGGGAAAAGTTATACCCAAATGCCATTTGGAAAGGGGCTCATGTTCAGCCCCTGTAGACACCCAAAAGAATGCCTGCTAATCTAAGGAATCAGCCGATTAAGAACACCCATCACTATTTAATGCCCATGCTTTCTAATCACTGGTAGAAGGTAATTGTTCAGATGATTATTGGTATACATCCCCCAGTCCTTGTAGTTCAAGCCAACTTCAAGGACTGAAAGTACCTGTAGTCCAAGAACTGAATGTTGTAGTACTTCGTGTATAATGCAGTGTGTCAAAGACTTTTTTTGGTATCAACAGGGGCCAAATGTGGGACCCTTTCCCATGGCATTTGTGTATGATTTTTCTCACAGGGGCCAAATGTGGGGCCCTTTCCCATGGCATTTGGGCATGATTTTTCTCAGTTCCAACCCAAAATTTCCCAATCTCACTCTGCACTGAAACAAACATTTAATTCACATTTGGTGTTCTTCACTGACAGCAAGCCAGAAAATAAGCAGACTGTCATCTGCAATATGAGGCCCCCTGAGGGTGAATTTAGTGATGCTACCCTGCACAGCAGGGTAGCATCACTAAATTTACCCTCTGTGAACCTCAATCTGAATCAGGTTCTCAAAACTAAACATAAAGAGGTACCCAGAGGATAAATTGGCCCACTGTATGAGATAGCATAATCAAATTCACCCTCTGGGGACCTCATTCTGCAAATGTCAGCCTGCTTATTTTCAGGCCTGACTGACAGTCGCTGTGCCCCAACATGCAGTCTTTAGGTACATTTGCAAGTTACTTTGAAAGAACCTTGTCAGTTATTTTAGGCAAGTCTTGGCTGCCTATATAGGCAGACAAGATTTGCCTAGAAACAACTGCAAAGCTACAGAATGTAGTCTGACAAACTGTAGCAAAAGGACATAAATATCTCCAGGCCTTTAAGGGTTAATGGTGTATGAAGAGTTTAACAGAGATTACAGAGACTGGTTTGATCATGATTTAGTGTTCATGATTTAGTGTGACTGTTTGTTATACATGTATAATGCATACTCCATGTATACATGCAGTAGCTTCTGCATTAATGTTCTCAGTTCAATTTGAAGGTAATAGTTTTTATTCTTTGTTTTTTCCTCTGAAACAAACTCCCAATTGGAGCCTTCACAACACAAATTTTCCCAATGACATGGGCCCAGGATCCTTTCCCAAAGTGGGCAGAAGAATGTTTATTTAGCTAGTGTTCGCTTAGCTGGGCGAAGAGACATGGTGTAGACAATGGTTGGCACTCAACCATCTTCCATCAATTAGTGGTCCATGTCAGGAATTGTCGAAGGTATTGGCCCGACAACCATTTTTCCTGGGAGGAGAGAGCGATGTTGCTTTTCATACTCTCCATTGTTTATGCTGTTGGGTGCCAATGGCACCAAAAATATAGTATTTGGCACCAACATTTGACACCAAAGATATCCTTTTGGTTGGTCTCAAAGATTATGTAGTTTATTATTTCAGAGTGTTGTTTTTGATAAAATCGCTGTCTAATGACACAGGCCAGTAAATAGTAATCATAAAATTACTTTGTAAACATTAATAATGGCCTTTTATTTTTAACTGCGACTAGCAGTTGTATAAGTGGCAATGTCGGTCTGTCTGTCGGTCGGTCGGTCTGTCGGTCTGTCTGTGACCAACGAGTTTCAAAACTCAATAACTTTTGAAATACTTGATGGAATGACTTTATATTTGGCATGTAAGTGTATCTTATTGATGTCTAGCCACTGTTCAATGCATGTGTTGTTCCAAATATTTTTCTGGGAGTCATGGCCCTTGATGAACTTAGAATTTTGTGAGATTGTACCACCTGTCGCAGCTACAGAATTTTGTGAGATTGTACCACCTGTCGCAGCTACGGCATCGATGTCGCAATTTTTTATCATCTATTTTTTTTTTTATCACTTGTGGTTTTTTTGCAACTGAAATACTTAAAAGAACCAGGTAACACTGAATTAAAATATCATACTTTGAGTGAAACAAGGCACCATCTGCAATGCATTAGCATTGCAGATGGTGCATTGTTGCACTCAAGGGATGATACATGATTAATTTGTTCTCATTTAAAATCAGATTCCATTTGGCACTAAAATCTTTTGGCACCGAATTAGAGATGGGCGGTTAACCGAAAATTCGGTTCTGTTTTGTTATCAAAACCAAAACCGAGACCAAAACAATTACTGAAAACCATCATCGCGGTTTTCAACTTCAGTGTTGAAAAACTCTAATCAGGTCTTCAATTCTCAGAATAAAGAGATGAACAACCTAAAATTAACCTATTTTCAAACTTCAGAGTCGCAATACCCCGTTTTCAGAACAGCTGCAGTAATTGGTATTGCGTTCGAGCATGGCATTGACCGTGAAAATAGGTGACAAAATTACTTCTTTTGCATTGTGTTTTAAACATTCATCTGTTTATCAAATGCGATTTCCTTTGCTGAACTGAAACTTGTCACTTGTTCCACATTTATAATGACAAATATATTTATTTCTACATGTAATTTTGAAACCATGAACTCCAAAGCCAGCGTCAAAATCACAGTTGAAGTTGGATGGAAATTTCGGGTTACAATGACCTATATGAGGCTTATGCGCGACTTTTACTCGATTAAATTTTTATGGTCGACATAATATTTTAAGGTGTGTCGGGTTACCCTAAACACAGGTATTTGGGGAGGGGGCTAATTTTGCAACAGACTCGAGGCAAAAATCATTGTTCTCAAACTTGAAACTCTTGAAATAAAATTTATGCCAATACATTGTGCTCAGGAAATCAGAGTACCGGTATAGGATATTACACAGGTGAGTTGAACTAGAAAGGGAGTCCCATTGACACAGACTGGCACCAAATACATCTTTTTACATGCAAATGCAATGTATTGTTATGTTTGTACAATGAAAACCGAAACCGAAAACCAGACTCTGAATGAAACCGAAACCGACCAGAAATTTGAAAACCACCCATCTCTACACCGAATAAAATTCCACTCGTCAACAGCCAGCATGATTACTGGTGCTCTATCAGGTATATCCTTCAGATAGGAAACAGATAATGGAGCGATGCTGTTGGCCAGCTGGTTGCGATGACCCATCAAGCTAGCTGCTGTTTGTAGGGAAAGAGCTATACTATCTCTCGTGGCCTTACAGACATGTTGCTCCTAGTAGGAAATAGGTAGTTATTAATCATTGATGAGACTCCCTCTCAGGGCTCAAAATAAGTGGTGTCGCGTCGCTTTTTGCTATGCAAAACTTGCAAAAAGCTACACAATGTTAAATTATGTATAGCATTTTGCGATACAAGATAATCATCTGCAGCCTATTAGGCTGCAGTTGATTATCTTGTATCGCAAAATGTAAATGAAAATTTGCAAACAAATTTGAAAACTAGTTCACTGATGCTTTACTTCTCATTGTGGAACATTCCAGGCATAACTCAGATTAACTCTCCATCAAGCATTATTACCAACTTCATATGTAAGATGAGTTCTGTTGGTTTAAATACTTCCTGTTTTTACAACATTTTGCATAAAATGTCCATTAAAAATAACTACAAGCCCATCAAATTAAAAATCCCAACTTCCATTTTGAGAACTCTATTAAATAAACAACCAAGACGCCATTTATAACAGTATACAAGTCAGTTAAAAAAACATAGTAAATGTTTCATGTGTTGCAGATCATTTGGAAATGCCCAGAAATGGATGGAAACTATTCTATCTACTTAGAAGAATTCAATATAAAGCAGCATAATATAACTCCGGTATACAAAATAGCTATGTAATTTTTACAAAATGCTATTCATTTTTTGGAAATGCGTAGCATTTTCAAAGAAAAAAAGTTATTTTGAGCACTGCTCCCTCTCTTCATAATAATTTGCAATTATTTACTTCAAAGCAACAACTGGTGCTTTGCAAAAAAATTACTGCAAAATAATTCTTTAAAAGCTATATTGTAGCATAGATATTCCAATCCTATTTATTTTGTAGTTATTGGAGGGGGGGGGGGGGATAAAAGATTGATAATTTCCATCAGTTATCACTGAATAATGAATATGAAATAAATTTAATTGTTAAAAAACAAGAAAGGGTTGGAATTTCAATGGATTCAGATATCTGTATTCATTAACCCTTTACCTAACATGGAAAGCAGACGACGCTTGCAAAAAAAATTCTTGAATAACTAATTTTTTTCATTTTTTGTCTCAAAAACATAGGTTATGACCCCTCGTTGGAACGAGCTCGATGTGCTCGTTCCAATGAGGGGTCATAACCTATGTTTTTGAGACAAAAAATGAAAAAATACTGAAAATTAATTGGCGATTGTTGAGAATCGCGCTTGCCGGTTTTGGCCGTTAAATTGGGTAAAGGGTTAAATTTAAATCCATTTTTGTTTGATTAATTTGAAGTGGCCCCTGACATTGGAAATCACAGAGTGCGTTAATTCACATTGTTAGCTCACCTGACTGAAAGTCAGGTTGAGGTATTCGGATCACTTTTTGTCTGTCGTCTGCCGTGAAAGTGGTGTTTGGGTCTTTTTCTCCCAAACCACTGGCCACATTTTAATGAAATTTCACATGATTAGTGGTTATATAGGGGCATTTGGGTTTTTCTTCAAATTGGGTTTCTACTCATATTGAGGAGATGTTGGGGCCCAAATACCCCAATTTATTTTAGAATCTTCTCATGAATCAGCTGTAGTAGAGACTTGATATTTGGTATACAGCTTCCTTTTGAGATGTATACTCAAGTTTGTTCAAGAGAAGTTCGAGGGCCAATATTTGTCGTCATTATGGGAGGGGCAAGAATTTTTGCCTCTCCCAAAATCTCTATATTTTTATACTGTACCAATGACCCAGACATAGCTGGTGCTAACTCTTAAAATATAGGGCCAAACACAAATTTTGCCCCCCAATCCCCAAAATTTGCATCTAAAACCAAAGAAAACATGTCCTGAATGGCCCTCCACACTTCACCTCTACTGCGCATGCGCAGTGTCAAGGACGTTTCGAAATTGGCGCCATTGATCATTCTTAGTTTGGCCCTTCATCAGTTAACATCTGACTGATCTTTGTGCTTGTAAATCTCAGTTTAAATGATGCCAGACACATAAATATTAGTGAAATGGTGATTCTAAGGAGGATATAGAAGGAGGAGAGGAAAAATGTGTGACAGAAAATTATCAGGGCTGTAACTTAAAATTTTTTAATGAAATTATGTTAAGTTACCTATTTTCGAGGCAGCAGCCATTTTGTTGTCATTCTTGTTATCAAGTTACACTGATTTTTCAGTGTTTTCTTCTCTCCTTTTCCTTTAAGTCCCCTCTTGCTATTCTCCCATGCTTTTGGCATATTTTCTGTAATTATTATTACTAAAATTTCTTGGGAGTTTTAGCTGAATAACAGAATGAATTCTGTTCTTTTCCCCATGTTTACGTCTTCACCTATAGGTGGTTAGGCGTTGTGTTCTGCATCTACCATCTGATGTTCTGCAGTTTCTTCCCTGGAAGTCTCTGTTTTGCATCAGATAGTGTATTTTTGGTAACTGATTTCGGGCATGGGTGCCTGGAGTCTTATTTTAGTGTTTTTACACTTATTGTTTACATTTACAACAGCCCTCTGTGTGAGGGGGTATTTCTTGAAAATAATATCTTGATGTTAATTTAATCATAACTAGATACATTATTATTGTTCGTAAGTGTTGCATAAATTGTTTAAAATATTTTTAAAATTTTTGTCCACACTTAGGCTTGGGATCCATTGGGGCTCAACGTTACTTTTCAGAAACTTGGGCTGTTCTGAAAAAATATTTTTTCAAAATATTTTGATTTCAATTATTTTTTCTATGTTAATGGATCATATTATTATGTATTTTGATTGTCAGGGGTTGGTGCGAGTACCAGGACTTTGTTTTCTTTTCACACTGAAAGGATTTTGATCAATTGTAGTAAGAGGAAGTCTTCCTCTGACTTTTATAATCATTCTATATGTAGTCAGTGTACTCGCACTAACTCCTGTTCTGTATGTGATGATTTCGATGACAACATGGGAAGCGTATGTCACGGTATGTTAGTGGGGAATTGGACATTCCGGTCCTTTCCCCGCAGGGTCACTCTACTTTATCAATTTCTATTTCAGACGATCAAGATTAGGGTGATGTATCCGTGATGTCTTCCAACAGTGTGCCTCCGTCGTCACAATTAATGAAGGGCTAGCGGAAAAGTGCTCATGTAAATACGCCAATTGCCTAAGAGGACCCTAGTAGGTTCGACGGCCTTTGACGTCCGCTAGCTCGCCCGGTGTAGCGTCCATTCATCGAATGGTTCGGCAGCCGGGTTCGTCCGTTGCGGTCTAGAAGGAGTTTTGGGGTGATGCGAGCACTATAAATCAACCAAATGCACACCCAGTGACGGCGGATTAGAGGGAGAACGGAGGAAGCCTTTTAGTCCGGTTCCTAGCTCGTTCAGGTCCATCCGGACGGCGAGCGAGAGAGGCCCCTCTCTCGTACAACAACATCTGGCCCCAGATGTTGTGGTACAAAATGTTTCGCATTCGGAGCATACGTCCGCCGCTCGGGACGCTCCGACATATAGTCAGTCCGGAGAGACTGTCAATAAGGCTTCCTCATTCTCATGGTAGCGCACACGACCGCTCTTGGCTACGTGACCTCGGATATCCAGTCAGCTTCGCCAGTCAGAGAATCATCGGCGACCAGGTCACACCATCCGGTAGCCAGGGACACGAGGCCTGCAGACTCCGGACGTTCGCATAGGAAAGTGTGCGGGAGTCAACGTACACGGAGCTTCCGGCGGCAATGCATCGTAAGACCGCTACTGCACAGGCCTCGGGGACGGATGTGCTATCCTAAATAGCACAGCTTATCGCAGCATCCCAGCAACAACTGAATCTGTCGCATAATGTTTTATCCGACGATGCTGGGTCGGGACGCTCCGCGGAAGCGGGTACGGACGTCCGAAAATTTCATCCGGTCCGACGGGATACCGAAAGGGATTCGGAGGATTTCGAGCTTTCCCTTTCGGAACAACATATGCTGTTGTGTATGTCATCTGACTTGATCTTCTACAGGTTCTTTCGTCGGACCAGAATGCTGCGATGCCGGATAAGAAACTGATAGCGTCGGTGGACTTAGAAATTTTTGGTTCGGTTCAGGGACATCGTCCCTCAGTTCCGACATAGTCCAATAATGTCACACAAACTTTCGAATTATTGAACGACGCTATATATTTATTATTATATGCTTGCTATTACCAAGCATTTCTGGTTTCTTGTTTGCAAAGTTACGGAGATGTCTTTCAAAAGTGTGCCTCTGTCGTCATAGTTAATGAAGAGCTAGCGGCAATAAGTGCTCATGGAATATGTCTATCGCCTAAGAGGTCCCTTGTAGGATCGACGGAGTGACATTCGCTAGCTCACCCGGTGTAGCGTACATTCATCGAATGGTTCGGCTGCCGGGTTCGTCCGTTGCGGTCTAGGAAGGAGATTTGGGTGATGCGAGCACTATAATAACTTTAGTTCTCACCCAGTGACGGCGGATTGAGGACAGATCGGAGGAAGCCTGTTAGTCCGGTTCCTGGCTCGTCCAGGTCCGTCCGGGCTGTGAGCGAGAGAGGTCCCTCTCTCGTCCAACAACATAGGGGACCGCATGTTGTGGTTCAGATATTTTACATTCGGAGCATATGTCCACCGCTCGAGACGCTCCGTTATATTGACAGTCCGAGAGACTGTCGATAATGCTTCCTCATCCTCACAGCAGTGCACACGACCGCACATTGGCTACGTGACCTCGAGTATCCGACCAGTTTCGTCATTCAGTGATTCCACGGCGAACAGGTCACGCCATCCGGTAGCCAAGGGACATGAGGCCTATACACTCCGTTCGCTCGCATAATAGTAGTATGCACGGGGTAACGATCACGGAGCTTCCAGCGGCAATGCATCGTAAGACCGCTTCTCCACAGGCCTCAGTGACGGACGTGCTATCCAAGTTAGCACAGTTTTTTCGCAGCATCCCAGCAATCGACAGTTTCTCGGTCGGATCAGAAATTATCCGACGGCGCTGGGTCGGTGCGGTCCGTGGTTGCATCAGGCTCGGACGACCGAACGCTTTATAGGGTCCGACAGGATGGCGAAAGGGATTCGAAAGATTTCGAGTTTTTCCTTTCGTAACATCGGAAGCTGCCATACATTTCTTCCGGCATTATCTTCCAGTGGTTGTTCCTTCGGACTACATTGCTGCGATGTTGGATAAGAGACTTATAGCGTCATTGGACACGGAATTTTGAATCGGTTCAGGGACATTGTCCCTGACTTACCGACACAGTCCAATAATGTCATTAGAACATGTGTATTATTTATCGACGCTATATATATAAGCCTGCTACCAAGCATGATAGTTTAGTTTCTTGTCCGCAATGCTCATTTCTGCCTTTTATCATTTATAGGAATAATTTATTTTGGCAGAACAGGGCATACCGAGAGTTCATATGCGTCTAGACGGCGTGGTTAAAGACTGGAAATAATCTTTTTTCGCCGTCTATGTCTTTTCCAACCACAATGTTGGAAATGACAATGATGTCTAATAGACTTAACTTAGACGCTTTATCATACGTAATCCACCTTACTGAGGCGTTATCATTACGTCTTCAAGAGAAAGAATTCCGGGATATGATCCTCAATGTGATTTCTTTTGAAGGCAGTAGTTTGTTCACGTATAACTCCGCCCTTCAGTGGCTACTTGGAGTTGGTTAGACGTGACGCAGCCCTAGCTACATCCACGCGCATGGATAGTAAGGTGAAGAACTCTCTCAGAGTCGCTTCGTTCTCGGAGAAGCTTCTCTTCGACGGCAACTTTTCAGCAATCCATGAATTGCTCGATTTACACGTTCTCTTGTCTATCTAGTGTAGCAAGAGATTCAGACTGGGGCAAACATTCGGTGGTTGACTCAAGAGAGTGCCACTGCAGTTGCCGGATCCAAGTTTTATAATTATGACGGTTGCCAGTCAAACAGGTTGGGATACAATATTGATCCCAACGGATTCGAAGTGCCAGGGTCTTTGGGTTCCGCAGTCTCTAGGCAAGCACTTATCTTCCACGGAATAATGTTTTTTAGGCTTGCTTTATGTCATTGGATGAACATTATTCAGAAACGCATGTCCAAATCCTGTCCGATAATACGACAGTAGTGGCGTATCTCCGGAACCAGGGAGGCACTCATTCGTTTCCGTTATTCAATTTAATGGAAAGAATCCTTCTGTTTGTTATAGTACACCAAGTTCTGCATCGGTCCGTCATATTCCGGGTCGTCTGATTGTATTACCGGACTCCCTTTCACTTATGGGTCGCTTGTTGCCGTCAGAATGGACTCTCAAGAAACAAGTATTCAATCAGATTTGCTATCAATGGGAGCGCCCAATGATAATTTATTTTCGACACAACTTGCTAATCAATTGCAGACGTATGTGTTTACATGTCTGGATCTCTGAGCTTATGTTGTTAACGCTTTATTGATCTAATAGGACGGAATGATAGGATATGCGTATCCTCCTGCGCTGTTGTTTCAGCAAGTATTGCTAAGATAAACAACCACAATACATTTCTGTTGATAGCATCTCTGTCTTCACAGAGACCGTGGGTAAATTTACTCTGATATCTACTGTGGGACTCAACGCGAAAACTTCCTCCATGAGAGGATCTTTTTTCACTGGGTAATATCGTGTCATCTTCATCACAACCCGCAAGGTCTCAACCTTCACATATTCCGTTGTGTGGTCCTTATTGCATTGTAAGCATTGTACTGGACAAGCTTTGGACGCGATTTCTTACTGTAGGAGAACCTCTTCTTCGCTATACTATGCGGCTAAAGTGGAGGCTCTTCCGTCGTTGGTGTAGGGATCCCTATGTTGATATTGTTGATCCCTCCATCCTTGTCATTGCAACTTTTTAGTATACTTGTTTGACAAGATCTACTGCAGCCTGTTACTATTAAGGTTATAGGTTTATGTTACCTCATACCTATGCACTCTATGATAGTTTACAATTGAGTCTTATGTCTCTTTATCTAAGTCAGTTAGTAACTTTTCGATAAATAGACTTAGAATCATTAGATTAAATTTCTATACGGAATTTAACTTCGTTTCTTATTTAGCTAAGTAATCATTTGAGCCTCTGGAAACAGTAGTTTTCAAATTCTGACCTTTTAGACAGTATTCTGTTGGCTTCTCTTTTCTGAAGAGTCATTGAGCTTCATGCACTTTCGGTGGATGATTTTCACTTTCGTAGTTTCGGAATCACTACTTCCTTTACTATTTAGGTTGGATTTTTGCATAAGAGTCAGGCTCCTAATAAATATCCGGAACCTATTGTTATTAAGGTCCTTCCGTCTTCGTACGGGCATAGGCCTTTACTCTGTCCGGTTAGAGTTTACGTATTTATAAACAGATATCTGTTTATTACTACGGGCGTAAGCTTCTTCTGTCTTTGATGCCTAATAGAAGGACGTTACGCTCCATTCTGTTGCTAATGGGTTCAATTAACTATCGATACTGCTTATGGTATATCATTGACTCAGCAGTTGTGCTTGAGATTTCGGCTCATGAAGTAAGAGTTCTTCTACATCTTGGGCTTACATTAATAGTGTCGCTATTATAGATTTTTGAAGGCTGCTCATTGCGCTCAGCCATCCACATTCATGAATTTTTATCTCAGAAATATCGAGTCCATTTCTGGAGGCCTCTATTGTTAGGTCTATTATCTATTGCTCAGAATGTCATTCACTTAACAGTTGCTACTATAGCTAGGTAGGCTGTCTGTTTCGGCAGTGACTCCGTTCTGCTGCCCTCTTCGCTCTGGGCTATTTGACCCAGGGCAAGAAAAAGGGGGGGGGGGGGGGAGGGTGTTCCCTTGGGTCACCTGTTTTACTATGAAAACAAGGGGATACCTCCTCCGGAGTTAGTAATTCTGAGCTGTTATTGGGATGGTTGTTTAGTGAGAAGTTTATGTTTTAAAAATTCATTCAGGTCTTAGTTTTTAAAGTATAGCTTTTGAATATAGCACGTGTCAACGGACATTATTATACAATCCTCAGACACTTTTAAGGAGTATAAAGAGTCTCTATTCTCTGGACTTACTTTATTTATTGGCTTACTTTAAAAATTATTAGTATAAGGATTATACTAGATATTAATAGAGTACATGGATGTATGATGCTCAATTTTGGAAGGTGTTGTATCTTTCTAATTTATCATAAATAAGAAAGATACATGTAAGGCCTAATACTTCTTTTTCCCTAGAGGGGATGACTCTATTTTATATAATTGAGCGTATTCCAACTTGCTCTATGTCCTTGGCCCTCCAGCCTTTTTACTATTCAGCTATGTCTGGGTCATTGGTACAGTATAAAAATGTAAAAAATTTATAGTAATTTGTATATTTTTTATACTTACCAATGACCCAGACGGGGATGGCCCTCCCAGGAGTTGGGAACTCATACCTCCCCGCTGAGTACATAGTGCTTACCAGGCACTGGTTATAAGAATGATTAATGGCGCCAATTTCAGAACGTCCTTGACACTGCGCATGCGCAGTAGAGGTGAAGTGTGGAGGGCCATTCAGGACATGTTTTCTTTGGTTTTAGATGCAAATTTTGGGGATTGGGGGGCAAAATTTGTGTTTGGCCCTATATTTTAAGAGTTAGCACCAGCTATGTCTGGGTCATTGGTAAGTATAAAAAATATACAAATTACTATAAATTTTTTAACTTTCCATTTGAACCAAATTTGATATGAAGTATTAACCCTTTACCCAATGTAACGGCCAAAACCGGCCAGCACTATTCTAAAAAATTCCCAATTAATTTTCATTATTTTTTCATTTTTTGTCTCAAAAACATAGGTTACGACCCCTCTTTGGAACAAGCTCATCGAGCTCGTTCTAATGAGGGGGTCATAACCTATGTTTTTGAGATAAAAAATGAAAAAGTAGTTATTCAAGAATTTTATTTGCAAGTGTTGTCTGCTTTTCATGTATCTAAAGGGTTAATGGGTCATAAGTACTTAATTGATGCCCAAAAATGTTTTCAAAATGCCCCGTGGGAACCGCAGAAGCTAAAAATAGAAAAAATTTCAAACGCCCATATCTCCAAACCACATGGCAATAACTATCATTATTGAGAAACAATTCATGGTTCTCATTATAATTTTATTTACATGTACTGATAGGAATATCCTGACTAGTCGACTTTGAGTCGATTACTGCCGGTGACTACTGAACTTCCAACAATAGCTAACCATTTCAAGTCTAATTGATTCCGTGGTTACTTTCAAAACATTGAAATAGTCCGTATTTGCTGAGAGTTGAATACCATTTTCGGCGAGTTGGAGTGGGAATATGATTTATTTTGGGGGAAAAAAAATGGAAAATAGAATAAATGTATTCACATCTATTTCCTGACCATATTATCATGGTTTAGTGTCCAAGCATATTTGCATATCCTGTGGGTGGTTGATCAGAAAGGGAACAGTTATAAGTTAAGTACTTAACCCTTTACCTAACGAATCGGCCACATCCGCCTGCGTAACATGCAAATTCAGAAGTTGAAAAAATATTAATTTTCAGAAAATTACAACAAAACTATATCATGTGACCCCTCAATGGAACAAGCTCGTCGAGCTCGTTCCAATGAGGGGTCAAATGATATGGTTCTGTTGAAATATTTGGAAAATTTGGAAAAAATAATATTTAAAATCCTAAATTTTGATATCGTCGGCGTTGGGTAAAGGGTTAACCGGTAGATCTAGAGCTGGTAGGTTTTGATTTTTAGCTCATCTTGACAAAGTCAAGCTGAGCTAATCTCATTGCCCTCCATCCGTCGTCTGTCGTCCGGCGTCCGTCAACACCATGTTTTGGTCTTTTCCTCCAAAGCCACTGGGCCAATTCAAGTGAAAGTTTGGGAGAGCGATGGTCCCAAAGGGGCATTTCATTTTTGTTCAACTCAACATGCCCAGCCCCATAGGGAGGGAGTGGGGGAAAATGCTCCAAAATATTTTTAAAATCTTCTTCTCAAGAACCAGTGTGTACAATGACTTGATATTTGCTATGGAGCTTCCATATATGAGGTGTAGAATCAAGTTTGTTCAAACGAAGTTCGTGAAGTAATATTTGGCTTTGTAATAGGAAGGGTAAGATTTTTGGCCCCGCCCAAAATTTCTGTTTTCTGAACCGATGGTCCAGTATGAACCAAATTTGGTTTGTGGTATTATTGGGTCATAAGTACTTGACCCATGCAAAAAAAAAAATTCCCGCATCCCCATGGGAACCCTGGGAGCTAAAAATAGAAATATTTTCAAACGCCCATATTTTCCAAGCCACACGGAACAGAGAGCTGTTATTTGGTATGAAGTATCCTTAGGACCAGTAGAATTGAATGGTAAAAAAATTGCCATCGGTTATGTTAGTGTGTTCTGTGATGGGCATCGAAAAATGCTGAGTCAGCATATTTGCCAAAATTTAAAAAAATCTTTTCTCCAGAACCAATCATCAGAATCCTTTGATATTGGTATACAGCATTCATAGGGGGGTCAGATAAAAGTTTGTGGAAATAAAGCTCATTGGTTCATGTTTGGGCTCTCTACAGGAGCCCAAAGTTTTAACATAGGGTAATATGGGGAATATTCTTTAAAAATCTTCTTCTTCAGAACCACCAGTCAGAATCTTTTAATGTTTGGTATACGTCATTGTTATGAGGGTCAGATTCAAGGTTGTTCAAACTAAGTCCCTAGGTTAATATTTGGGCTTCTTACAGAAGCCCAAATTTTATCTTTGTTCAGTATGGAGGGTAATTTAAAAAAATCTTCTTCCTCAGATCCACCAGTCAGAATGCTTTGATTTTTGGTATGCAGCATCTCTAAGGGGGTCAGATTCAAGTTTGTTCAAATCAGATCCCTAGGTATATATTTGGGCTCAATATGGTAGCCCAAATTTTTACTCAGTGCAATATGAGGAAATTTCTTTAAAAATCTTCCTCTTCAGATCCACCAGTTGGAATGCTTTTATATTTGGTATACAACATCTCTAGGGGGGTCAGATTCCAGGTTGTTCAATTCGAGTGCCTAGGTTAATATTTGGGCTCCATATGGGAACATGAAATTTAACTTAGTACAATATGAGGGAATTTCTTCAAAAATCTTCTTCTTCGGATCCTCTCGTCAGAATGCTTTCACATTTGGTATACAACATCTCTAGGGGGGGGGGGGGTCAGATGCAAGTTTGTTCAAATTGGATCCATAGGTTAATATTTGGGCTCGCTATGGTAGCCCAAATTTGAACTTAGTGCAATTCGAATAAATTTCTTTACAATTTCTCTTCTTCAGATCCAACAGTCAGAATGTTTTCATATTCGGTACACAACATCTCTAGGGAAGTCAGATTCAACTGTGTTCAAATCAAGAGCCTGGGTTAATATTTGGGCTCTCTATGGGAGCTGGAATTGACCATTTTGCTGAAGAATTAAAACTTTTGTATTCAGTACCCTCTAGAGATGTGTAACTAAGATTAATCCACATAGGTTGTATCAAGGGGCTTCATAGGGGAGCTCTACATTTACTTTATGTCTATGATCATTGATCAAGTGAAGAAAAGGCATGATACCCAGATTATTTTTGTCACTTCTGAGGGACTCAAGGATTGACAGTGTAGCCTATGGAGATGGCTTGCTTAATGTAGACTCATTCTTGGACTCGGTATAAATTGTGTTCTGTTCAAGATGAGCGTTTCAGGCCCCGTGGGGCCTCTTGTTCAGATTTGGTTTCAGTTCAGGTTCAATATCAGAATTTATTATGCCCCACATATGTAACATCAGCCATGATTGGTTAATATGACACCTTCTAAAAGTCATAGTACTGGAGTTTTGGGGCAAAACACGGGTACTATCGGAACGTTTTTCCCTGGAGACAAGAGAACGAAGAAAATGTAAGCGCCACTTCCATTGATCAGCGTCGAATTTCTCAACACCAAACGCTGGCTCCGTGTCCATTTAGCTTTTTCAACACCGGTAGACACAAACTTACCAACAAATATATCATCTTCAGTGGGTGTGTTTTCAATTTTAACTGCAAACAATGAATTCAAAAGAATCAGAAATATTAAAAAACTCACTCACGTGTTGTTCACCACTTCAGTGAATCCTGAATATGAGTCTCAGTTATGACTTGTGTTTCACTCCGCTTAATTCTATCAACTGTTGTCCGAGAAACATGAATTTATATTCCATTAATTTAAATCACTTTTCACACAAGCATTAACAATGAATTACAACACGAACAGCATGATGCAGTTGTTAACATTGGCATTTGTTGATAAAGAAACTCCCAAAGCGACGGCACTTGTGACAAGTCATTTTCGAAGAGACGTCATTCGTTCGAAATGACGTCATGTTTTTGGATTCGACTACATTGTTGTTACAAGATCGAAGGCGGCTTGTTGCAGTTAATGCTTAACAATGAAAGTCATATTTTGTTCGGCATAATAAAATAATTAGAACGTTTCTTTTCATGTTCTATCAGTCGATAGTACCTGAGTTTGTGTGATTTCTGAAATAAAACCTTCAGCAGCTTCACTGCTTCAGGTTTTATTTCAGAAATCACACAAACTCAGGCACTATCGACCGATAGAACATGAAAAGGAACGTTCTAATATTATAATATTGTAAATAACACTTCAGGCTCTTTAACTTGAAAAAACCTGAATACATGTAGATTGTATGACACCACTCAACATAAAACAAGCCTGCAAATAAATTATTGTGCACAATGTGTCAGTAATGATGGCCAGTACAAATGTTTTGGTGCCGTACATTGTGAGGATGTTTTAGGTCATTAAAAGTTTTCATTGGCAACAGTCACTGGAGATATCAGAGCCCTATTTTTATTTTTATGTAATGCAATTAGCAATCCCCAACATTCTTGGCATTACACCTTGGGACATGATGATAAGCACCAATCTATTGGCTTAGGACATTTAGGGTATTTGCTTAGGTCTTTGTCCTGGACCTTAGGCTTATTTGCAGGGAGCGTGGTGGCTCTGTGGTAGACTGTTGGGCTTCTATGCTAGGGGTCCCGAGTTCGATCCCCATCCACGACGACCCACATTGTGTCCTTGGGCAAGGCACTTTATCCCGGTTGCCTACATGGGGGCATGATGACGCTGTGTACTAAGGCGTACTGCATGTGATGTCGATTGTGCACGTCTTCAATCTCTGTAACCCTGCTTGAGCGGAGCTTGAACAGAGTTAGAATGTTGAGGAGCTGACAGTTGCTCTTCGATGCTCATTGAGCATAAGTATGTGACCTTAAACATCAATAAATAAATAATAAATGAATTGGCTTATTTGCAGGCTTGACACAGAAAGAGACCTGTAAATATCTCCATTGGGTTCAACCTGACTTCCTGTTGATCATGCTTAGGGCTTTTAATGGATCATTTGATAAGCCTGTTCAGTCAGAAAGAAACATAAAATAATAATAAATAAATAAATAAAATTTGTGTTGTGTTTTTCAGCTTTTAACAATGTGCAACTACTTGGAAGAGTGGGACGGGATGCAGAGTTGAGAGGTACAGATGAGCATCCAGTTGTAATATTCTCTCTTGCTACAAATGTATCTTACAGGAGAAGTGATGGTATATAGCTTTTGTTTTATAATTGTTATTTAGGCCTAAAAAAAGAAATAATCTGTTTCTCAGGCCCTCCCGCATGGTCCTTTAGGCTGCCGCATGCTCTCTTTTTATAACCAATTTAAACTTATAAAAAATTAAAATTAAATGGTTTATGTCTGATATTTTACCCAAGTTAAAAAAACTGATGAATTTGTCCCTTGAGTGCAAGAAGGCCTTGCAATGCTTTAGCATTGCAAAGCCTTCTTGCACTCAAGGGATGAAATACACCACCACCCATGCTATTCTGTAGATTATGAGGCCTAAAACTTGAACCAGGAACATGAACTTTTGATGGCAAAAAAGTAATTACTGAAATAAAAAATAAAATAAAAAAACGCTCGCCCGCATGCAATTTCACAAATAATGGCCCGAGAAACAGAAGATATACTTTATGTGGCCTTATTGTCTTTCTATGAGCTGTCTCTACAGCTTGAATCATGTACAGTAAAGCTGGGAGTTTTTAATTTTTCAGATTGGTTTTGGTTTCTGTACGGTTTCAACCCCGTTTTCATTTCACTTTTTCTGTGTGTTAAGAACATACAGTAAATAATGTGTCACTATCCTTAACCCTTTACCCAATTCAGAGAATATCAAAATTTATTTTAATTACTATTTTTAAAGATTTTCAACAAATTTCAACAAAACCATATCATGGGACCCTCCAATGAGGGTGTTCCATGATATGGTTTTGTTGAACTATTTTTAAAAAAAAATTTGTTTCAACTGCTCCGTTTGCAAATTACGCGGGCAGATGTGGGCGATTAGTTAGGTAAAGGGTTAACCCTTTACCCAATGTAACAGCCAAAACCGGCCAGCACTACTCTCAAAAATCATCAATTAATTTTCATTATTTTTTCATTTTTTGTCTCAAAAACATAGGTCATAACCTATGTTTTTGAGACAAAAAATGAAAAAAATTAGTTATTCAAGAATATCTTTTGCATCTGTCGTCTGCTTTTCATGTTAGGTAAAGGGTTAACTTGGAAAAATGTCTGCAATAGTTTATACGACTCCCCTCTCCGCAGGAAGCCCGGTTCAGCTTAACTTCCCTCTGACCAAGCCAGAAGATAAGCTGGCTGTCATCTGCAAAGTGAGGTCCCCAGAGGATGAATTTACTATTTTAGTATGCAGGGTAGCATCACTAAATTTGCCCTCTGTGAACCTCAATCTGAATCAGGGACTCAAAACTAAACAGAAAGAGGTACCCAGAGGATAAACTGGCCCACTGTATGGGATAGCATCATCAAATTCACCCTCTGGTGACCTTATTCTGCAAATGTCAGACTGCTCATTTTCAGGCATGCCTCTGACCATTCTTAACCCTTTACCCAATGAATCGACTGCATCCGCCCACATAATATGCAAATTCAGCAGTTGAAAAAATATTATTTTTCAAAAAAGTTCAACAAAAAACATATCCTGTGACCCCTCATTGGAACGAGCTCGTCGAGCTCGTTCCAATGAGGGGTCACATGATATGGTTTTGTTGAAATTTTTTGAAAAAATGATATTTAAAATTATAAATTTTGATATCGTCTGTGTTGGGTAAAGGGTTAAGGGCTCTAGGGGATCAGTTGCTAAACCTATTGAGTCAGAGAAAAACATAAAGTAGGATAACAAATGAATGAAGTTCATCTAAACTATGTCATGTTCTCATTGTTACATTTTCTCCCTTATTGACTCGTCCACAAGCGAGAAAATGTAACAATAAGAACATGACGTTTTCGCTCCTTTGTCCCAGCATCATTGACTGTTTGGCAGCAAAGTGAATCATTTAAATAGTAAACATGTTTTATTATATATAAAAATATATATCCCCCCCCCCCCCCCCCCCCCCCCCCCCCCCCCCAACTGCGACCCAGTGAAATGAGATGGGTGCGAGTGCAATTGCTCCTTCTATTTTACAGGAGCTAAAAAATGCACCTGTTGAAAAATATTGTGGAGCACTAATATACTGTGAGGGCATATAAATGTGTGTTGTTTTGAGAAAACAGCACTCATTGGCCAGTGGGAAGTAGTTACTATCATAGTTCAGCAGGTCCTCATACATTTAAAGTTTCTAGTGTTTGGTGACAATATTCCCTCAAAATTCATTCATTGACATTTTCCAGGGGCAATTTACTCCTGTCTCTGATTTCATTGGAGCTTAAAACTGCACTCGTCAGTTTTGTTCGTTTCCAGCACTGAGTGCCATCTGCCAAATCCTTTACCTAACATGAAAAGCAGACGACACTTGCAAAAAAAATTCTTGAGTAACTAATTTTTTTTTTATTTTTTGTCTCAAAAACATAGGTTATGACCCCTTGTTGGAACGAGCTCGTTCCAACAAGGGGTGATAACCTATGTTTTTGAGACAAAAGATAATTAAAATTAATTGGAGATTTTTGAGAATAGCGCTGGCCAGTTTTGGCCGTTGTGTTGGGTAAAGGGTTAAGCATTGCAGATGGAGCCTTTTTGCACACAAGTGACGAAGTATAGGTTTTTACAGCCAAACGCTTTCATTTTTTTTTATCGTAACCAAAACATTTTGTGTTTTCTAAGCATAGTTTTCTGTACGATAACCAGAATGACCAATATTGCTTATATCAGACTCTGCCATCGTTTCTTCTTGAGGTTCATGATAGAGCTTTCCAAGAAAGCATGCCAGAGCCTGGATATTTTTTAAAAAAAGTTAATAACAGGCATTAACCATCCTCAATTACTAATATTCCTGACTAAAAATGATTTATTTTATATCGCTGGAAATAAAAATGGGGCAAGTTATATTATGATTTGTAAACTCATTAAAAACTGAAAAGTGTTTTGATAATAATTTAATAAGGCCCCCAGGCCTCCAAATAAGTTGCAAATGGTCCTTCAGGTTACGGGGAGGTTACAATGATTCAAATATCTGTGATCATTTTCAGTGGTAAACGGAAACTTTCGGGGCTCGTTTTTCGATGGGAATCTGATTCCTGTAATATTCGAGTAAAACAAAAATACGGTAATCCAAGTTGATTTCTGTCCATGCTTAAGGTGGAATCTGTATTTCTGGCACTTTTGTTGCAGATATTATTTAATGTCCATAATTAATCTAAAAACCAGACGAGGTATAAACATTTCACCGTACGCGTGAATTAAACCCGTCTAAGTTCAAAGTATTTATATCAGGACTTGTCACCTTATGTTATAAGGGGAGGCCAGTCACTGACTCAGTCATTCAATGTCATTGCTTTTTCATACCATAACCCCTGTAGAAACAATTTGTGCTGTACACATAGTGTATTGTTAGTGATTCACCGATGAGTATTTCAGACCGTCATCCACTTGCCAATTAGTTGATTGCACAATCAGCCAATTGTGAGTGCCGATGTCAGATAGTCACAACCAAAAGGAATAGTATATTCAAGAATGCATAGTACAGTGGAGCCCACTTAATTGGATATCTCTTAATTGTATATCCCTGTTAATTGAATATAATTTCCCAACACAAAACCATTTACCATACTCCCAGTACAAATTTGACCTGATAATTGAATATAGGTTATAGAGTAAACTCCTGTTAATTGAATAAAAAAAATCTTGTAACATGTAGAAAAATTACCCTGATTCTCCCCAGTTTTCCTTTGGTTATAGACCTATTTGCCTCAGTACATCTAATACAGGCATTTAGTCTATTATATCTTGTTTGACAGAGCTCATGGAGCTCTGTCAAACAAAATATAATAGAATAAATGCTAAGATTATCTCTGGAATACAGGAAATTGACACAATCCTTGTTAATTGAATATTCCTGTTAATTGAATAATTTTCTCTGGCAAAGTGGGTATTCAATTAACCGGGTTCCACTGCATAGGTTTTAATTTTAGAGCTGAGAGGTCTGGGGATGTAAACTGTGGTTGCGGTTTCAAATTTTTAAAGCAAAAAACCCCAGTTGCGGTTGTCCTTGAGCCTATAAAAACCATCCATTTATAACTATCAGATCGGTCCTTTATTGCAACATCTTCTACTAACAACTAACAAGGCATCTTCTGTGGATAGTATCAGTTGAATAAATAATTATGACCTATCTATGCCTGTAATGTTGTAAAATGTAAGTAAAAAAAAAACCCAAACTTTTCTGGGTAACCTGACCGACCCTAAAATTTTTATCCAGTAAAAGTCGCTCATTTAGATCATTGTAACCCCAAATTTTCATCCGACTTCCAACTGTGAATTTGAAACTGATTTTGGAGTTCAAACTTTCAAAATTACATGCAGAAATAAATATGTTGGACATTATAAATGAAGAGCAAGTAGCAAGCTCTACTTCAGTAAAGGAAACTACATTTGATAAACTGATGAACATTTTCACAATGCTTCACGGTTGGTGTTGACAGGTCATGAATATTATTGAATATCGTGTTGAGTTTCGTGTATTGATAGTAAAAGCCCCAAATCTTAGCTTACTGTCTTGAAAATATCAGTGGTGCATGTATAGTGAACAGCAGTTTTGTTTTTTAATTCCATTAAAATGTATATATAGAAATTATTGACATTGGCCAACAGATGCCCAGTTACTGCTTAGTTTAAGTGAATTATGTGCTGATTCTGTAGTTCGATATTTGTTTTATTTCTGTCAGAAAACACTTGGTGCTTTCAATTTTGAAACCAAATTTGCAGTTGTGTTTCCCAGCTCTAGTTAATTTTACAGTCAGGTCGATTGGTTTTGGTTCATTGACCTCAGGAGCCTGTCACTGTGTGTATCAAAATAAAACAACAGTGGAAACAAGTTGAACAGTGTAGCGTCTTTGATCAAGGATCAGTTACACTGTTAACTTGTTTCTGCTGATGTTGTATTTCATAGAGTCATCACATGACAAGTGGCATGTATGTCACGAGCAGCTATCAAGTGGAAGATCAGACCAATAATGATTCCTGTCAATCATTGTGACAATTTATTAAGCTTGTTACTGCTTGTATGAGATTGTGAATAAAACAGATATGAACAATTTTGCCCCTGTGGTGTTCCATGTAACCATCAGCATGAACCGATGTTCAAACTTGTCTGCCTATGTCAGTCGCGATTGCCGAACATCGGTTAATCACTAGTCATTGTTTTATGTTGGATTTTCCTGCATGTGATCAGCACATTCAGGAAAATCAAACAAATACAACAACTGCGCGTATGTATGATGCAAACTGTGCTCTGAAGTTTCAGTCACAAACGAGTGACACACATTGATTTGAGGGAATAAGTAAATCAAGGTAAGCAAACTTACTGTCTGATTTACTGTGTCAAGAGAAGCAAACCCATACAAAGAATGCATGTTGAACTGCATTATAATGCCATAGTCAATATTAAGCCCATGAAATTTGCTACAGCAAACTGTTACAGAAGGGGAAATTTTTGAATTGTTAGGGCAGCATCAGCCATGAATTTAGCTGCCAGTGATGAAGAAATGTGCACAGCAGGGTATTTTGGACAAAAATAAAAACAAAATGGGTTTGATAACAATAAACTGAAAATTAATTAACCTTGGTCGAAAACTGTGAATCAACTTAATATGGTCTCAGCATGCCCATAAAAGCTATGATTAGAAATAGGTTACCATGGGTTATGATCAGTTGACACTCAAGTAACCCATAAACAGGTTATGATCACTAAATTAGCGTAACCTATAAACAGGTTACAAAAAAATCCTTATTTTGAGGTTTGGGCCCCCCACAAAGTAGATCTTCTGTTTTATCAGGCGATGTTTTGCAAAATTGCATGTGGGCAGGCTTTTTAGCTCACCGAAGGGAGCTTAACTTATCACCGGCCGTCCGTCTTCGTCCATCGTCCGTCGTTGTGAACATTTCTCAAACGACTTCTCCTCTGAAACCACTGGTCTGATTTTCACGAAACTTCATGTGGATGTTCATTACTATATGGCAATTCATGTTTGTTCAAATGAAATAGCCACGTCCCTTGGGGGCTCTGTATGGGGCATAACTCTGATAGCACCTTATGAATTATAGAAAATTATTAAAAAATCTTCTTCTCCAGAACCAGTGGGCAGAATCTTTTGATACTAGGTATGCAGCATCTTGGTATTGGTCTGATTCAAGTTTGTTCAAGTCGAGTCCCTCAACCAATATTGGGGCTCACTATGGGGACTTGAATTTTTACTTATTGCAATTTAAGAAAAATTCTTTAAAAATCTTCTTCTCCAGAACCAATGGGCAGAATCTTTTGATATTTGGTATACAGCATTATGGGGTGGATCTGATTCAAGTTTGTTCAAATCGGCCCCCTAGATTCATAATTGGGCTCACTATAGAAGCCCAAATTCGAACTTAGTGCATTTCAGGAAAAATTTCTTAAAAAAATCTTCTTCTCCAGATCCAGCAGGCAGAATCTTTTGATATTTGGTATGCAACATTGTGGGGTGGATCTGATTCAAGTTTGTTCAAATCGGCCCCCAGGATTCACATTTAGGCTCAGTTTAGAAGCCCGAATTCGAACTTAGTGCATTTATTTCAGACAAATTTCTTAAAAAGTCTTCTTCTCCAGATCCAGCAGGCAGAATCTTTTGATATTTGGTATGCAACATTGTGGGGTGGATCTGATGTAAGTTTGTTCAAATCGGCCCCCTGGATTCATATTTGGAGTCACAAAAGAAGCTTGAATATGAACTTAGTGCATTTCTGGCAAATTTCTTTAAAAATCTTCTTCTCCAGATCCAGCAGGCAGAATCATTTGATATTGGGTATGCAGCATGCTTAGGGGGGTGAGATTCAATTTGTTCAAGCCAAGTCCCTGGGTTCATATTTGGGCTCACTGTGGTAGCCCTAATTGTAACTTAGTTCAAAATGAGGAATTTTTGTTAAAAATCTTCTTCAGATCCAGCAGTCGGAATGTTTTGATATTTGGTATGCAGCATCCTTAGGGGGTTGAGATTCAAGTTTGTTCAAGCCATATCCCTAGGTCCATATTTAGTCTCACTGTGGGAGCCTGAATTGTAAGTTAGTTCGAAATGAGGAATTTTCTTAAAAAATCTTCTTCTTCAGATCCAGGAGTCAGAATGTTTTGATATGTGGTGTGTAGCATCCTTAGGGGGTGAGATTCAAGTTTGTTAACCAAGTCCCTGGGTCCATATTTGGGTTCCCTGTGGGAGCCCGAATTATAACTTAGTCAATATGAGGAATTTTTCTTTAAAAATCTTCTTCTTCAGATTCAGCAGTTGGAATGTTTTGATATTTGGCATGCAGCATCCTTGGGGTGAGATTCAAGTTTGTTCAAGCCAAGTCCCTGGGTTCATATTTGGGCTCACTGTGGGAGCCCGAATGATAACTTAGTTCAAAATGAGGAATTTTCTTTAAAAATCTTCTTCTTCAGATCCAGGAGTCGGAATGTTTTGATATTTGGTATGCAGCATCCTTAGGGGGGGGGTAAGATTCAAGTTTGTTCAAGCCATGTCCCTAGTTCCATAAAATTTGTCTCTCATGACTTCATTCCTTTGTCGTGTTGATGAACCATGTCTAACTGAATGTGACCCCAAATACTTCTTTGAACCACTTTGATTGAATCACTTTGCCCGGTGAGCGATTAAGGTCCCTTGGGGCCTCTTGCATTCCTAACTACTCTCTTTTACTAATTTTCATAACTAAGAAACTAATTTATTTTTTTATCACAGATGTAATAACAGGCTAGGTCTCTTGTCCATTGGTAAAGCAGGTGATAACTTAATATCACTATCCCAGTAAGAGTGCTCATGCTTCAACTTTTACCAGATTTATTTTGTAGGCAAAAGTAGATACCATCCTCTCGAATTTTGGTGGTTTGGCCATTAAAAAAAAATGTCTATGTTCTCAGGCAATTGTGCCTCAAATTTTTGATGAGGGAGGGAGGCTTTTTATTTTTATATTCTGAAATCTGAAAAAGATACTCTAAAAAAAATATATTCACACTTCAGAAAGAAATCTTATACATATATGATCAGGAATATGGATGACTATGAGTACTCCCCAAATCATGATATTTCATTAAGAAAAGGATCATAGGCCCATGCTCTTTGGAGATCTTACCGTACCTTAACTTAAGAGCAGAAACTGGATTTTTTTTAAGGGGAGGAGAAACATGAGAATGTATCTGCCAAAAGTGTCAATAAGTTCAGTACGGTATCAAGAAACACTTATTGCTGCAAATTATCATTGTCTGCTTTGCTAATGTAGCACACAAATATTCAGTAATTTTTACTGTTAACCCAAACTCTAGACTAGTGTTATCACATATATTGCGAAATGCTTTAATCAACTTGTTTGTTGATGACATGCCAAAGTCGCTCCATTGCAGGATTATGTGCAGTCCGGTACTTATTTTAAATGATAAAAGGTGCATTTTCTTAAAAAATCTTCCATGTACCAACAACATAGAAACCATATATCAGAGAATGGAGAAATATGAAGCAAACTATGGAGGAAAACGCGAACATGAAGTTGAAATACTATGGAGAAATGCGTACCGGTACTCAAATTTCCGATCCCAAAATACTGACCGGGTAAATTTTTTTTGACCGGGCAGAATTTTTTAGCTGACCGAAGGGAGCTTAACTTATCACTTGCAGGCCGTCGTCGTCCGTCATCCTGAACATTTTTCAAACAACTTCTCCCCTGAAACCACTGGTCCGATTTTCACGAAACTTCATGTGGATGTTCATTACTATATGGCAATTCAGATCTGTTCAAATCAAGTGGCCACATCCCTTGGGGGGCTCTGTATGGGGCATAACTCTGATAGCACCGTATGAATTATAGAAAAATTATTAAAAAATCTTCTTCTCCAGAACCAGTGTGCAGAATCTTTTGATACTTGGTATGCAGCATCTTGGTATGGGTCTGATTCAAGTTTGTTCAAATCGGCCCCCTGGATTCATATTTGGGCTCACTATAGAAGCCCAGATTCGAACTTAGTGCATTTCAGGCAAATTTCTTTAAAAATCTTCTCCAGATCCAGCAGGCAGAATCTTTTGATATTTGGTATGCAACATTGTGGGGTGAATCTGATTCAAGTTTGTTCAAATCCGCTCCCTGGATTCACATTTAGGCTCAGTATAGAAGCCTGAATTCGAACTTAGTGCATTTCAGGCAAATTTCTTTAAAAATCTTCTCCAGATGCAGCAGGCAGAATCTTTTGATATTTGGTATGCAACATTGTGGGGTGGATCTGATTCAAGTTCGTTCAAATCGGCCCTCTGGATTCATATTTGGGCTCAATATAGAAGCCTGTATTTGAAATTAGTGCATTTCAGGCAAATTCCTTAAAAAATCTTCTTCTCAAGTTCCAGCAGGCATAATCTTTTGATATTTGGTTTGCAACATTGTGGGGTGGATCTGATTCAAGTTTGTTCAAATCGTCCCCCTGGGTTCATATTTGGGCTCACTATAAAAGCTTGAATTCGAACTTAGTGCATTTCAGGCAAATTTCTTAAAAAAATCTTCTCCAGGTCCAGCAGACAGAATCTTTTGATATTTGGTATGCAACATTGTGGGGTGGATCTGATTCAAGTTTGTTCAAATCGACCCCCTGGGTTCATATTTGGGTTCAGTATAGGAGCCCAATTTGAACTTAGTGCATTTCAGGCACATTTCTTCAAAAATCGTCATCTCAAGATCCAGCAGACAGAATCTTTTGATATTGGGTATGCAGCATGCTTAGGTCAGTGGAATTCAAGTTTGTTCAAGCCATGTCCCTAGGTCCATATTTGGGCTCACTGTGGGAGCCCGAATGATAACTTAGTTCAAAGTGAGGAATTTTCTTTAAAAATCTTCTTCTTCAGATCCAGCAGTCAGATTGTTTTGATATTTGGTATGCAGCATCCTTAGGGGGTGAGATTCAAATTTGTTCAAGCCATGTCCCTAGGTCCATATTTGGGCTCACTGTGGGAGCTTGAATTATAACTTAGTTCGAAATGAGGAATTTTCTTAAAAAATCTTTTTCTTCAGATCCAGGAGTCGGAATGTTTTGATATGTGGTATGTAGCATGCTTAGAGGGGGGAGATTCAAGTTTGTTAAAGCCAAGTCCCTGCGTCCATATTTGGGCTCCCTGTGGGAGCCCGAATTATAACGTAGTCAATATGAGGAATTTTTAGATCACCGAAGGGAGCTCAACTTATCACTGCCGTCCGTCGTCCATCGTCGTCAGTCGTTGTGAACATTTTTCAAACGACTTCTCCTCTGAAACCACTGGTCCAATTTTCACGAAACTTCATGTGCATGTTCATTTCTATATGGCAGTTCATGTTTGTTCAAATGAAATGGCCACGTCCCTTGGAGGCTCTGTATGGGGCATAACTCTGATAGCACCTTATGAATTATAAAAAAATTATTAAAAAATCTTCTTCTCCAGAACCAGCAGGCAGAATCTTTTGATACTTGGTATGCAGCATCTTGGTATGGGTCTGATTCAAGTTTGTTCAAATCGAGTCCCTCAACCAATATTGGGGCTCACTATTGGGGTGTGGATTTTTACTTGGTCCAATTTTAAATTTGCATTGGTTATAAAAAGAGAGCATGTGGCAGCCAAAGTGACCAGACGGGAGGGCCTGAGAAATAGATTTGTTTTAACTTTTTTAGCTCACCGAAGGGAGCTTAACTTATCACTTGCCGTCTGTCGTCGTCCGTCGTTGTGAACATTTTTCAAACGACTTCTCTGAAACCACTGGTCCGATTTTCACGAAACTTCATGTGGATGTTCATTACTATATGGCAATTCATGTTTGTTCAAATGAAATGGCCACGTCCCTTGGGGCTCTGTATGGGGCATAACTCTGATAGCACCTTATGAATTATAGAAAAATTATTAAAAAATCTCCTTCTCCAGAACCAGTGGGCAGAATCTTTTGATACTTGGTATGCAGCATCTTGGTATGGGTCTGATTCAAGTTTGTTCAAATCGAGTCCCTCAACCAATATTGGGGCTCACTATGGGGGCGTGAATTTTTACTTAGTCCAATTTAAGAAAAATTCTTTAAAAATCTTCTTCTCAGAACTAATGGGCAGAATCTTTTGATATTTGGTATGCAGCATCTTGGTATAGGTCTGATTCAAGTTTGTTCAAATCGAGTCCCTTGATCAATATTGGGGCTCCCTATAGGTGCATGAATTTTTCCTTAGTGCAATTTAAGGAAAAATCTTCTTCTTCAGAACCAGTGGGCAGAATCTTTTGATATTTGGTATACAGCATCTTGGTATGGGTCTGATTCAAGTTTGTTCAAATGGAGTCCCTTGATCAATTTTGGGGCTCACTATGGGGACCTGAATTTTTACTTAGTGCAATTTAAGAAACAAAAATTAAAAATCTTCTTCTCCAAAACCAATGGGCAGGATCTTTTGATATTTGGAATACAGCATCATGGTATGGGTCTTATTCAAGTTTGTTCAAATTGAGTCCCTCGACAATATTGGGGCTCACTAAAGGGGTGTGAATTTTTACTTAGTGCAATTTAAGAAAATTTCTTTAAAAATCTTTTTTTCCGGAACCGATGGGCGGAATCTTTTGATATTTGCTATACAGCATCTTGGTATGGGTCTGATTCAAGTTTGTTCAAATTGAGTCCCTCGATCAATATTGGGGCTCACTAAAGGGGTGTGAATTTTTACTTAGTGCAATTTAAAAAAAATCTTCAACAATCTTCTTTACCGGAACCAGTGGGCAGAATCTTTAGATATTTGGTATGCAGCATCTTGGTATGGGTTGGATTCACGTTGTTCAAATTGAGTCTTTTGATCAATATTGGGGCTCATTATGGGGGGGGGGGGGGGGGGGGGTGTAAATGTTTACTTTGTGCAATTCAAGGAAAATTCTTTAAAAATCTTCTTCAGAACCATCATGCAGAATCTTTTGATATTTGATCAGCAGCATTGTCCCATTCAGTCCTGTTGATGTTTCAGCTCCACAGAGAGTATAGATTTACTCTGTAGAACCTAAAGAATAGCTTTTGATAAAATTTGTGTCTTAGCAGTATGGAACATTCGGTGAGCACCTAAGGCCCACTGGGGCCTCTTGTTTTTTGTTTTTTTTACTGGTATTAAAAAAGTTTCTATGCAGTGGAAATTTAATGACACGACCATTGCCTGATAACATAGACTTGTTTTTTAATGGCCTTACATTGGGTAAAGTGCGAACAAGCATTTTTGTTCCTAATAAAAAATTTCACTTTTTGGCCCTCATGGGCACATGCTCATCAGTTTTAGAAGAACAAAATTACAAATTTGTTTAATCCACTTTTACAACTCTAAAATGGCCAGCTCATAATTAGAGAATAATTTACACCATTTCAAAACCTTTAAAACCTAATACTCCTTTTCTACAGCTTGCAGGAAGTCTTTGATTGTCTTTTCACCTGTCTGAAAAGCCTAGCATAAGTTTTTAAGTCTTTTTTTTGGGAGGTGGGGGGTGTGGGAGGGGGAGTTTTTCAGTGTCGTTTCACACACATTTTCCAGACAAATAACCAAGCCTAATTCTTTCTAATTCAGTCAGTGCTGCAGATGTCCTATATGTATACTGCATACTGCACATTGATGGTGCACTTGTCTTCAGCCAGTGCTAACCCTGCTTGTCAAAGTTGTGTGGAGTTACTATGATGGGGAGTCTGACAGTTGCTCGCCACTGTTCAGTGGTTCTCTCTGGGTGTTCCAGTTTCCTCCACCCACAAAAACTGTCCTACTTGAGGTGACCCTGGCTGTCAAAAGTGTAATTAAACCCCAATAAATAAATAAATAAATAAATAAATAAATAAATAAATAAATAAATAATAGATAATAAGCACTCAACCAGTTAAAATGGTGCAGAAGGGAAATTTTTCTTATCCCAAAAAAGGAAGAAAAAATTAAAGTTTATTCCTCAAAAAATTCATTTGAAAAGATTACGTGACTGTTTTTTTCAGGTGATATGTTTAATAAAACAAATTGGCACAGGATTAGTGTTTTTCGTCCAGGATTAAGAGAGAATGTTGCTGCAAATATCAGGAAAGGGTATGTAACAAGTCATAAATTGTGTTATGTCATGCTTTACCTGTTTAACCCCTTTGAACCCCAGAGGCCGCTTTTCCGGCCCAGTAACTTGATACTTCATAATTTCATTAAGTAGGTTGACTTTTGAGTGAAGGTGTGGTGTAGACCAATCAATATTTTCAACGTGCAGCCACAAGGCAGCACGTTGAAAATATTAATTGGTCTACCCCCAAATAAAGAATATGGACGCTTTCCATTGCTGCCATTGAACTGATATGGAAGGTACCACTAGGGTTCAAAGGGTTAATTACTGTAATGTTCAGGGTATACCCTGTTCCCACGGTGGCCTTGGATTCAAGGAATGACTTTGAATTTGACTTAAGAGCTATTCAAGGCCTCAAAATTCTGGAAATAGGCCTGGAGGCCTTGAACTCCTTGAATATTCACAAAATAAAATGCTGACCAAGCCTGTAATCATAACTATATAGTGTTATATGACAGTGTTTAGTTTAAACGATATTTATTGGAACATGTTACATTTGCTGTATACAGAATGGAATACTTGTACAAAACTTAGTATTATTCAATATTACACAGCATAAGAATAGAGAAGGTATATTTTAAAGGAGGGATTCGTCATTCCGGCCTCCTCCCACGTCCCATTGTGCATTAAATTTAATGTAATAAAGCTGCGAAAGTGTCTGAATTTCTTGACAAATGACAAGTTCTTCTTTAATAGTATTAAGAACAGTTTAACCCTTTACGTAACTGCCAAAACCGGTCAACGCTGTTCTAAAAAATCGGCAATTAATTTTCCCTATTTTTTAGCTCAACTTTGACGAAGTCAAATTTGAGCTATTGTCATGGCCCGTCGTCCGTCTGTCCGTCCGTCCGTCCGTCTGTCCGTATGTCAACAATTGGCTATGGCTCGGGCTAGAGGTCGTATTTATGAACCGATCTTTACGAAACTTCTTGTGTACCTTTGTTATGACCCTGGGACGGGAACGAGTGTTTTTAGGTGTGGTCCGAAATTCAAGACGGCTGCCAGTGGCCATTTTGTACCGATGATGCAAAAATCAGTTTTTTGTACAGAACTTCTGTATGAAAGTTCTGATTTGAATAAAGTTTTGTATAAATGTTTAGTACCATGGGATACATCACATATAATACGGGTTTTTTTCTCGTGCGTAAATTATGCAAATTAGACTGACTTTGATTTATTTAGTGTTACTTTCAGAGCTGTAAGTGCCAAGCTGCTATGGCTCGGGCTAGAGGCCGTATTTATGAACCGATCTTTACGAAACTTCTTGGGTACCTTTGTTATAACCGTGGGACGAGAACGAGTGTTTTTGGGTGCGGTCCAAAATTCAAGATGGCTGCCAGCCGCCATTTTGTACCGACGATGCAGACATCTGTTTTTTGTACAGAACTTCTATATGAAAGCTCTGATTTGAATAATTTTTGGCTCACCAACGTTAGTTGTGTGAGCCTATGGCATAGCCCTCATGTCGGCGTCGGCGTCCGCTCTCAAATATTTTGAACTTTTGTGTACAGGTTTTGATTTTTTGGCTTTACAAATTTTTTTTTAGTTTCAGCATATTGCTATAGTGGTTCACTATAACATTTGACTCTTTTCCAGGGTATTTTGTCGTAATTTTAACCCTTTGAATCAAATTTTAGACTTATTTTGAAGTTTGCGTGCAGGTTTTGATGTTTTTTTCTTCCTTTCTTTCAAGTGGAGATATACCTTGCAGCATATGTCCATGCTTTCTATTGTATGTAAACATGCATCTTAGGGCTATGTTTGTATTATTTAACCCTTTTCCTGCTGAATTACTTCAATTTTGGACTTTTATGTACAGCTTTTGGACTTAGGCTTACAGCTTCTTACTTTTATGTACAGGTTGTGATAAAAAAAACAATTTCAAGTGAGGTTGACCTCACTGCATATTGCAGTGGTGGTTATTATAACATTGATATCTTTCCAGTGCATTTTTAAAAAAATTTTTAACCCCTTCAATAGATTTTTAGACTTATTTTGACGTTTGCGTGCAGGTTTTCATGGTTTTTTTTTTTTCCTTTCTTCCAAGTGTACAGTTTCTGCATATTGCTATGGTGGTTCACTATAACATTTAACTCTTTTCCAGGGTATTTTGTCTTCATTTTAACCCTTTGAATCAAATTTTAGCCTTATTTTGATGTTTGCGTGCAGGTTTTGATTTTTTTTTTTTCCTTTCTTCCAAGTGGAGATTTACCTTGCAGCATATGTCCATGCTTTCTATTGTATGTATCCACGCATCTTAGGGCTATGTTTGTATTATTTAACCCTTTTCCTGCTGAATTACTTCAATTTTGGACTTTTATGTACAGCTTTTGGACTTAGGCTTACAGCTTCTTACTTTTATGTACAGGTTGTGATAAAAAAAAAACAATTTCAAGTGATGTTGACCTCACTGCATTATAACATTGATATCTTTCCAGTGCATTTTTAAAAAATTTTTTAACCCTTTGAATTGATTTTTACACTTATTTTGCCGTTTGCGTGCAGGTTTTCATGTTTTGTTTTTTTTTCCTTTCTTCCAAGTGTAGAGTTTCTGCATATTGCTATGGTGGTTCACTGTAACATTTAACTCTTTTCCAGGGTATTTTGTCTTAATTTTAACCCTTTGAATCAAATTTTTGACTTATTTTGATGTTTGCGTGCAGGTTTTGATGTTTTTTTTCTCTTTCTTCCAAGTGGAGATTTACCTTGCAGCATATGGCCATGCTTTCTGTTGTATGTAAACATGCATCTTAGTGCTATGTTTGTATTATTTAACCCTTTTCCTGCTGAATTACTTCAATTTTGGACTTTTATGTACAGCTTTTGGACTTAGGCTTACAGCTTCTTACTTTTATGTACAGGTTGTGATAAAAAAAAAACAATTTCAATAGATTCATTGAAACAAATGTGATACTTTTTTTTTTTACTTTTATGTGCAGGTTTTGAGGTTTGTCTTTCTTTTTTTCAAAGTGAGACTTACCTTGTAGCTTATTGCCATGGTTCCTATTTTATGTTAGCATGTTTCTTAGGGGGTTATTATTATATCATTTAACCCTTTAGCTGCTTATTTTCTTTAATTTTGGACTTTTGTGTGCAGGTTTTGAACTTTTTTTTTTACTCCAGCCACCCCTTTACATTGGCCACCTGTTGGTGAGCCACGGGGTACTGATACCCCCTCTAGTTTGTATGAATGTTTAGTACCATGGGATACATCACATATAATACAGGTTTTTTTTCTCGTGCGTAAATTGTGCAAATTAGACTAATTTTGATGTTTTTGGGGGTTACTTTCAGCACTGTAAGTGCAAATGCCAATACGGCTCGGGCTAGAGGCCGTATTTATGAACCGATCTTTACGAAACTTCTTGGGTACCTTTGGTATCACCGTGGGACGAGAACGAGTGTTTTGGGGTCCGGTCCGAAATTCAAGATGGCCGAGGGCAGCCATTTTGTACAAAATTAGGTGCAATCAGATTTTTGCACAGAACTTCCATATGAAAGCGCTGATTTTAATAATTTTTTGTGTGAATGTTTAGTACCAAGGGATACATCACATATAATACGGGGTTTTTTCTCGTGCAGAAATTATGCAAATTAGATGAACTTTGATTTTTTCAGTGCGACTTACACACAGTAAGTACACATGTCAATACGGCTCAGACTGGAGTCTGTATTTATGAACTGTTCTTCACGAAATGTCTTGGGTACCTTTGTTATCACCTTGGGATGAGAACGAGTGTTTCTGGGTGCGGTCTAAAATTCAAGATGGCTGCCAGTGGCCATTTTGTACCAAAATTAGGTCTAATCAGTTTTTTGTACACAACTTCTCAGACTAGAGGCCATATTTATGAACCAATCTTTACGAAACTTCTTGGGTACCTTTGTTATCACCGTGGGATGAGAGTGAGTGTTTTTGGGTGTGGTCCAAAATTCAAGATGGCCACCAGCAGCCATTTTGTACCAAAATTAGTGCAATCAGTCTTTTGTACAGAACTTCTGTATGAAAGTTCTGATTTGAATAAATTTTTGTATGAATGTTTAGTAACATGGAATACATCACATATTGTAAGGGGTTTTTTTTCGTGCAGAAATTATGCAAATTAGATGAACTTTGATTTATTCAGTGCTACTTACACAATGTAAGCACACATGTCAATACGGCTCAGGGTAGAGGCTGTATTTATGAACCGATCTTCACAAAACTTCTTGGGTACCTTTGTTATCACCTTGTGGGATGAGAATGAGGGTTTCTGGGTACGGTCCAAAATTCAAGATGGCTGCCAGTGGCCATTTTGTACCGAAATTAGGTCCAATCATTTTTTTGTCACAAGTTCTATACAGCTCGTATTTATGAACTGATCTTCACAAAACTTCTTGGGCACTTTTGTCTTCACCTTGGGACAGGAACGAGTGTGTTTTGGGGTGCCTTTGTTATCACTGTGCAATGAGAACAAATATTTTGGGGTTCAGTCAGACCCACTCTGGGACTCAAAGATTTTTTTCTAGTTTAGCATCTGACTGTCACCCACCTTTACAATACTTTACCTATACATTTGTTACAGGCAACGGCCAGTATTTAGACCATTACAATACTTTATATGTACCTTTGTTATCAGGTCATTACCTAGATATTTGTCATTGCTGTGTCACATACTATACATGTACATGTCTTTGTCTTGACAAGTTGAGCTACAGTGTCATTGACACTTTCATTTTCATTTTTTGTCACAAAAACATAGGTTCTGACACCTCATTGGAACAAGCTCATTGAGCTCGATCCAATGAGGGGTCTTATCCAATGTTTTTGAGACAAAAAAGGAAAAAAAAATAGTTATTCAAGATTTTTTTTTACAAGTGTCATCTTCTTTTCATGTTAGGTAAAGGGTTAACCCTTTACCCAACATAACGGCCAAAACCGGCCAGCGCTATTCTTAAAAATTGCCAATGAATTTTCATTATTTTTTCATTTTTTGTCTCAAAAACATAGGTTATGACCCCTCATTGGAACGAGCTCGTCGAGCTCGTTCCAATGAGGGTTCATAACCTATGTTTTTGAGACAAAAAATGAAAAAAATTAGTTATTCAAGAATTTTTTTTTGCAAGTGTCGTCTGCTTTTCATATTAGGTAAAGGGTTAATAGAGACTACAAAGCCTGTGTGAACATGATTCCATGTGACTGTTTGTTATAAAATGTACTTGTAGTTAGGGCTGCACGGTATTCAGATTTTAGTACCGGTGACGGTATTGAAAACAATACCGCTGTATACCATGAAACAGTTCAGATTGAAAACAAAATAAAACTGAAATACATGTACCTCCGTACTTTTCTGAAAGTGCTTGATAAATGTTATGTACAAGGTCCCAGGTGAAAAACGGTACATTCTAAGTTTTGAGTTTACTTTGGATGTACAAGAATTTTGAAGTTCAGTAATTCATTTGTCAGCAATCTGACACAAAAATGTTTCAAATCACACATATTCACAATTGCGAAATGTGCAACAATGTTTGTCAAATATGACAGATGTGTGATGCCATCACTGGGAGAAAACATTGTCGGCTGGTCATTGACACCTGCAGACTATCATGAAATTGAAGGGTGATCACGTCTTGGAGGCGTGCTTAATATCAACAGACCGACTGGTCTGACATGTGACAGATAACATTTGACATTGTCATCTGAGGAAGTTTACTGCTGGAAGATAGGAGAAGGGGAGGAGCTACTACTGGTTCTTTGTGTAACCAGGCCCTCGGAATTCCAACAACTGGACACCCGTTGTTTTGATAAAAAAGTTTTATTTGCCACTGTTTTTCATGAAGCCACACATACACAATTAACACAATGTGACAATTGACTGGCTCAGTAATTTTAAATGCTTATCAGTCAAGAGAGGTTGACCATGTTTTTTAGCTGCGACTAGCTCTATAAGTGGCAATGTCGGTCTGTCTGTCGGTCGGTCTGTCTGTGACCAACGAGTTTCAAAACTCAATAACTTTTGAAATACTTGATGGAAAGACTTTATATGTGTCATGTAATTGTATCTTATTGATGTCTAGCCACTATTCAATGCATGTGTTGTTCCAAGTATTTTTCTTGGAGTTATGGACCGTCGGTCGGTCGGTCTGTCTGTGACCAACGAGTTTCAAAACTCAATAACTTTTGAAATGCTTGATGGAATGACTTTATATTTGGCATGTAAGTGTATCGTATTGATGTCTAGCCACTGGTCAATGCATGTGTTGTTCCAAATATTTTTCTTGGAGCGGTTGGTCAGTCTGCCTGTGACCAACGAGTTTCAAAACTCAATAACTTTTGAAATACTTGATGGAATGACTTTATATTTGGCATGTAAGTGTATCTTATTGATGTCTAGCCACTGTTCAATGCATGTGTTGTTCCAAATATTTTTAGCTGCGACTAGCAGCTCTATAAGTGGCAATGTCGGTCTGTCTGTCGGTCTGTCTGTCGGTCGGTCTGTCTGTAACCAACAAGTTTGTCTGTGACCAACAAGTTTCAAAACTCAATAACTTTTGAAATACTTGATGGAATGACTTTATATTTGGCATGTAAGTGTATCTTATTGATGTCTAGCCACTGTTCAATGCATGTGTTGTTCCAAATATTTTTCTTGGAGGTATGGCCCTTGATGAACTTAGAATTTAGTGAGATTGCACCACCCGTCGAAGCTACGGCGTTGATGTCGCGATTTTTACAGGAATTCAATTGACAAAGACTAATTTACTTGTATCCAAGATTCAGATGAAAGCCAGTAAACCCAATGATAATTTTATGGCTTATTTTCGTATTAAACAATAGGTTCAATAACTTTGTAGACATGGATTATTGTCGTCTTCCATTCAGATCCCTCATTTTCCCAGAGCAGTAAGTGATACTTCTATCTTTTGCACCAAAAATATCTTTTTTATTCATGATATCCCTTGCATTTAATATGTGTTTGCCATATTTTTGCGCATTATTTATATTTTTATTTCAAGAAAAAGCAAATTTCAAATCATAATACCGGACCCCAAAATTGTATACCATTACTCACGGTATACCGGTATTCATTTTTGATGGACGGTTTTGAACTGGTGACGATTTCAGTACCTGTACCGACCAGTATACCGTAATACCGTGCAGCCCTACTTGTAGTATACATATGCATGCAGTTGCTTAGGTATCAGCCGTAATGTTCTCTGTTCAATTCGAACATAAAATTTCTTAGTCTTTGTATATTTCTTGCCCTTCAAAACAAATACCCAGTTGGAGCCACCATGATGCCAATTTTTAGCTTAACTTGACCGAGTTAAGATAAGCTATTGCCATCACATGTGCAGAAGTCTGTTAGTCTGTTAGTCTGTTCACATTTTCTTTAGCACAGGCTACACCCTGTAGTTCCTGTCCAGTCATCACAAAATTTCAATGAGCTCTTGTCAAATAGGGCTGCACAATATTCAGATTATAGTGCTGGTGAAGGTATTAAAAACAGTACCGCGGTATACTGGTGTATCAACATATAGTTGAGAAAATCAAGCAAAATACAACAAAATGGGTCACCCTATACTTTTATGTTAAATGCAGTTGACAAGGGCCCATTTTAAAGAAAAATAATTCCCAAACTTTTCGTAATTTGAATCGATTCATTCATTTTTCATTCACTCGACAAACAATGACCATATTTTGGACGCATGGTAGATATGGAAATACTAATACAAGATAACTGATATGTGATGACTTACATTGTTACGCGAGGAAGAAAAGGAAAATAAGCTAATGAGCAAGTTGAACTGACATTCAACAAACGACGATACATACCCTACACTGACAAAAATTGATGGCAAAGACCACATTTTTTTCTCACCTTGAACAGATTTATTCTTAAACTGTCTGTTGTTTGGGGGTTTTTTTGTGCTGGCTAATCAACACATTCCAACACATTATCAGACATCTGTTCCATCACACTAGATCAGACATGTTAACTCTCCCAGAATGCCCGGGAAAATCCCGAAATTTCAGTGTAGTTCCCGACCTCCTGGACGGAATCAGTTTTGGACCAAAATCCCAGAAAACAACAGTCGAATATTTCTTTCGCGTTGTAACTTATGTAAAACGTTCGAGTCAAATCACATGCATTTCAAGCTCTGGTAAAAACTCACGAAGCAGTGAAATAAGGATTTAAGTTAAATGTATTTAAGGAAAGGGTATTTTATGATATATATTTTTATACTGTACCAATGACCCAGACATAGCTGGTGCTAACTCTTAAAATATAGGGCCAAACACAAATTTTGCCCCCCAATCCCCAAAATTTGCATCTAAAAGTAAAGAAAACATGTCCTGAAAGGCCCTCCACACTTCGCCCCTACTGCGCATGCGCAGTGTCAAGGACGTTCCGAAATTGGCGCCATTTATCATTCTAAGTTTGGCCCTTCATCAGTTAACATCTGACTGATCTTTGTGCTTTTAAATCTCAGTTTAAATGATGCCAGACACATAAATATTAGTGAAATGGTGATTCTAAGGAGGATAGAAAAGGAGGAGAGGAAAAGAATGTGTGACAGAATATTATCAGGGCTGTAACTTAAAATTTTTTAATGAAATTATGTTAAGTTACCTATTTTCAAGGCAGCAGCCATTTTGTTGTCATTCTGATTATTTAGTTACACTGTGTTTTTTCAAGTGTTTTTCCTCTCTCCCTGTCCTTTAAGTTCCCCCTTGCTATTCTCCCATGCTTTTGGCATAGTTTCTGTAATTATTATTACTAAAATTTCTTGGGAGTTTTAGCTGAATAACAGAATGAATTCTGTTCTTTCCCCATGTTTACGTCTTCACCTACGGGTGGTTAGGCGTTGTGTTCTGCATCTACCATCTGATGTTCTGTAGTTTCTTCCCTGGAAGTCTCTGTTTTGCATCAGATGGTGTATTTTTGGTAACTGATTTCGGGCCTGGGTGCCTGGAGTCTTATTTTAGTGTTTTTACACTCATTGTTTACATTTACAACAGCCCTCTGTGTGAGGGGGGGATTTCTAAATAATAATATCTTTATGTTATTTTAATCATAACTAGATACATTATTATTGTTCGTAAGTGTTGAATAAATTGTTTAAAATATTTTTAAAATTTTTGTCCACACTTAGGCTTGGGATCCATTGGGGCTCAACGTTACTTTTCAGAAACTTGGGCTGTTCTGAAAAAATATTTTTTCAAAATATTTTGATTTCAATTATTTTTTCTATATTAATGGATCATATTATTATTATGTATTTTGATTGCCAGGGATTAGTGCGAGTACCAGGACTTGTTTTCTTTTCACATTGAAAGGATATTGATCAATTGTTTTAGAGGAAGTCTTCCTCTGACCTTATTATCATTTTATATGTGGTCAGTGTACTCGCATTAACTCCTGTTCTGTATCGTATGATTTCGATGACAATATGGGAAGCGTATGTCACGGTATGGTGTTGGGGATTTGGACACTCCGGTCCTTTCCCCGCAGGGTCACTCTACTTTATCAATTTCTATTTCAGACGATCAAGATTAGGGTGATGTATCTGTGATGTCTTCCAACAGTGTGCCTCCGTCGTCACAATTAATGAAGGGCTAGCGGAAAAGTGCTCATGTAATACGCCAATTGCCTAAGAGGACCCTAGTAGCTTCGACGGCCTTTGACGTCCGCTAGCTCGCCCGGTGTAGCGTCCATTCACCGAATGGTTCGGCAGCCGGGTTCGTCCGTTGCGGTTTAGAAGGAATTTTGGGGTGATGCGAGCACTATAAAATTAACTTAATGCACACCCAGTGACGGCGGATCGGAGGGAGAACGGAGGAAGCCTTTTAGTCCGGTTCATAGCTCGTTCCGGTCCATCCGGACGGCAAGCGAGAGAGGCCCCTCTCTCGTTCAACAACATCTGGCCCCAGATGTTGTGGTACAAATGTGTCGCTAGCGGAGCATACGTCCGTCGCTCGGGACGCTCCGTTGTATAGGCAGTCCGCTGAGACTGCTAAGGCTTCCTCTTCTCGTCAGCGCACACGACCGCACCTTGGCTGCGTGACCGCCGATATATTACCAGCTTCGCCGATCAAGGATTCTTCGGCGACCAGGTCACACCATCCGGCAGCCAGGGATTCGAGACCGATGGACTCCGGACGTTCGCATAGGAAAAGTATGCGGGAGCCATCTGATGCGGAGCTGCCCTCGGCGAAGCAGCGATAGACTGCGCCTCCGCAGGTCTCGACGCCGGACATTCTTGTGCACATAGCACAGCTTATCGCAGCATCCCAGCAGCCGACAGAAACGGTGTCGGATCGAGAATTATCCGACAGCGCTGGGTCGGTAGCCGGGGACTCGAGGCCTGCAGACTCCGGACGTTCGCATAGGAAGTGTGCGGGAGTCAACGTACACGGAGCTTCCAGCGGCAATGCATCGTAAGTCCGCTACTGCACAGGCCTCGGGAACGGACGTGCTTTCCTTAATAGCACAGTTTATCGCAGCATCCCAGCATCAACTGAATCTGTCGCATATATTTTATCCGACGATGCTGGGTCGGGACGCTCCGCGGAAGCGGGTACGGACGTCCGAAAATTTTCATCCGGTCCGACGGGATACCGAAAGGGATTCGGTGGATTTCAAGCTTTCCCTTTCGGAACAACATATGCTGCGATGCCGGATAAGAAACTGATAGCGTCGGTGGACTTAGAAATTTTTGGTTCGGTTCAGGGACATCGTCCCTCAGTTCCGACATAGTCCAATAATGTCACGCAAACTATCGAATTATTGAACGACGCTATATATATTATTATTTTATGCTTGCTATCCAAGCATTTCTGGTTTCTTGTTCGAAGAGTTATGGAGATGTCTTTCAAAAGTGTGCCTCTGTCGTCATAGTTAATGAAGAGTTAGCGGCAATATGTGCTCATGGAATATGTCTATCGCTTACGGAGTGACATTCGCTAGCTCACCCGGTGTAGCGTACATTCATCGAATGGTTCGGCTGCCGGGTTCGTCCGTTGCGGTCTAGGAAGGAGATTTGGGTGATGCGAGCACTTTAATTACTTTAGTACTCACCCAGTGACGGCAGATTGAGGACAGATCGGAGGAAGCCAACAACATAGGGGACCGCATGTTGTGGTTCAGATATTTTACATTCGGAGCATATGTCCGTTGCTCGGGACGCTCCGTTATATTGACAGTCCGAGAGACTGTCTTTAATGCTTCCTCATCCTCACAGCAGGGCACACGACCGCACATTGGCTACGTGACCTCGAGTATCCGATCAGTTTCGGCATTCAGTGATTCCACAGCGAATAGGTCGCGCCATCCGGTAGCCAAGGGACACGAGGCCTATACACTCCGTTCGCTCGCATATTGGAAGTATGCACGGGGTAACGATCTCGGAGCTTCCTGCGGCAATGCATCGTAAGACCGCTGCTCCTCAGGCCTCAGTGACGGACGTGCTATCCGAGTTAGCACAGTTGTTTCGCAGCATCCCAGCAATTGACGGTTTCTCGGTCGAATCAGCAATTATCCGACGGCGCTGGGCCGGTGCGGTCCGCGGTTGCATCAAGCTACGGACGACCGAACGCTTTATAGGGTCCGACAGGATGGCGAAAGGGATTCGAAAGATTTCGAGTTTTCCCTTTAGTAGTATCGGAAGATGCCTTTCATATCTTCTGGCATTTCTTCCAGTGATTATTTTTCGGACTTCATTGCTGCGATCTTGGATAAGAGACTTATAGCGTCATTGGACTCGGATTTTTCGATCGGTACAGGGACTTTGTCCCTGACTTTCCGACGCAGTCCAATATTGTCATTACAACATGTGTTTTATTTTTCGACGCTATATATTTATATATATATATACAAGCCTGCTACTAAGCATGATAGTTTAGTTTCTTGTCCGCGTGGCTCATTTCTGCCATTTTATCTTTTTTACATATAGTTTATTTTGGCAGAGCAGGGCATACCGAGAGTTCATATGCGTCTAGACGGTGTGATTAAAGACTGCATATATTCTTTTTCGCCGTTTATGTCTTTTCCAATTTCAATGTTGGGAACGACATTATGTATAGTAGACTTAACTTAGACGCTTTATTATACGTAATCCGCCTTACTGAGGCGTTATCATTACGTCTTCAAGAAAAGATTTACGGGATATTATTCTCAATGTAATTTCTTTTGAGGGCAGTAGTTTGTTCACGTATAACTCCGCCCTTCAGTGGCTGATTGGAGTTGGTTAGACGTGATGCAGCCCTAGCTACATCCACGCGTGGATAGTAGGTTAAGAACTCTCTCAGAGTCGCTTCGTTCTTGGAGGAGCTTCTCTTCGACGGCAACTTTCCGGCAATCCATGAATTGCTTGATTTATACATTCTCTTGTCTATCTACTGTTACAAGAGATTCAGACTGGGGCAAACATTCGGTGGTTGACTCAGAGAGTGCCGCCGCAGTTGCCGGACCCGAGTGTGGCTGTTATGACGGTTGCCCGTCAAACAGATTGGGATATTTACTGATCCCTACGGATTCGAAGTGCCAGGGTCTTTGGGTTCCGCAGTCTTTTAGCTATCAGTTTAACTTCCGCGGAATAATGTTTTTTAGGCTTGCTTTATGTCATTGCATGAACATTATTCAGAAACGCATGCCCAAATTCCTGTCCTTTAATTCGACAGTAGTGGCGTATCTCCGGAACCAGGGAGGCACTCTTTCGTTTCCGTTATTCAATTTAATGGAAAGAATCCGTCTGTTGGTTATAGTACACCAAGTTCAGTTTTGGTCCGTCATATTCTGGGTCGTCTGATTGTTTTATCGCACTCCCGTTCTCTTACGGGTCGCTTGTTGCTGTCAGAATGGACTCTCAACAAACAAGTATTCAATCAGATTTGCTATCTATGGGAGCGCCCAATGATGTTTTATTTATGACACAGCTTGCTAATCAATTGCAGACGTATGTGTTGGCTTGTCCAGATCTCTGAGCTAATACTGTTAACGCTCTATTGATCTATAGGACGGAATGATAGGATACGTGTATCCTCCGGCGCTGTTGTTTTAGCAGGTTTTGCTAAGATAAACAACCACAATACATTTCTGTTGATAGCATCTCTATCTTCACAGAGATCATGAGTAATTTACTCTCTTGTCTACTGTGGATCTTAACGTGAAATCTTCCTCTATGTGAGGATCTTTTTTCACTGGGTAAATCGTGTCATCTTTATCACAACCAGCAAGGTCGCAACCTTCATGTATTCCGTTGTGTGGTCCGTTTTGCATTGTAAGCACTGTACTGGACGAGCTTTGGACGCGATTTCTTACTATAGGAGATCCTCTTCTTCGCTATTCTATGCGACTAAAGTGGAGGCTCTTCCGTCGTGATGTAGGGATCATTATGTTCATATGGTTGATCCCTCCATACTACTCATTGCTATTTTTTAGTATACTTGTTTCACAAGATCTACTGCAGCCTGTTGTTATTTAGGTTATAGGTTTATGTTACCTCATACCTATGCACTCTACGATAGTTTACAATTGAGTCTTTTGTCTCTTTATCTAAGTCAGTTAGTAACCTTTTGATAAATAGACTTAGAATCTTTAGATTAAATTCCTATACGGATTTTAACTTCGGTTCTTTTTTAGCAAAGTAATCATTTGAGCCTCTGGAAACAGTAGTTTTCAAATTCTGACCTTTTAGACAGTAATTCTGTTGGTTTCTCTTTTACTGTAGAGTCAGTGAGTTTCATGCACTATCGATGGATGATTTTCACTTTCATAGTTTCGGAATCAATACTTCCGTTACTATTTAGGTTGGATTGTTGCATAAGAGTTAGGCTCCTATTATCCGGAACCTATTATTTTAAGGTCCTTCCGTCTTCGTATGGGCATAGGCCTTTACTCTTTCCGGGTACAGTTTATGTATTTATAAACAGATATCTGTTTATTACAAGGGCGTAAGCTTCTTCTGTCTTTGATGTCTAGTAGAAGGACGTTACGCTCCATTTTATTGTTAATGGATTCTATTAACTAGCGTACTGCTTATGGTATATCATTGGCTTAGCAGTTGTGCTTAAGATTTCGGCTCATGAAGTAAGAGTTCTTCTACTTCTTGGGCTTACATTAATAGTGTTGCTATTATAGATTTTTGAAGGCTGCTCATTGCGCTCAGCCATCCATTCATGAATTTTATCTCAGAAATATCGAGTCCATTTCTGGAGGCCTCTATTGTTAGGTCTATTATCTACTGCTCAGAATGTCATTCTTTTAACAGTTGCTACTATAGCTAGGTAGGCTGTCTGTTTCGGCAGTGTCTCCGTTCGGCTGCCCTCTTCGCTCTGGGCTATTTGACCCAGGGCAAGAAAAAAGGGGGGGGGGGGGGGGGGGGAGGGTGTTCCCTTGGGTCACCTGTTTTTACTATGAAAACAAGGGGATACCTCCTCCGGAGTTAGTAATTCTGAGCTGTTATTGGGATGGTTGTTTAGTGAGAAGTTTAAGTTTATAAAATTCATTCAAGTCTTAGTTTTTAAAGTATAGCTTTTGAATATTGCATATGTCAACGGACATGATTATGCAATTCTCACACACTTTTAGGAGTATAAGAGTCTCTATTCTCTAGACTTACTTTATTATTGGCTTACTTTAAAAATTATTAGTATAAGGATTATTGGATATTAATAGAGTACATGGATGTATGAAGCTCAATTTTTGGAAGGTGTTGTATCTTTCTAATTTATCATAAATAAGAAAGATACATGTAAGGCCTATTACTTCTTTTCCCTACAGGGGATGACTCTATTTTATTTTATTGAGCGTATTCCATTTTGCTCTATGTCCTTGGCCCTCCAGCCTTTTTACTATTCAGCTATGTCTGGGTCATTGGTACAGTATAAAAATGTTAAAAAATTTATAGTAATTTATATATTTTTTATACTTACCAATGACCCAGACGGGGATGGCCCTCCCAGGAGTTGGGAACTCTTGCCTCCCCGCTGAGTACATAGCGCTTACCAGGCACTGGTTATTAGAATGATAAATGGCGCCAATTTCGGAACGTCCTTGACACTGCGCATGCGCAGTAGGGGCGAAGTGTGGAGGGCCTTTCAGGACATGTTTTCTTTAGTTTTAGATGCAAATTTTGGGGATTGGGGGCAAAATTTGTGTTTGGCCCTATATTTTAAGAGTTAGCACCAGCTATGTCTGGGTCATTGGTAAGTATAAAAAATATATAAATTACTATATATATTTTTTAACATTTCAGCTGTTTTCATGTTTATTTCTGTATTTTTCTTCGCAATCAGAGATTTGTGATCAATGTGGGAGCGTCAAAGTGAAAATACCGTATTTACTCTATGTATTGGGACACTCTATGATTTGGGACACACATTTTTTCCAGAAAACTTTTTTTTTATGCTCCAAAGTTTGGGACATTCAGGAGATTTGTTTCCAGTTGGCCCGTCGCTAGTAGCAGACGACACTCATAAAAAAAATTCTTGAGTAACTAAAAATTTTCATTTTTTGCTTCCAAAACATAGCTTATGATCCCTCATTGGAACGAGCGCAATACGCTCGTTCCAATGAGGGATCATAAGCTATGTTTTGGAAGCAAAAAATGAAAATATAAAAAAAAATTTGACGGCGATTTTCGTATATAGTGATGGAAAACGAATCACACACAACTTTACTCAGCATCAAATCAAGACCAGGCTCTGTTGTTTCCCCATTTTCTAAGAATTGGGACACCTGTGAAAATAATTATTTTTAGCTGTCCCAATACATAGAGTAAATACGGTAGATGACTTACTTTAAAAAAATTGAAAATTCCACATTCATTTAAATGCAGTTTTTTGATAAATAAAATATATGAAAGGGAATTAAATAATAGATATTTATTTATTCATAGAATGGCTTTAATTTTCATCAGTTTTCCAAATGCAATCAAAATGTAAACAACATCTTGACCTCAACTATTTTACAGTTTAATTTTACAGTGAAAATAATTATTTTTAGCTGTCCCAATACATAGAGTAAATACGGTAGATGACTTACTTTAAAAAAATTGAAAATTCCACATTCATTTAAATGCAGTTTTTTGATAAATAAAATATATGAAAGGGAATTAAATAATAGATATTTATTTATTCATAGAATGGCTTTAATTTTCATCAGTTTTCCAAATGCAATCAAAATGTAAACAACATCTTGACCTCAACTATTTTACAGTTTAAAAATAGGTTAAAGTCGCTTAAGATACCAAAAAATTATGACTGCAGATTTATACACAATGAACTTATTTTCTAACAATACATTTATGCCATTGTGCTGACAAGAGAACTGTTAACTGTTGTTGGCCGTCTGTACCCAGAAAATTTCGAATGGAATTAAAAAAACCCAAATCCTTCAATGATGAAAAGAAAAGTTTTGTTTAGGGCACAAACATCCACACATGCATGAAGGATTTTGATAAAAATACTTTCCAAGTACAAATCTTCTTAAGTAACTGAACATTAGGACATCTTTTCTTATTAACATTTCCAGACTTTGGAAATTATTATCTGAGCAGACTGTGATAAAAGCAAACCACAGGTGATGTGCTCTGCAGTGGGGTGAGTTGGGGGGATGGGGGGGGGGGGGGGGGTTGTGAAGAAGAGGATGGTGGGGGGTCAAATCAACAATTATTTTATGATGTTTGAACATAGCATAAGTGCATCAGCATAATTGCATAATTGACAACTAGATCTGGATATAAGCTGGTGTTAATGGTGGTCTCTGAGCTGAAAATTTGCAAATTTTTTCTTCTAGTTTGTCCCCGCACGAACCTTTCCCTGAAATCCATCCCATTTCCCTGAAAATCACTCTCAGGTTCCCTGAAAAATTATTCTGAAGGTTAACATGTCTGCACTAGATTCAGACCGTGTTTTCACAGGAGTTAAACTATCAGTGGGTGATTGGCTTGTATCAAATTTTCTGTGGGTGAAAGCGAGTAACTGGCTCACAATTTTATGGCTTACTGTTCAGTAAAACACTTTTTAGCTCCACCTGATAAAGTCAGCAGAGCTTTTCTGATGTTAAGATGTCCGCCATCCATCTGTCTGTCCATCTGTTCGTCCATCCATCTGGCATCAACATTTTGTTTGTCCAGGCCATAATTTCTTAACCGCTGAATATTTTTTAATGAAACTTTATATCAATATGTAATATCAAAAGACAGTGTGTCACAAATTATAATATGGTATGTGCCCCTCAAGGTCATGGTCACAGGCCCTATGATAATGTGACACTGAGAAAAAACTTTGACATTTGTTTGTCCAGGCCATAATTTCTTAACCACTGAATATTTTTTAATGAAACTTTATACCAATATGTAATATCATAAGATAGTGTGTCGTGAATTATTTTATGGCATGTGACCCTCAAGGTCACAGTCCCTATGATAAGGTGACACTTAGAAAAACTTCGACATTTGTTTGTCCAGGCCATAATTTCTTCACAGAATATTAGCTCCACCTGACAGAATGTCAGTGGAGCTTTTCTAATGCTAAGTTCTCCATCATTCATCCATCTGTCTATCCGTCCATCGCCTGTCCATCCATCATCAACATTTTGTTTGTCCAGTCCATATAATTTGATCTAATTGACAGATCTTGTTCATACTTGGTATAATTATTGCTCATGACTCAAATGTGTGTCGCGACATTGATCCAAGGTCATATCGTCATGGTCACTGATAGCAAAACTTGGATATTGTTATACAGCCCTTGTCTGGGCCATATAATGGTGTGATTGACAGATCTTATTCAGAGTTGATACAATTATTATTCATGACTCAAAGGTGTGTCATGACTTTGATCCAAGGTTATACCGTCAAGGTCACAGACAACAAGGCTTTGATATTGTTATGCAGCCCTTGTGTGGTCTGGTCTGTATAATTAAATCTGTGTGACAGATCTTGTTCATACTTCACACCATTGTTACCCATAACCTAACCTTGTGTCATGACTTTTACCCATTGTCATATCAAGATGGTTAAGGTCACAAGCATTAACACTTGCATTCTTGTCTTATTTCCCTAAAACATGACTCCCGACAGAGCTATCTAGGCGAGACGCCTCTTGTTCAGAAATAAATTAGTCTTTCCTTTTGATTACCTATTTTCTGAGAGCCATAAGTACTAATATAAGTGTTGTATCTAAACTGATACATACTTACTGTTGATTGAACACTAAGATTTGATTCTGGAGTCTCATATCTGCCATTCTTGATTCATAAGTCATCCTTGGCTGATTATACCCCCAATATCTGTCGATAGAGGTTTAAACTAATACAAGTTAACAGTAAATTATCGTGTGTGATTCTTTTTTATACGCCCGTTTGAAAAACGGGACGTATTATAGTATGGCGTTGTCCGTCCGTCTGTCCGTCCATCCATTCGTCCGTCCGTCCGTCCGTTTGTCCGTTTGGTTTCCGAACAATAACTTTAGTATTTGTTTTCCGATCGGCTCCAAATGTGGTATGTGGTTTAATCACAACAAAATACAGGTCAAGTTCGAATATGGGGTCGGTCTGAACATTTTTCGCCTGAATTATGGCCCCTGTTGGACTTAGAATTCGTCAAATATTTGGTTTCCGGATGATAACTTTAGTATTTGTTTTCCGATCGGCTCCAAATTTGGTATGTGGTTTAATCACAACAAAAGACAGGTCAAGTTCGAATGTGGGGTTGGTCCGAACATTTTTCGCCTGAATTATGGCCCCTGTTGGACTTAGAATTCGTCAAATATTTGGTTTCCGGATGATAACTTTAGTATTTGTTTTCCGATTGGCTCCAAATTTGGTATGTGGTTTAATCACAACAAAATACAGGTCAAGTTCGAATATGGGGTCGGTCTGAACAATTTTTGCCTGAATTATGGCCCCTGTTGGACTTAGAATTTGTCTAATATTTGGTTTCCGGATGATAACTTTAGTATTTGTTTTCCGATCGGCTCCAAACTTGGTATGTGGTTTAATCACAACAAAATACAGGTCAAGTTCGAATATGTGGTCGGTCTGAACAATTTTTGCCTGAATTATGGCCCCTGTTGGACTTAGAATTCTTCGTCAAATATTTGGTTTCCGGATGATAACTTTAGTATTTGTTTTTCGATTGGCTTCAAACTTGTTAGTCTTTTTCTCAAATGACTGAAAAATTTAGTCATTTCACAAAAACGGGACGTATTATAGTATGGCGTTGTCCGTCCGTCTGTCCATCCGTCTGTCTGTCGGTTTGGTTTCCGAACAATAACTTTAGTATTTGTTTTCCGATCGGCTCCAAATGTGGTATGTGGTTTAATCACAACAAAATACAGGTCAAGTTCGAATATGGGGTTGGTCCGAACATTTTTCGCCTGAATTATGGCCCCAGTTGGACTTAGAATTCGTCAAATATTTGGTTTCCGGATGATAACTTTAGTATTTGTTTTCCGATCGGCTCCAAATTTGGTATGTGGTTTAATCACAACAAAAGACAGGTCAAGTTCGAATATGGGGTCGGTCCGAACATTTTTCGTCTGAATTATGGCCCCTGTTGGACTTAGAATTCGTCAAATATTTGGTTTCCAGATGATAACTTTAGTATTTGTTTTCCGATTGGCTCCAAATTTGGTATGTGGTTTAATCACAACAAAATACAGGTCAAGTTTGAATATGGGGTCGGTCTGAACAATTTTTGCCTGAATTATGGCCCCTGTTGGACTTAGAATTCGTCAAATATTTGGTTTCCGGGTGATAACTTTAGTATTTGTTCTCCGATCGGCTCCAAACTTGGTATGTGGTTTAATCACAACAAAATACAGGTCAAGTTCGAATATGGGGTCGGTCTGAACAATTTTTGCCTGAATTATGGCCCCTGTTGGACTTAGAATTCTTCGTCAAATATTTGGTTTCCGGATGATAACTTTAGTATTTGTTTTTCGATTGGCTTCAAACTTGTTAGTCTTTTTCTCAAATGACTGAAAAATTTAGTCATTTCACAAAATCACTGATTTCAAAGTCTGACCGTAACATATATATATATGCCAGTATAAATTTCTCGCACTCTAAAAAAATTGCAAATGTGTTAAAATGGTACAATTTGAACAGTTCACGGGCGTATGATGCAATGCCCAGCGGTGCTCTTGTTTTTTTTGTCAGGCACCATCACTAACGATATGCATTCTCCATGGCAACAAAATTGTTTACATTTGCTTTGTGTTTCTTTATGTCTCAAAGCAGTAGATTTAAACACATGAATACTTTTAGGTCTATTAAATAATATTTTAAAAGACTATTCAGTGCAGTAGTGCATTCTTTGCTGTAATCAAATAGATATGCTTCGATCAGCAAGAGTATGTTGAACGCTTGAAAGTGCCAAACATATGTGAGTCGGCAAACTAATTACTCATTCGAGAGGCGCTTGTATTTCTAACTGAAATTCAAAGATTGTAATTTGTATCAAACTGTGGCAAACACACAAAAATATCCAAAATATTAAACTAATTCCCCAAACAGACAGGGTTATCAATATCGTAAAAACATAAAGAAACATGGATAAGGGATGGTATGTCAAACTTCAAGGGATAAATTGTCATTTTTAGCTTAACTTGACAAAGTCAAGATAAGCTATTGCCATCAGTCTGTGAGTCTGTTCACATTTTCCTTTAGCATGGGCTACACCCCGCAGTTCTTGTCTGATCGTCATGAAATTTCATATGCAGGTTTGGGGTCATGTCTAGATGAGAACTTCCCCTTTTGGTCGCGATCGGTCAACCGGTATGGCTGCCCGAGCCCAAAACCCGAAAACTATTAGCACAGTCTACAGGTCGTATTTATGAAGGGATTTCTTTGTAACTTGGAAGGATGCCTCTGTATAATGCCTAGATGAGAACGTCCCCTTTTGGGCATGATCTGTCAACCGTGATGGCTGCCCAAGCCCAAAAACTTTTAGCACAGTCTGCAGGTCATGTTTAATATGGAGGGATTTCATTGTAACTTGGTAGGATGACTCCTTATGATGTCTAGATGAGAATTTCCCCATTTGGGCATGATCTGCCAACCGTGATGACTGCCCAAGCCCAAAACCCGAAAACCTTTAGCACAGTCTACAGGTCATATTTATTAAGGAATTTCATTGTAACTTGGTGGGTTGACTTCATATAATGTCTAGATGAGAAAGTCCCCTTTTGGACGTGATTGGGCAACTGTGACAGCTACAGGGGCTCGAAGACCGAAAACCTTTTGCACAGTCTACAGGTCATATTTATGAAGGGATTTCATTGTAACTTGGTAGGATGACTCCAAATAATGTCTAGATGAGAACGTCCTATTTTGATCGCGATCATTCAGCCTTGATGGGTGCCCGAGCCCAAAAACCTTTAGCATAGGCAAAAGGTCATATTTAAGGAAGGATTTCATTGTAACCTGTTAGGATGACTCCATATAATGCCTAGATGATGACATCCCCTTTTGGTCGACTGTGATGGCTACAGGTGCCCGAAGCCTGAAAACCTTGAGCACAGTCTACAGATCATATTTATGAAGGGATTTCATTGCAACTTCGTAGGATCACTCCAGATGATGCCCAGATGAGAATGCCCCCTTTTGGTTGCAATCATTTAACCATGATGGCTGCCCGAGCCCAAAGCCCCAAAACCTTTAGCACAGTTTACAGGTCATATTTATGAAGAGATTTCATTGTAACTTGGTAGGTTGACTTTATGTAATGTCTAGATGAGAACGTCCCCTTTGGACACAATTGGGAAACTGATGGCTACAGGGGCCCGAAGCCCGAAAACCTTTAGCGCAGTCTACAGGCCATATATGAAGGGATTTCAATGTAACTTGATAGGATAACTCGTTTTGGAATAATTTCACTGTAACTTGGTAACTTTTGTTGATATACGTTAACTGTGAGGGCCACATACATTAACTGTGAGGTCACATTAACCCACCCCTCAGCTCTTTAGTACAGTGTACACCTCATATTATTTTTATCAAAAACGTAGCATACAGGGAACAGAAATGAACATATTCCCAATTATCACAATTCTTGTCTTATTTTATAATCCTTTCTTAAACATTGAACATTATCCTTTCCATCAAACACAACACACAAGTTAAGCTACAGTGTCATTGACACTTTCATTTTTAGCTCTGCCTGAGAAAATGTCAGCAGAGCTTTTTTAATGCTAAGTTGTGTCTTGTCTGTTCATCCATCCATCGTCAACATTTTGTTTGTCTGGGCTGAAATTTCTTAACCACTGAAATGTTTTAACAAAACTTTGCAACTGTATGTATTGTCATTAGACAGTGTGTCATTAGTCATAATGAGGTCTCTACCCTCAAGGTGAAGGTCTCTGTCAAGGTCACAAAAAATAATATTTGGATATTGCTATATTGTTCTTGTCCTGTCTCTATTATCTGATCCATATGATTGATCTTGTTTATACTTGACAAAGTTGCTGACCATAACCAAAGATTGTGTCATGATTTTGACCCAAGGTCATATTCTTATGGTCAAGGTCACATTTAAGAACATTTCAATATTTTACCATTCTGTTTGTCCGGGCCATAATATTTTTATACTGTACCAATGACCCAGACTTAGCTTGTGCTAACTCCTTAAATTCTAGGGCCAAACACACATTTTGCCCCCCAATCCCCAAAATTTGCATCAAAATCCGAAATTTCAATGTCCTATGTTGTCCTCCATACCCTTTATCCACTGCGCATGCGCAGTTTCAAGGAGGTCTCGAAATGGCGCCAAATGTCATTCTTTGTTTGGCCCTAAATTTAGTAACATCTCACTGATATTTGTGCTTGTAAATCTCAGTTTAAATGATGCCAGACACTTAATTATGAAAGAAATGGTGGATCTAAGGAGGAAATAAAAGGATGAGAGGAAGAAATAGTGGCAGGATGTGTTCAGGGCTGTAACTTATAATTTTTTTACGAAATTATTTCATGTTCCCTAATTTCGGGGCATGGGCCTGATGTTGTCATTCTGGCTATGAATTTACCATTGTTTGTTCAGTGTTTCCTCTCTCCCTTTCCTTTATTCCCCCCTTGCTATTCTCCCATGCATTTGGCATAATTTTTGTAATTTTTTTTTTTTTTTACTTAAATTTCTTGGGAGTTTTGGCTTAGTAACAGAATAATTATTCTGTTTTTCCTCATGTTTATGTCCTCACCCTAGGGTGTTTTGGTCTGCATCTACCATCCGATGTACTGCAGTTTGTTCTCTGGAAGTGTCTGTTTTACATCGGATAGTGTTTAAATTGGTAACTGATTTTGGGCCATGTTTACATTGCCTGGAGTCAGGTTTCCGGTTTTTGTACACTTTTTGTTCATGTTGACAGCAGTTACTTCTGATAGTGATTACTTGTCTTCTGTTTAGTTCTGCTCAAAGCCAGATACATTAATATTTTCCGTAAGTGTTACATTAATTTTTAAAAATGTTTCAAAATTTTTGTCCACACTTATGCTTTTTTGGGATCCATTTGGGCTCATTGTTCCCATTGGGAACTTGGGCTCTTCTGAAATTTTTTCGAAAATTTTTTTTCTTTTGAATTATTTTTTCTAAATGTTATAATGGATTATATTATTATGTATCTTTGTTTTCAAGGGTTATTGCGAGTTCTATGACTGTTTATATTTTTTCATGATGAAAGAATATTGTTCAAATTGTAATGCAAGGAAGTCCTCCTCTGATTCTCATGTTCATTGTGTTTCTTGTAGTCAATATACTCGCACTAATTCTTGCCCAGTGTGTGTCAATTGGAATGACAAACGTTGGAGACGTGTGTCACGGTATATTGTTAGCGGTGAGGGGTCCATGCCAGTCCTCTCCCTGCAGGGTCACTCTAGTTTTTCAGTCTCTTTTTCAGAGGAACAAGAACAGGGTGATGTTTCTGTGATGTCTTCAAGAAGTGTGCCTCCGTCGTTGCAGTCTAACGAAGAGCTAGCGGCTAAAGTGCTCATGGAAATACGACAATTGCCTAAGAGGTCCCAAGTAGGATCGACGGCGTTGTCGTCCACTAGCTCGCCCGGTGTAGCGACCATGCATGGAATGGCTCGTCTTCCGGGTTTGTCCGTTGCGGTCCAGGAAAGGAGTTTGGGTGATGCAAGCACTATAAACATTGAACGTGTACACCCAGCGACGACGGATCCAAGGATAGTATGGAGGAAGCCTGTCAGGCTGGTAGCTAGCTCATCCGGGTCTACCCGGACCACGAACGAGAGAGGCCCCTCTCTCTTACAGCAACATCTGGGCCCAGAGTTGTTGTACATAACGTTGGTCAGTCGGAGCATACGTCCACTCCACCTGCTCGGGACGCTCCGTTGCATAGGCAGTCCGGAGAGACTAGTCTAACAGCTTCCTCATCCTCATAGCAGCACACACGACCGCACCTTGGCTACATGACGGCTGATATCCAGCCAGCTTCGCCGACCCGGGATTCCATGTCGACCAGGTCATGCCATCCGGTAGCTAGGGATACGAGGCCTTTACAGTCGGGACGTTCGCATAAAAGAAATATGCAGGATTCAACGTCCCAGGAGCTTCCGGCGGCTAAATCACGAAAGACCGTGGCTCCACAGGCCTCCGTAACGGACTTGCTATCGCAGATAGCTCATCTCGTCGCAGCATCCCAGCAGCCGTCAGAAACTTTTTCGGATCAGGAATTGTCTGAGGAAGCTGGGTCGGTTTGTTCCCCTGCAGAGTCAGGAAGGAACGACCGAGATTATCAAGTGGTCCAGCCGGATGGCGAAAGGGATTCAGAGCAGCTGGAATTTTCCCTTTTTGAGCAACATAAGGTAGCCATAGATTTCATCTGGCAATACCTTCCTGATGTTGTTCCTCCGGACCAGAATGCTGCGTTGCCGGATAAGAGACTGATAGCGTCACTGGACACAGACTTTTTCGGCCGGAATAGGGACACCGTCCCTGAGTTTCCGACCCAGTCCAGAAATGTCTCATGAACATTTGAACTTTTGAATGACACTATATTCAAACTTGCCTCCAAGACGGGCAAGTCCGGTTTCTTAGCGTCCAATGTTCGACAGCTGCCTTTCATCAATTCAAGGAATAAATTTGATACGGCAGTTCCTCTGCGTCTGGACGACCAGGCTGAAGACCTAGAATTGTCTTTGCCATCGTCTATGTCTATTCCAGCCACTACGTTGGAAATGACAATCTCGTCTAACAGGATCAGCTTTGACGCATTATCGTACACAGATCACCTTACCAGAGCATTATCATTACGTCTCGAAGGAAAAGAATTCCAGGATGTACAAACTTCCTTAAGAGTTATTTTGAGGGCCATAGCATACTCTACGTAAAACTCTGCCCTTCAGTGGCAAATCTGGAGTTAATTAGACGTGATGCTGCCCTTGCTGCATCCACTCGGGTGGATCGTAAGATGAAAAACTCTCTTTGAGTCGCTCCGGTCTCCGGAGAGCTTCTCTTCGACGCCAAGCTTTCCTTAATCTATGATTAGATTACTAAGAAAGCTTCAGACTCTCTGCTGTTCAAGTCCGCTCCTAAAAAGTCGGATTCAGCGGAGAAGAGTAAGACAGGCACTTCTGGGGCGAGTACGTCCAAGGAAAGTTCCTATAGAGGTTCTTATAAGTCCTCTAGGTCTTACTCCAGAGATCGTCAAGGTAGCAACTCAGGGGCCATAATACTGGCCGAGACAACCGGTCAGATGCCCCTAGGTCGACGGGGTGAGGTGCGGGTCGTGGAAGACATGGTTTCTCCTCCCGCAAGCCGCACAGGTCCAGGAGGTGATGGTGCAAACCTCTATCGTTTTCCAGTGGGCGGAAGGCTATTGAGTTTCTTAACCAATTGGTTGTCGATTACGGATGACCCTTGGGTTTGAGGGGTAATTTCAGAAGGGCTAAAACTGTCCTTCAAAAGAAAGCCTCCGTTAACTCGAAGTCCAAGATGGACTCAGCTTCCGTCAAATCCTCAGAAGAGAGGTTCGCTTCTATTAGATGTCCAATCTCTTCTGGAGAAGAATGCGATAGAGGTCATAGAAAACCAGGAATCTCCAGGTTTCTACAGACATCTGTTTCTGGTTCCGAAACCAGACGGCTCGTTTCGTCCAGTCATAGATCCGAGCTGGATAAACAAGCTGATCGTAGCTCCAAAATTTTATATGGAGACCATTGGATCGGTCAGAGCAAGCATTCGAGTGAACGACTATGCTGCGAGCATAGATCTCAAGGATGCATACTTTCACGTCATGGTACATCCGGCGTTCAGAAAGTATCTTCGGTTCGCTGTCCTAGGAGTTGTTTATCAGTTCCGAGCAATGTGCTTCGGTCTGAATCTAGCGCCCTGGGCTTTCACTCGAATAATGAACTCGGTAATGACTCATTTCTGAGCTCATTCGTCTGCGGTAACCTCGGCCTACCTGGACGACATACTTCAGAGGTATGGCAACGAGTTAACGCTTCAGAACGATGGTCAGAATCTGCTTCAACTGCCCCGACGTTTCTGTTTTATAGTAAACAAGAAATTGGATCTGATGCCATCCAAGTCATTCACCCACCTGGGAATGAGTTTCGAGACGCACAACAATCTCGTTCATCTGCCATTAACCAGAGCGAAATGATTCAGTTGTTATGCTCGCTTTTGTCTTCACTCCGACATAGTTACAGCGAGAGAATTCATGCGACTGATAGGTTTGTGCGGAGCCGCCGTGGATCTTATTCTGATGGGGCGGCTACGTACTCGGCCACTCCAAATCTTTCTGACTCAGAATTGGAGTGTGAAGATTCATTCGCTTGATACGAACATCGTCTTGTCCAATCAAGTGAAACAAGAGATACAGTCTTGGGCAGATATTCAGTGGTTAACTCAGGGAGTTCCTCTGCAATCGCCGGATCCGAGTTTTACGATTTTGACGGATGCCAGTCAAACAGGTTGGGGCGCAACTTTAAGCCCAACAGATTCGAAGTGCCAGGGTCTTTGGGACCTGCAGTTCCTAAACAAGCACATAAACATCAAAGAAATGATGTCAATTTGGCTTGCGCTACGTCATTGGATGAACATTATTCAGAATTCACATGTGCAAATTCTGTCTGACAACTCGACAGTTGTAGCGTATATTCGGAACCAGGGAGGCACTCATTCCATTCCGTTATTCAGCTTAATGGAAAGAATCCTTCTGTTTGTCCTAGAGCATCAAGTTCTCCTGTCGGTCCGTCATATTCCGGGTCGTCTGAACGTTTTGGCAGACTCCCTTTCTCGGAGGGGTCGCATGTTGCCGTCAGAATGGACTCTCAACAAATGAGTATTCAATCAGATATGCTACCAATGGGAGCGTCCGATGATAGACTTATTTGCGACGCATCTCAACAATCAGTTGTATGTGTCGCCGTGTCCAGATCCTCGTGCGTTTTCAGTAAACGCTCTCTCGATCTCTTGGGACGGAATGATAGGATACGCGTATCCTCCTGCGCCATTGATTCAGCAGATATTACTCAACATAAAGCAATCTCACTGCAAAATTCTGTTGGTAGCATCTCTGTCACCCCAGAGACCATGGATAAATCTACTCAGGTGTCTGTTGTGGGACATTCCCCGGAAGCTTCCTCCACGGGAGGATCTTCTTTTGCAGGGGAAATCGCGCACACTGCATCACAACCCGCAAGGTCTCAACCTTCACGTATTTCCGTTGTGCGGTCCTTCTTGCACGGCAAGCAATTTACAGGACGAGCAGTGGACGCAATTTCTAACTGTAGGAGGACCTCCTCTTCGCTAAATTATCTCTGGTGAAGGGATCATTCTATTGATATTTATGATCACTCCATTCCAGACATTGCTAATTTTCTAGTCTATCTGTTTGATGAGATCAAACTGCAGCCTGTCACCATTAAGGGTTATAGGTCTATGCTATCTGATACCTATGCACATCATGATAGTTTACAGATTGGATCTAATGTCTCTTTATCTAGTGAAAAACTTTTCGATAAATAGACCTAGAACCCTTAGATTAATTCCTAAGTGGAATTTAGCTTGGGTTCTTAAGCAAAAAGAAGCGCCATTTGAGCCTCTTGACACGGTGGACTTCAAATTCTTATCTTATAAGACAGCTTTTCTCTTAGCCTTCTCTTCGGCTAGAAGAGTTAGTGAGCTTCATGCACTATCTGTTGATGATTCTCACTATCGTAGTATAGGTAATACTATTACCTTGACTACTAATGTCAGATTTTTGGCTAAGAATCAGGCTCCTAATAAGTATCCGGAATCTATTGTTATTAAGGCTCTTCCGTCTTCAGACGGGCATAGGCCTTTACTCTGTCCTGTTAGAGCTATATGTATTTACAAACGTAGATCTGAGTTTATCAGAAAGGGATGTAAATGTTTCTTTCTGTCTCTGCTGTCTAATAGAAGGGACATTACGGTCCATTCTATTGCAAGGTGGATTCAGTTAACTATCCGCACTGCTTATGAAAATCTATCTTCAACTCAGCAGTCTGTGCTTAAGATTTCAGCGCATGAAGTAAGAGCTCTATCTACATCTTGGGCTTATGCTAATAGTGTTGCTGTTACAGATTTGATGAAGGCTGCATATTGGTCTCAGCCTTCCACATTCACGAATTTTTATCTTAGAAATATTGAGTCCATTTCTGGAGACCTGCATTGTTTAGGTCCGTTATCTGTTGCTCAGAATGTCGTCCACTAAACATTTGCAACTATAGTTATGCAGGCTTTCTGTTCCGGCAGCAACTCTGTCCTGCTGCCCTCTTTGCTCTGGGGTATTTTTTTTATTCAGCTAAGTCTGGGTCATTGGTATAGTATAAAAATGTTAAAACATTTATAGCCAAATGTCATTCTTACAACCCGTGCCTGGTAAGCGTTATGTAATCAGCAGGGAGGTATGAGTTCCCAACTCATGGGAGGGCCATCCCCGTCTGGGTCATTGGTAAGTATAAAAAATATATAAATTACTATAAATTTTTTAAATTCTTAACCATTGAATATATTTAACAAGGCTTTGTAATTGTATGTATTGTCACTAGACAGTGTGCCATGAATCATAATAAGGTTTCTCCCCTCAAGGTCCCAGTTAAGGTCACAAAATAATAGTTGGATATTGCTCTTTTGTCCTTGTTCTGTCTCTATGATCTGATCCATATGATTGATCTTATTTATACTTGACACAGATGCTGACCAAAAGGTTGTGTCAGGATTTTGACCCAAGGTCATATTCTGATGGTGAAGGTCACATTCAATATAATTTTTGTCAAGTCAATATAATTTGATCTAAGTGGCAGATCTTGTTCATACTTCAAATAAATATTAGCCATGACTGAATAGTGTGTTGTGACCTTGACCAAAAGCCATATCATCAAGGTCAAGGTCACAAAAATAATATTTGGATATTGCTATATTGCCATCATCCGGGCTCTATAATATGGTCCATAACACTGATCATGTTCATTCTTGACACAGTTGCTAACCATAACCAAAGAGTGTGCCATGATCTTGACCCAAGATCATATTCTCATGGTTAAGGTCACAATCAAGAAAACTTCACTATTTTACTATCATTTTTGTCCAGTTCATATATTTTGATCCAATTGGCATATCTTGTTCTAATTCAAACAAATATTGTCCATGACTGAATAATGTGTCTTGACCTTGACCCAAGATCATATTATCGTCAAGATCACAAAAATAATATTTGGATATTGCTATATTGCCCTCGTCCGTTCTGTATAATCTGATTCATACAACTGATCTTGTTCATACTTGACACAGTTGCTGACCATAACCAAAGAGTGAGCCCTGATCTTGACCCAAGGTCATATTTTCATGGGCAAGGTCAAGAAAAGTTCAATATTTTACCATCATTTTTGTCCAGCCCATATAATTTGTTCTAATTAGCAGATCTTGTTCATACTGGGTACAATTATTAATCATGCCTCAAAGGAGTGTCATGACTTTGATCCAAGGTTTTATAATCAAGGTCAAGGTCACAGACAGCAGAACTTAGATATTATTGTAAAGACCGTGTCCAGTCCATATAACTTGGTATGATTGACAGATCTTTACTTATACTTGGTAAATTACTGCTTATGACTCAAAGGTGTACAGCAATTGATTTAAGGTCATATCATCAAGGTCAAGGACACAGGCACCAAACTTAATGTCACAAGCAGTAACACTTGGATTTTTGTCATGTATTTAGTTTCCCCCTAAAATCAGTGACCCTTTGTGGAACTGTATTGGCTGAGAGGCCTTTTGTTTAGTCTCATACTTCTTAATAAGCAGTCTATATCAGGTGAATACCGATTGCCTGGGCCAGTACATAGTACCGCCCAGCGCAATTCACAAAAAAATCGCCATTCAGTTTTCATTATTTTTTTCATTTTTTGTCTCAGAAACATAGCTCATTCCAATGAGGGCTCAAAAGCTATGCCTTTGATGGAAAAAATGAAAAAAAATAATTATTCAAATATTTTGTTTACAAGTGGCGTCTTCTTTCATGTTAGGTAAAGGGTTAACAAATAGGTTATTTCTTGTTTGATTTATATCAGTCTTGATATCAGTCCTCGTTAACGTTATTAGCCTTTGACCTTCAAGCTGATAACATTGTTACCTCAGACCGATATAAAATCAGACCTCTGATTATGCCCTATTCTGCGGCGGGTGGGTGTGGGGGGGGGGGGGTAAAGTAAAGAGCAGCATACGTTCATGCGTTACAGATTATTTCTGTCCAACATGTTTGCTGCTGCAGCTCCACCACTATTAATTCCTTTTCTTAACTCTTAACCAGCTGGGTATTTTCAAGATATTTTTCATTAAATCCAGTCTTGGCTGCTACAAAGCAGCCATGACTAGATTTCAGGAAAAATGTATCAAAATTTGACTCCAGGAATAAAAGGTGAAAAAATTCATTCAGTTTACAGGAGAGAAATTTGATTAAATGTGCCCAAAGGTTTCTGATTTCGATGTCAAGAGAAATCCTGTCCTGGGCAGGAATATCTGCCAGCAGCATGTAAGGAGTTAATACATACAGAGTTATTTGTCCTTGTGTTCATATTGGGTATTACTAAAAATGTGTCCATCCGACATGTTTAGTACTCCAGCAGTGTCACTGTTTGTTGGATTGAAGTGAATTATCACACCATTCTACCATCACATGTCTTTATTACTCTTTAACATAGTTTGTGATAGCATGGATGCCCTCACTGGAATATTTGAAGAGTTACTTCCCTTCACCTAATTTAGGCATTTATCAAAATATCTGTCCGTCCAACATGTTTTCTGCTCTAGTTCTGCCACAATATGGAGGATTTAAATAATTTTGGACTTATTTGTACCATCAGGGAACATGTGCTATGGTGGAATTAATGCCCTTGCTTGAATATGTACAGAGTTGTCTGCCCTTGTTTCACATTGGGTATTACTAAATATATGTCTGTCCAAAATGTTTTCTCCAGCAATGTCACTGTTTGTTGGATTGAAGTCGCACCTTTATACCTTGGCATTGTGGAACATTTTCATGATAACAAGGATGTCTTCTCTAGAATATCTTCTCAGGGTTACTTCCCTTAATAAATTTAGATATTTAGTAAAAAAACTGTCCGTCCAACATGTTGGCTGCTCTGGTTCAATTACAATTTGTAACAAGTATTCAAATCATTTTTGTTATAGCTGTACCTTATCATAGAGGAACAGATCCCATGGCAGAACAAATATCCTTGCTTTGGTATTTACAGAGTGATTTTCCATTGAATCACAGTGGATTCATTCTATAATATGAGAATGGTTTGTTTGCATGTCTAATTGTTCCATATTTTCTCCCACATGGATGGTCCTATCTTCACCAGACTTGGCAAATGGGTTCATGTGGACCTCATAATAGCCCCTGAGGGTTTGTATTATATATCCCTGCAGTAAAACAAAGAAAATACATGGAAATTCCCCAAAATGTGGAATTGTATGTTTATTTTTTTTTTCCACATCCAACATGGATGGTCCTATAATGCCTATTGACACCAATCTTTTGGTCACGGTGTTCATGGTCCTCACAATTACCACTGGGGGGATAGAATTTCTCTGCTGTAAATCAAAATCAACAGTTGGATCTCCCGTGTGGATGATCCAGTCATCACTAACCTTCACCAACAGGTTTATGTGGATCTCCCAGTTGCTACTGGATGTTGGATTGCCTTTCCATATTGTAAAACAAAGACAATAACCCCCTCACATGTATATGCCTAGTATTAAAAATATGTCCATCTTGGCATTATGTGAGGAGGAATAGCCATGCGTGGTACTGTTTTTAATACCTTCACCGACACTTTTTGTACAGGTTTTCTTCCCAGCAGTGAATGTATAACAAGGCATCAAAACTTACTTTATTTTGCAGGGACAGAGTTTTTGTGAATGGTCAACTAGAATACCATGAATATAAAGATTTTAGTGAAAAGAATGTAAAAATTACTTCAATATTAGCAAGTAAGTTCATTAACAATTTCTCCCCTGATGTTACAGATTGATATCTTCTATGCCAGTTTAATCCTTTCTATAATGAATCGCCCACGTCCACCTGCGTAATTTTCAAATTTAGCAGTTGAAAAAATTACATTTTTTAAAAGGTTTCAACAAAACAATATGTGACCCCTCATTGGAGCGAGCTCATCGAGCTCGTTCCAATGAGGGGTCACATGACATGGTTTTGTCAAAAATATTTAAAAAACTAATTAAAGTACGATATCCTGTTTGTTGGGTAATGAGTTAACCCTTTACTCAATACAGATGATATCAAAATTTATTATTTTTAATTATCGGTATTGACCGGTATTGTTTTTGTTAAATTTTTTCAAAACATTTAAACAAAACCATATCATGTAACCCCTCATTGGAATGAGCTTCACAAGAGCATTCCATTGTGGGGTCACATAATAATAATAATAATAATAATAATAATTTATTTTCTAGAGCGTAAAACCACAAATAGTGCTCTAAAACACTTGACAGAAATAAATACACTTTTCTGAAATAAAGAGTCACATCTGTTTTGGTTGCCTCTTACAGAAGTTCATTAGAATGCTTCAGTGAATAGGAAAGTTTTAAAATTTCTTTTGAAGACATCGAGAGTTTCTGAAATTCTGACACTAATTGGCTGGGAATTCCACAATCTGGGACCCATGATTGAGAACACACGATCATGAGCCTGATTAGATCTGCTAAAAGGTACAACTAGTTGAATTTGGTTTTTAGATCTGAGACTGCGTGATGGTTTATATACAGTGAGGAGCCCTTGTAGGTAAACTGGAGCTAGTTTGTGGATACATTTGAATACTAAGATCAATATTTTGAAATCAATTCTCTGTTTAACTGGAAGCCAATGTAGTTGTCTTAAAACAGGTGTTATGTGTTCAGAGCGTTTGGTACCAGTAATTATCCTAGCAGCAGTATTCTGAACTTTTTGAAGCTTCTGAATCAGGCACTGGGACAGCCCCACTAACACTGAATTACAATAGTCTAGTTGTGAGGTGATGAAGGAGTGCACAAGTTTTTCAGGTGCTGACTGGTTAAGATAAGGTCACAGCCTTCCAACATTACGAACCTGCCAGTAGCATTTTTAGCTCAACTTTGGCGAAGCCAAATTTGAGCTTATGCCATGGCCCATCGTCCGTCTGTCCATCTGTCCGTCAACAATTGGATACGGCTCGAGCTAGAGGCCGTATTTATGAACCGATCTTTACGAAACTTCTTGGGTACCTTTATTATGACTGTGGGACGAGAACGAGTGTTTTGGGGTGCGATGCGAAATTCAAGATGGCTGCCAGCCACCATTTTGTACCGACGATGCAGAAATCTGTTTTTTGTACAGAACTTCCATATGAAAGCTCTGATTTGAATAATTTAGGTCTAATCAGTTTTTTGTACACAACTTCAACTTCTATACGGCTCAGGCTAGAGGCCGTATTTATGAACCGATCTTTACGAAACTTCTTGGGTACCTTTGTTATCACCGTGGGATGAGAACGAGTGTTTTTGGGTGTGGTCCGAAATTCAAGATGGCCACCAGCAGCCATTTTCTACCAAAATTAGTGCAATCAGTCTTTTGTACAGAACTTCTGTATGAAAGTTCTGATTTGAATAAATTTTTGTATGAATGTTTAGTAACATGGAATACATCACATATAGTACAGGTTTTTTTCTCGTGCAGAAATTATGCAAATTAGATGAACTTTGATTTATTCAGTGCTACTTATACACTGTAAGTGCACATGTCAATACGGCTTGGGCTAGAGGCTGTATTTATGAACCAATCTTCACAAAACTTCTTGGGTACCTTTGTTATCACCTTGGGACGAGAATGAGTGTTTCTGGGTGCGGTCCAAAATTCAAGATGGCAGCCAGTGGCCATTCTGTACCGAAATTAGGTCCAATCAGTTTTTTGTCACAACTTCTACACAGCTCATATTTGTGAACTGATCTTCACGAAACTTCTTGAATACCTTTGTTTTCACCTTGGGACAGGAATGAGTGTGTTTTGGGGTGCCTTTGTTATCACTGTGCTATGAGAACAAATATTTTGGGGTTCAGTCAGACCCATTCTGGGATGCAAAGATTTCTTTTCTAGTTTAGCATCTGACTGTCACCCACCTTTTCAATACTTTACCTATACTATACATTTGTTACAGGCAACGGTCAGTATTTATGTACAGACCGTTACAATACTTTATATGTACCTTTGTTATCAGGTCATTACCTAGATGTTTGTCATTGCTGTATCACATACTATACATGTACATGTCTTTGTCTTTGTCTTGACAAGTTGAGCTACAGTGTCATTGACACTTTCATTGACATATTTTATTGATATGGATGTCTAGTTTTAAATTTGAGTCCATAATCAGTCCAGTATTCCTGGCCGATTCACTTTTCACAGTGATGTTGTTTCCAACCAGAATTGATGTAACAGAGGGTGTAGGCATGCGAACCCCAGATATCACTAAGAATTCAATTTTAGAGTCATTCATTTTCAGTTTAAAGTCTATCATCCATTCCCGCACAAGATTTATGCAAGTTTCCATGTTATTGACTGCGGTGAATGAGTCACTTGGAACAGATGTCTTGAATGTGATGTACAGTTGGGTGTCGTCTGCGTACAGATGATATGATAGACCATGCTTTTTAAGAAGGCAACCCAGAGAAGAAGTGTACAGAGTAAACAATAGTGGTCCAAGAACTGAGCCCTGAGGAACACCACACTTTAACGTCCTGCTTTCTGAACCGATCTTATTGATACATATTTGTTGACTGCGACCTTCTAGATATGATTCAAACCACGATAAGACAGTTTCACATATGCCATGCTATGATATGGTTTTAGTAAAAAAAATTTAATGTTATATTTTTTTTCATCTTGTAAATTATGTGGGTGGATGTGGCTGATTTGTAAGGTAAAGAGTTAATAAGATGTATTTGAGGTCACCACATTTATTTTAAAGGAAAATTAATTTATATTTCGACCTCCAGAAATGAGGTTGCAAATTATACAGGTTTGGTAGCTGTTATTACTGTAGATGAGAGCACGGTAGCAAAGTGGTTACAGCATTGGACTTCAAACTGAAATGTCTATGAATTGGTCCCCACCAGGGGTAACTGGGTTGTGTTCTTGAGCAAGGCACTTAATATTGATTGCCCACGTGGGGGCACAGTAGCACTCTGTACTAAGGTGTGAGGCACGTCGATGGTGCAGTTGTCTTCCTCCACCCTTAAAACTGTCTGAGAAATGGATGTTGAAAGTGTCATTAAACCCCAATTAATAAAAAGTAAATATTACTATAGACTATACAGTGGCAGTAGTATATGAGGTTTTTGGGGGGGTTTTTTATTAGGGTTTAACGACATAAACAGTCAGGATCATATCATGTCGGTGACAGTTTTATGGGTGGAGGAAGCCGGAGTACCCGGAGAGAACCACCGTGCAATGACGAGCAGCTGTCAGCTATCCAACATCGTAACACTGAACTCTGCACCGTGGCACAGGCAGGGTTAGATTGGTTGAAGACATGCGCACCTTCGACGTGCAGTATGCCTTAGTACACTGCGTCATCGTGCCCCCATGTAGGCAATCGGGGTTAAGTGCCTTGCCCAAGGCCACAACGTGGGAGTGCGAATCAGTCGTTGAAATGGTCACCCATCCAACTACTAACCGCGCTCGAAGTTGCTTAACTTCGGTGATCTGACTAAAACCGGTTACCGCTACGCCACCGTGCTCCCGGCAGTAGTATATTGTTGACTATTTCACTATTATTACTGCAGACAATACAAAGATGGTAGATAACTCCTTGTACATGGTAGGTTAGTTAATACTTTTGCTACTACAGACTGTACAGAGACAGGAGAGAAATAGTTACCAGTAGTAATTATTATACCCCACGCAACGAAGTTGCTGGGGTATAATGTTTTTGACTGGTCCGTCCGTCAATCCGTCAGTCAGTCCTACTTGTTTTCCGGACTTTTTTTCTACACGCTTCCAGATATTGAGCTGATTTTTGGTATGTGAGTCTAACATGGCGGCCTACAGATCAAGTTTGCATTTTGTTCCTCTCCACTGATTTTTACCGAAATTACGGCCCTTGAACTTTGAAAAGTTCATCAAAATTACAGTTTTGCAGACTTTTTTCCTACACGCTTCCAGATATTGAGGTGATTTTTGATATGTTAGTCTAACATGGTGGCCTACAGAACAAGTTTGCGTTTTGTTCCGCTCCACTGATTTTTACCGAAATTACGACCCTTGGACTCTGAAAAATGCATCAAAATTACAGTTTTCCAGACTTTTTTCCTACACGCTTCCAGATATTGAGCTGATTTTTGATATGTTAGTCTAACATGGTGGCCTACAGAACAAGTTTGGGTTTTGTTCTGCTCCACTTATTTTTACCAAAATTACGGCCCCATAGACTTTGAAAAGTTCATCAAAATTACAGTTTTCCGGGCTTTTTCTCTGCTTGAATTCTTTCAATACCGTTGAAACTACAGAACACTGTTTTCTGCAGTATTCCTAGAATCTATGTTTATTTTTAAAAAATGATTAGAGCTTGAAATATCGGGGTGCGTGGGGTATGTGAGCGTGCTCACTAAGGTTCTATATTTATTTATTACTTTCCAAAGTGTGATTTACTGGGATTTCTGGGTTTGATTATAAACGATAACTTCAGAAGTGAATTATGCAATCAACAATTGGGTCATGTATCCGCGTGTGCAAACGAAGACGCTTTGCCGTGGGTGTAATGGGGAATTCATTGTTTTGGGGGGGGGGGGGGGGGGTTAACCCTTCACCTAACATGAAAAGCAGACGACACTTGCAAAAATTCTTGAATAACTAATTTTTTTCATTTTTTGTCTCAAAAACAAAAAACAGATTATGACCCCTAATTGGAACGAGCTCATTGAGCTTATTCCAATGAGGGGTCATAACCTATGTTTTTGAGACAATAAATGAAAAAAATAATGAAAATTAATTGGCGATTTTTTTTAGAATAGCACTGGCCGGTTTTGGCCATTATGCTGGGTAAAGGGTTAACTCTGTTGTTTCTAAATATACAGAGGCCGGAGAAAGTATTTGTTTCAGTAGGTTATTTAATTGTTTCAGTAGAGCCCACATAACTGGATAGCTTTTAACTGAATATCCCTGTTTATTGAATATAATTTCCAAACACAAAATCATTTTCCATACCTTCAGTATAAATTTGAAATCTTGTAATATGTTGAGAAATTACCCTGACAATCACAACATTAACCTTGCATATCGTCCAATTTGGCCTCAGGACATCCAGTATAGGCACTTAATCTATTATATCTTGTTTGGCAGAGCTCCATGAGCTTTACCAAACAATATACAATGGAACAAATGCTCAGTTTATGCCAAAAATACAGAAAAGTGAAGAAACCTCTGTTAATTGAATACTCTGTTAATTGAATATAGACTACTTGGGTACAGAGTTTGAATGGGTCATGGAATCCTGGAAAAGTCATGGAATTTTTTTTAAAAATTAATTGGCCTTGAAAAGTTTTGGAAAATGGGCTGGAAGGGTTAAAGTTTTGGAAAAGTCGTGGAATTCGTAACCAGGTTTAAAAGGGATTGATTTTGTGTAAAAATTATGCAAGAACGAAGCTTTTCTGTTTGGGTGTGAACTTATCCAGTCATGGAATTTTTGGAAAAGTTTTGGAAAAGTCATGGAATTTGATTCTCTGAAAAGTGTATGAACCCTGTGTGTATGTTATTAGTACACAAATGTTGTAGAGAATGACTGTGTATGCTACATAAGTTAGCTTTATTATTACTACACACAGACTGTAGAGAATGACTTGTATGCGGTGGGTTGGTTACTTTTGTTTTTACTACACATAGGCTGTAGAGAACTACTTGTGTATGTTATTAGTACACAAATGTTGTAGAGAACTACTTGTGTATGCTAGGTTAGTTAGATTTCTTGTTACTACACATGGGCTGCTTAAATGACTTGTATACAGTGGGTTGGTTAACTTTTGTTTTTACTACACATAGGCTGTAGAGAACTACTTGTGAATGCTAGGTTAGTTAGATTTCTTATTACCACACATAAACTGTGGAAAACTACTTGTATACGGTAGGTTAGTTAACTTTTGTTATTACTGCACATAGGCTGTAGAGAACTACTTATGTATGCTCGGTTAGTTAGTTTTCTTATTACTAACCGCAGACTGTGAAGAACTACATGTATACGGTAGGTTAGTTAACTTTTGTTATTACTACACCTAAGCTGTAGAGAACTACTTGTGTTTGGTAGGTTAGTTAACTTTGTTTTAACTACACAGAGACAATAGAGAATTGCTTGTGTATGGTGGGAAAGTTAACTTTGCTATTACTGCACATGGGCAGTAGAAAACTATTTATGTATGGTAGATTAGTTAACTTTGTTATTGCTACATAGATGCAGTAGAGAACTACTTGTGTATGGTCATTTAGTTAACTTTCTTATTGTTACACATAGGGGGTAGAGAAATACGTGTGTATGGTAGGTTAGTTAAAATTGTTAATGCTGTATGTGGGCTGACGAGAGTAGAGAACTACTTGTGTATGGTAGGTTAGTTAAAATTATTAATACTGCATGTGGGCTGACGAGAGTAGATAACTACTTGTGTATGGTAGGTTAGTTAACATTGTTAATACTGCATGTGGGCTGACGAGAGTAGGGAACTACTTGTGTATGGTAGGTTAGTTAAAATTGTTAAAACTGCATGTGGGCTGACGAGAATAGAGAACTACTTGTGTATGGTAGGTTAGTTAAAATTGTTAATACCGCATGAGGGCTGACGAGAGTAGGGAACTACTTGTGTATGGTAGGTTAGTTAAAATTGTTAAAACTGCATGTGGGCTGACGAGAGTAGGGAACTACTTGTGTATGGGAGGTTAGTTAAAATTGTTAATACTGCATGTGGGCTGATGAGAGTAGAGAACTACTTGTGTATGGTAGGTTAGTTAAAATTGTTAATACTGCATGTGGGCTGACGAGAATAGAGAACTACTTGTGTATGGTAGGTTAGTTAAAATTGTTAATACTGCATGTGGGCTGACGAGAGTAGGGAACTACTTGTGTATGGGAGGTTAGTTAACATTGTTAATACTGCATGTGGGCTGATGAGAGTAGAGAACTACTTGTGTATGGTAGGTTAGTTAAAATTGTTAATACTGCATGTGGGCTGATGAGAGTAGAGAACTACTTCTGTATGGGAGGTTAGTTAAAATTGTTAAAACTGCATGTGGGCTGACGAGAATAGAGAACTACTTGTGTATGGTAGGTTAGTTAAAATTGTTAATACCGCATGAGGGCTGACGAGAGTAGGGAACTACTTGTGTATGGTAGGTTAGTTAAAATTGTTAAAACTGCATGTGGGCTGATGAGAGTAGAGAACTACTTGTGTATGGTAGGTTAGTTAAAATTGTTAATACTGCATGTGGGCTGACGAGAATAGAGAACTACTTGTGTATGGTAGGTTAGTTAAAATTGTTAATACTGCATGTGGGCTGACGAGAGTAGGGAACTACTTGTGTATGGGAGGTTAGTTAACATTGTTAATACTGCATGTGGGCTGATGAGAGTAGAGAACTACTTGTGTATGGTAGGTTAGTTAAAATTGTTAATACTGCATGTGGGCTGATGAGAGTAGAGAACTACTTCTGTATGGGAGGTTAGTTAAAATTGTTAAAACTGCATGTGGGCTGACGAGAATAGAGAACTACTTGTGTATGGTAGGTTAGTTAAAATTGTTAATACCGCATGAGGGCTGACGAGAGTAGGGAACTACTTGTGTATGGTAGGTTAGTTAAAATTGTTAAAACTGCATGTGGGCTGACGAGAGTAGGGAACTACTTGTGTATGGGAGGTTAGTTAAAATTGTTAATACTGCATGTGGGCTGATGAGAGTAGAGAACTACTTGTGTATGGTAGGTTAGTTAAAATTGTTAATACTGCATGTGGGCTGACGAGAATAGAGAACTACTTGTGTATGGTAGGTTAGTTAAAATTGTTAATACTGCATGTGGGCTGACGAGAGTAGGGAACTACTTGTGTATGGGAGGTTAGTTAACATTGTTAATACTGCATGTGGGCTGACGAGAGTAGGGAACTAAGTCTTGTGTATGGGAGGTTAGTTAACATTGTTAATACTGCACATAGGCTGTAGTGAACTACTTGTAGATGCTAGATTAGTTAACCTTGTTATTACCACACAGAGGCTGTGGAGAATTAATTGTGTATGGTAGGTTTATAGAGTTAGCTTGGTTATTACTACACATAATCTGCAGAGAACTACTTTTGTATGGTAGGTTAGTACTGCACAGAGGTTGTAGAGAACTACTTGTGTTTTCTTGGTTAGTTAACTTTGTTATTACTACATATGAGCTGTAGAGAACTACTTGTGTTTGGTAGGTTAGTTAGCTTTTTATAACTGCACATAGACTGTAGAGAATTACTTGTGTATACTAGGTTAGTTAACTTTTTTATTACTACACCGAGAAAGTAGGGAACTACTTGTGTATGCTAGGTTACCGGTACTTAATATTGTTGTCACTACACAAAGATTGTAGAGAACTACTTGTGTTTGGTAGGTTAGTTAACTTTCTTACTACCAGAGACCAGCCTACCAGGCGACTGGGGCAAAAAAGTCGCCCTGGATTGCATAACTTCGCTCTGACTTCACTAAAAAGCGAAATCGTGCCGCCCTGTAATTTGTAAATTTCCAATTGACCTATCTTGAAATTAGGTGAATTCACATAGAATTTACAAAGTAATTTCCATCTGAAAAGAGTATTATTGCTAGGGTTAATTGTTATTGTGATTAATTTTCATAGTAACTAAAAATAAAATCAGCATCTAAAAACAATGCCCGATTAATAATGTAATCATCTTAGCTGCATTGAAATTAGGTGACAAGTCGTCAAGTTAAGATTTTCTATTTAAGTAATAAGTATTTTTTCACACTCAGAATTTTTTTTCTGGGGAGCAGTTTTTCATAAAACAACACTTTTTTGTAAAAGCTGAAGTTTTAATTCCAATCTGGATTTTATTTTTGTGCAAGTTGTTTTGAAAACCAGAACAGAAAATTGACCTACTTTTTACTCACTCTGGACCAAGAAACGGACACACTTGAATTGTTTAATTCAAGGCTGATCTGTCTCTTCTAAAAAGTAAATGCCCATTTGAATTGTAAACTTTTCTTTTTATAAATAAATTAATATAGAGAGGCATGTTTTTTCTTGTAAACAGTTCTTTGTACAAATAAATTTACACATAGAGATGTGTTATTGCCCAATTGTAGTGATTTATTTTTGTGAGAGTTGAAAATATAATATACCAGTAGATCATGCGAATGCAGAATCATCGCTCTACATTTTCTCCTCACTTCTCCCTGTTTCATCTGACTTCTCTGTAAAGTCAGTGGAGGGAGAAGTGACTTCTCCCTCAAATTACCCTCTAGGCTGGTCCCTGCTTATTACTACGCATTACCTGCAGACAACTACTTGTGTATGGTAGGTTTATAGTTAACTGTGTTATAACTATTCATAGGCTGCAGATAACTACTTGTGTATGGTAGGTTTATAGGTAACTTTATTATTATTACTCAGAGGCTGTAGAGAACTACTTGTTTATGGAGTGTTAGTTAACTTTGTTATGCCCCTGACATGAAAAGTTGAAGGGGCATTTAGTGGGGACCTCCACACGTACATCTGTTCATCTGTCTGTCCATCTGTATGTCCATCCATTCATCCATTCATCTGTCCATACCAACATTTTCCTTTGTATCTCAGCTACAGTTACTCTGATTTGAATGATATTTGGTGTTGTGATAGAGCATCATGGGGTAATGATACCTGTGTAGCATAAGTTTCTTCCACACATTTTTGCAGAGTTATGGCACTTTTTCACTCTTTCGACTTAGAAAAATTTTGGCACATCAGGGGCATTGGCACACGCTTTGCATTGCCCTTTCTTGTTATAACTACACAGAGGTTGTAGAGAACTACTTGTGTATGCTAGGTTAGGTAACTTTGTTATTACTACACAGAAGCTGTAGAGGACTACTTGTGTGTGACGGGTATGCTAACTTTGTTGTAACTGCACAGAGGCTGTAGAGAATTGATTGTGTATGGTAGGTTAGTTAACTTTGTTAAAACTACACAGAGGCTGTAGAAGACTACTTGTTTATGTTATTACTACACATAGGCTATAGAAAACCGCTTGTGTATGTATTGTTACACAGAGGTTGTAGAGAACTACTTGTGCATAATAGGTTAGGTAATTTTGCTATTACTACACAGAGGTTGTAGAAAACTACTTGTCTATGGTAGGTTATTTAACTTTATTATACAACACATAGGCTGTAGGGAACTACTTGTGTATGGTAGGTATGTTAACTTTGTTATTGCTACACAGAGGCAATAGAGAACTACCTGTGTTTGGTAGGTTATTTAACTTTGTTATTACTACACATAGGCTGTACACATAGGCTGTAGACAGGTACTTGTATATGTATGGTAGGTATGTTAACCCTTTACCCAACGCAGACGATATCAAAATTTATTATTATGTCTCCCCTTCCCAGAAGGGAGACATATTGTTTTGGTGCATATTCTTCTTCTTCTTCTTCTTCTTCTTCTCTTCTTCTTCTTCTCATACAAACTTTGTCCGGGGCATAACTTTTTGGTCTTTTGACCGAGACCTTAGATATTTGGAATGTGGATGTATCACATGGATGTGACGCGTACCATAGTGACCTTGACCTTTGACCTGAAGGTCAGATTTGTGTATGAGCTTTTTAAGGGAAACTTTGTCAGGGCATAACTTTTTTGTCTTTTGACCTAGACCTTAGATATTTGCATGTGGATGTATCACCATGAGCCGGTGTGTCGCGTACCATTGTGACCTTCATGTGATCTTGACCTTTGACCTGAAGGTCAAATTTATGTCCTTTTTTAAGGGAAACTTCGTCCGGACCAGAACTTTTTTGTCTTTTGACCTAGACCTTAGATATTTGGCATGATTGTCAATATTATTCATCTATATATAATTTACAGTGCATTAAATAGAAAGGCAGGGGAGACATGTGTTTTAGTGTGCTAAAACAGTTTCTAGTTTTAAATATATTTTTTTTTTAAATTTCAACTTTCAACAAAACCATATCATGTGACCCCTCATTGGATCGAGCTCAATGAGCTCGTTCCAATGAGGGGTCACATGATATGGTTTTGTTGGAATATTTTGAAAATATAATTTTTTAAACTGCTCAATTTGCATATTACGCAGGCAGATGCGGGCGATTCGTTACATAAAGGGTTAACTTTGTTATTATTACACAGAGGCAATAGAGAACTACCTGTGTTTGGTAGGTTATTTAACTTTGTTATTACCACACATAGGCTGTAGACAGCTACTTGTATATGTATGGTAGGTATGTTAACTTTATTACTATACAGAAGTTAAAGAGAACGACCTGCATATGATAGGCTATTTAACTTTGTTATTACCACACAGAAGTTAAAGAGAACGACATGTGTATGATAGGTTATTTAACTTTGTTATTACTACACAGAAGTTAAAGAGAACGACTTGTGTATGATAGGCTATTTAACTTTGTTATTACTACACAGAAGTTAAAGAGAACGACTTGTGTATGATAGGCTATTTAACTTTGTTGTTACCACACAGAAGTTAAAGAGAACGACTTGTGTATGATAGGCTATTTAACTTTGTTATTACTACACAGAAGTTAAAGAGAACGACTTGTGCATGATAGGCTATTTAACTTTGTTGTTACCACACAGAAGTTAAAGAGAATGACTTGTGTATGATAGGCTATTTAACTTTTACTACACAGAACTTAAAGAGCACGACTTGTGTATGATAGGCTATTTAACTTTGTTATTACTACACAGAAGTTGAAGAGAACGACCTGTGTATGATAGGTTATTTAACTTTGTTATTACTACACAGAAGTTAAAGAGAACGACTTGTGTATGATAGGTTATTTAACTTTGTTATTACTACACAGAAGTTAAAGAGAACGACCTGTGTATGATAGGTTATTTAACTTTGTTATTACTACACAGAAGTTGAAGAGAACTACTTGTGTATTGGAGATTATTTAATTTTGTTATTACTACACTGGTTGTAGAGAACCACTTGAGTATGGTAGGTTAGTTAAAAAATTTTAATACTGCATGTGGGTTGATGAGAGTAGAGAACCACTTGTGTATGGTAGGTTAGTTAAAATTGTTAATACTGTATGCGGGCTGAAGAGAGTAGAGAACTACTTGTGTATGGTAGGTTTATAGTAAACTTTGTTATCACTACATATAAGTTGTAGAGAACTACATGTGTATGGAGGGTTAGTTAACTTTGTTATAACTACACAGAGGCTGTAGAAAAGTGCTTGTGTATGGTAGGTTAGTTAACCCTTTGAACACAGGTGGTATCTTCCATGCCAGTTAAATGCCAGAAATTGGAAGAGTCCATATCCATTATTTGGGGGTAGAGCAATTAATATTTTCAACATGCAGCCTTTAGGCTGCACGTTGAAAATGTTAATTGTTCTACTACACACGTTCACTTAGTAGCCATCCTACTTAATGAAATTATGACACATCGGTATCGTGTTCCTGGACCGAAAAAGTGGCCTCTTGTGTTGAAAGAGTTAACTTTATTATAACTGCACAGAAGCTGTAGAGAACTACTTGTGTATGCTAGGTTATTAAACTTTTTTTATAACAACACAGTAGAGGACAACTAGTGTATGGAGGATTAGTTAACTTTGTTATTACTACATAGAAGCTGAAGAGTACTTTTTGTGTATTGGAGATTACTTTACTTTGTTTTTAGGCTGTGGAGAACTACTTGTGTATGGCAGGCCTGGCATTCTTAAAAATGCAGGAGCACTAAAAATCACTCCCCTTGCATGGCCTAGGGTAGTGATTAGCCCTCCTTAAGCTTACAAAAGCTAAAAGTGGAAAAATGAAGTTTTACTATTAATGAAACCTGCCTTGTGGGCTTTGTACATTTTATTTAGTGTTGCTAACAAGGTAGTCTCTGTGAGATGGCTGCACTGCCCCTCCCACACCTCCGGGCCTCGGAAAGGCCCGGAGGTGTGGAAGGGGCAGTGTGGCATCTTACTGAAAGCACTAACATAGCAGAGATCTTAAGAGATGTGGGTTATTATTTTCTAAGGCCAGGCGGCTAGTTTTTGCCCTCCTTAATGTTTTTAAGGCGAGTCGTTGGCGAGCGAATAAATCGCTCTCCTGAAAATGCCAGGTCTGGTATGGTAGGTTCGTTAACATTTTTCTTACTACTGCATTATCATTATTCTATTTTTAGATGATATCATCAATTTAACAAAGAAGTATTTAACAGATGCAGACGAGATAGATTGACAGGACAGTAATATAGATAGGGAATACAGAGACTTATCAATATTGTTATGTTTCACCACACTTATATTCAAGCCTGGAAATAAGCAAAATGAGTTTCCTAGTCGGTGAATTTGGTGACAATAGGGTAGCATTACTAAATTTTTCTCTGTGAACCACAATCAGAATCAAGGTCTCAGGCCTAAACAGTAAGAGGTACCCAGCAGATAAATTTGGCGATTCAAACCTACTGTATGTGATAGCATCAGCAAATGCACCCTCTGGGGACCAGGCCTGAAAATAAGCAGTCTGACATTTGTAGAATGAGGTCCCCTGAGGGTGAATTTGATGATACTATTCCAAACAGTGGGCCAGTTTATCCTATGGTACCTCTTTCTGTTTAGGTTTGAGACCCTGATTCAGATTGAGGTTCACAGAACAAAATTTAGTGATGCTACCCTGCTGTGCAGGGTAGCATCACTAAATTCACCCTCTGGGAACCTCATTGTGCAGATGATAGTATGCTTATTTTCTGGCTTGCTGGGAACCACATTCTGCAAACAACAGATTGCTTATTTCCAGGCATGCAGACATTGGTACCTGTTGGTACAGGGCATTTTCGCAAGACTTTAGTATTTTGCATGGTTTGATGATTGAAACATACCGTATTTACTCTATGTATTGGGACACTCTATGATTTGGGACACACATTTTTTCCAGAAAACTATATTTGTTTATGCTCTAAAGTTTGGGACATTCAGGAGATTTGTTTCCAGTTGGCCCGTCGCTAGTAGCAGACAACACTCATAAAAAAATTCTTGAGTGACTAAAAATTTTCCTTTTTTTGCTTCCAAAACATAGCTTATGATCTCTCATTGGAATGAGCGCAATGCGCTCATTCCAATGAGGGATCATAAGCTATGTTTTGGAAGCAAAAAATGAAAATATAAAAAAAATTGGACGCCGATTTTTGTATATAGTGATGGAAAATGAATCACACACAACTTTATTCAGCATCAAATCAAGACCAGGCTGTGTTCTTTTCCCATTTTCTAAGAATTGGGGCACCTGTGAAAATAATTATTTTTAGCGGTCCCAATACATAGAGTAAATACGGTACGTCAAATATACATGGTAACATCCTCATGTAAACTTTGACTCCTTGGATGACATGCTTTTCATAGAAAACTGATTGCCTAGATAGCAAGGGACTTGTGTTCATATTTCCATAGGTGGATGGATTGCTTTAATTCTTATTAAAAAGTTGACAGACCTCTACAGTGAAATACAGTTTGATGATGGAAACTAGAGCTGGGATATTTTGAGTTTTCAAATTCAGTTTCAGGAAAAAACGTGGGTTTCAGTTCAGTTTTTCTGTGTGTTAAGTACAGATAGTACACAACATTCTGAGCTCCTTAACTTGGAAATACCTGCAATAGTTTGTATGACATCATTCACCACAAAAATCCCTGTCTGTAAATACCACTATTGGGTTCAGTCTAACTGCCCTTTGATCATTCTTAGGGGTTCCTGGGGGTGGGAGGCCTCGTCCTAACTGGGACCATCCGGTCATTACCCCCTCCATCCACTTCCCTTCATGGAAGTGGCAGGAGGGAATAAAGAATCGAGGGTCCTGATTATGACAAGGGGAGACTTTGAACCCTCCCTCCCAATGGCCTCTGAAATGTCATGTCTGGCACCTTTCAAAACTGGCTGTATGCCTGATTTGAGTGTTTGTTGACAAGGCCATGCATACAGTGTGATGGCACTAAAGTAGCTTTCAGCACTTTTCAATAGAGCTGTTATATATATAGTGGCTTCTTGCACTTAACCAGTCAAGTTATTCCCTGGCACCACTAAAATTTCTGCCAACCCCACCCCCCCCCCCCCCCACCCCCTCCCCCCCCCAAAAAAAAATCATTGGCCCAGTGCAAGTTTCACACAACCAGGGATGTGATTTTTCATCTGAGTTCAGTTTTTTTTTCTTACCCAATTACATATATTTATTTCTTTAAATTTACATGAAAATGGTCCTTCAGACCATTTTCATGTAAATTCAAAGAAATAAAATGCATTATTTCTACAGGACTTCAGTTAAATGGGGATATGAAGCTTGATTTTGAAACCTTTCCACCAGGCAAACATGATTTCAGTTTTTTTTCATCTGGTCCCAATTACACCCCTGCACAACATGGAGCTCCAAAATGGTTGCCAATATAGGGACTACACACACTACAAATGACTCACAACATAGAGCTCCAAAATGGTCGTCAATATAGGGACTACACATGCTACAAATGCTTCACAACATAGAGCTCCAAAATGGTTGCCAATATAGGGACTACACATGCTACAAATGCCTCACAACATAGAGCTCCAAAATGGTTGCCAATATAGGGACTACACATGCTACAAATGCCTCACAACATAGAGCTCCAAAATGGTCGCCAATATAGGGACTACACACGCTACAAATGCCTCACAGCACAGAGCTCCAAAATGGTCACCAATATAGGGACTACACACGCTACAAATGCCTCACAACATAGAGCTCCAAAATGGTCGTCAATATAGGGACTACACACGCTACAAATGACTCACAACATAGAGCTCCAAAATGGTTGCCAATATGGGGACTACTCACGCTACAAATACCTCACAACATAGAGCTACAAAATGGTCATCAATATAGGGACTACACACGCTAGAAATGCCTCAGATTCACTCTTAGAACACAACATTTTGTAAAATTTTCTTGGGTGGGGGAATGGGCTAGTCCTAAATAAGACCCTTTAATTGTTGCCCTGAAGTGGGAGGTGGGGGCAACAACCAGAGGGTCCTAGTTAGGACTTGGGTGGTGCCTGAAACCCCACACAGCAGCTTTTCAAATATCACTTTGACCCCAACCCCAAAAAACCTTGATAGGGCACTTTCTATTATAGAATCCTGGCTACACACCTGCTAACGTGCAGAAAAAGTATGGAACTTTTTTCAGGCAAGGGTAAGAACCCCGTACATACCTGCCTGTGTCTCTTTAATCGGTCTCATGTTATGAATTTTGTTCAGATTCTTCCAGAATTTTTGAAGTTTTATCATATAATTCATTGATGCTGTTTACATAAATTTTGTCAGATTTGCGTTCTCTTGGGTTAAGGAATAGCAAGAACATTCATATTAATTTTTTGTCTAACGGATCGACTGAACCCACCTTGATCATTTACAAATAAACAGTAGAAAAAAATGAAATTCAAACCATATCATGTGACCCCTCAATGGAATGGACTTATTGATTTGTTCCAGTGAGGGGTGACATGATATGATTTTGTTGAACTTTTTGGAAAAAGGTTCCCTATGTGAACCCTGGGAAGTGAAGCAGTGCTTGTTTTCTGTGGTAAATAAACAAGCCATGTTTTACTGGTAAAAAGCACCCATTCACCAATGCCATTGTGCAGAAGTATGTGACCTTCAACACCAATAAATAAATAAATTTGGAAACAATGTTGATGTGCAACAATGATAACTGATTAACTTGCAGTGACGTAAGTCAAAGTGACAAAATGCATCGCTACCAAGCATAACTGCTCACGAATGGTGCCTAAATTTCGTTACCGACGGATTCCGTGCTTCTTAAAGCATGTTACCGATTTTTAGGTAATTGTTTCAATTCATGGCGTCAGCAAAGTGCATTTTTTTCAAGTTTAATTCTCATCCGTAGTCGTCTGTCTGCAACTGCTCTTGACTCCGTCGGCATTTGCTGTCAGTGGCCGACCACTGAGTTTATGGTAATTTACAAAATATATGTATCTGGAAAACGGCGACTAGTCGACTAGGAAATTGCTAATCGATTATCGGCAGAACCCTAGTCGACGTCGACTAATCGTTTCAACACTACCTGATACAAACATCTGTATCAGGGGGTCAGATACACGATAGTTGCAGAGTTAATACAGACAAAATACATGTTGGTTGTAAGATAAATTCTGATATCGTGCATTGGGTACAGGTTTTTTTTATTGGGATTTAACCCTTTACCCAATGCAGACGATATCAAAATGTATTATTTTAAATACCTTTTTTTTTTTAAATTTTTCAAAACTTTTTAACCAAACCATATCATGTGACCCCTCATTGGAACAAGCTCATTCCAAAGAGGGGTCACATGGTATGGTTTGGCTGAAATTATTTTGAAAAATAATATTTTTTCAGTAGCTGAATATGCATATTATGCAGGCGGATGTCGCCAATTCATTGGGTAAAGGGTTAATTGCACTTTTGATAGTCTGCGTCATCTCTTGTCAGACAGTTTCATGTGTGAAGAAAGCCAAAGTACCTGGAGACAAGCCAGAAAATAAGCAGACTGACATCTGCAAAATGAGGTCCACAGAGGGTAAATTTAGTGATGCTACCCTGCACAGCAGGGTAGCATCACTAAATTTACCCACTGTGAACCTCAATCTGAATCAGGATCTCAAAATTAAACAGAAAGAGGTACCCAGAGGATAAATTGGCCCACTGTATGGTATAGCATCATCAAATTCACCCTCTGGGAACCTTATTTTGCAAATGTCAGACTGCTTATTTTCAGGCCTGCCTGGGGAGAATCATCAAGCAGCAGTGAGCAGCTACCAGACTTCCCAACATACTAACTCCACACATGAAGGGTTATCATTGTATCATTGGTTGATCACAAGTGCACCTTAGACGCACAGTATAGCTCATTATTATGCCAGCTAATGAAATTCGCCAATCACAACCCCCGAATAATGGACGGTACTGAGCCGTATTGGGTCACCTGCTGCCCGAGGTGATCTAATACGAAACTCGTATTAGGTCAGTAATGCCATTTTGTTTCGACGTGGAAATTCCTCACCTCGCGGTGCTTTTATATCCATATTGAAGAAATTGTAGTACAATCAAACGTCCCTCTGTGTCTATATGTCTCATTTTCTCTCGTTTTATAATAAATTTATTGTGAAATTTATTTTCTAAATGTAAATTTAATTATTTGAAGTGAGAAATACTACTGTATTCGATCTACCGATAACGGATAAAAAATTGTTTTATCCCGTCTCTATATTCTGGTAAATACCATCACGTCGAGTGCCAAACACTATTTCTTATCAACCTACTCACAATTGTTTACTACAGGCTTGCACTACCGTGGAAGTCCCTAACTCGGATAAAATACTCTCTATTTTTGTCTTTCCCAAGCAAGTTGGGAAAGAAACGTGGTGCAAAAGCACCAATAAAAATAAGCCAAAACTGGGTCGAGTGCAACCGGCGCAGACCCAGTACGGGACGCTCTCTCCCAAGTACAACTCCACGACTTCCGTTGCCAGTGCGCATATACCGTCTCTAAAGACTCATTCTTTTTAAAATCCGCTTCGTGTCGAGATGTTTTTGCACGCTTACCAGTGTTCCACCAGCTCGATGTTTGATGATTCCTGATTCATTATACCACAGTGTATCCTTTGTATTCTCAGGAACAGTGTTTTATATTCTCTTTTCTATTATATGTCCATAATGTATATTTATTTACTCTCTCTCGAGTCGCGTGCGATTTTCGCGTGCCACGCGGTTCGGACTTAGATTTTTTCACAATTATTGTTAATGCTTTTTTTGCAAAATTTTCTAATTGTGTTAGAGCTAGGTGTCAGCGGGGTACCACTCCTGCAGTGTTTCTTCTTTCTTTTGAGAGTAGTCTTCCTGTTGGGTGGTTCCCGGTCGACCTTCTGAGCTCTTTGTTTCTGTCACCTTTCTCTCTTCTTTGGGGGTGTTCTGTTTTCTCATCTCACCTTCTCTGCTCCTCTCACCTCTATCATGCCCAGGACAATTCCCTGTGGGCAATGTCTGCTGCCAAAGCATGTGGACGATGTACATTCGTCTTGTTCCTCCTGTAATGGGTGTTCGGCCGAGCGGCCGTGTGGTGTCTGTGGAACATGGTCTTCCACCTTTTGGGCGTCAGTAAACTGTGTCGTTCGTTCTCGTGGCCGTGCCTCCCGCTCCCGCGGGAAAGGAGAACGTGGTCGTTCGGGGCCTCCCGAGCCGACTTTGTCTGGTGAGAGTTATTCCTCCTCCGTGGGGGATGTGCAGTCTTTTCCTGTGGTGGATACTGCGGGAGCCGTTGAGTGTTCTGGTGTAGAGATGCCTGGTTCCGGGACTATGGTCCCCCTCCAGTCGACATCTGAGGCTGTCACTAGGGTTGTGACTCCTCTTGCGGAGCCGAGCCGGTGTGCTCTCTCCACTATTTCACCAGCCTCAACGACTTTCGACGTATCTACTACTGCTGCTGGCCCGTCTGCTTCGTTATCTGTTTCAGCCGGCCTCGGCTTTTCGCTGCAGGGGACTGCAGGACTGTCCGATACTGTAGACATGGGATATCGGCCTCAGCCTTCCCTGACTTCAACTCGGCGAAGTCGGAAGGGGCTGCCGGCCGAGCCCATCGCTGTGGTCTCTTCGCCGTCGAGCACCACAGTTGTGTCTTTGGATTCGGATGTTCGTAGTGGAAACACTATGAACTCATTGGCGTTTCCGTCTACTCACTCTGGTCACACGACCAGTTTTGGGGGACCAACGTCTTTTGTGCAGCCTGGACCTTCTGCCCCGCAGAGGTCCGTGGTGACTCTCATGAGTTCTCGCAATATTGATCCTCGGGGTGCCTCGTACCCCTATACACGTCTGCCTTCAGATGTTTCGGCTGCCGCCCGTCGTCCCGCGTCGGGTGTTTTGGAGGATCGTGACCCTTCGCTGGTTAAGAGGGTCAGAGGTGAAGCCACTTTGCCGGTTCGCTCCCCTGTCGAACCGGTCGGTACAGGCAGTGAGCTTAGGGAGGCCCTCTCCTTACTCACTCAGGTTCTTTCTAAGAGCCTTCCTGTTGCTTCCAGCGAGGCTATGGGTGGTTTCCAGGCGCCTCCTATGGTGCCGCCTCCCGGGATTGGAAACAGGCTGGTTTCCGATTCCTCTGGTGTCCCGACACCATGGGAGGCGTCGGCTGGTTTGCCCACGATGGGCTATGTGTCTTCCGACTGGGGAGGAGTCCGACATGCTTGAGGTCGAGGGCCAGCAGTCTTCGGACTTGGGGGCGGCTCTTGACTTTGTGTTTGGGTTTCTGCCTGAGCTCAAACCTGCTAACCAGCCGACAGTGTCAGCCTGGCCGCGATCATCGGTTGCGCGCCAACAGCCTATGGAGCAACCTGCTTCTGGGCGCCTTCGACTGTGCCAGTCGGTACAGGTGGTTGAGGCTTTTTCAGCATTGGATGCCAAGCTGAATTCCAAGGCTTTGAAGACTTCGTTCTTCACCAGGGTTGACACCTTTTTGCCTCCTGTGCGTTATCGTTCCTACGATTCCGCCAATCCGTCAGTCTGCCAGGCTTTGACGGTTCTGGATCAGGACTCCACTTCCCTCGGGCTTTCCAAGCCCAAGTCTGCCGTCATTCCAATGACGACTCTGAAGTCCACGTTGGGCTTATCTAGAGAGATTCTTGGCATGCTTTCTCTCTCAGATCACGACGTCTCAGCTTTGGCTGCTTATCTGCCTCCAGATAAGTTTGACGAGGTACAGGCTCCTTTGCGTGTGCTGTCCAAGGCGCTTATGCACCTTACTCACACGCATGCCTGTAACACGGCCAATTTGGAATTAGTTCGAAGGAACTCTGTGCTGGACACAGGACGATCCCTTCCCGAGGAGCAGCGTGCTACTCTTCGATCTGCTTCTTTGGCAGGTCCGCAACTTTTCCATGGTTCCGTGTCGACGGTCCGGGATGACGTCCTATGTTATTCCAAAGATCAGCTGCTGTTTTGTCAGCTTGATCAGCCTTCTCGGGGAGGCAAGGGCCGTTCCAAGCCTAACAAGTACCCTTCTGCTTCCTCTGTGAAGCAAAAGGCTGGTCCTTCTGCCTCCTCCTCTACTTCTTACTCACGGGGTAAAGGTAGGGGTCGGCAGAATCGAGGGAAGTCTCAGGATTCTTCATTTAGCGGAGGAGGTGGTTTCTCCTCTCGCGGGCCTCGTCGGGGCTCGAAATGAAGGTCCTCACCTCGACTCATCCCAGGTTGGAGGAAGGATAGCAGACCATTGGACCACCATCACATCCGATCCATGGGTATTAGATGTCGTTCGGTCCGGGCTGCGCATATCCTTCCGACGGCACCCCACTCTGTCAAGGGTGCCTCTTCCAACCACAGTTCCTTCAGACGTTTTACGTCGGGAACTTTTGTCCACGAAGATTGCCAATCTCCTGGCAAAGGGGGCGATCGAGGTCGTCAAGAACGTTCATTCAGTGGGTTTCTATTCCCGCCTGTTCTTGGTGCCGAAGAAGGACGGCCGACTCCGACCGGTTATCGATCTGAGTATCCTGAACCAGTCTATCATTGCTCCCAAGTTCAGCATGGAGACTTTCAGGTCGGTCCGCCAATCAATTCACCAGGGAGATTTCGCAGCCAGCATCGACCTGCGAGACGCTTACTTCCACGTTCCAATGCATCGGGCGTCACGGAAGTATCTCAGGTTCGCTTTTCTGGGGCGAGTTTACCAGTTCAAGGCCATGCCTTTCGGCCTCAACCTGGCTCCTTGGGCGTTCACCAGACTGATGTCGCATGTGATAGCGTTCCATCGCACACAGTCCAGGGTGACTACTTCGGCATATCTGGACGATATCCTCCAGAGGCATTCCAATGCTGCCTTACTGGAATCGGATGTCGCCACTCTGTTGAGCTTGCTCACGTCGCTAGGATTCAGAGTCAACGAGGAGAAGTCGGACCTGGTCCCTTCTCAGTCGTTTTGTCATCTGGGGATGTCTTTCCAAACCATATTCAATTTGGTGGCTGTTCCCCAGGCCAAGGCTGTGCTTCTCTCAGCTTTTGCTCTGACTCTGTCCCAGTCCAGGTCCGAGACCGCTCGGAGTTTTCTCCGGCTGATCGGTCTCTGCGGTTCGGTGACGGATCTCATTCCTCTAGGTCGGCTGCGTGTCAGACCTCTCCAACACTTTCTGCTCAGTCGTTGGAGACGGAATGTAGATTCTCTGGATCAGGTGCTTCCGTTTCCGGACTCTCTGTATCCTCACCTTCTTCCCTGGACAGATGTTCAGTTTATTACGCAGGGTGTTCCGCTGGACTTACCTACGTCCGATCGCGTTCTGACGGCAGATGCCAGCGATCTCGGATGGGGTGCGACGTTGGATCCTCTCGGTCTTTCCCTACACGGGATGTGGGACCAGGATCCAGCAGCTCTACACATCAACCAGAAGGAGCTTCTTGCTCTTCTTCTGAGTTTCAGGCAGTGGATCCCTCACCTGTCGAATCGCCAGGTCCTTCTACTATCCGACAATTCGACAGTGGTTGCTTACATTCGGAACCAGGGCGGCACGCACTCGCTTCCGATGTACGAGTTAGCTCGGGATCTTCTACTGCTCGCTCAGGATGTTCACGCCGGAGTGGTTGTTCGTCACATTCCCGGTCGTCTGAACGTCCTAGCCGACTCCCTGTCCCGACAGGGCAGGGTTATTTCCACCGAGTGGATGCCTCACAGGGCAGTGCTCCAGTCGCTTTGCGATCTCTGGGGACGTCCCCACATCGACCTCTTTGCGACTCGTTGGAACCATCAGGTGGACACTTTCGTGTCCCCGTGTCCAGATCCTCTGGCTTTTGCCGTGGACGCTCTGTCACTTGATTGGAACGGTCTAGTCGGCTACGCCTTCCCGCCGGTTCCGATTCTTCCTCAGGTTCTCGCCAAAATTCGAACCTGCAGTTGTCGAATCATTCTGATCGCTCCCCTGTCGCCTCAGCGGGTGTGGATCAATCAGCTCCGCTCGCTGATGGCGGCGGTTCCGGCACGTCTCCCGCTACGTCGCGACCTTCTTTGTCAAGGTCGCCCGAGGAGGTTTCACGTCGACCCGACTTCATTGTGCCTTCACGCATATCTTTTGTCAGGTCCTGTCTCCTCCGTAGAGGTTTTTCCGAGACGAGCAGTGGAGTGCATTTCTTCTTCAAGGAGGCACTCCACTGGTTTAGCTTATGCAGCTAAATGGAAGGTCTTCTGTCGATGGTGTGCTGATCACTCTGTTGATTATGCCAATCCTTCGATTTCACAGATTGCGGAGTTTCTGGTATATCTGTTTGATTCTCGGGGTCTCCAGCCTGTTACCATCAAGGGTTACAGGTCTATGCTTTCATAGACTTTTTCTTATGTGGGGAAACGTCGTATCGGCACTAATCCTTACCTCTCCAAGCTTGTTCGGCACTTTTCTTTGAAAAGGCCTCGGACTTTGCAGCTTACTCCACGATGGAATCTTTCGTGGGTGCTGCTTTGCTTGGGGGGGGGGGGGGGGGGCGTTCGAACCTTTAGCCCAGGTGGATATGCAATTTCTCACATATAAGACGGCTTTTCTGATGGCATTTGCTTCGGTCAGACGGGTTAGTGAGCTTCACGCCCTCTCGGTTGACCCTGCCTTTTTTAGGAGCTCTCCCAACAGTGTTACTTTTACCACTGATTGCTCCTTTTTGGCTAAGAATCAGTTACCAGATACTACTCCTCCTCCTATCTGTATCAGGGCTCTTCCCTCTGTTGAGGGTACTCGCCCTTTGCTCTGTCCGGTCCGTGCTATTCGCATTTATCTTGATCGGACACGCTTCATACGGAAGGGCAGAAAACGTTTTTTTCTGTCTCTCATTCCGGGTCGACAGAAGATCTCTCCTCAATCCATTTCTCGATGGATTTGTCTTGCTATTCGTACGGCTTATAGTCGTTTAGCAGCTGGCGATTGTATTACCAATCGTATTTCTGCCCACGAGGTGCGGGCACTGTCTACCTCTTGGGCTTATTCTAACTCCGTCAAGTTGTCGGATGTTATGCAGGCAGCCTACTGGAGAAATGCTTCTACTTTCTCCACCTTTTATTTACGCCAGTTGCAGGAGCAGTCGGAGGACCTTTTTGCCCTGGGTCCTCTTTCTTCTGCTCAGGCTGTTGTCTGCCATAGCCATTAGGCTTCTTGAAGGTCAGTTTCAGCCTTGTGCTGTTACTGCCCTTTTTCTGTCTGTGTGTCACACAGGCTCATATGTCTCTTTTCATTGTCCTTTACCAATGATTGCGACATTATGGTTGATAAGCCTCGGGACCTCTTCCTTCTACTTCACGGTTCCAGTGCACTAGGGTTATGTGGGGGTTGGTTATGCGATTCCCTCCAACCTTTTGTCTATTCAGCCTGTAGTAAACAATTGTGAGTAGGTTGATAAGAAATCTAAATTTTATAGTAAATTTCCTTTCTTATTATACCTACCACAATTGTTTACATGGAGGCCCTCCCGTCTTCTTTACGGGTAAAGAATCTTTCCTCCCCGCTGATCACATAACTCTAACGTTTACGGATTCAAAAAGAATGAGTCTTTAGAGATGGTATATGCGCACTGGCAACGGAAGTCGTGGAGTTGTACTTGGGAGAGAGCGTCCCGTACTGGGTCTGCGCCGGTTGCACTCGACCCAGTTTTGGCTTATTTTTATTGGTGCTTTTGCACCACTTTTCTTTCCCAACTTGCTTGGGAAGGACAAAAATAGAGAGTATTTTATCCGAGTTAGGGACTTCCACTGTAGTGCAAGCCTGTAGTAAACAATTGTGGTAGGTATAATAAGAAAGGAAATTTACTATAAAATTTAGATTTTTTAAAAATAGCGACTGCACTATAATGAAATTGTAAGAAATGAATCACAGCTATGAAGGAAAAGATGCGAGATACATTTATTTTGTTCGAATTCTATAAAATCGGATGTTTCGGACATTTTCTGCACACTCAAGACAAAGTGACAGTACGAAGAAAAGCGTCTTTCTCTGTTGTCTGTGTTGTCAAGGAAATTATACAAAAACAGGGAGACAACTGTGCTTGTTTGTTACAACTTACATAGCATTTTGCACCAGTTTTGAAAATGTGCCGGCGTTCAAATTTGATTGTTATTTTGTTTTTGCTGGCATAATAAATACGTTACAGGACGTTCAGGTGGCGGATACGGTATCATATGAGGCTCGGCAAAAACAATATTGGACTCGGCGTACCGCCTCCTCCAATATTGTTTTCACCTCGCCTCATATGATACCGTATCCGCCACCTGAACGTCCTGTACCTTATAGTATGCATCGCCATTATGCACCCAAGTGAGTAATCAGGATTAAATGCCCAGCCCAAGGGCACAACCCAGTCATCCCTAGTGTGGATAGAATCATGGACCTTTTGGTTTGAAGTCCAATGCCGGAACAACAAGCCACCATGCTTCCAGGGTAAAGGGTTAACCTAATGTAAGAGCCATATCCGACTAGCGTGATTCACAATAGTTGCCATTCCAACTTTTATTTTGTTTTAGCTCACCTGAGCAAAGAGCTTAAGAGGCGCTTAAGTTATTTCTGTCCATCCGACCATCCATCTGCCTGTCGTGAACTTCACATTATCAACTTCTTATAAACCACTGGGCCAAATTTGATATGCATGTTCCTTATCATATCAAATATGTTTAAATAAAGTTGCCCCACCCACAGAGGGCACCATAAGGGGCATAATTTTGTTAGCACCCCACAACATCCTTAGAGGGATCAGATTCATGTTTGTTCTAAACAAGTCTTTGGGTTCATCTTTGGGAACCCTAATTTTAACTTGGTGCAGTATGAGAAAATGTATTCAAAAATGGTCTTCTTTGGGTCTACCAGTTAAGATCACTTGATATTTGGTATACTGCATCTTTAGAAGGAGGGGGTCAGCTTGAAGTTTCTTCAGATCAAGCCCCTGGAGTCATATTTGGGTTCCCTGTGGGAGCCTGTATTTTAACTCTGTAATATGAAGAGTATTCTTTTAAAATTCTTCTTCGGATCCATCAGTCAGAATCTTTTGATGTTTGGAATGTGGCACCCTAAGTGGGGTTAGATTCAAGTTTGCTCAGATCAAGTTCCTGGGACCATATTTGAGCTCCCTATTGGAACTCTGAACTTTAACTTAGTGCAACATCAGGAATATTCTTTAACCCTTTACCTAACATGAAAGCAGACGACACTTGCAAAAAAAAATTCTTGAATAACTAATTTTTTTCATTTTTTTGTCTCAAAAACATAGGTTATGACCCCTCATTGGAACGAGCTTGACGAGCTCGTTCCAACGAGGGGTCATAACCTATGTTTTTGAGACAAAAAATGAAAATATTTTGAAAATTAATTGGCGATTTTGGCCGTTACGTTGGGTAAAGGGTTAAAAATCTTCTTCTTGATATACAGTATCCTCAGGAGGTTCAAATTAAATTTCTATCAAGTCGTCATATCTGGGTTCTTTTTGAGATCCAAAATTTTAACTCTGTGCAATATAAGGAATATTCTTTAAAAACATTCTTCTTCAGGCCTACCAGTTGGAATATTTTGATATTTGGTTTGCTGTAATCTTAATCGGGTCAGATTCCTGTTTGTTCAAATCAAGTCCCTGAATTCATATTTGTGTTCCTTAAGGCAACATTTTACCTTAGTGCAATATGGGGAAATTCCTGTAAAAATCTCCTCCTTCTGATCCACCATTCTGAATCTTTGGATATTTGATATGCAGTAACCTTATGAGGTTCAGATTTCAGTTTGTTCAAATAAAGTCCCTTGGGTCATATTTGGGTTCTCTATGGGAGCCATGTTTGGGCTCTGTATTGTTAATTAGATTCATGCTTGTTTAAATCAAGTGCCTGGGTTCATGTTTGAGCTGTCTCATGTTAATTGTACCCCCACTTTTTTTTGCGCCTGTCCGTGCATCCGTTATTCCATCTGTGCAAATGTCTGTCCGTCCGTACTCCGATGTCTGTCATAACTTCAACATTACTGCTCAGATTTTGATGAAATTTGATACAGATGTTCATTATAATGAGATCTTTAAGCAGCATCAGCTGTGTTGCTGTTGGAATATTTTTTCTGTGAGTTATGGTCCTTTGAATATACCAAAAATAGGCTATTTTTTGTCTGTTCGCCTCGTATCTTAGGTTTCGGTTATTGGATCTCAATGAAATTTGGACTGAAGATTGTTTATGGGAAAGGCTTTCAAATGAACCTCTAATAATATTTCTTACTTTTCACTCTTTAGACTTATCTCCCTTTTGAACTTTGAAAATTTGCTGTTTGCCTCGTAAAATAGCCAATTTTTTGCCTGTTTGCCTCATATTTCAGGTTTGTGTTATCAGATTTCAATAAAATTTGGAATCAAGATTGTTTAGAGGAAAGTTTTGCAAATGAGTCATGTCCCTGCTGTAAAACAAAGAAAATACATGCAAATCACCTCCCCACATGTGGCATTATGTCTTTGTTCCATAAGGTTTGGGTTATCAGACTTGAATGAAATTTGGAATGAAGATTATTTGTGGGAAAGTCTTTCAAGTGAGTTATGTCCCAGCAATAAAACAAAGAAAATACATGCAAATCACCACCCCACATGTGGCATTATGTCTTTGTTCTACATCTCTGATGTGGATGGTCTGATTGTCACTAGACTTCAGTAACAGGTGTTTCTGGCCTTCACAATTACCTCACTGTAAAACAAAGACAATAATTTTGTGTTTAACTGATAAAATAGCCAATTTTTTGTCTGTTTGCCTCATATCTCTGGTTTAGGCTTAGCAGCTCTCATTGAAATTTGGAATGAAGATTGTTTATGGGAATAGCATTCACAGTATTATGGTTTATTTCGTCTTTTTTCATTGTTTGGCAGTATGCACCGTGGCAGTACGCCCCGGGGCATAGCCCCCCTCTTTAACATAGATGCTGAATATAACCTAAATCCTCCTTTAAACACCTTTTCTCATTCGAATGATTAAGGCCCAGCGGGGCCTCTTCTAATGTTTTGCCTTCACTCCAAAACATTACTTATGAATCCCTTCTTTGGAGCAAGCTCATTGAGCTTGTTCCAGTGAGGGGCCAAAAGCTTTGTTCTGGGGGCTAAAAAGGGAAAAAAAATTAGTTTTTCATGAGGTTTTTGTATGCGATTTCTTCTAGTGTGATCAGATAAAGACTTAATCAGCTCTCATCACCAGATTCAATTGAAAGATATAACGGTAAAAATATAAATGATTGTTTTGTTGATGATTTCTAGATAGACATTATTAAATATATATTAAAAAAAATAAGTGTTTATTGTAATTTCTCCCACTCACTGATTAGTTAGTTTATTTTTGTTTTGTTATTTACATTAAATTTTTACGTATTTATGTATTTTTTTGGTCCACATTTGGGTTCTAAATTTGTGATTGTCTGCTTGCCAGGGCTTAATATTCATGGGAGAATCAGAATCGATTTGTGAAAATGATCTCGTCATGAAAACAATGAGAATCAACTTTGATTTGCGTAAAATGTTAATTTGATTCTTGTCGTTGATTCTAAAAGTGGCTTTAAAAAGCCAAGAGAATTCTCTGTCTTTGCCCCCTCAAATAAGGTAACAAAACTTCATTTAGCAGTGGTGATTCGTGAAGTCTTGGCTGCCTATATTAGGCAGCCAAGACTTCACTAGACAGCACTGCCATGATGCTTTAATTTCCATCGGCAAGACCACCAAAAGCCTGTGTGTTAGAGCATGAGAAACTCGATAAAATTTAAACAGGGTCCTTAAAGGTTAAACCTTGAAAAAAATATGACATTTGCCTTTTGCTATATTAAATGTACATGTTGCACTCACAGGAGTATAACAGCAGGGGCGTCATGCTAGGGAGGAGGGGGGGGGGGGCGGATCGCTAACACCATCTAAGCGGAGCACCTCCATTGGTTGGCGTGCCCAAATATTTTGACAAAATATGCCTCCCAGATTGTCAGGCTCTTTCCAGGCCTTCATCAAAAATATTTGCCCCCTCCCCTCCCCCCCCCCCCCCCCCCCCATGCACCGTTGGTATGTCGCCACTGTATAATAGTACACTCAAATCAAATTCAAAATAACTGAAAATCGATTCTTGCAACAGGAGCTTGCAAGAATCAAAACTGATCCTCATGAATCAAGACAAATTTTAACTCTTAGAAGCCGGTTGTCGAGTTTTCTTGCCTGTGATGTAATACGGCAGGTAATCTGTCAGTGACGCTTCTGCTATCTTTGGGTTGGGGAGAATTAAACACTGAGCAGGTGCTTCTAGTCAAGTGTCATCTGCCTGGATAGGCAGACGACACTTGACTAGAAGCACCTGCTTTACTGTAAGTTTTTTGCGGTATGACATGTTTAATAAATTCATTCTGATTCCCTGGCTCTTAAGAGTTAAGGCCTGCTTCCTTAGATTGTGACCCCAATTTAATTCAGTATTGATCCAAATTACTATGGTTGTAAAAGACATATGGTTGTTTTGTTATAACCTAAGTTTTTTTCAGAAATGGGCTCTATATTGAGTCATCTCCTCGCTGGAACCCAGGAAGAGAAGCAGTGCTTGTTTACCATGGTAAACAAGCTATGTTTTACTGGTAAACTAGGACTCAGTTAGCAATGCTTGGGGTAGAAGTCCTTTAAAATGGGCAACATAAGTATAAACGATTGGCTGGACTTTATATCCATGTTGCGGATATGATTAGGCATTGCGCAGAAATATGTGACCTTAACCCTTTACCCAACGTAACGGCCAAAACTGGCAAGCGCTATTCTCAAAAATTGCCAATTAATTTTCATTTTGTTTTTATTTTTTGTCTCAAAAACATAGGTTATGACCCCACATTGGAACGACCTTGTTCCAATGAGGGGTCATAACCTATGTTTTTGAGACAAAAATTGAAAAAAAAATAGTTCTTCAAGAATTTTTTTTCTAAGTGTTGTCTACTTTTCATGTTAGGTAAAGGGTTAAATACCAATAAACAGATCATCAATATTGTGGAATGTCAACGTGTCATATCCATCCCATTTTGTTCTTGTGTGATTTGCTGCAAGGTTTATGAACCAATTCTGATGAAACTTTTCAAAACGTGGTCATTTGCAAGCAATGATTTGCAAGCATACATGTGCATACTCCAGCATTTTCAATTTGTGACATTTTTAGCTCAACTTTGACGAAGTCAAATTTGAGCTATTGTCATGGCCCGTCGTCCGTCTGTCCGTCCGTCCGTCTGTCCGTACGTCAACAATTGGCTATGGCTCAGGCTAGAGGTCGTATTTATGAACCGATCTTTACGAAACTTCTTGTGTACCTTTGTTATGACCCTGGGACGGGAACGAGTGTTTTTAGGTGTGGTCCGAAGTTCAAGATGGCTGCCAGCGGCCATTTTGTACCGATGATGCAAAAATCAGTTTTTTGTACAGAACTTCTGTATGAAAGTTCTGATTTGAATAAAGTTTTGTATAAATGTTTAGTACCATGGGATACACCACATATAATACGGGTTTTTTTCTCGTGCATAAATTATGCAAATTAGACTGACTTTGATTTATTTAGTGTTACTTTCAGAGCTGTAAGTGCCAAGCTGCTATGGCTCGGGCTAGAAGCCGTATTTATGAACCAATCTTTACGAAACTTCTTGGGTACCTTTGTTATGACCCTGGGACGGGAACGAGTGTTTTTGGGTGTGGTCCGAAATTCAAGATGGCTGCCAGTGGCCACTTTGTACCGATGATGCAAAAATCAGTTTTTTGTACAGAACTTCTGTATGAAAGTTCTGATTTGAATAAAGTTTTGTATAAATGTATAGTACAATGGGATACATCACATATAATACGGGTTTTTTTCTCGTGCGTAAATTATGCAAATTAGACTAACTTTGATTTATTTAGTGTTACTTTCAGAGCTGTAAGTGCCAAGCTGCTATGGCTCGGGCTAGAGGCCGTATTTATGAACCAATCTTTATGAAACTTCTTGGGTACCTTTGGTATGACCGTGGGGCGAGAATGAGTGTTTTTGGGTGCAGTCCCAAATTCCAGATGGCTGCCAGCAGCCATTTTGTACCGACGATGCCGAAATCTGTTTTTTGTACAGAACTTCCATATGAAAGCTCTGATTTGAATAATTTTTTGTATGAATGTTTAGTACCATGGGATACATTACATATATTACAGGTTTTTTTCTTGTGCGTAAATTATGCAAATTAGGCTAACTTTGATTTATTTAGTGTTACTTTCAGCACTGTGAGTGCAAATCCCAATACGGCTCGGGCTAGAGGCCGTATTTATGAACCGATCTTCACGAAACTTCTTGGGTACCTTTGTTATCACTGTGGGACGAGAAGGAGTGTTTTTGGGTCCAGTCTGAAATTCAAGATGGCCGCTAGCAGCCATTTTGTTCAAAATTAAGTGCAATCAGATTTTTGCGCAGAACTTCCAAATGAAAGATCTGATTTGAATAAATTTTTGTATGAATGTTTAGTACCATGGGATACCTTACATATAATACAGAGTTTTTCTCGTGAATAAATTATGCAAAATAGGGGTCTGGGTGGGACTTAGAAAATTTTGGACCAAAATCCGGAAATTAGTTTTTTGGTTTTTTAAGCGTTTTGGTCAATTTTAAGACAAAAAAAAAAAAAAAATTATTTACACTGAAAATTTGGGGTCCGGGTGGGACTTAGAAAATTTTGGACCAAAATCCGGAAATTAGTTTTTTGTGTTTTGATGCATTTTGGTCAATTTTAAGAAGAAGAAGAAAAAATTTTAGTCTGAAAATATTTTGTTTGGGACTGAAAATTTCCACACAAAAATAATAATCTACAATGATTGGTCTTAATCTGTAGTCCATTACAGTCACCTTGTAATTCTTTTATTATTGTTGACTGGGCCAAAACAAATACTAATTCCTGTCATATTCATTATTCAGTTGTCTTGGTCACAGCAAGTACTAATTCCTGTCATATCCAAGTTGAGCTACAGAGTCATTGACTCTTTCATTAAGAGAATTATATCCACTTACTTAAACTTATTTTTTTCTTTTATTGATATACATGTGGGGGCACGATAACGAAGTGTACTAAGGCATACTGCACGTCGATGGTGCACATGTCTTCAACCGCTGTAACTTTGCTTCAGCGGAGCTTGAACAGAGTTAGAATGTTGAGGAGCTGACAGTTGCTCGTCGTTGCTCGGTGGTTCTCTCTGGATACTCTGGCTTCCTCCACCCGTAAAACTGTCACGGTCACGATTAGCCATTGTGCATAAGTATGTGACCTTAAAACCCCAATAAATAATAAATAAATAAATAAATAAATAAATAAATAAATAAATAAATATACATGTATTCAACCTTCGAATCAGGTTGCGACTAGCAGCTCTATAAGTGGTAATGCCGGTCTGTCTGTCGGTTGGTCGGTCTGGCTGTGACCAACAAGTTTCAAAACTCAATAACTTTTGAAATACTAGATGGAATGACTTTATATTTGGCATGTAAGTGTATCTTATTGATGTCTAGCCACTGTTCAAAGCATGCGTTGTTCCAAATATTTTTCTTGGAGTTATGGCCCTTGATGAACTTAGAATGTCGGTCGGTCTGTCTGTGACCAACGAGTTTCAAAACTCTGTGACCAACGAGTTTCTAACTTTTGAAATACTTGATGGAATGACTTTATATTTGGCATGTAAGTGTATCTTATTGATGTCTAGCCACTGTTCAATGCATGTGTTGTTCCAAATATTTTTCTTGGAGTTATGGCCCTTGACGAACTTAGAATTTTGTGAAATTACCCCACCCGTCGCAGCTACAGTACATGGAGAGTGTATTATCACTAAATCACTCGCAGAGTGGAGATTCCACCCATGCAATAATTGCAAATTTGTTGCAAAGCATAACCAGCACAAGCAAAGTTTCAGCCAATGGACCTCCAGGTTAAACCCGGAGGTCCATTGGTTGAAACATTGCTTGTGTTTTTTGTCGATATCTACACAATTTGAAAGTTATAGCTTGGGAGATAATTCCACTCCGCAGGTGATTTAGTTACAATCCACTTTCCAAGTACTGTATGGCGTCGATGTCGCGATTTTTAATTTAATTACCTCATTTTGAACATCGATTTCATAGTGATTTCCATATGAAATTCTTGTATGCACAACTTCTAGTTTGATGAGCTGATTTTGATGAAACTTCTCTGGTATTATTACTAGCCATAGGTCCCGCAGAGCCTTGGATTCAAGAAATGGAATGGCATTGTATTTGACTGAGGTCCATTCAAGGCCTTGAAATACTGGAAAATGTGTCAGGAGTCCTTGAAAAGCCTTGAATATTTACAAAATAAAAATTCTGAAGAAGCATATACCGTATTTACTCTATGTATTGGGACAGCTAAAAATAATTATTTTCACAGGTGTCCCAATTCTTAGAAAATGGGAAAAGAACACAGCCTGGTCTTGATTTGATGCTGAATAAAGTTGTGTGTGATTCATTTTCCATCACTATATACAAAAATCGCCGTCCAATTTTTTTTATATTTTCATTTTTTGCTTCCAAAACATAGCTTATGAGCCCTCATTGGAACGAGCGCATTGCGCACGTTCCAATGAGGGATCATAAGCTATGTTTTGGAAGCAAAAAAAGGAAAATTTTTAGTTACTCAAGAATTTTTTTATGAGTGTTGTCTGCTACTAGCGACGGGTCAACTGGAAACAAATCTCCTGAATGTCCCAAACTTTACAGCATAAAAAAAATATAGTTTTCGGGAAAAATGTGTGCCCCCAAATCATAGAGTGTCCCAATACATAGAGTAAAAACGGTAATAATAACTATATGGTTTTATATGCCAGAATTCATGATGGCATAGTCCTAACTAGGACCCCTCCCCCCACTCCCTCCCCTCCCCAATCATTATACCCTCCTCCCTCTTCCCTTGTACTGAAGAGGGGGCTTTAGTTTTGCTACTTTAAGGCCTTGAAAAATGTTGGAATATATCAATTTTGTAAGTCCTTGCCTGTAGGAGCCATGCTTGCAAATACAGTGGAGCCCACTTAATCGGATATCTCTTAACTAAATAACCCTGTTAATTGAATATAATTTCCCAACCCAAAACCATTTACCATACCTCCAATACAATGACCTGATAAATGAATATAGGTTACAGAGTAAACTCCTGTTAATTGAATAAAAAATCTTTTAACCTGTCAAGAAACTACTCTGACTCCCCCAGTTTTCCTTTGTTTATAGACCTATTTGGCCTCAGTACATCCAGTACATGCATTTAATCTACTATATCTTGTTTGAAGAGCTCATGGAGCTCTGTCAAACAAGATATAATAGAATAAATGCTATTTTTATCTCTAGAATACTTGAGCTCATTCCAATGATAGGACATAAGCTAGGTCTTTGATGCAAAACTAAGAACATAATGAAATTTGAAGGGCCGTTTTGTTAATGTCGTTGGTCGGTTTTGGCCAGTTACTTAACCCTTTTATTCACTGAGAGTGGCAGACGACTGTTGTATAACGACAATTGCACAAAACCTTTCTTGAGTAACTGGGAGTAACTGGGAAAGTTCATTCTGTGTCTCAAAACACAGCTCATGACCCCTCATTGGAATGAGCCCATTGAGCCCATTCCAATGAGGAAACATAAGCTAGGTCTTTGAGGCAAAACTAAGAACATAATAAAATTTGACCCTGGTCGGTTTTGGTCAGTAACTTAACCCTTTTATTCACTGAGAGTGGCAGACGAATGTTGTATAAACAATTCTTAAATAACAGAGAAATTCGTTCCATGTCCTAAAACACAGTCCATGACCTCCCACTGGAACACTCTTGTGGCTGGCAACCGTTACGTAAACAGTTCTTGAATGACTCGGAGAACTCATTCTGTGTCCCAAAACAAAGTTTGTTCAAAACATAATTTCCATACCTTTCAAGACCTATTCTAGACTGGCACAAATTTCCATACTTTTGAAGAATTTCAAAATGAAGTGAGAACCCTGTAGCAGACGACACTAGCACAAAATAGAGCTGTAGGTTTTTAAATTTCTTGTTCGGTTTCGGTTTTGGTTTTTCAGGTGGAGAAAAACCTTGGTTCAGTTCGGTTTTCGGTTTGTTCATGAGGCCAAGTAAAATTCAATAAAACTCATTCTTATATCCAGAGTCATAACTGAATGGTAGTGAAATTGAGTGAAACTCAATGAATGCCTGAAATAAGCTGTAATACATGAAGAATCAGGAAGGCCAATATAATAATTACCTAAATATACAGAACTTTTATTGTGCTTGGCCATTTTTCGAGGTCTGACACCTACACGCAACTTGAGGAAAGCTGCAAACATGTCGGAAATTCACGGAATGTGGCCTTCCCAGAGTAGTGAGAGTACCCAGACACTGCCATTGGCAGTGTCTGGGTACTCTCACTACTCTAGGGTGGCTACATTCTGTGAATTTCTGCAGCAAGAGCTGGCAAGAGAGTATTTAATAAAAAACTAAAAACCTTAGATTACGGGATGTCGACGGTTTCGGTTTCGGTTTTTAAAAAAAACTAAAAACCTCGGTTCGGTTTCGGTTAACCTACAGCTCTAGCACAAAATAATTCCTAAATAATAAATTAATAATTCCTAAATATTTTTCTTTTTTCTTGCCTCAAAATGGCGTGAGAACCTAATAAATAATTTTCATTTTTTGCCCCAAAACGGAGCGAGAACCTGTAGCATATGACACTTGCACAAAATAATTCCTAAATAAAAAATGAATAATTCCGAAAAAAACTAAATAATTTTCTTCTTTTTTATTTTTGGCTCCAAAAACAGAGCTCGTGACTCCTTACTGAAACACACTCATTAACTGGTAGAGTGCTAAATTATTTTTGGCCACCAAAATTTGTCCACAAGTCTTTGCCCAGTTATAATTTTTGGGAGAGTGCCAAGAGGCACTCTCCCATAAATTATTACAAGGCATATATATACAGACTAAATAATTTCACTTCGAAGATAATACGAAGTATATCCACTGAATATGAAGCCTTTAAGTTGTACCTACTCTTTAGAGTAAAGCCCAAATATGGACTTCCAGCACTCTACCAGTTAAGCATGTTTCAATGAGAGGGATCATAAGCTCTGTTCTAAATGTAGAAGAAATAAATATAGAACAAGAGACCTCTCAGCCTAGAAAGTTCTGTTCAGGGTCACAGCTTTTTATGGAGAGCTAAATACATGACAAGAATCCAAGTGTTACTGCTTGTGACCTTAAATTTGTTGCTTCTGTAAAAGGGTTAAGTAACTGGCCAAAACCGACCATTGACATTAACAAAAAGGCCATTCAAATTTTATTATGTTATTAGTTTTGCCTCAAAGACCTGACTTATGTCCCCTCATTGGAATGATCTCAATGAGCTTGTTCTAATGAGGGGTCTCAGGCTGGGATTTGAGACACAGAGTGAATTTTCCCAGTTACTCCAGAAAGGTTTTTGCAAGCGACGTTTTGCATTCGCAGTGGGTGGAGGGCTTATTATTAACTGGCCAGAACCAGCCAGCAATATTCACAAAATGCCATTCAAATTTTACTATGTTCTTAATATTGCCTCAAAGACCTGGCTTATGACCCCTCATTGGAATGATCTCAATGAGCTCGTTCCAATGAGGGATCATGAGCTGTGTTTTGAGACACAGAATGAATTTCCCAGTTACTCAAGAAAGGTTTTTATAACTGTCGTCTTCCACTCGCAGTAGGGAGCGCGGTGGCTCAGTAGGTAGAGATGCAGGCTGCAAGCCGAGAGGTCCTCGGTTCGAATCCCACCTGCGGCAACCGCGTTGTGTCCTTGGGCAAGACACTTCATCTCCATTGCCCGTGTGGGGGCACGATGACGCCGTGTACTAAGGCGTACTGCACGTCGATGGTACGCATGTCTTCAACCAATCTAACCCTGCCTGTGCTGCAGTGCGGAGTTACGATGTTGGGGAGCTGGCAGCTGCTCGTCGTTGCTCGGTGGTTCTCTCCGGGTACTCCGGCTTCCTCCACCCGTAAAACTGTCACGGTCATGATTAGCCATTGTGCATAAATATGTGACCTTAAACATCAATAAATAAATAAATAAATTCCACTCGCAGTAGGTAAACGGTCAAGTAACTGGCCAGAACTAGCCAGCAATATTCACAAAAATGCCATTCAAATTTTACTATGTTCTCTGGTTTGCCTCTCAGACATCTCTCATGATCCCTCATTGGAATGAGCTCAACGAGCCCGTTCCGATGGGCGGTCGTGAGCTGTGATTTCGAGATACAGAAAGAATTTTTTTTCAGTTATTCAAGAAATGCTCTTGCAACTTTCGTGTGCCACTCACAGATGGCAGAGGGTTAAGCAACTAGTCAAAGGTAGGGCTGTCACGATTATTCGTTTAATCGATTGCTGATCGATCACGCCGAAATCGATTAGTATTTTTCGTTGTCGAAGAATCGGTAAATTTTACCCCGTTTTAGACGTTTAATAATTTTAAAAAAAATGAAAAAACTATTGTTTCTTAAGGGTCAAGAACGTCGACGTTAAATCTCAAGAAGCCGTTAGAAGCGTTTGCCTTTAAGGAACATTCAAAGCTTTGATGTTCTGAACTTTTGAACCGTCAGTGTAATAATCAAGACCGGTCGGCAGTTGCGAACTTACGAAGTCTTGATTATAACACTGACGGTTCAAAAGTTCAGAACATCAAACCTTTGAATGTACCAAAAAGAGGATCGTCTTCGTTGTTTCCTTGAGGAAGGTCAACTGAGTTGAACTTCATTTTTAACAACTTAAAGAGAGGGAAATGTGGGTACGGGGTCATCTATGTACGATTAATCGATTATAATCGATTATTTGCGACGATTAATCGATTCCTAAATTAAAAAATTGTGACAGCCCTAGTCAAAGGGTTAAGTAACTAGCCAAAACAGGTCAGGAATGCTCACAAAATGCCATTCCAATTTTATTATGTTCTCAATTTTACCACAGATACATAACTTGTGTCCCCTCATTGAAATGACCCAAATGAGCTCGTTCCAACGAGGGGACATGAGCTGTGTTTTGTGACACAGAATGAATTTTCTCCGTTACCCAAGAATTGTTTTTTGCAACTATCGTCTTCCACTCGCAGTGGGTAAAGGGCTAAGTAAGAGGTCAGAACCAGCCCGCAGCAATATTCACAAAAATATCATTCAAATTTTATTATGTTGTCAGTTTTGCCTCACAGACATATCTTGTGGCGCCTCATTGGAAAAAGCTCCTCAGAGGGAACCACCTGAAGTGAATCAGTGCTTGTTTACTGAGGTAAACAAGTTCTGTTTTGCTGGTAAAATAGGATCCGGTTACCAATGCTTGGGGTGGAAGCTTCCTAAAATGAGCACCATGGGAAATATAAACAATATTATTTATTTATTTATTGATGTTTAAGGTCACATATTTATGCACAATGGCTAATCAGGACCGTGACAGTTTTACGGGTGGAGGAAGCCGGAGTACCCGGAGAGAACCACCGAGCAACGACGAGCAGCTGCCAGCTCCCCAACATCGTAACTCCGCACTGCAGCACAGGCAGGGTTAGATTGGTTGAAGACATGCGTACCATCGACGTGCAGTACGCCGTAGTACACGGCGTCATCGTGCCCCCACGCGGGCAGTGAAGATGAAGTGTCTTGCCCAAGGACACAACGCGGTTGCCGCAGGTGGGATTCGAACCGAGGACCTCTCGGCTTGCAGCCTGCACCTCTACCAACTGAGCCACCGCGCTCCCATATATAAACAATTGACTTCACTTTACTTTTTATTGTTGCTGCAGTCAGAATTAGCCATTGTGCACAAATATGTCACCTTAACCCTTTACCTTACGAATCGCCCGCATCCGCCCGCGTAATATGCAAATTCAGCAGTTGAAAAAATATTATTTTTTCAAAAAATTTCAACAAAACCATATCATGTGACCCCTCGTTGGAACGAGCTCGTTCCAACGAGGGGTCACATGATATGGTTTTGTTGAAATTTTTTGAAAAATTAAAAAAAATGATATTTAAAATAATAAATTTTGATATCGTCTGCGTTGGGTAAAGTGTTAAACACCAATAAATAATAAATAATTGGAATGAGTTTAATGAGCTTGTTCCGGTGTGAGGTCGTGGAATGTGTCTTTGAAGCACATAAAGAACTTTTCCAGTTATTTAAAAAAGTGTTCTTATAACTGTCATCTGCCACTCATAGTGCATATCGGGTTAAGTAACTAGCAAAATGGTTAAGTAATTGGCCAAACCCGGCCAGCGATATCCACAATAAATGCCTATCAATTTTTAATATGTTCTCAATTTTACATCAGAGACATAGCTTGTGTCCCCTCTTTGGAATGGACTCAGCGGGCTCGTTCCAGTGAGTGATCGTGAGCTGAGTTTTGGGACATAGAATGAATTCTCTGACCCAAGTGTCTTTGCAACTGTCGTCCTCCACCTGCAGTGGTTAAAGGGTTAACGATCTCAACAAGATTTTTCCAGTGGGAGTCCTTGTTCTATGTTTTGGGACATGGAATGAATTTCTCAGTTATCCAACAAGAACTGTTTGTGCAACAGTCGTCTGCTACTCTCCGTGAATAATGAGGGTTAAGTAACTGACCAAAACCAACCAGTGACATTGACAAAAAGGCCATTCAAATGTTACTATCTTCTTATTTTTGCCTCAAAGACCTGGATTATGCCCCCTCATTGGAATGATCTCAACGAGCTCGTTCTAATGAGGGATCATGAGCTGTGTTTTGAGACACGAAATGAATTGCCCATTTACTCAAGAAAGGTTTTTGTAACTCGTCTTCCACTCGCAGTAGGTAAACGGCCAGGTAACTGGCCAGAACTAGCCAGCAATATTCACAAAAATGCCATTCAAATTTTACTGTGTTCTCTGGTTTGCCTCACAGACATATCTTATGACCCCTCACTGGAATGAGCTCAACGAGCCCGTTCCGATGGGAGGTCGTGAGCTGTTTTGAGATACAGAAAGAATTTTTTTCATTTATTCCAGAAATATTCTTGCAACTGTCGTCTGCCACTCACAGCTGGTAGAGGGGAAAGCAACTGGCCAAAGGGTTAAGTAACTAGTCAAAACAGGTCAGGAATATTCACTAAATGCCATTCCAATTTTATTATGTTCCCAATTCTAGCACAGATACGTAGCTTGTTGCCCCTCATTGAATGATCTCAATGAGCTCGTTCCAGTGAGGAGACACGAGCTGTGTTTTGCGACAGAGAATGAATTTTCTCCGTTACCCAAGAAATGTTTTTTGCAACTATCGTCTTCCACTCGCAAAGGCCAGAACCAGCCAGCAATATTCACAAAAATGCCATTCAAATTTCATTATGATCTCAGTCTTGCCTCACAGACATATCCTGTGACGCCTCATTCGAATGCGCCCCAACCTCCCCCCCCCCCCCCCCCCCCCCGCAAAGTGAACTAGTGCTTGCCAACTGAGGTAAACAAGTTCTGTTGTACAGGTAAATTAGGACCCGGGCCCAACGGACTCGTTCCAGTGGGGTGTCACGAACTGTGTTTTGGAACAAGAATGAATTTTGTTAGCCATTCGAGAATTGCTTATGCAACTGTCATCTGCTATTCGCAGTGGTAAATGGTTAAGTTACTAGTCAAAACCGGTCATCGATATTAGTAAAGATGCTGTCACATTTGATTATGATCACGATCTGGCCACGCTTTTTGTACCATAAACTTAAAGAAATCTCATTTTCACGGTTTATAATTGGATTCGTAGTGTTTATTGGATTTTTAAAATAGATTCCCCAGTCCTCGTTCTCAGGGGTGGCGCCAGCGATTTCTCGACAGGGGGGGGGGGGGGGGGGGCTGACCTCTCCGACAGGGGGGGGCCATAACATTTGACCTCCCAAACGAAGGAAAATGAGTGAAAATTGGTAAATTGGAGAACCAAAATAGAAGCAAATTGAGTATTTTGTTGATTGTTTAACCCTTTAACCTAAACTGAAAAGCAGACGACACTTGCAAAAATGATTCTTGAATAACTAATTTTTTTCATTTTTTGTCTCAAAAACATAGGTTATGACCCCTCGTTGGAACGAGCTCGACGAGCTCGTTCCAACGAGGGTCATAACCTATGTTTTTGAGACAAAAAATGAAAAAAATAATGAAAATTAATTGGCGATTTTTGAGAATAGCGTTGGCCGGTTTTGTCCGTTACCTTAGGTAAAGGGTTAAAGTAAACATATTATAATAAGGTCGGGAAATATTTCATCTATAAAGCCAGTTTGACGAACGACATTAAGGAATTTCGTGAGAATCACTATTCTCTATCAAAGTTCCAGTGCTGCACGGGTTCGATACTGACAAGACGAGATATCAACACTCGATTGTCGGAAATTTCTCGTGAAGTCGGGTTTACGAGACTCCGACGGACTGACTAAAAATCTCCGACGGGGGGGGGGGGGGGGGGGGGGCTGGACCTCTCCGACGGGGGGGGGGGGCTGTAGCCCCCCCCCTCCCCGGCGCCACCACTGCTCGTTCTGCGTCTCCCGCCTCTCCAGTCTCAACACTCTTCTACTCCCTAACAACTTAACCATTAAATATCCCACCAACCAGGTACTAAACGACGTTTTGTGCTCATCCCTGTCATGCACAACATCCAAACACCAAAACTTCTTCCCTGTCGCATCAATAATTAGATCTTATTACGTGGTGCGGGCATATGTCAAAATATTATTGTTTGTCGACGGATTTATCTGCGAGCTCAGGTCGTTATGTCTGATTTTTTTCCCAGTCATCTTAATCCACTGAAACCTGTACTCCTTTGGTGATGAAGGACACAAAAGCCCATTCAAATTTAAACATTGTCTTTGTCACATTTCATTGAGACCAAGGTGTTAATCACTCGCCACGGTGTTATTCGCGTCATCGAACGTGAATTTGAAGTCGGGACATGTTTTGCAGACCTGACTGTTGTACACTGACGACACACACGAGCGACAAATTAAAAGTTCACTGAAGGTTAACGGAATTGGCCAACCCTTCACTGGACTTCGTGAACTCATTGTTTTCCGCTCTAAATTTTAATTTTTATCTGTCTTCCAGATTCTAGCGTTTTTCAATATATTATTACCTAACATTATTTCTTTGCATGTATATGAGGATGACTACTGTACAGACATCTCTCATATAAATTTAGAGGAATCAGGTCATTCACAACTTCAATGATTTGAACGGATATATCAGGTCATTCATGACTTCAATGATTTGAACGGACAAATGTCCCGCTTAACATTCAGCTATCCGTTCATATGCCCAAAACACATCCTATAAAATTCGGCGTGAAGGCCAGTTTTCTTGATTCAGGGGTGGTGATGAACAGGGGGCTGACCTCTCCAACAGGGGGGGGGGGGGGGGGGGGGGGGGGGGCTATAACATTTGACCTCCCAAACGAAGGAAAATGAGTGAAAATTTGAAAATTGGAGAACCAAAAGAGAAGCAAATTGAGTATGTTTGTTGATTATTTAACCCTTTACTTAACCTGAAAAGCAGACGACACTTGCAAAAATAATTCTTGAATAACTAATTTTTTTCATTTTTTGTCTTAAAAACATAGGTTATGACCCCTCGTTGGAACGATCTCGAGGAGCTCGTTCCAACGAGGGGTCATAACCTATGTTTTTGAGACAAAAAATGAAAAAAATAATGAAAATTAATTGGCGATTTTTGAGAATAGCGCTGGTCGCTTTTGGCCGTTACCTTAGGTAAAGGGTTAAAGTAAACATATTATAATAAGGTCGGGAAATATTTCATCTATAAAGCCAGTTTGACGAACGACATTAAGGAATTTCGTGAGAATCACTATTCTCTATCAAAGTTCCAGTGCTGCACCGGTTTGAGACTGACAAGACGAGATATCTACATTCGATTGTCGGAAATTTCTCGTGAAGTCGGGTTTACGAGACTCTCCGACGGACTGACTAAAAATCTCCGACGGAGAGGGGGGGGGGGCGCTGGACCTCTCCGACAGGGGGGGGGATGTAGCCCCCCGCCCCCTGGCGCCACCACTGTCTTGATTGTCCGTACTTAAATTCTGCTAGTTGTCAGTCACTCTTTTGTAGGCTAGAGTGTGGGAACAGGGCAGTGGAACTAATATAAATTTCCCACTACAATTTTTCTTCAATCCATTGCGTAACGAGTTGACTAATTCAGTCCATGTGATATACAAAAATCGTCATTTAAACTTTATTGTTTTTGCCTCTTCCTTGCAGGACAGAGCTTGTGGTCCTGATCGAAACGAGCTCATTGAGCTTGTTCCGATGGGGACCGTGGGCTGTAGTTTGTGGAAGGTTGACAAAAAGAGACTGTGTTTTGGAAGATCAGTTGGTAATGTCCAATGTATGTAAATTGCTCCAGGTGAAGGGTTGAGAAATACTTCAGCTCTCTGAATAACAAGCCGATACCACATCACAACCTATCCAGTATGACATGTGTATAATATATCTTATTTTGTTACAAACTGTATATACTTGTAATCTTATAATTCCTGTTTTTCCTTTCACCCTCTTAACCCTTTACCTAACGTAACGGCCAAAACCGGCCAGCGGTATTGTCAAAAATCGCCTATTAATATTCATTATTTTTTTCATTTTTGTCTCAGAAACATAGGCTGTGACCCCTCATTGGAACGAGCTCGACGAGCTCGTTCCAATGAGGGGTCACAACCTATGTTTTTGAGACAAAAAATGAAAAAATTAGTTATTGAAGGATTTTTTTTACAAGTGTCGTCTGCTTTTCATGTTAGGTGAAGGGTTAAGACACTACAACACACTCATACTGCCACATAAACATTCTATACCGAAAACACTAACCGCACTCCACGGTGCACTGACACCCTCTCTCCACCTGTCACTTAGATCCTAATCATTGGTATTAACATAGAACAGCACAGGTCGGCAATCGGACTTCGTTATAATTTTCTCGTGTGTAGGTACTGTGTGACCAGACAACCGATCGGAACTCAGCACTCTGTGAAGATCTGCACCGTTAAACTCCGTCTCTCATTGGCTCTGTGTGTCATCCTTGGTATCATTCTCCTGTCTGGGGACATTGAAGTTAACCCTAGGCCATCCAGAACTGAATCAGTAGATATGACCAGTATTTCTATACTCAATTATAATATCAGAAGCATCAGAAATAAGCTCGACCATATTACAGTTGATATAGACGATTTTGATATAATCTGCTCCACCGAAACGCACGTCGATCCCAGTTCTAATTCCGACAATGTGCTAATCCCGGGTTACCTCCCACCAGTCAGAAAGGACAGGAACCAACACGGTGGCGGTGTCGCGGTTTATTTCTCAAATGAAATATATGCCAAACGTGAACCGGAACTAGAATTTGATCAGTCGGTATTATGGTTTGAGATTACTTCAAAACGCAAGTTCTTGCTCTGTTTTGGCATATCGGTCGGTTCAATTCTCTAGTAACGAATACTGGGAGAAGCTGGAATGCGCCATTGAAGACTCACTCAGTATAAACCCGTCCCTGATAATCACCGGAGATTTGAATAGCGACTTTCTTAACCCTTCTAGTCGTTTAAATGAAATTATAAATTATTACAACCTCCATAACGCCATCAAAGAACCGACTCGTGTAACACCAACCTCAAGTACTTCATTGAACCCTATAATAGTAAGGGATGGTGTTGTGGTTTTAAACTCAGAAGTCCACGAACTTGGTGTCTCCGACCACAAGGCTGTACCAGCTGCTATAGAGACTGGCATAACACAGAACGAAACATTCGACAGATCTGGAATTACAACAGGGCTGATTTCCCCAAAACTGAACACTCTGATATCCGAAACAGATTGGTCTTTTATTTCCGACACTGCTACACTTGATGCGTCATACCACAAATTTGCAACATTCCTTTTTTTTGATATTGCTACAGAATGTATTCCATCTCACAGGGTAGTCATCCGTCCTAATGATAAACCCTGGTTTGACTGGGCTCTTCGCCGTGAAATTCGTCAGAGAGATCGTCTTCGTAAACGAGCTTTGAAAGACCGAAACCCATTAACCCTTTACTTAACGTAACGGCCAAAACCGGCCAGCGCTATTCTCAAAAATCACCAATTAATTTCATAATTTTTTTCATTTTTTGTCTCAAAAACATAGGTTATGACCACTCGTTGGAACGAGCTCGTTCCAACGAGGGGTCATAACCTATGTTTCTGAGACAAAAAATGAAAAACATTAGTTATTCAAGAATTATTTTTGCAAGTGTCGTCTGCTTTTCAGGTTAGGTAAAGGGTTAATAATTGAAAAATATAAATATGCCCGTAACAAAGTAAATAATAAAAAAAAGAAGGCTAAATATACTTATTTTTCGAATCTAGATACTTCACTTGCAGTGCGTAGAAACCCTAAAGTCTTTTGGCACACTGTCAAACAGTTACTGAATAATTTTGCGAGTAAGCCTTCCGTCCCCTTCCTAAACCATAAAGATGATGCAGGCAGCACAGTTATGATAACAGATAACAAGGACAAAGCCAATCTGCTTAATAAAACATTTCTATCAAATAGTAAAATAAATGATGATGGACATAGCTTACCAGATTTCAGACCAAAATGTTCTGAAAGCCTGTCTGAAATTGACTTTTCCGAAGACGAAGTGATCCGGATTCTCAGCAATCTAGATAACCAAAAAGCAACTGGACACGACGGTATTAGCAACCGTATGTTAAAAGAAATGGAAGCTGACAGCAGTCGTGCCGATTTTTAAAAAGGGAGATGCCCATGATCCTAATAACTACAGACCAGTCTCTCTTCTTAGTTGTGCCAGTAAAGTTATGGAGAGAATTGTTTTTAACCAAATGTACGAACATTGTTGTGCTAATAATTTATTTTTTAAATATCAGTCCGGTTTCCTGCCACAGCATAGCACCGTTTACCAAACTCATCGAAATATATCATAATCTCTGCTTGGCCTTTGATAGGAATCAGTTTTCTCTTGGAGCATTCTGTGATATATCAAAAGCATTTGATAGAGTGTGGCACAAAGGACTAATCTATAAACTGAGACAAAACGGTATATCTGGACCACTCATCGAGTGGACGAGCAGCTATTTGTCTGATCGTAAACAAAGGGTAACTTGTAACTCAATTTCCTCCGAGTACTTACCTGTTAATTGTGGTGTTCCACAGGGTTCTGTCTTGAGTCCGTTCCTCTTTTTGACAAACATCAATGAAATTTCTGAAAATCTGTATTCACCGGACGTGTGTCGATTATTTGCGGATGATACAAGCTTAACAGAAAGTGGACACGAACTGGATGGCATTGATACAAAGTCCAATGAGAACCTCAAAGCCATTTCCGAATCGGCAAATACATGGTTAGTTACGTTTAACCCTTCAAAAACCGAAATTGTTCTATTCTCCAAGAAACAGGTTAACCTAAGTAATGCTGTAATGTTTGGTGAGACGTCACTTGAACTCGCAATGTCACACACCCACCTCGGCCTGACCTTACAGGGGGACCTAAACTGGCATAGTCAAATTAATAGACTATGTAAAAAGGCCAACGCCAGGCTATTCCAGCTGAGAAAACTTAAGTATATCCTTGGTAGAAGAAGCCTTGAAATCCTATATAAATCATTTATACTCCCTATTTTAGAATACGCGGATGTGGTATGGGCTAGTGCACCGGATTACCTACTTTCAAAATTGGATAGAATCCACGCCGATGCAGCTAGAATAATATCCGTTCTAACGAGATCTGCCCCAGTACCTACTCTACTTGCAGAACTTGGCTGGGAAACCCTTAGATACAGACGCCATCTCCACAAAATGATCACATTTTTCAAATTTGCAAATAACCAGGCCCCCAGATATATCAACAGATCGAGCTACAGATTCTGGAATTAATAATATCCTCTTAACTGGCGACTTTAACGACGACCAACTGAAAGGGAAGTCAGCCTCCTTTGGTCGCTTACTCTCTCAATATGACCTTAAACAACTATTAAAGGAACTAACCTACTACTGCGAAAGATCCTGTTCACTAATCGACCTGATCCTGGTTAATAACGATCTACCTATGTTCAAAGCTGAAGTTGTAGATTCCTTCCTTGGGATAGTGTAAGGTACCACTGCCCTACTATAGCGACCGTCAACCTCAGATTAGAAACCCCGAAGCAACATAAGCGCATCGTTTGATCTTATGATTTGGAGAACTATACCGAAATGAAAAGAGAACTCTCAAGAGATTAACTCTTTGCCCTCCCGTGGGAACCCCGGGAAGTAAGCAACACTTGTTTACTGTGGTAAAACGGTTCCGCATTACTAGTAAAATAGGACCCAGTCACCAATGCTTGGGGTGAAAGTCCTCTAAAATGGGAAACATGTTGATCAACGATTGACTAAACTTAACTTCATCTCCATGTTGTGTCACGATTAGCCATGGTGCGTAAATATGTGACGTTAACCACCAACAACCAAACAAACAAACTCTTTACCCAACGTAGATGATATCAAAATTTAATATTTTAAATATCATTTTTTTTTAAATTTTTCAAAAAAATTTCAACAAAACCATATCATGTGACCCCTCATTGGAACGAGCTCGACGAGCTCGTTCCAACGAGGGGTCACATTATATGGTTTTGTTGAAATTTTTTTGAAAATAATATTTTTTCAACTGCTGAATTTGCATATTACACCTGCGGACGCAGCCGACTCGTTGGGTAAAGGGTTAACTGGTCACACTTGCAGACTGATAGCAATATTACGTTCATTGCATCATCACTAACCGATGTCATTTTAAACAAAGCCCATAAATTTATACCTAACAAAATCGCTACTATTAGATCTCATCAGCCCAAATGGTTTCACAATAACCTCAGACTTCTAATTCGCCAAAGAAAGCGTGCTCATCGAAACGCTAAACTCAGTGACACGCCCGAATGCTGGGAAAAATACAGAAAGAAGCGCAAGGAAGTAACGACCGAAATACGCAAGTCAAAAGCAAAATATATTTCCAAAATCGACACTAAACTAAATCACGCTCAGGCAAATAACTTCTATTGGTGGAAAACATTCAAGCTTGTGATGTTCAATAAAGAACTCCCTCTCCCCTGCTTAATCTCAAATGACCAAGTTTTTTCCCTGGACAAGGACAAAGCCGAATGTTTAAATAATTATTTTTACAAAATGTCTACGGTACCCGATCACAATCACTCACTCCCATCTACTCATTCCAATCTAGCACGCCCGATATGAAGTAGTATTATTCTCAGTGTCGAAGATATAAAGGATTCCCTTGATTCTCTCAACGTACCTAAAACAAGCGACCCAGACGACATTAGTCCAAAAATCCTCAAAATGTGTTCTGTGAGTCTAGCTGGCCCTTTCAAAATTGCCTTTAACTTAATGCTCAGGCATTCCTTCTTCCCAAACGAATGGAAAAGTGGAAATGTTATTCCCGTATTCAAAACCGGCGACCGCCAATGTGTTTCAGACTACCACCCTATAACTTTACTGAGCTGTATCAGCAAAGTATTTGAGAAATGTATCTTCAAACACATTCTAGCATTCTTGCGAAGCAACTCTTTGCTAACCCCACTGCAATCAGTCTTTCTCCCATCCGACTCAACTGTACTACAGCTCACTGACATCTACCATACCTTCAGTTCCGCCCTTGACGAAGGAAAAGAAATTCGGGTAGTCTTTTCCGACGTAAGCAAGGCATTTGACACAAAGGTTTACTCTACAAACTTGCACGAATAGGCATCACAGGCCTTCTACTGGATTGGTTTCGCAGCTATCTATCTGGCAGATACCTAAGTGTATGTTTAAACCCTGTGTCGTCGTCATGGGGCGAAGTATCTGCGGGTGTCCCTCAAGGCTCTATCCTGGGGCACCTGTTATTCTTGATATATATCAACGATATTGTAAAGAACATCATTTCTAACATTAGACCCTTTGTCGATGATACCTCTTTGCTCCTTATATATAGTTGAACAACCCAAAATGGCCGCTGAGATATTTAACAGGGACATAAAAACAATAGAGGATTGGGCCCAAAAGTGGTTAGTGAACCGTCAGTGGCTGAAACTCAGAACTACATTCTGAGGAATAATGCCAATCTGAGCACAATCCTATGCCGTACCCACCTGCACCAAACCCCTTTTCTACCATCCGCGACTAACGTCTGCTATCTGGTGGTGCTTTTGAGTCGGTGCTGGCGTGCCCCGTAGTGGTATATGAATATTAATGTTAATGTTTGGGTGCCGATTTGGGGGCGCGTTGGCATCGATTCGGGGGTGCTGTCGGATTTCGTTTTCCTTTGGATTTCTCGGCTTATGTCGAGGGACTGTGAGTGCATGGGCGGAGGTGGGGGGGGGGGGGGGGAACCCAATAATAACTTCTTAGACCTGTTCTTAATATCTACCGATCCCAAAGATGCATCCAAATAGTGAGATACCCCAAGATATCTCAAGATGTTCCATAATCAGCTAAGCTCTTAACTCTATGCGCTCCTGTTAGGGTGCCTTAGCGCTGCATGCAATTGTAGACGCCAGGCGGCAGGCTTAAATGGAAAGTGTTACCTTCAAAGTAAGTAGGTTTACATGTAGATGTTCTCTGTTATCCTTGATCATTGCTTTTATCAGCTGACACATCATACAAAGTATCATACTGACTCGATCTGTCCTCCTTTCCGTGTGTTTTTTTTACGTATTTTATATTACGTTTTTCTTCACTCGGGTATCTAAAGTATGACACGACTCAGCGGTGGGCGCAGACCTGGCGGCCTGTGGACGTCTAACAACCACCAATTCCAACAGAATGTTCGCGGAAAACAGTCACACTCATCCCTCAGAAGATATGAGACGATAGACCGATCAAACGCAAAATATGAAGAGGTCTAGACGTCACTCTCAACCAGCGGCGTACTGCCGCAGATTGCGGGTGATACTTGGACCTGACCACGTTCTGTAAAAATACTCTCTTCGTAATTTGGAGCCGTATCGAAGTGTATTCTGTGCCGGAAATAGTGCCTAATGGGCACGAATGAATCAAATCAATATCCGAACCGCCAGTACAGAGCCCACCGCCGGCTCAACAATCTCAAACTGGTAATTGCCGCATAAACCTTTTCCTTGGTGATATTTTGTTCCACTTGGAGACAGCCCAGCATAAGCCTTTGGCTTGTTGCTGAATGCATTTCCATGTTTGTTACTTGTTTGTCAATTTATTCATGTTTCTGTATAATATAAACATACTTTGGAAATAAATATTGTTTAAACTAAACTCCATTACGGTACAGCTACTAAACGTATCAATTTTCTGAGGATGGCCAGAGGTAAAAATTGGGGAGCAAACAAAGATGTTCTTCTCAAGCTCTGCAAATCATTTATACGTCCGGTACTCGAATATGGTGCCATAATAACAAGTGACCTGGGCAAAACCAACATTCAGAAGCTGCAGAGGGTTCAAAACTATGCCCTGCGATTGGCACTCTGCAAACCCAAATAGACACCGAAAAAGGAAGTTCACGAGCTAGCAAAAATAGAAACTATTGATACGCGATTAAAAGACCTACAAACCAAACTCTCAACAAACAACAAGATTGTGAATTAATGGCTGAGCTGAACGAACACCGATCTCTTAACAGAAATAGAAAATAAATTTTCAGAAAATAAGAATTACCGGTATACAATATAATTAAAGTGCGTGGAGTCAGTGAGGACTGCCTCGCTACACACTGAGAACTTTTGGATTGAGTCTGTGAGGACTGCCTCGCAACTCTGCTGAAGCGCGATTGAAACACGTTTATTTTAAACAATGTTTATTCAATAGTTGATAATCAAATACATTACACAGAGCTTAACATGCAACAGCGGATTTCTTCATTAAGCATCCCTACATACAAGAAAGCAAAGTGTTCAAAATTAACCTTTTCCAAATTGATAGAAAAAAACAACCAAAGTTGGTTACTTTTGACATCTTCAAACGGTACTCTTATTCTCACTCTCATTGTGCTTGAGGGTTAAATCAGAGGTTAAAAAAGTAAACAGTAAGTTTCTTCTGCAATCACTGTTGCATCTATCCATACCAAAATGATTGTTACAACAGTCCTGGAATTAGACAAATTTAACCTTGAAGTTACTAAATTTTTTTGCCATATTATGCTCTAAATGTGTGGAACGGAATGTCTGAAAGAGACATGGAGGAATATTGAATCTTGGTATTTGAATGAACATGAACAAGTTGAGGGTACTCCAATTCAAGACCTGACAAGTGAGTGGATGTTAAAACTTTGAATAAAACATATAACAGCGACATTGTTCTTGGATGAATGCCCTATCTTTCATGGGAAACGTTTTGAGAAAATATGGCTTCAGTGCTGAGAAATTACATGTATAAGGTAGCGAAAATAACCATTATTCCGACAGTACCCTTATGAGAAGTCTCAAATCTGCCAAGGTTTAAACTTTTAATAATAACATATAAAATAAAATATTTCATACTTTGACTGCTGCATGCAGCCATAGGGAACATTCAGAGCTCAATCAATTAGAAATGCAGTAAATTGCCACTTAAACTTATCAAATTCTGAAAAATGGGAGTTTATTTGGACGATACCTACATTTATGCAACCACAGTTAAACTTTACAACCAAACTTACAACATCAGATATGTTCGGTAGTCAATTGTGAATATGGATATGCAAAGTGTTTAAAATTAACCCTTTCCAAAATGATAAAAAAACAACCAAAGTTGGCCTAATTTTGGCATTTTCAAACAACACTCTTATTCTCGCCCTCATTGTGCTTGGGGGTTAAATCTGAGATTAGAAAGTTAACAATAAATTTCTTCTGTAATCATTGTTGTATCTATCCATACCAAAATAATTGTTACAACAACCTTACAAATAGAGAAATTTGCCCTTGAACTTGGTCAATTTTGAAGACAAAACTGCTATATTCGTTTCATTTTTGCCCCACAGGGGTTAATTTTGAAATATTTGTGTGGTGATTTTGGTGTACCATATTATACTCTAAACGTTTGGAAAGTTAGACCCAGATAACTGTAAACAATTCCGAGACATTTGAGAAATGGTGAAATTTTGATGGTTTTGGCAAACTATTTCGAAAACAAGCGTTTTCACGAATATAACGATACCTCATTTCTCTAGATATTCTGACAATAAATATGTTTACCAAATCTGTCTGAAATCGTACAGCTTGTTTTTGAACTATGCTGAAAAATTGTCAAATTTTGAAGGTTTTGGCAGATTATTTTGAAAATACGCGTTTTCACAGATATGGCGATACCTCATTTCACTAGATTTTAAGGCATTACATAAGTACGCCAAATTTGGTTGAAATCGTTCAGCTTGTTTTTGAGCAGGACAACAGACAAAATTGATGGCAGAAAAAAAAAATTAAAAAAAATAGAAAGAAACTAGAGAATTGTAATTTGTTGGACAAATTACGGGCTTTCCCAACTTTCCAATGTGAAAATGCAGACTACATATAGCAAAGCGAAGTGTTTGAAATTAACCACTTCCAAAAAGATAGACAAAAAGCATCCAAAGTTGGCTATTTTTTGCATTCTATAATGGTACTCTTATTCTCACCCTCATTGCACTTGGGGGTTAAATCTTGAGATTTTAAAAGTAAACAGTAACTTTCTTCTGCTATCATTGTTACATCTATCCATACTAAAATAATTGCTACAATAACCTTCCAATTAGAGGAAATGAGTACAGATGTTTGCAAAATTCACGGAAAATCAATTTTTGTCGGGCAATACTATTCTTTACGTGGCCAAAGCATGTTTTGGGTTAAGCCCTAAATCATAACTTACAGCAGCGGATTTGTTCATTAAGCATCTCTGCCTATAGCAAAACAAAGTATCTAAAATTAACCCTTTCCAAAATGACAGGAAAATGTAACCGAAGTTAGCTAATTTTAGCATTTACGAATGGAAATCTTACCCTCATTGTGCTTGAGGGTTAAAGATGAGATTAAAAACTAAACAGTAACTTTCTTCTGCCAGCATTCTTGCATCTATGCACACAAACATGATTGTTACAACAACATTGCAATGAGAGAAATTAGCGCTTGAAGTTAGTCAATATCGAAGATAAAATGCTATATTCCTCTCATTTGTGCCAATTGGGGTTAATTTTAAAATATTTGTGTGGTGATATTAGTGTATCATATTATGTTCTTAATGTATGAACATCAATCACAGACTGAGTGTCTGAAAAGAGACATGGACTAATATTGAATCTTGGTATTTGAATGAACATGTACAAGTTGAGGGTAATCCACTTCAAGGACTGACAACTGTATGAGGGTTAAAACTTGGAATAAAACATCTAGAGCAACACTGTTCTTGGATCAATGCCCTATCTTCTCAACCAAAAAGGTTTTGAGAAAATATGGCTCCAGTGCTGAGAAATTGCATGTAAAAGTTGGCGAAAATAACAATTATTCCGACAGTACCCTTATGGCAAGTCTCAAATTTGTCAAGGGTTAAACTTTTAATAATAACATATAAAACAAAATTTGTCATACTTTGACTGCTGCGTACAGATATAGAAAACATTCAGTGCTCAATCAATTAAAAATGGAGTAAATCGTCACCTAAACTTACCAAATTCTGAAAAATTGGAGTTTTTTGGACGGTACGTACTTTTATGCAACCAGAATGGGATAGGGTTAAAGTTTTTAACAAAACTTACAACAGAAAATATGTTCGGTGATCAACTGTGAATACGTACATGAAAAGTTTTTGAAATTAACCCCTTTCCAAAAAGCAACCAAAGTTGGCTAATTTTGGCTTTTTCAAACGGTACTCTTATTCTTGCCCTCATTGTGCTTGAGGGTTAAATCTGAGATTAAAAAGTAAACAGTAACTTTCTTCCGCAATCATTGTTTCATCTATCCATATCAAAATAATTGTTACAACAAACTTGCAATTAGAGAAATTTGCACTTGAAGTTGGTCAATTTTGAAGAAAAAAGCTATATTCATGTCATTTTTGGTTAATGGGGGTTAATGTTGAAAGATTTGAGTGGTGATTGTAGTTTATCATATTATACTCTAAATGTGTGGAAAATTTGAGCTAAATAACTGTTAACAATTTTGAGACATTCGAAAAATGGTGAAATTTTGAAGGTTTGGGCAGAATATTTTGAAAATACGTGTTTTCACAGACATGGCAAATGGGATTTCGCGAGTTCCCATGTTGCTACATAAGTGTGCCAAATTTGGTTGAAATCGTTCAGCTAGTTTTCGACCTATGCCACAGACAAAATTAGGGGGGAAGAAAAAAAATAAAATTAAAAAAAATAACAAGGAACATTTTTTTGAAATTTAAGAATAACAATAGTCTTTCCCAAACGAAGTTTGGGAAAGCCTAAAAATAGAGAAGAAAAGTTTTGACAAAGAAGAATAACGAGAGTCTTTCCCAAACTGGGTTTGGGAAAGCCTAAAAATTGCCAATCCCCAATATCAAGCAGCAAACATCATTGAACGAGATAGCTGTTTTCTCTTACTCTCTGTCTTTTGAGAAAGTGAGTAATACGTACTTGTGCCCAGGGGGGACGCTTATTTGTTGAGACTACCGTTATTCTCGTTGGGTATCAGAGATGACGGAACTTTCCATCTCTGATACCCAACAAGTATCAGAGATGGAAAGTTCCGCTTTGATACTTACTTTCCGGCAGTGGCGGCGCCACATGGAGGTCGGGCCCACCACTCCCCCCCCCGCCCCCAATCAAACTTAGATTGCTATCTGGCTGCAGTTTTCCCACCCAATATCACACCCGCAGACGGCACACAACAATATACATCATGTCAGGTATTGTAAAAGCACTCAATTATCGCTCCCAGGGTGTCCAAATATGAAAATTATCCCTGGGTAGATACCCCCCACAAACGGGAGGGGGACACCCTTCTCCCTAGTTCAGCGATCTGAATGTAGCGGCTACTACAGGGGAATACCTCCTCCCCTATCTCAGGACTGTGGCGTTCGGGAGATGCCTTCGGCATCGCAACCTTGGAACCCCCCACACCCCATATCTTACTTAGGACCCCCTAAATTGAAATCCTGGTGCCAACACTGTGGAAGAAACGGACTGAAGCGACCGAAGGTGGGATTCTTTGGCCAAATATTGTTTGGGTTGCAAATAATACATTACAGGAATGCTCGTATATTGACAGTTTGCAGGCGACCATTTTAACTCATTATGTAACCGCGTAACATGTCTGTGGAACAAAAGTGGAGGGGCACTTGTAATTTGTGCACCCCCCCTCCAACCCACCAACTCTGTTGGGTGTAGATGTGATACGGATGAATCTTATACCCGCGCAAGATTGGGCGAGACTCGAGGCTTGCATCGTGTTTGCGCAAATCTCTCGCCACAAGGGTGAGATTTTGTCCTATCCCTCAGTGAAAACCCATCTTTGATACTTTTTGACATCATTGGGGTCCAAAGATTTGTCATGTGTGACACCCGATCTACCTCATAGCGGACAAGTCTCGTGTTTTCTGCAAATTCTGGGGGGGGGGGGGGGGGGGGGGGGGGGGGGGGGGGGGCTTTCCACATCTCACATCCAAAACTCATCGTGGGTATTTTTCCTCTCTCCTAAATGCCATCATGATATCATTTGGGTTCTGAGAATAGTCATGTGACAACCAGTCTACCAAATAGCTGGCCGATTGTTTGCTGCATACGCCGAAGGAGTGATGCAAACTTGAGAATATGGATATATCAAACTTAAAAAAACAAACTGCATTCTGCACAAAGTCAACTTTAACTCTTTACCCAACGTAACGGCCAAAACCCTCGAGATCGTTCCAATTGGGGGTCATAACCTATGTTTGGAGACAAAAAATGAAAAAAATTAGTTATTCAAGAATGTTTTTGCAAGTGTCGTCTACTTTTCATGTTAGGTAAAGGGTTAACATCCCATAGAAACTGATTCCAAAATACCCAAATTTCAAGTAGGGCATTTTCAACTAATGCAACTAGAAATTTAATAAATTAATTTTAAATAAGATGAAACTGTGTAAGTATCTTGCCAAGAATATTCGATCGAATTAAAAACTCAAGATCACCGGCTTTTGAGAAAAAAATACGACAAAATGATCTCCCCTTAACATTTGAAAGCCAACAAACTGTAATGGAGAGGTGGCGCATGCGTTTACAAAGCCTAGAACGACAATCAGAAACGGGTCTAATAGTGGGAAAGCGTTGAAATCTTTTGATCATTTTTCCTTTCAAACTTTTACTCTATTTCTTACTATTAGACTCGTTTCTGATAGTCGTAAAATTATCATTTTTGTGGTCTAAGGGAGATAACTCGAACGCATTTTCGCGTTTTTAACGATGATTTTTTGAATTGGACCATAAATGAAGTTTTGTCAGTTTCTTGGTAAAAAAGCCGGTTTTCTCGGTCGATTTTACGGGGATTTCTCCTCTGTTCTACTACCATCTCATCAAATAATTGTATATAGTGATTTTGCTGGATAAACTGTATCATTTTTATAGCGGATAAACATCCCTGAGATATCGGTTTGGGTGAAATAAATAAACTCGTAATCACAAACAGAACGCAAATCAAGAGGCGTTTGGTTTATTTCGGCCTCCAATACATTATTAATATTATTATTTTCTTGTCTATCCCGAATAAAACGTTCGATTCAGCATATGTGAGTGGCAGAACAACACACAATTTAAACTCGATAATGATTCTTGTTGGACTCGAACAGCAAACCTTCAGACTTCATGACTAATAAGGTACCGCTGCGCCAAGTGACAACATCAAACAAGACGAAAACGAGTCAATAAAACTACCATCCAAACAGAAAATAGATTAATGTTCTGTTTACCGCTCACAGAGAAAATACAAAATGACGGTATGGAGAATCGAACCGTCGACCCTTAGCTTTGAAATCCATCAAGTCACCACTGATCCACAGACACACATGATTTAACGTTTCAAAATTTTCATATGAAGTCATTCAAAATCCATATCTAAAGTCATTAACAGCTCCTATTTCCAATGACTTTATATGGGAATTTTACACGAAATGTTGATGTGCGTCCGTGGTTTAGTGGTAGATCGTTGGGTTTCAAACCTAGGGGTCAGTGGTTCGACTCCCGTTCATGACAGCATACTCAAAGTTTTCTGTTGACAACTATATGAAAGCTTTTCTTGCATTCTTTTTAATAGTATTTTAATTGACTCGTTTTCTTCTTCATTTGATGTTGCCACTTGGCGCAGGGGTAACTTATTGAACTTGTAACATGAAGAGTAGCGATTCGAGTCCAACAACCTTCAATTTCTGATTAAAATTGTGAAATTTCACCGCTATGCTTGGTTTGTGACAGCGTTGTAGGCTTTTATCACGTACATTATGTTCAGTTCATTACTTTATTCAGCAGAGACAAGAAAATGAGCAGAAATATATTGTCGGCATCAATTAAACAGCGTTGTGTTTGTGACTGCGAGTTTCTTTATTTCATTGAAATAGTGATGTTAAGGATTTTTGTCCGTTATAAAATTGACAACATATTGTCCAGCGTCCCCAGACAACATTTATCGACTTAACGGTGGTTAAATGAAAGAGGAATCGCCCTTAAATCGTCCGAGAAAACTGGCTTTTCTACCAAGAAACTGTCAAAACACCGTTTGTGGTGCTGTTTTGAAAATCATCGTTAAAAACGCGAAAATGCGTTCGAGTTATCTCCCTTAGACCACAAAAATGAAAATTTTGCGACTATCAGAAACGAGTCTAATAGTAAGAAATAGAGTAAAAGTTTGAATGGAAAAATGATCAAAAGATTTCAACGCTTTCCCACTATTAGACTCGTTTCTGATTGTCGTTCTAGGCTTTCTAAACACATGCGCCACCTCTCCATTGCCTGTAAATGTTAAGGGGAGATTATTTTGTATCTATTTCATCTTTTTATTGAAAAGCATCACTTGGATGTTGTTCTTGAGCTTTTAAATTAGACTGAACATTCTTGCAAAGAGACCACTGATAAATCCGCTTTTGAATGTAAAACCAATCCAGTTCGGGGCGACTGTGGCGCGATCTTCAATTTTAAATTAAATATCAGGTGAAAAAAGCTAGCAACACAAAATAAAACAAACAACTGCAAGGAATTTTGGACCGAGATGAAATAAGAGTGCCCTTCTTAAAAACAGAATTTTCAAGGTTAGCACAGCGCTAACAAATCGTGAAAATTCGCACCCAGAGCTTAGTGGTGGCGCCAGAAAATGTTTCACGTGATGGGAGTGGGGTAGATGAAGGTTTCCAGTGGGGGGGGGGGGGGGGTATTCTGCAGTGTCTGAATGCAATGAGCAACCGTAGAGATTTGTTTGAGTGTGCGTGTGTGTGTGTGTGTGTGTGGGGGGGGGGGGGGGGGGGGTTACTTGTCCTCCCATAAAAAATAATTGAATTGTTCTTTCATATGAAGCCTTCAGGTGGCTTTTGCGGCTAAATCTTTACTCTTGTTTTTTTTTCCTTTTTTGGACGTCGAAAATAAAGAAATGCGAATATGACCGAGCAACTTTTTTGATGAGCTGACAGTTGGTGCTTTGGCTGAATAAAACAAATTTCTTGGATGAGTTTAAGTTTCATTTAAGTTACAAATTATAAATTCTTTAATAGAGGTCAATGAACAATGCCAAAGAAGACATTATTGACTAATGCATTGTGAGAAGACTTCGCTGCTGAGAATTTTGGCATTTGAACATCAGATTATACAGGATTAAATTGATATAAACAAAACTATATCCAATGACGTAGGAAGCATTTCCCACACTTGGATGGTGGGTGGGGGGGGGGGGGAGGGGCACGATCAAACCATGCAGGCCTGGTATTCTTTAGGAGTGCAGGAGTGCTGAACGACTAGAAAAAATTGAGGAGGGCGATGTTTTGCACCCCTTGATTTTCTGGAATGCCAGACCTGTTTGGGGCTGTCTTTAAAATCTATTATCATTTTGTCCCCTGAGTTCCAATGTGTTCTCTGTGCCTACTGGCACAGAGAACACATTGGAACACAGGGAACGATTTGTCAATATTGCATTGATTCGAAATAATTCATGACCCATTCTATGTCGCATTTCGATAGATTTTGAGCGAAGAAGACAGTCACATAAGAATTGAATGCAACATTTTGAACAATGAGATGCGTGCGCCAATTTTTCCACTATGTAGCTGAATGTAGTACAATTTTCCAGTCACAATATTAATACCTTGAAGTGAATATAACCAAAATAGCATACAAGTTTTTGTATTGAAAATTTCAGGTGCAATTGCACTCACAAGCAATCTGAGGAGGGCAAATGTTTGCACTCCTTGATTTTCTATACTGCCAGGCCTGACCATGTGTATCAACACGGTGGTCTGTCTGTCTGTCTGTCTGTCTGTCTGTCTGTCTGTCTGTCTGTCTGTCTGTCTGTCTGTCTGACTGTCTGCCTGCCTGCCTGCCTGCCTGCCTGCCTGCCTGCCTGCCTGCCTGCCTGCCTGCCTCTCTGTCTGTCTGTCTGTCTGTCTGTCTGTCTGTCTGTCTCTCTCCCCCCCCCTCTCTCTCTCTCTCTACTAAGTTGGGGGAAGGGCACGTGTCACCTCTCTCTCTCTCTCTCTCTCTCTCTCTCTCTCTCTCTCTCTCTCTCGCTCTCTCTCTCTCTCTACTAAGTTGGGGGAAGGACACGTGTCATCTGTGTCACCATCGGCTCATACGTCTCTAATTATATATGATATGTAATCTATTTACACCAGTTAAAGTCCAACACGATCATGAATGTGCGTGTGATGAGGAAGAAACTAATCAATTTGCTCACTTATTCGATCGCATAGATTACCTGTCTGCTTGGGAGATGGGGTGCTGTGTCATTGCTTCAGTATCGCGTTTTCCACGACGGGTGGGGTGGGGATAACTCATTGGAATCGCGTACTTGATAAAATGAAGGCATGTTCCACTTCGAAAATAAGTCAGTTCTCCTTGTTGTTCAAAACTTCTGATACAAACAGAAGTGTGGATGTATCTACTACAAATGGGAGTAAATTAATCGTATAATTACGTGCGTTAGAAAACAATGGACAACGAAAGAAAAAGTGATCAGTAGTTTCGCGCTCACTACACTGACAGGAAGGACTGGGTGATAAGTGATTGTCGCAAAGGTGAGAATTAAGGCTACTACAATGCAACCGAAACCTACAATGGTATATTTGAGCTCTGCGAGATTTCGCATTACTATAAAACCTTGGGGGTCTTTGGTTACCATCGCTTAGAAATGTTTTAAAGTTAATCAATGATGAGTTCTCACGGACAGGTAAGGGCAACTTATTCCACTGGCCAGTAACTCTTGGGATAAAAGAAGACTGATACAATTGCGTTCGGCAAAAAGGCACTCGGTGGTTTTGACCAGATCGGAGACTAATTGCAGAATTCGACAAAGAGATAATTGGGGGGACTTTGTTGGAGATGTATGGAGGTGATATATGATGATACATTTTGAAAAACTGAATTAGTTTGTGTTTACGACTCCTATCTTGCAGGAGACCAATCGTGTTTCCGAATATAGCAAAGACTTACTGGCACTTACTGTTGCTTCCGTAATGATTCTTGCTGCCGCAGTCTGTATGTTTTCAAGTTCAGCAACATTGGTCACAGAACAGTTATCCCATACAGTATCCGCGTATTAAAGAAGAGGCCTAATGAAAGGAAAATATATTTTTTCTAGGACACTGTGATCGGGATTAAATTTATGCGTCCTCAGTCTAAACGAGACCAGACTTTGGAGCAGATATGGTCAATGTGGTCATTCCATGTACATGTGCTATTTAATATGACTCCTAAGTGTTTATGGTTAGAAACTTCCGATATCTGTGAGCCATCTAAATATAAGGGTGGATAGTAGTTGTGATTGCTTTTACGTGATATACACATACTTTCTGTTTTGCTGGGATTGAACTCACCTAACCATGTTTTGGTCCAATGCTCGATTGTAGCCAAGTCGTGATTGATTATAGCCGAGGCTTGCTCGGGGTTCTTAATAATTAGATATAGGGAAGTGGCATCTACAATGAGGCGTATACTACTAAGTAAGGCACTGGTTATACCGTTTATGTATATCAGAAACAGCAAGGGTCATAGTATGGACCCCTGAGGTACACCGACATTAATGGGCCTCCATGAAGATGCCCCGGAGGCTATCACGACTCGCTGCGACCTATCCGCAAGATACGATTTTTAAAACAGATGTAGCTCCCCTGATACGCCAATACTCTCCAGCTTGTGGATAAAACCAGCATGCCATACCTTGTCAAACGCCTTACTGACGCCACAGAAAACTACCCTAACTTCTTTGCCTTCATTAACCCTTTACCCAACGTAACGGCCAAAACCGGCCAGCGCTATTCTCAAAAATCGCCAATTAATTTTCATTATTTTTTTCATTTTTTGGTTCAAAAAACATAGGTTATGACCCCTCGTTGGAACGAGCTCGTCGAGTATTTTGTCGGTGAAATTGGAAACTATTGTATCGAGACATAGAGTATCAAAGATAGAGTTCCAGTCGGTGTCAGAAAAAAGCCTTGTTCAATACGTCATAGCTGCCCTGAGAATAAAGCCATATCCTCCTCTTGAAGGAAGGGGGCTTCGGTTTCAAAAATTCAACCTCGACTGAAATTGGACAGTGGTAGAGGGTCATGTCTGGGATAATTGGTTCAAGGACTTCACATGCTTTCACGTTGGTTGTGCCACTGGAGCAAAGAGATCTAACAGTGAAGCGGACGTCTCAGTAAAATATGTTGGTTCACTCACAAGCTGTCGAAGGTTAAAGTAGTTGATTATTTCAGAAAAGCTACTTCTCGAGGAAACCATTTGATTATCGTTAAAATCACCTGTGACAATTAAGTCAGCAATTGACGTGTCTCTGGCTATTTTGATGGATGCCGATAAGGCATCCCATGTATCTGGAGGACTATTGAGTGGACGGTAGAATACTCCAAATAATAACGATCTACTCCGTTTTGTAAATACTTCAGCCCATAGGCACTACGTATTCTGTGCCTCTAGATCCGGTCTGCGTCGAAACAAGATACCGTCTTTAATGTAATGACAACCCCACCTCCCCTTGACGACCGATTGAATCGCAGTGGTTCGTGGAATCCATGGAGCTGGACATCGCAAGTTGGACCATTAGTATGTAGCCATGTTTCACTCAGAGCCAAAATATCAAAAGGTGCGAATTCACATTGAACAATATCCAGTTTAGGTTTGAGGCTTTGAATGTTAAGATGAACAATTGTTAGAGTATTCTCACTATGATCTGAATTAAAAGAATTTGGACCCGGGTTAGTTTCAATGTCACCGGTCAATGATGAGCTAATGGCCAAAAAGAGGGAAAACGACGTTAACCCTTTGCCCAACGAATCGCCCGCATTCGCCCGCGTAATATGCAAATTCAGCAGTTGAAAAAATATTATTTTTCAAAAACTTTCAACAACACCATATCATGTGACCCCTCGTTGGAACGAGCTCATCGAGCTCGTTCCAACGAAGGGTCACATGATATGGTTTTGTTGAATTTTTTTGAAAAATTTAAAAAAATGATATTTAAAATAACAAATTTTGATATCGTCTGCGTTGGTTAAAGGGTTAAAAGAGAAGTGTACCTAATACTTCCAATAATGGCGCGCCCTTCGAGACATTCAGAGACCTGTAGCGATGTTGAATTACTTCGGAAAAAATACTGAGAGAGAGGTACTATGCACGCTGGGTTGCCCGATGAACATAGCAAACATAGCAGAAACGTTTTCTTGCAGCTCAACACCACCGAGACGCAAGAGCAAGTAAGTTAAGATACAAGTAGATCTATCCATCGGCAAACAATGCTTCAAGCAACTAAAATAAACTGTAAAGCTGAAATTGCCAATCCGGGCACGTTATAATTCAAATGAGCTCATTGAATATAATTTTAATTTCGGAATCGAAATGTATTCAAGCTGGCTTGAGAAAGAATGATGAAGTGTAGAATGTAAAGTACTAGAATATTAGACTAGGAAGTAACAGATACACAAGACAATAAAAAATGGATGAAGGTAATTAAAAGTATACAAAATTACTGTGTAATCTTAATATATAAATGCGAATGTCTGTATCTCTCTATCTACCTACCTATATACCTATCTATCTCTCTATCTATCTGTCTTTGTTCCGGGTGAACTCCTCCGTTTCTCGACCGATCGATCTCAAATTTTGTACACGGGGGTAATTCGTCTCTGCGAGTTCTTATGTACGGGTATATTGACCCATCGATGATTTTGACTTTATCGGGGTGTCCGTGCGGGGTGACCTTGACCTTGAAATTGGTGACCTTGACCTTTTATTTCGAAAACGGCTGGGCCGATCGGGCTAAAATTTCATATGTACGGGTATATTGTCCCATCGATCATTTTGATTTTATCGGGGTGCCCGTGCGGGGTGACCTTGACCTTGAAATTGGTGACCTTGACCTTCTATTTCGAACACGGCCGAGCGATGATATCTGAGGGTATACCATCTTCTCCCGTGCAACGCCGGCTATTCACCCGCTAGTCTAATATATAAATGCGAATGTCTGTATCTCTCTATATTTGTTCCGGGTGAACTCCTCCGTTTCTCGACCGATCCATCTCAAATTTTGTACACGGGGGTAATTCGTCCCTGCGAGTAACATGGGGTGGGTGCCGTGCACATGCGGGGTGACCTTGACCTTGAAATTGATGACCTTGACCTTTTATTTCGAAAACGGCTGGGCCGATCGGGCTAAAATTTCATATGTCGCTTACATTGACCCATCGATCATTTTGACTTTATCGGGGTGCCCGTGCGGGGAGACCTTGACCTTGAAATTGGCGACCTTGACTTTTTATTTCGAAAACGGCTGGGCCGAGCAGGCTAAAATTTTATATGTGTGGGTATATTGACCCATCGATCATTTTGACTTCATCGGGGTGCCCATGCGGGGTGACCTTGACCTTGAAATTGGTGACCTTGACTTTCTATTTCGAAAACGGCTGCGCCGATCATACCTGAGGGTATACCATCTTCTCTCGTGCAACGCCGGATATTCACCCGCTAGTGTCATATAAATATATATATATATATATAGGTAGAGTGTATAGTCTGCTTAGACGAAGTCAAAGGTTACCTGTTTACATTTAGTGGATATTTAGTGTGTTTGTCCAAGCGGTCTCTATCAGCCAATGTTTGAGGGTACACCTCGTCCAATGTATTGACTCCAGCATTTGCTCATAATATCTTGGAATCCCATTAACTGAATAGAGACTTTGCCACTGGAATTTATCCAGTTATCAGGAGTACTCTTCAATCAATAGGGATTTGAACATAATCCTGCATTCTGAATTAAACAGGAGCATTTATTCTATTATATCTTGATTGACGGAGCTCATGGAGCTCTGTCAGAGAAGATATAATAGATCAAATCTTGTATTGGATGAGCTGAGGCCAAGATTTTTATACGTCTAACAGGAGTTAATGGGGATTTGGTCATATTCTTGCATTCTAAGTTAAACTGAGCATTTATTCTATTATATCTTGATTGACAGAGCTCATAGATAACTAAGGGGAATTTGGTGATTGTCGCAGTAATTTTTCAAGATACTGCAAGATTTTTTTTTTATACAATTTATAGGAGTTAACTCTACAACCCAAGATACTGCAAGAAATTTATACTATTAACAGGAGTTTACTATACACCCCATATGCAATGAACAGGTCAAATGTTTATTAAAGGTATGGTAAATGGTTTTGTGTTTAGTAATTATGTTCAATTAACAGGGTTATTCGATTAACAGATATACAATTAAGTGGGCTCCACTGCACCAGTAATATCATTGAAACATAATGAGTGGATTGTTTGTGGTAGGTGCCTGTCGCGCAAGATTCACCAAGGATTGTGTACTATTTATACAAAATCGTGTAACTGTGATGACGAAAGGCAAACCCTTCCTGCCACGAAAGAGCCGAAAGTTGGCAGAAAGGAAGTGCTGATGTATTTATATTTTGTAAAGGAATGGTATACAGGAGGGGAACTCCATCTTGCAACAAATGTGTTAATTTGAATAAGGAGAGAGAGAAGAGGAAAAAAGCGAGAAAAAAGCCTTTGCAAGAAGGAATCATGGGCGTCCCACCTGTAGTTGATAGATCTGATGCAGGTCTGTACGAACATTTTCAATCTAGTTGACATGTGGGAACACATTAACGGTATTTTGAGGAAAAAAGGCGGAAGGTGATAGGCGGTGTTAGTGCGCATGTACAGCGTGTGTTGTTAGGGTGGTACGTGTTACCGTCGTCCATTTTGTATACTAGAGGCTGCCACCTTGGATACGTGTTTCCGTCGTCCATTTTGTATTCTAGAGGCTGCCACCTTGGTTTCTATCGTAGCATGTGGTTGCTATGTTACCGAGGGGCCTACAATAATTGTCGGGTTGTTTGTGGTAATTAGATGTTCTCCTACTCAATCGAACATACCCTTCCAACTTACGCCTGTCCTATTGTAGGCCTTTGGGTAGCATAGCAACCATGTGCTTCCGTAAAAACCAAGATGGCGGGATCAAGTATACAAAATAGACGACCGAAACACGTATCACCCTAACAACACGCGTTGTGCATGCACGCTAACACCACCTATCACTATGGTTATGACGTCACAAGATGGCCGCTCACGCGGGGTTCCATGACCATAAAACATGGCGCCACTGAGTCACGTGACATGACGTCACTTCCGGGGTCATCCACCAGGGTCATCCAAGAAGTGACTAAACATAACAACTCGCTGCGCTTGCGCACTAACACCACCTATCACTATGGTAATTACGTCACAAGATGGTGGCTCAAGCGGGTTACCACCACAACACAACATGGCGCCACTGCGCCACGTGATATGACGTCACTTCTGAGGTGACGTCACTCACCGGGGTCATCCAAACAGTGACTCAAACAAACGAGACATACTACTAGGGTACTCTCACCCTGATATTTCTAGGGCAATTTTGCTGTAATTATTCATTCAATTTCTGCGTATCTAAATCTTCATAATGTACTCAAGGTGTTCTAATTAGTATTCATCTTTTTTGGACCTCTTCCCTTGGGGGAAACGCCCTGTTAACCCTTAACCTAACATGAAAAGCAAATGACACTTGCAAACGAAATTATTGAATAACTATTTTTTTCATTCTTTGCGTCAAAAACATAGCTTACGACCCTTCATTGGAACGAGTTCAACGAGCTCGTTCCAATGAGTGGGTCATAAGCTATGTTTTTGACACATTTTTTTTTTTTTAAATAATGAAAATTGAATGGCGATTTTGGCCTGTTTTGGCCGTTACGGGGGGTAGAAGGGTTAAACCACCACTAGGTGAAATGAAACTGGGGTGGAGAGAATATTTGTCAGCAGCAATTGGCAGCAGAAAAATAGTTTGTTACCCCCCCCCCCCCCCCCCCCAACCCCCGCCCACTTCTTCATTCATCCTGGCCGCCCCATCCAATTATGATAGGGTTTAACATGAAGGGGCCTATGAGACCACCAGCGGCAATAGAACTGATCTATGAATTACAAACCCTAAAGGGATTTCAGTGGTTTATTTTAATTTGTAGTGTAACAAACTATACACAGAGCAAATTGTATCTCTTTATGGTTTCCGTGATCCCAATCTTACTAGAATTATCAAGAAGGGGGTGTTCAGAGTTTGTACCCTTTTGAGATGTGGAGATTTCCCTGTATGGTTTGTCTCTTCTTCGGCATCTATACACGTGGAAATACACATTTTTGTCTCCATATTTAACCCTTCACCTATAACACGAAACGCAGACGATACTTGCAAACAAAATTCTTAAATATTATAAACTATTTTTTTCATTTTATGGCATCAAAAACATAGTTTATAGTCTCTCATGGGAACGAACTAAGCTGGTCAACTATGAATTGTGTGCATTTCGACTGTCATCTGCAAAATGAGATCCCCAGAGGGTGAATTTAGTGATGCTACCCTGCACAGCAGGGTAGCATCACTAAATTCACCCTCTGTGAACCTCATTCTGAATTAGGGTCTCAAAACTAAACAGGAAGAAGTACCCAGAGGATAAATTGGCCTACTATGTGGGATAGCTAATTCACCAATCCATCAAATTCACCCTCTGGGAACCTCATTCTGCAAATGTCAGACTGCTTATTTTCAGGCCTGATGGAGCGTATTAAATTTTTCCTGTCTGGACATTTTCGTCTGGATTGGAGTCTAAGATAACGATTCGCTTTTGCTAGTAATCATGTAGTTTATCACAAGACTAGATATAGTTATATAAAGGGAGATCTGTAGTACTCTGTTCGAGCTGTTGGGTCCCAGCATGTCTTATTTTGGAGTATAATGCACGTGCTGAAGGCTTGTGTCCATATTCACGATTTCACGCGCGTGGTCATGAGGTGTAATGCGCGGTGTGAAAGCACCCTGAAACCTTTAACGCATTTGTAACAGACCTCTGTCCACATTGGCGTGGCCTGAAAACTGTCACGCTTTTCCTACGCGGCGTGAAACGCCCATACCCCGTGAAAGGTTTTGAGCGTGATAGCGCGACGTGTTCTGCTGAGTGTATTGGCAATTGAACCAATGGAAGTGCAGCAGTGACCACTGTCTAAAGGTTAAACTTGACACGCACTTTCATCATCATTATCCGTCACGTGTACCGACAATATTTGACAGAGACCTGAGACAAGGAAAACACGGGTCGCAGTGACGTCGTCCCCGAAGTTCCAATGTGTTCTATGTGCCAATAGACACATAGAACACATTCGAACTCAGGGGGCGAAGTGTCTTTCCACCCGACCGGGAACAACAGATATGTACGCCACACAATAGTTAACGCCTCACATGGACATGGTAAAACCAATAGAAGTGCAGCAGTGACCACTGTCAAAAGGTTAAAGTTGACACGCACTTTCATCAGCATTATCCATCACGTGTACCGACAATATTTGACAGAGAACTGAGACAAGGAAAACATGGGTTGCAGTGACGTCGTCCCCTGTGTTTCAATGTGTTCTATGTGCCAGAAGACACATAGAACACATTCGAACTCAGGGGGGCGAAGTGTCTTTCTACCCGACCGGGAACAGCAGATATGTACGCCACACAATATTTAGCGCCTCATATGGGCATGGTAAAACGCAATGCACAACGCAGCGTCATTTTCGGGCTTACTACACCGCACGTTACGCTTCGTGGTCACGCGTGTGAATCGCGAATGTGGACACGGGCCTTTGAGGGTAGGAATACATTAGAGCCGTTGCATTGGCGCATGCGGCAACGCTCTCGACAAAACATTTGTACGTACATGCGTTATATGCGTTTTTGGCTGCGATGGAGGGTGCGCATACATAATTTAAAGAATGTAACGTATGCTAATTGAGAAATCAATATATAGCCGGGTGGAAAATGTTGTGATGCCCTTTTCAAACAGCTACAGCCATGGACGAAATAGCAATGTTGGCCATAACGAATATGACGGATGATGAAGACGACGGCGAAAATGAAATGATGGCCCTAATGGCATTGAGCTTGGAGTGGAAAACTGAAGAATGTTGGGTGAATCAAATGCTGTTGTACTAATAGCTGAATGATGAAGGTCATATTCGCCATTGTTAAAATATTGAAGGGTTTGATGTCAACTAATCGGTGTATTTTGATCATACATCCCATACCGTCCAAAATATGTCTACCAAAGAGTAGAAAATATGTCGTTGACCTTCCAAAGGCAATGCATTGACCTGTGTAGCGCGTCAAAAATTGGAAAATTTTTATTTACTACAGCAATGCAAAGCGATAACGCAACGGATACTCAACGTAATGCGAATAGTGCGATGAACGCATCTTTTTTCAACTTGTTCAATTCTTTGTGACGACGCTTATGCGAATCGCATTGCGATGACGGCTCTAGTGTATTCCTACCCAAATGAAGTAACATGTTGGAAGCCGTGCAAACGAATTTCCAAGAACTTTTAAATCTTGACTGACAAAATATTCCAACTACTTCCTACTGCCTTCTCCCGACAAGCTAATATTCCAACTACATCATCAAGACATGCTTTCAACGAAGGCATGCCTTGATGATGTAGCTGGAATTTTTGATTTTGATCAGTCGGGACTTGTGCCATGCCATTCGGGACAAATTCGGTCCACCCCGCCACATTCGATCCTCCTCTCCCGCAACCGATCATCCTTGCGACGTCCTTGACACGGAGTAATCTGTGTGCCGATAATGATGATCAAAACGACAATATGAGACTGGAAATGGTAAATATCTTCAGTCTTCTGACCACGGATATTCTGTTTAATACCACTAAGATCCCCGATGAGTGGGTTCTCCATCTGATAAAAAATCTTCACGTAAGGAGCACAGGTAAATTTATAGCCAATAAGATTACTGGGGTCAGCTCGGAGGTTTAGTTGTTTTGGGGGTGGAAACCTACTCCTTACGACACTGAACAGAAAGCGGCTAATCACAAAAGTCGCAATTCTAATTTTTATTATTTTTCTTCTTCAGTTTTTGCATCAAAAACATATAGCTAATGATCCCTCACTGGAACGAGCTTGCAAAGCTCGTGCCAACGAGGGATCATAAGTTATATTTTTAGGCAAAAAATTAAATTCTTTAGTTTTCAGAAATTTTTATTTCGCAACTTTCCTCTGTTATTCGTGTTAGGTAAAGGATTAACCAACTGAAATAGCAGGAAGAACTATAGATGGGTTAGTTCACAGCTTGAATGTGTTCTGACTGTGTTATTGGTGGCTTGGGGTTGGTTAATTACGGTTCCATAGAGACATAAGACTGCAACAATTTGCCGCCTTAGGAGTCTGTCATGTGCTGTGGCTTGTTCTTCGTCTCAGCTCCAACTCAGCTACAAATGTCCATGCCCAGGCGCTCTTTGGCTTGTGCCATTTGTGATTTCCGGTTCGTGTTGCACGACGAAGGCAACATTCTGTGTTTTGGACATACTCAGCAGACGTTCAATCCATATGATCCTGCGCATCTTGATCTCCAAGGATGTTCGGTTACTACCAATCCGTGTGTACAAGGTCATCATTGCTTGGTGATTATTTTTCCCAAATTTGAAATCTTATTTGGAGAGAAAGAGAGAGAATTTAGGGTCGAGGGAGTTTTCTTGAACCATATTATTTGTTGCGGGCAGATTTTAATCAAATATTTCATATTATAAAGCTGTTTGTATCTGTGAAGAGTTGGCGCATTGTGCCCAAATCTGAGGGAGCACCAGGGCCGGGGTAATCGTAATCAAGCATTATAATCAAACCTGGATATAAGCAATCTGTCATTTGCATAATGGGGTCTTCGGAGGGTGGATCTGCTGATGCTATCTCACACAGTGGTCCCATTTATGCTCTTGTTCCTCTTTCTGTTCAGACTTGAAATCTTAATTCAGATTGAGGTCCACAAAGGGTAACTTTAGTAATGCTACCCTGCTGTGCAGGGTAGCATCACCAAAGTAACCCTCTGGGAACCTCAGTCTGCAGATGATAGTCTACTTATTTCCAGGCTTGATCTTAATAATCTGTAGATTAGATTACAAGTGATCAAAAGTAATTAATTACATTCATAAATTGACAGTAATCATACTTACTTTCATAATTACATGATGATTATTTTTCCTAAATGCTGTTAAAATATTTTAATAAAATCACTGCGACTTTGTCATACATTGCAAAAAATATAGGTTCTCTTTAGAACCAAAACTGGTTCTATCTTGTCCCTGAGATGGAGCCAGTTTGGTTTAAACAGTATTTATTTCAAATCAAATAAATTTACCACAATTAGCATTCAATTTTAACAGAATAATACATGAACTGAAGTAGATTCAGCAGTAAACTTGGAGCTTATTCAACGCAGTCGCCAAACATTTTGAAACAAAGCGAATATAAATACCTGGTATATTGGTTCTATACAGAACCAAAACTGGTTCGATATGCCAACTGTTCACATCTCCTTTGCTTTATAAGGGTTTGAGACAACCTCGTATAAGCTCTAAACTTACGGCTGAAACCCCCTCAATTTATGTTTAATTCTGTTAATATTTAATGTTAATCTTCATAAATTTATACTGTTTAAACAGAACTGGTTCCATCTCAGGGACAAGATTAGAACCAGTTTTGGTTCTAAAGAGAATCTATATTTTTTGCAGTGTACGAGAAACAAGTAGTTCCTGAACACAACTTCCAATGAGGAGATCCCATATGCTTTTGTTGAAATGTTTTGAAAAGTTTAAAAAAAAAACCTATTAAAATGATGTTGATATCGTGTGCATTGGCTAAAGGGTTAGAGTTCACATTTTGAAGTAAGCTGTCATGTGATGTCTGAGAGGAATAATATGTGCGTCACTAGAGCTCAACATCAGCGCAAACGAATAACAGAAATCGGGTAATGTAGACTAGAATTTGCGAAAGGCTTGTGTATGAGTGGGATGTGTCGTGTGTGTGGCTGTGGGGGATGGGTGTTCTTCAATAACTTCTCTTACGCCGTCCACAGATTCACCACCAGGCATGTGTAGTTAGCAAAGTCCGGAGAATGTGTAGTTAGCACAGTCCAGAGAATATCACTGGGAGTTTGGGAGCTCCATACATGAGAGTTAAATGTGTGGATTAAGGGCAAGACGTGTATACGTCATTTCCAGCCAGTCGTGTCTATAGTCTTATCTCCCTTGATTTGCAAGCTACTACTTGTTATCCCTGGGGGGGGGGGGGGGGGGGGGGGGGGGTGGCATCGTCTGGAGTGGCTGCTAGTACAACTCAAAGCACGCAGATGACTGAATTGAGGGCGCTGACCAGTAGAAAATGTGTTATCGTTGAAACAAATCTCATATTTCAAGGCTTTTCAAGTTCCAGTAATCAGCGACTTCAAGAGATTTATTTCTACATTACTAGAAAGAATTATTAAGAGCCACATGGGACCTTGTAGTTTCAGATCTTTGTGACACGAGTCACAATGCACCTGTAGGAGAAACGATTGATATACGTGTTCTTGACATGAATGTTTTTGTGTGCTTGTCAAAGTGGGTTTGATGTGATTTTTGCAATATGCGGCTACATTATAACCGAAGCACAAGTATAGTCAGTGATTTAGAGATGGGTGGTACATACAGATTATCATGATAATGTGCATGTCCTGTGATTTGTATCAGATTCGAGGTGGTGTCCAGAATGGGATCTCAACGAGCCGGCTTTGCCGGCGAGTTGTGATCCCAATTTTGGATACCACCGAGAAAATGTCACGCTTACTTTACATTCAAATAGGACTTTGGATCGACACTGCGAAACTAAGAAGCACTCTCGAGTAAGCTTACGTCAAAGGGTGGTTGGAACCAGTGATAATGGTGAAGACCCATAACAAGGGGTTTATAAACTATCATTTTAAGAGGGGAAACAGAAACCTAAAACAGATGCCAAGAAGATAATACCGGCGCCTTTTCTCCAATCATGCAGGCCACAATACGGCTGATCCATATTTGTCGTTGTGCCCAAATTAGACTGATCAAAAGGTCTGTATGAATATGTGGACAAAACCCACGATTCATGGATATCATTTACCCCATGCTGGTCTATCATCATACGAAAGAACATCAAAATCTGACAATGGATGTCAGAGTTATAATACAAAATGTTTGTATGGATGAACATACAGACGGATGGGTGGACGGAGGGACATAGACCTCAACTATATACCCACTGAACCTCCTACAGACGTTGGGGCATAATAAAACACCTGAATGTTCAAAATACCTGTTCAAGCCTGAACTCGTGTCAATGCTGAGGGATGACAAAATAATTAAACAGCATTTGTAAAAAACAGTTAAAGTTTTATTTTGTTCTATTGCACTTTACATCACTCATATTGGTAAATATTTGAACACAACACTTGAAAAAACCCCCACAAAAACCAAACAAACAAACAAAAAAACCCTAAAAATCATAACAAAACTGAAATGAAACACTTTACTTGAAATGTATAATAATAAACACACATATGAATTAAATTGTAGCTCATTCTAAAAAATTTCAACTTTCAAAACTCAAACAGCATTTCAAGAATCACAAATTTCAAGATATGGGTATTCTCCCTTTAGTGGGGTCAGTACAACAAGTACATTGTAAAAACATGGCTGTAGCCCCTTCAATTTCAAAACTGTGTGATAGTGGTTCGTCATTCTTGTGTGAATTGACTATTGAACCGACCAGTTCAATGATGCAAAATTCATTTACAATTCATAGCATTATTTGCATCCTGGGTCTACGTAAGTTTACACAGTTAAAACTGTACCAAATCGGAGTGGCATTACAAGAATGTTACTCTGATTCAGCATAGCATTAACCCTTTAAGCAGTCTGACATTTGTAGAATGAGGTCCCCAGAGGGTGAATTTGATTATGCTATCCCATACAGTGGTCCAATTTATCCCACTGTATGGGATAGCATCATCAAATACACCCTCTTTCTGTTTAGTTTTGAGACACTGATTCAGAATGAGGTTCAGAGGGTAAATTCAGTGATGCTACCCTGCTGAGCAGGGTAGCATCACTAAATTCACCCTCTGGGACCTCACTTTGCAGATGACAGTCTGCTTATTTTCTGGCTTGTTTACCCAATACACATAACAAAAAATTTATTATTTTAATTATTGTTTTTGAGAACTTTTTCAAAACATTTCAACAAAATCATATCATGTGCTACTGATGAGATTGTTCCAATGAGGGGTCACAGCATATGGTTTTGTTGAAGTTTTTTAAAAAAAATACATTTTTTTATCTACTTAACCCTTTACCTAACGACTCGCCCACATCCATCCGCGTATTTGCAAATTCAGCAGTTGAAAGAAATCATTTTTTTCAAAATATTTCAACAAAACCATGTCTTGTGACCCCCTCATTGGAACGAGCTCATCGAGCTCGTTCCAATGAGGGGTCACATGATATGGTTTTGTTGAATTTTTTTTTTTAATTTTAAAAAATAGTAATTAAAATAATAAATTTTGATATCGTCTTCATTAGTAAAGGGTTAATTTGAAAATTACAAAGGCGGATGTGTCGATTCGTTCTTGCATGCTGCTGGTGCATATTCTTGCCCAGGACAGGAAATCTCTTGTCAGTAAAATAAGTCAAATTTGAGTACATTTAACCATAGTTTCACATGCAAATTATATTGACATTTTGACCAGTGAGTTCTTAAGTCAAATTTACATGATTTTTTCATCGAATCTAGTCATGGCTGCTTCACAGCAGCCATGACTAGGTTTGATGAAAAATATTATAAAATATACTTGGCATTTCATGAGTAAATCATGCAGTCCTTGCATTAAGAAAAGTACAGGTGAGTAATTTAAAGCTCACCTAAGATAATATATATTGTAATAATGTCAGGGCCTTCCAGTAGGGCTCATGAAGGGTGCCAGAAGTGGGGGGTGGAGGGCAAATGGTGGCAGTTGCCCTCCTTGCCCTGAGGCTAGGGGGCAAGGGGAACAGAACATGTCCATTTTCACCAGAAGTACAGCAGCACTAGTGGGAAAGAGTTTACTTTTCAAGAACTGTAATGGAGAAACTCTCAAGTATTCAAGTCTAATGTGTTTTATGTATTCCAATGTCAATGGGGAGGGGGGGGGGGGCAGAGGAGAATTCACTGCCACACTGCAATAATTGTAAGAAAATAATTTTTTTTTTTTTTGGAAGTATAAATTTCAGTAACCAGTGCATGGTCATTTGATACTCTCGGATTTTGCCAAAATGTTCTCACCACCAACATATTTCTCATGATGTAAACAGTACTGAAATAGTCAACTGGATAACCAGTTTGAAATCAGTTACCTACCTAACCGATTAGAAGAACTATCAAATAGTTATCCAAAATACTGATGGTGACTGCGATTCGTAGAAAATCTGCCAATATCTCCTTTGGGATAGATTACACCTCAAAGCTGTGTTGTATATACAGTGGAGCCCACTTAATTGGATATCTCTTAATTGTATGTCCCTGTTAATTGAAGATAATTTTCAAACACAAAACCATTTACCATACCTTCAGTACAAATTTGATCTGTTAACTGCATATGGGTTGTAGAGTAAACTCCTGTTAATTGTATATAAATTTTTGTAATATGTCAAAAAAAATTACTGTGACACGCTCCAAATTCCCCTTATTTATCAACCTTTTCAGACTCACTACATCCAATACAGGAATTTATTCTATTATATCTTGTTTGACAGAGCTCTATGAGCTCTGTCAAACATGATATAATAGAATAAATGCTCAGTTTACTTCCAGAACACAGGAAACTTACCAAATCCCTGTTAATTGTATACTCCTGTTAACTGAATAATTTTCACTGGCAAAATGGATATTCAATTAAGAGGATTCTACTGTATTGAGAAATAATTGACTTTGTTGTTCAAGACTTTGTTAATGATTGGCAGTTTTCAAGAGTACTGATTAATCACAGAAACTATTCCACAGTATGTATACAAACGAACATTCTGGAGTTCTCGAGAACACTCATTTGTATAAACACTATGGAATAGCTTCTGCGAATACTTCTTTCCAAACCGTATAGTTTTGATCTCATATTCGGTGAAATAATGGGTAGGGATAACTGGATATTATCTGGATATAGCTCTCATTTAGTCAGTTGTGAAAATTAGCCAACTCTTTCAGCCCTAAATGCAAATGAAAATTCAAGATATAATTACTGGTAGTTAAATTCAGTACACCGCCTTCCTCCACTCATAAAATGGTCCGCCACAAGGTGAGCCTGGCTGTTGAAAGTGTCATTAAACTCCAATAAATAAATAAATAGATAGTTAAATTTATAGTTCATCAAAATAGTGCCATAGCACCATCAAAGAGAATTTGTATCATTAACAGAGTACCAAGTGTTAAAGATTATTCACATTTAACCCTTTACCCAACGAATCGGCTTCATCCACCCGCGTAATATGCAAATTCAGCAGTTGAAAAAATATTATTTTTCAAAATATTTCAACAAAACCATATCATATGGCCCCTTGTTGGAACGAGCTCATCGAGCTCGTTCCAACAAGGGGTCACATGATATGGTTTTGTTGAAATGTTTTGAAAAATTTCAAAAAATGATATTTAAAATAATAAATTTTGATATTGACTGCATTAGGTAAAGGGTTAATGGATCATTCAGCATTAAACCCTAATCCTTTCCTTACAAGCAAGTGAACTGTATTTATATTTTTCTTAAAGAAAACTATAAATTTAAACTTTTTGTTTGCAAAACAGAGGCAGCCAAAACTTACCTAGAAACCACTGCCATGGTAATTTTACTATTGTCCACATGACCTCAACTCCATTGTATGTAAAGATACCAGCTCAGAGATCGCAAAATTTGTCAAAGTCGACTAAGGAACTTTGATGGTTAACAGCTCCCAATGGATAATATTAAAGAGTAGACTGGGGCAAGCCAGGAAATAAGCAGACTGCCATTTGCAGAATGAGGTCCCCAGAGGGTGAATTTAGCATCACTAAGTTTACCCTCTGTGATCCTCAACCTGAATCAAGGTCTCAAGCCTAAACAGAAAGAAGTACTCAGAGGATACAGTTAAAACTAGAAGTCCTGTCACGAATTGTGCGCTTATCTAGGCTTAATTGCCCGTTAGAATTGCGCGCAATTGCCATATCGAATGGCATCCAAAGAACGGCAGGTTCTCCTGGTTACTCATAGCAAACACAGGCAATGTTTCTGCCAATGGACCTCCGGGTTACCCGGAGGTCCATTGGCTGAAACATTGCTTGTGCACAGGCCATATGTACAGAATTTGATAGCCTTACTATGGTCATAACGCGTAGATTAACGCGAAGATCGACGTGTTATTTGTGCGCATTTCATGACATGACTTCTACTTTTAACTGTACATTGGTCCACTGTATGGGATAGCATCAGCAAATTCACCCTCTGGGAACCCTCATTCTGTAAATGACAGATTGCTTATTTCCAGGCTTGGATCACTGGGGTACAGGATTTCTCATTATTGTGTAGGGACTGTTGTTCTAGAGGGTGGGGGGGATAAACACCCACCAGAAGCATTTCCCAGGAGGGAGTTAGTCACACTCCTATGATTTTCAAAGCACTGATAAGAACGTAAATCAGATGTCTGAACTATCTCTGATGTTCATATACAAACATGTACTACAGCATCAACCAAAATTACTTATTTTTTACATTTGCTGACAAATCCAACCCTTGACATCATTTCTTGGAAGCTGTCAGTGCTTCCAAGAAATGATGTCCAGTGAGCTACATGTAGTGTTAGAGCTGGGAGGTTCTTGATTTTTCTGATTCGGTTTCCATTTGGTTTATGGACAAAGCCTCAATGTCAGTCCAGTTTAAAACATACACTAAACAACACTTCAGGCTCCTTAACTGGTAGAGTGCTTGACGCTCATATTTGGGCTTTATTCTGAAGTGCTAGTACCACAATTTAAAGGCTTCATGTTCTGTGGACGTGCTTCACATTATCTTTGAAGGGAGATTATTTATTTATCATATGACTCGTCCGTTTTGTTCACTTTAAAACTTTGATATTTTGTTTTCATATTAATCAGTGATAAATAAAGCCTTCCGTCAATTTCATTGGTCAATTTCAAAACTAGACAATTTAATTGGCTGAACAAAATACAACTGGGCCACATTTTCATAATTTGCATAATTAGAGTTGGGAGCTTTCATTGGTCAATTTCAAAACTGGACAATTTGATTGACTAAACAAAATAAAACTGGGTCACATTTGCATAATTTCACGTTATCTGTCCTATTTAGGGTGGGTTATATTGTATTAATCTTTTACCTAACGTAACGGCAAAAACCGTCTCACGCAATACAAGAAAAACCCCATTCATTTTTTTTTTTATATTTTCACTTTTTGCTTCCAAAACATAGGTTATGAACCCTCATTGGAACTAGCGTGTCGTGCTTGTTCCAATGAGGGGTCATAACCTATGTTTTCGAAGCAAAAAATGAATTTTTTTTAATTATACGAGGATGTTTTTTCCAAGTGCCATCTGCAACTCAAGTTAGGTGATGTGTTAAAAAGTCATACTAAGTGGCTAATTTGTGCGTGTGTGTGTCATATGATAAATAGAATAAGAAATGAGTGTTTTTCTCATATAATATTTATGAAACTCGTCCCAATTTTCCGTTTGGGCTCACCAAAACGAAAACTTCTTAGACTCGTTTCATAAATATTATATGAGAAAAACACTCATTTCATATCCTCTATATCTGTTAGGTTATGCCTAGTTACAATTATGGGAGAGTGCCTTCTGGCACTCTCCCATAATTGTAACAAGGCAAAGATGCAGAAAGAAATTTTAAGGACCAAAAATAATTTAGCACTCTACCAGTTATTATTATTATTTATTGATGTTTACGGTCACATATTTCTGCACAATGGCTAATCATGACAATAGTTTTATGGGTGGAGGAAGCCGGCGTACGTGGAGAGAACCACTGAGCAACAGCAAGCAACTGTCAGCTCCCCAACATACTAACTCCACATAAGCAAGGTTAGCATTGGTTGAAGACAGATGCACCATTGACGTGCTGTAGACTTATTACACAATGCCACTGTGCCCCCACATGGGCAATACTCTACCAGTTAACATGGATACAATCCCCAATAGTTTTTAAGACACTTCCTTTTGATCATTCTTGAGTTTTGTCAGTTGCTAAACCTTTTGAGTCAGAAAAAACCCTAAATTAGGGTAACAAATGAATAAAATTCATCTATTCTACATGTATGTTGTGTTCTCAATGTCACATGGTGGACAAGACAATAAGGGAGAAAATGTGACAATGAGAACACAACCTATTCACACTTTTGCCAGATAGACTAAGTGATGGGGAGGGAGGGGGGGCGATGGCTCAGTAGGTAAAGGTGCAGACCGCAAGCCGCGAGGTCCTCGGTTTGAATGCCACCTGGGGCAACCGTGTTGTGTCCTTGGGCAAGACACTTCACCCCCATTGCACACATCGGGCACGGTGGCATTGCATACTGCACGTTGATGGTGCACCTGTCTTCAACCAATGCTAACCCTGTTTGTGTGGAGTTAGCATGTTGGCGAGCCTGACAGTTGTTTGCCATTGAACAGTGGTTCTTTCCAGGTATTCTGGCTTCCTCCACACATAAAACTGTCGGACATGAGGTGACCCTGGCTGCCAAAAGTGTTGTTAAACCCCAATAAATAAATACTAAGTGACAAGAGTCCATAGGAGCCACTTGCACAGTTCCCTCTCAGTAGGATAGTTTGATCAGTTTATACTCAAAAACAGTAAAACCATTCTCAGGCATTCTGCCGTTTTTTGCTGGGTCTTGCCAGGTCTTTCTGTTTGGCTTTTTTTTGGTTTGTCGCAAAACACAGAACCAAACCAGAAAACAGAAAAAAACTTCCAGCTCCAGCTAGTGTCAAAATTTTCTTCATACCTGTACATGTAGATGGTGAAACTTACAGAACACATATTTGCTGTAATTTATAAGCACACTGATCAAAACAGACAAAGAAATAGTTTTTTCAAGTCCTTTTCATGACCTTTTCCAAAATTCAATTTTGAAATTCAAACACTTTCAAGCAGTTTCCAAGAGCTGTACGAATCCTAACAGCTTCTGATAATGATTAACCCTTTACCCAACGAATCGCCTGCATCCGCCCGCGTAATATCCAAATTCAGCAGATGAAAAAATATTATTTTTCAAAAAATTTCTCCAAAACCATATCATGTGACCCCTCGTTGGAACGAGCTCATCGAGCTCGTTCCAACGAGGGGGTCACATGATATGGTTTTGTTGAAATTTTTTGAAAAATTTGAAAAAATGATAATTAAAATAATAAATTTTGGTATCGTCTGCGTTGGGTAAAGGGTTAATGACCACCAGTAAAACAAGCCCAATGAGCCTCTTCCAGTTTACGAGGAGTGGAGAGTTGAGCTATTGTTTGGAAGCCTAAATTAGTAAAGTAAATATAAATGAAGCATAAATTTAAAAAGTAAATATAAATGAATGGCAATTTTTGTATTTAGCACCAAAAAAAAATAAGCTTTTCACAACAACAATTAAATTTAAATGAGTTGGTATAATATATGAAATGCAATTGAGCAATCTGACCCCTGAAGTATATAGAAGTTGTGTACAAAAAACTGATTGGGCCTAATTTCAGTACAAAATGGCCACTGAATTTTAATTTTGGACCGCACCCAGAAACTCGTTCTCATCCAAAGGTGATAACAAAGGTACCCAAGAAGTTATGCGAAGATCGGTTCATAAATACAGCCCCTAGCCCGAGCCGTATTGACATGTGTACTTACTGTGTGTAACTTAAGGTTAAAACTTCAGGTTAAAACAAACTAATACAGTGGAACCCTGTTAATTGAATAGCCACCTTGCCAATGAAAATTATTCATTTAACAGGAGTATTCAATTTACAGGAATTGTCGGTTTCCTGTATTCTAGAGATAAACTTAGCATTTATTCTAATATATCTTGTTTGACAGAGCTCCATGAGCTCTGTCAAACAAGATATAATAGATTAAATGCCTTTATTGAATGTACTGAGGCCAAATAGGTCTATAAACAAAGGAAAACTGGGGAGAGTCCGAGTAATTTCTCGACAGGTTACAAGATTTTTTATTCAATTAACAGGAGTTTACTCTATAACCTATATTCATTTAACAGGTCAAATTTGTACTGGAGGTTTGGTAAATGGTTTTGTGTTGGGAAATTATATTCAAATAACAGGGATATACAATTAAGAGATATCCAATTATGTGGGCTCCACTGTACAACATAACTCTATTAAAATAACTAATCAAGCATATTTTACGAGAAAGACATCGCAATCTTTCGTAACTATTCAGACTCAAAGGATGAGTATTGCATCCGTATATGAATAGCATACAGGACGGCTGCCGTGGACTGGTCACTTTGCTCCTTTCCACAGGTGGGCAATATTTCCACGGATGAAATAGTATTAGATTCCAAACACTAATTATAGAAATAATTATCAAAAATTTAATTAATGAAGCACCTGGACCAGGTACAACCTGGTGCTTCATTAATTAAAATTTTACTGCTGCTGATTTTTATTACCTGGTAAACGCATGCATGGAGGTCACTGCCCAAGCCAGGATTATGACCAGTCCATGGCGGCTGTACTGTAGCATGCAGTTTCCATCTTAACCTTTTACCTAACACAAAAGGCAGGCAACACTTAAAAACACAATTCTTGAATAACTAATTTGTTTCATTTTTTGTCTGAAAAACTTAGCCTATGACCCCTCATTGGAATGAACTCATTCCAATGAGGGATCATAAGCTATATTTTTGAGACAGAAAATGAAAATATAATGAAGATTGAACAGTGATTTTTTGTGAATAGCACTGGTGGTTTTGGCCGTTACGTTGGATAAGGGGTTAACCCTTTACCTAACATGAAAAGCAGACGAAACTTTCAAAGAAAAAATTCTTGAATAACTATTATTTGAATTTTTTGTCTCCGAAACATAGGTTATGACCCCTCATTGGAACGAGTTCGAAGCACACGTTCCAATGAGGGGTCATAACCGATGTTTTAAAGACAAAAAATGAAAAAAAATAATGAAAATTAATTGGCGATTTTTTAGAATAGCGCTGGCCGGTTTTGGTCGTTAGGTTAAGTAAAGGGTTAAAAAAATTTCTGCCAAAATAAATAGCAACAAATGGAGTGTGAACTCGCCTTGGCAGGATCATGCATTAATTGTTGATATTTATATAGGCAGAAATCCTGTTAACCCTTTACCCAACATAACGGCCAAAACCAGCCAGCACTATTCTAAAAAATCGCCAATTAATTTTCATTTTTTGTCTCAAAAACATAGGTTATGACCCCTTATTGGAACGAGCTCATCGAGCACGTTCCAATAAGGGGTCATCACCTATGTTTTTGAGACCAAAAAATGAAAAAAAAATAGTTATTCAATAATTTTTTTGGCAAGTGTCGTCTGCTTTTCATGTTAGGTAAAGGGTTAAGACATAAAAAGCATGTCTGGCATAGTAAAAACAGAGAAGGTGGAGAAGCATCACAACACCCTTTTTCCTATGGATAATGACCATGCTAAAGCGCGTAACCTACCAACAGGTTACAATATAAGATTTTTATTTCCAGGCATGAATTTGGCTCATTTGTTTGGCAAAGAGTTTAGTGTATGACAGTTTGCCTGCACATTGTAACACTGTTTAAGAGCTTCTTGGCAATCATTATAATCTCTAAATGGACGCAAAATATATTCATCTAAAAGCTGTAAATGTTTAACCAAGACGGGTAAGGATTTATCAATGTCTATTCCCTGTATTACTTTTTGAAGAGCTTGTTTATAATCATCATCAGCTTGTGATAATGAAACAATTCCTCTAGTGAGGTCCTGTTTCAGATGGCAGCTGGAACATTTTGACAATAGATTTTTTCCATCAGATGGTACAAAGACTGGTCCAGAGCAACGAATGCATTTAAATACAGGCACATCACAAGGTATATCAGCATACTGCGGCCAATCACTCAGACATGCTTCACAACAACACAGGAAGTAATACTGATCTTTTAATACAGTTTGTCTCTCAAAGCGGGAAGTCAGTGGGTAAATAGCACCATAATTATCCACTATTTCAGCACCTTTATTTATATTCTGGAAGGCACGTACAACACATACGTCTCCATAAGACTGACGGACAACATTTGGATCACATGAGTGATTAATAAGGCTTAAAGTAGCATAGATACCAGATCCAATCTCCAGTGTTTCTGATTGGGCAAACATGTCAGGATCTAAAGCAAGTTCTGACACTTCATGAGCATTGCATGGTAACATTTGTATCTGTCGAAGAACATGTCCTGCAGCTAAAGCAAACTTTTCAGAAGATACTGACTGAATGCTTCCATTGTGCTCGGCACTTTCAAGATCATGACCATTTTCCTGACAAGCAGTACCTCCAGTGAAATAATCTGATCTCACTATACATTTGATAAAATAAATTGCACAGATGGATCTTCTTAATAAATCTAAGAACACTCTATCATCGGTATGATTCATTAAACAGTATACAGAATAATAATCATCTGGATCATAGAAACCTTGTTCATTAAATCCACTCTTCTCTCCTAACATGTTTTCTTGAAAAGATTCAAATACATGATCCTGCTGTTGTAAATACTGCCATCCAGCTTTTAAAATCATTCTTAATGCTAGATGTCCTAGTTTAAGATTTAGAGCTTGTAAGGCATCAAGATACTGACATTCTACATAATGGTAGAGCTTCCAGGACTTACTTTTACAGTCTGTACTACAATAAACAACTGCTTGGCAATGATCACAAGGGATGGGAGCTACAACTCGATTTGCACAGTGTTGACAATGGGACAAATTATATTCTGCCAGTACAACCGAAGTATATGGCTTTTCTACGATTATCACATCACCAACCGAGATATCTTTAGTTGCAATAACACATCTACCTTTCCCCTTCATCATCTTTATCCCAACATACTCAGCTGCACAAGGAAACATTGAACTTACTTTGCCAGATATCTCAGGAAGAGGTCCATGACTACTGTTCTTAATCTCACGTATTAATGGTAATGGCTTGGATTTAGATTTTTCACATCTCTCTATCTGCTTACCTATATCAGTCAATATATTATTTTTCTTCTTACCATCAAGACCAGCATCCTCCAAACATGTAACAGCCTCTTTGAAGGATAACTGTGCTTCACTGAATTGACAACGCTGAAGATAACACTTGCCTCTACGTTCTAAAATCTTGTATACAAGATGAACAGGATAACTGTTACTTTGAGCCATATCAATATCAGTAAGACAGAGCTCATAATATTTCATCTGAAACAAAACTGCAGATCTATTGGCATATGCTAGTGACAATTCTTCACCAGAGATAGGAGCAGATATGATACTTTTGGAATAACAATCTAAAGCTCTCCAATTGTTTTTACTTTGAAAAAACTTGTTACCTTCCAGTCTCCAATTTCTGGACTCCTCAGCTGACTTCTCTTTGAAGGTGGATGTCACGGATATCAGCTCATGACAAAAAGGCACATCGGTTATTTGTTTAATTCTTTCTTTATCCGTTTTCAAATTCTGAAAAGATTCCTTAAATTTTTCAAACCTGGAATTGTCCTTTAGATGGTTTATGAAATCATCTGTATATTTGTCAATCTTCTTTGACATACTGATAACATTTTTTGAATCATTTCCATTAAGCTTGCCAATCTCCATTCTAACTTCCAGCTTATAGGTAGTTTCGTTAACTGTTCTTTTACCTGAAAATATGATAAAATTCAAATTACTCTCAGACTCCAAATAGACATTCATGAATGTTAACTGGTAGTACAGTTAAAACTAGAAGTCCTGTCACGAACTGTGCGCTTATCTAGGCTTAATTGCATGTAGGAATTGCGCGCAATTGTCATCGAATGGCATCCAAAGCACGACAGGTTCTCCTGGTTACTCAGCGTAAACACAGGCAATGCTTCAGCCAATGGACCTCCGGGTTATCCGGAGGTCCATTGGCTGAAACATTGCTTGTGCACAGGCCACATGTACAGAATTTGATAGCCTTACTATGGTCATAACGCGTAGATTAACGTGCATATCGACGTGCTATTTGTGCGCATTTCATGACAGGACTTCTAGTTTTACTGTAGGCCTGCAACGATGCATCAGTTTCAATACATCACAATTCTATCACGCTGCAATGCATCGTATCATGTCAAGAGATGAATCATGATGCTGAGGTCAAAGGGATTATTAATGAAAGAACCTTGAAAAGGTTGAAAACATCATTAAAACACAATGTAACATTTTGACAGAGTATAATTTGTATTCATATTTGACTACAAGTGCACTGCCAAACAGTGGATCAATATACTGCCACCATTTGTGAAGAAGTTTTTAGTTGAAAAAAAGGTCAATAATTGCTTCAAAAATAATTGTACATTCCTGGCTTACAACCCATTAAAGTTGAATATATTGTTTTCAAGTTATTGCATGGAGAATCAAAAGTCACCAAAACTCCCAGATGGTCACCATGGCAGCCATATTGGACATGCCAGAATGCTGGTTATCAAAAGGAACCATCCTCTAGTCATGACTAACCAACCATAAAAAAATAGTATCTGATGGATGTATTGTTTTCAAGTTATAGCATGGACAAACAAGTGTTTGACCACTGAGGTGGTATTAGTCCCCTATGGCGCTTTTGTGACATAAGGTGTTTTTGTCACATAAGACATGACCACATTCAGCAGGAGTATCAGACCTGGTGGTAAAATAATTGTGGACGGTTCGGCTTGGGGACAATTCAGGTTTCATGACAACAGTCAACAAGACCTGGGGGGGGGGGGGGGGGGGGGGGGATTTGGGTAAAATACAGGTTATCAGATAGGATTTCAAATGTGAATGGAATCTAAAAATTAAGAATTGAGAGAAGTGTAGCTTGAACTATGTTGGAGGGAGGGGTGGTAACATAAAAATAGAGAAAAAACAGCTTAAAAAACACAGCAAAAATGGCCGCTATTCTGCCATCATGGGATTTTGAAAAAAAAATATTAAGCGTGCATCATCCCTTCAGAACCATTTATCCACGTACCAAATATAAAAGGTGTAGCTTAAAGCATGTTGGCGGGAGCGGTGGTAACATAAAAACAGACAGACAGACAGATCTTAGATTTTGAAAAAAGAATATTGAGCGTGCATAATCCCCTCACAACCCTTTATCCATGTGCCATATATGAAAGGTGTAGCTTGAACCATGTTGGAGGGAGGGGGTGGTAACATAAAATAGAGAAAAAAGCTTAAAAAACACAAAAATGGCTGCCATGGCGTTATCTTGAATTTTGAAAAAACAAATTGAACGTGCATCATCCCATCACAACCCTCTATCCATGTGCCGAATATGAAAAGTGTAGCTTGAACCATGTTGGAGTGAGTGGTGGTAACATAAAATAGAGAAAAAAGCTTTAAAAAAACACAACAAAAATGGCCGCCATGCCGCCATCTTGGATTTTGAAACAAAGATTTTGAGCGTGCATCATCCCCTCAGAACCATTCATCCATGTATCAAATATGAAAGGTGTAGCTTAAAGCATGTTGGAGGGAGAGGTGGTAACATAAAAATAGATGGACAGACAGATGGATGGATGGACAGATGGACAGACGGACGGAGTGCAATCCTATAGTCCCCTTACGGTTCCTGTAGGGGACTAATAAAAGTTAACGGACGGATGGACATTGATGCTGGTTATTGAAAGGAACCATCCTCTAGTCATGACTAATCAACCATAAAAAACAGTATCTGTTGGATGTATTGTTTTCAAGTTATCACGTGGGCAAACAAAAGTTAATGGACAGATGGATGGACAGACAGACAGACAGACAAATGGATGGATGGGCAAACAATGATGCTGGTTATCGAAAGAAACCATCTTCTAGTCATGACTACTCAACCATAAAAACAGTATCTGTTGGATTATCAAATGGACAATCAAAAGTCACTAAAAATCCAAGATGGCTGCCATGCCAGAATGCTGGTTATCGAAAGGAACCATTCCCTAGTCATGATTAATCAACCATAATAAAGCAGCATCTGTTGGATCTATAGCTTTCAAGTTATCGTGTGGACAATCAAAAGTCCCGGAAAATCCAAGTTGGCTGCTCATATGAGCGGCCGTATAAAAAGTACTATTTATTTATTGGTGTTTAAGGTCACATACTTCTGCACAATGGCTAATCGTGACCACAACATGGAGATAAAGTCAAGGTCAGCCAATCATTTATACCCCATGTTGCCTAATTTTGAGGACTTGCACCCTAAGCATTAGTGACTGGGTCCCATTTCACCGGTAAAAGAGAGCTTGTTTACCACAGTAAACAAGCACTGCTTCACTTCCCGCAGGGGGACTAAAAGTACGATTAACATAAATTCTTTCTTATTTTGAGCAAACCTGGAGTTAAAAATAATGTACTGAGGATATATATCTTACAAGATCAGAGCTTTTTCATGTTGTACTCACATCATGAGCAAATAATCGCGGTGAGCATCACATCAAGAACATCCGAATAATTGCAGCCCTAACTGGTAGAGTGGTAAATTATTTTTGGTTGTCAAAATTTGTTCACATATAAGGCTGCCACAATTAATCGATCGGTCACGCCAAAATCAATTAGTATTTTTCGTCAACGAATCGCTAAATTTTACCCCGTTTTAGACGTTTAATAATTAAAAAAAAATTGGATGAAAAAACTATTGTTGCTAAAGGTAAAAGGTCAAGAACGTCGAAATTAAACCTCAAGAAGATGTGAGAAGCATTTGTCGTTCATGCACATCAAAGCTTTGATGTTCTGAATTTTTGAACTGTCAGTGTAATAATCAAGACTGGCGAAGTTCGCAACGGACAACTGGTCTTGATTATTACACTGACGGTTCAAAAGTTCAGAACATCAAAGGTTTGAATGTACCTAAAAGAGGATCGTCTTCGTTGTTTACTTGAGGTTGGTCAGCTAACTTGAACTCAATTTTGACCGACTTCAAAGAGAGGGAGGGGGGGTCAAGGGTGGGGGGTGGGTGGTAAGGCTAGAGGGTGGGGGTTGTGGGGGGACTGGGGGGGTGGAGGGGGGATGGGATCATCTAGGTACGATTAATCAATTATTATCGATTATTTGCGACGATTAATTGATTCCTAAATTAAAAAATCGTTACAGCCCTATTCACATATCTTTGCCTTGTTACAATTTATGGCACTCTTCAATAAATTGTAGCAAGGCAATTCATACAGACAAAATAATTTCACTGAAAAGATATCATGCACATCCACAGAATATGAAGCATTTCTACAGAATAAAGCCCAAATATGGGCTTCCAGCAGTCAACCAGATAATTAATTTTCGGAAGGTTTTCCAGATTTGAACCCTTTCAAGCCTGGAACCTTTTATCCTGGTATAACCTGATATCTTCTATCCAGTGACGGATCCAGCAATTTTTTGGGGACACCGGTTTTTTCAACTGACGATGTCTCCAAATAACTTGAGATGTCTTAATACATATGATTAGACCACTGCATGTGTTTTGGAGTGCTTTTTCTCAACTGCATGTGCATAGATTACTACTAAATATTAGAAATAACTATTTCAAACTGGTTGATTTCAAAGTTGAATGATATTTTCCTGCAGGAATTTGGGGACATTTGGGCTCCAGAGTTTGGGCACCCATAGCTGTAACAGACATCAAATCGGCTGGATCTATCCCTGCTTCTATCCCAGTTCAATGTCATAAATTGGGAGAGTCCATATTCATTATTTGGGGGTAGACAATTAATATTTTCAATGTGCAGCCTTGGTCAATCATACAAATTGATGGAGAAACCATCTACTTTATACATCCAGGCCGTATTATGAACCTGGAATGAAAAAACAACCTATCATGTTTACAGGGTTAAAACTTGTCTTCATTCATGAGAATTGGTTTTTAATCTCGTGAAGTCCTGCTGCCAGAAGAAATTTTCAGTTTGTAAATATTACAGTTAACCCTTTACCCAACGTAACGGCCAAAGCCGGCCAGCGCTATTTACAAAAATTGCTAATAAATTTTCATTATTTTTTCATTTTTTGTCTCAAAAACATAGGTTATGACCCCTCTTTGGAACGAGCTCGTCGAGCTCGTTCCAAAGAGGGGTCATAACCTATGCTTTTGAGACAAAAAATGAAAAAAAATAGTTATTCAAGAATTTTGTTTGCAAGTGTCGTCTGCTTTTCGTGTTAGGTAAAGGGTTAAAACTAGAAGTCTGGTCACGAACTGTGCGCTTATCTAGGCTTAACTGCGCGTAGGAATTGCGCACAATTGCCATATCGAATTGCACCCAAAGAATTGAACCCATATCGAATTGCACGACAGGTTCTCCTGCTTACTCATAGCAAACGCAAGCAATGTTTCTGCCAATGGTCCATTGGCTGAAACATTACTCATGCACAGGCCATATGTAGAGATTTTGATAGCATCACCATGGTCATAACGCGCAGATTAACGCGCAGATCGACGTGCTATTCGTGCGCATTTCATGGCAGAACTTCTAGTTTTAATTGTATGTACATGTACATCATCTTTTCAGCCATCATTTTTTGGTTACCGTTTTTATGATTGTTAATATTCTAATTTTCAGATTCATTTGCCTTTCTACATGTTACCATCCATACGAACAAAGATCAGCAGTGCTTAAAATTCATGTGCGACTTAGAATCGATTCTCGTACAGAATCTCGTGAATCAACTTTGATTCTCGCTAATTGTTCATTTGATTCTCGTCATAGATTCTGAAATTGTCCTTACAGGCCTGAAGAATTTGCCATATATTTTGCTCCCACATAGTAAGGTAACACTGTGCCTTATCAGTGGTATCTAGTGAAGTCTTGGCTGCCTAAACGGGCAGCCAATATTTCACTAGAAACCATTGCTAAGGTAATGTAACTACCAAAGCAAGACCACCAAAATCATACATGTGAAAACAGTGCTCTGTATGGACAGACAAAACAAAATCCCGCCACAACTGACTGAGTTATAATGCAAAAATATTCATACAGTACACAGAAAGTGGATTGTAACAAAATCACCCTTAGAGTGGGGTTATCACCCAAAGTATCACTTTCAAATTCTGCACATATGGACAAAAAACACAAGCAATGTTTCAGCCAATGGACCTCCGGGTTTAACCCAGAGGTCCAATGGCTGAAACTTTGCTTGTGCTTGTTATAGTTTGCAACAAATTAGTAATTATTACTTGGGTGGAATCTCCACTCCATGGGTGATTTAGTGATAATACACTCTCCACGTACTGTACATAGAGTTTTCTAAGTGTAACAAAGCCCATACCATTAGTACGTATGAATGGATGAACCCCCGCAATATGTGAATCTCCTTTCTCCGCATGCTAGTCTCTCACCATACCAAAGGGCATCAAAATCTACCCACAAATGATGAGTTATAATGCAAAATGTTCATACAGAGAGTTTTCTAAGTGTAACAAGGGTCATAACTCTGGTATGCCAGCATGGAAGGAACCCCACAATATGGGGATACCCTTCTCCCCCACCCCCTCCCCAAGGGTACCCAAATCTACATATAACAACTGATGCTTGGGTTATAATGCAAAATGTTTGTATGAATGTACTGACAGATGGATGAAGCCCTCGACTAAAGTTAAACCTAGAAGTCCTGTCACGAACTGTGCGCTTATCTAGGCTTAATTGCGTGTAGGAATTGCACGCAATTGCCATATCGAATGGCAACCAAAGCACGGCAGATTCTCCTGGTTACTCAATGCAAACACAGGCCTGGAGGTCCATTATCTGAAACATTGCTTGTGCACACGCCACATGTACAGAATTTGATAGCCTTAATATGGTCATAACGCATAGATTAATGCGCATATCGACTTGCTATTTGCGCGCATTTCATGACAGGACTTCTCATTTTAACTGTATATACTTCCAAAACCTCCAACAGACCTCAGGGGATTAATAAAGAATAAATTTAAATGAAAGTGTCAATGACACTGTAGCTCAACTTGACAAACTTGAACTTGGTAAGTTATAAGTGAAATAACCAAGTTCAAAAACAATCCTATGGTAAATGTGGCCTGCAGGCCATGTCAAAGAAGAATGTTGATGCACAAATGCAATAAATTCAAAGATTGTTGCTAACAACAACAGTTTTTGATGGAAATGAAAAGAAAATCAATAGCTCCTATCTTTGTCACTCTGCATAAGCATACATGTACAAAGTTTCAAAACAACCTGATAATGAATGCGCCGTCTGGGGCATGCCAATGGAAGATGTTAATGCACAAATGTACTAAGTTTGAAGGTCATATAGCTTGTGGCAATATCTTTTTCTCACTGTTTAAGGAAATTCATAAATATACCCTGCAGAGAGTGCAAAAGGGATAAGTTGCTGCACAAATGCAGTAAGTTCAAAGGCTGGTGATAACGACAATAATGTTTTATGGAAATGAAGAAAAAAAATCAATAGCTCACATCTAAAGGTCACCCCGAACACACATACATGTACCAAGATTCAAAGTGATCTGATCATAAATATGCCCTGAACGGTGTGCCAAAAGGAAATATTGAAGCCTGACTAAACTAATTTCAAAGGCTGTTGCCAGCGGCAACATTTTGTGACAGAAATGGAAGAAAATTGATAACCCCAATATAGATATCACTCCACACAAGCACACCCAGTTTCCAAGCGATCCAATCATAAATGTGCCCTGCAGGGTGTGTCAAAGGGAAATATTGATGCATTACTGCACTAAGTTTTTACTAAGTTCATCAGAGGTCATTGTCAATGGCAACTATTTTTGACGGAAATGGAAGAAAATCGATGGCTCCCATCTAGAGGACACCCCAAACAAGCACACCAAGTTTCAAGGTGATCCGGTCAAAAATGTGCACTGCAGGCTGTGCCAAAGGGAAATATTGATGACAATTTGATGCATAACTGCACAAAGTTCATTGAAGGTCGTTGCCAGTGGCAACATTTACAGACAGAAATTGATGAAAATTGATAGCTCCCATCTAGAGGAAACCCCAAACAAACATAACAAGTTTCAAAGCATTCTGATCATAAATGTGCCCTTGCTAAACTAAGTTCAAAGGTCATTGCCAGCGGCAACATTTTTTGATTGAAATGGAAGAAAATCAATAGCTCCCAACTAGAGGTCACCCCAAACAAGTATGCCAGGTTTCAAAACAATTCGATCATAAATGTGCTCTGCAGGGTGTGCCAAAGGGAAATATTGAGGTCTGACTTAACTAAGTTCTTAGAACGTTGCCAGCAGCAACATTTTTTGACGGAAATTGAAGAAAATCGAAAGCTCCCATCTAGAGTTCACTCCAAACAAGCATATCAAGTTTCAAAGTGATCTGGTCAAAAATGTGCACTGCAGGGTGAGCCAAAGAGAAATATTGATGCATAACTGCACAAAGTTCATCGAAGGTCGTTGCCAGCGGCAACATTCTTTGATGGAAATCGATAGCTCCCATCTAGAGGTAACTCCAAACAAGCATACAAAGTTTCAAACTGATCTGATCATAAATGTGCCCTGTAGGGCATGCCAAAGGAATATATTGATGCCTGACTAAGCTCAAAGGTCGTTGCCAGCGGCAACATTTTTTGATGGAAATGGAAGAAAATCATTAGCTCCCATCTAGAGGTCATGCCAGACAAGCATGCCAGATTTCAAAGCAATCCGATCATAAATGTGCCCTGTAGGGTGTGCCAAAGGGAAATATTGAGGTCTGACTAAACTAAGTTCTAAGAACGTTGCCAGTGGCAACATTTTTTGATGGAAATGGAAGAAAATCGATAGCTCCCATCTAGAGGTCACCTCAAACAAACGTACCAAGTTTCGAAACGATCCGATAATAAATGTGCCCTGCAGGATGTGCCAAAGGGAAATTTTGATGCATAACTGCACTAAGTTCAGCAAAGGTCATTGCTAGCGGGAACAATTCTTGGCGGATATCGAAGAAAATTGATAGCTCCCATTTAAAGGTAACCCCAAACAAGCATACCAAGTATGAAACTGATCTGATCATAAATGTGCTCTGTACGGTGTGCCAAAGGAATATATTGATGCCTAACTAAACTAAGTTCAAAGGTTGTTGCCAGCAGCAACATTTTTGACGGAAATGGAATAAAATCGATAGCTCCCATCTAGAGGTCACCCCAAACAAGCATGCCAAGTTTCAAAGCAATCCGATCATAGATGTGACCTGTACGGTGTGCCAAAGGGAAATATTGAGGTCTGACTAAACTAAGTTCTGAGAAAGCCAAGTTTCAAAGCGATCTGATCATAAATGCGACCTGTGAGGTGTGCCAAAGGAAATTGTGGATGTACGTACGTATGCCCGGACATTCGTACATACGCCAACAGACGAGAAGTGATGGCAATAGCTCAGCTTGACTTTGTCAAGTTGAGCTAAAAAAGTACTACCTACCTACCCAATTTTTTCCCCCAGATTACCCCCACAGAGGTATTTTTATTTTGGCCTAAATGGGTGGTGTAGATTAATTTGAACAAAATTCAATTGTTAGGCTTTAGGGAACATATGTCCCAACTTTGGTTAAATTGATAAAGTATTTAGTCTGTGACGTGATGTGACACAATGTAACATGCATGACAGGGGTGGTTCCTATATACATGTACTCCCATATCAGGGGTATAAATTATTGAGTTTTGTTTTTAATGATCCAATTGTTAATCACCTGTGGCTGCATCAAAAGTGAAATATTCGAATGTAGATTCTCTGAATGTTTGGATGGAACAGTGAACTTGAGTGAAGTGATGAACGTTTTACAGTTCTGTCAATGGTAAAGTGAACTTGTGAACGATTCACCAGTTACGGATATTCCTATCCTTATAACTTCACCATAACCTGAACTACCTTTTCCAGGTTTGTTTTAACCCCTTAGAAACTTTTTGGAAATTACACCATTCTGGTGCAGCGATATGATATCAGATATGCTGTTTTCATCACGGGTGCACAACAAAGGTTGAGAAGATGAATAAATGATATTTGAAAACATTTTTTATAATTTATCAGATATAATTTTTTGACTCCTTAACTCTTAGAAGCCGGGAGTCAAGTTTTCTTGCCTGTGATGTAATACAGCAGGTAATCTGGCTGTGACAGTTCGGGCTGGGGGGAAATTACAGTTAAAACTATAAGTCCTGTCATGAAATGCGCACAAATAGCATGTCGATCTGCACGTTAATCTACGCATTATAACCATAGTAAGGCTATCAAATTTTGTACATATGACCTGTGCACAAGCACAAGAATAGGCAGACGACACTTGAATAGAAGCACCTGCTTTACTGTAAGTTTTTTTGAAGTATGTCAAGTTCAATAAATTCATTCTCATTCCCCGGCTTCTAAGAGTTAACTTATGCGAAACATCAGTGCTCACAGAATTAGGTACAAAATTTTAGGAAACAGAAAAATTTTAAAGCATGTGATAGATTATTAATGTAATTTTCGGTGAATTTGACCTTGAAGCCTCAGATTAAATTTTGTGATAGTCACCACCTTAAGTACATAGACACATCTGCATAGTGTTCAACCGATTACCAAAAATGGCCACTGACCGATTACTGGTTATTTGAGCTCACAATCAGCCAATTCCGATTGCCGATTCCAATTGTAATACTGAGCTCTGCTAGACAAGTCGCGGCCTGCAAAGAACTACATTAAATTGAACATAATTTACAGTGTTTACAGTCCGTTCACTACTACATGTAGATAAGTCGAGACTCGAAAGAACTACATTCAATTGAACATATTTCACAGTGTTAAACTCCGTTGACTCCTGACCAGTAAAATTACCAGTTGTGCACACTTGAGTGGTAACTGTGGCTCTCAGAGCCATGTTTACCACCCAAGTGCTCGCAACTGGTAATTTTTACTGCAACCTGAGTCAATGGAGTGCAACCTTCACTTTTCTGGTATGAACTGGCGATTGCAGTTAAGTGCGCTCAATTGTAAGCTTTACATGTCGTTTAACTTGTATATTCTGGAAGGGGCATCTAGAGAGATCAAGAATACACATTTTGATGGTTTTTCGACTTTATTGAATGGTATCACTGACATCATTTTACAATAACAATTGAACAATTGCAGAAGATAATAAAATGCGGTTTATGAATCATCACAAAATGCTTGGCAACAATCGGTTGAACCGATGTTCGAGGAGCCGTTGCCATTGTCACCTGATTGCCCACAATCGGCCAATTGTGATGGCCGGTTCACATTAATGGTTGAACACTACATCTGCAGATGACTTACGGTTTCTACATCTTTCTTGGCTGCCTATTGGGGCAGCCATCAATTTAGTAAAAACATTGTTATAATAAATGCAGCCAATTGGTTGACTTCTCAAGGAAGAATATCCTTAACCCTTTACCCAACGTAATGGCCAAATCCGACAGCGCTATTCTAAAAAATCGCCAATTAATTTTCATTATGTTTTTCATTTTTTGTCTCAAAAACATAGGTTATGACCCCTCGTTGGAACGAGCTCATTGAGCTCGTTCCAACGAGGGGTCATAACCAATGTTTTTCAGACAAAAAATGAAAAAAATTAGTTATTCAAGAATTTTCTTTGCAAGTGTCGTCTGCTTTCCATGTTAGGTAAGACAAAAAATGAAAAAAATTAGTTATTTAAGAATTTTCTTTGCAAGTGTCGTCTGCTTTCCTTGTTAGGTAAAGGGTTAAAGCCACCATTTAATTTGGTTGGTGTTCACACTTTTATTATTGATATCTTCCAGTCTACACTTTTATTTTGACTCGCACTTTTATTCAGAGCACAAAAGTAATCAACAAAGGCATCACAGAGTTTTTTTTGCATACAGAGGAAGGGGCTTTGATCCTTTGCACACGATTATTCAAAATACAGTATTGTGAATGAAAAAGTGGTCTACTTGTTGGTCACATCATGGTAAGATTGCTATCAAGTTGTGACACATTTACACTGGTTGAATTTTTATACACTTCTATGATCTTAACAGTAATAAAATGGTTAACTGGATAACCAGTTTGAAACCAATTACCTACCTAACCTATTAGAAAAACTCTCAACCGGTTATCAGAAATATTGATAGTGATCGTCATTCCAGGGTTAAAACGTAGTATACAGCTGCTGCTTCTCCACTGGGATAGATTACACCTCAAAGCTATTTTGTATATATTGAGAAATAATTGACTTTAGCATTCAAGACTTCTTTAATGATCCACAATTTCCGTGAGTAATCGCAGGAAACTATTCCGTAGTATGTATATAAACGAATGTTGTTGAGTACTCGACAACGTTCATTTGTACACACACTGCGGAATAGTTTCTGCGAATATTGCTTTCCAATCCCTATAGTTTTGATCCCATATTCGGTGAAATAATGTTCATGGATGACTGGATATTATCCGGTTATAGCTCTCGGTTAGTCCGTTGTGAAAATGAACCAACCGTTTCAGCGCTAGATCTAAATAAAATATCGCATTTCAAAAACAAAACTGAATAACAAAAACTAACAAAAAATGCATCAAAGCTGCAATGTTTTAACAATTCTTTTTTGATTTGTGGCAGGAAAGTGGTCAAAGCATTCTAACTGATTTGCCGCTGGGTCATGATGTGGTGGAAATTTGCAATGCAGAGCTTAGAACTTAGTGATGTACCGATCACTGCCATTGGCATTGGCTATTGGCCGATAACGACCTATCGGCATCAGTTCAACACTTATGTCATTACCCCAGAATGCCGATGGTCAGAAAAAAAACGGGTAGGCTACACAAGTCGGTTTGATTTAATTATTTCAATTGTATTTACAGACGAGAGTTATTGCATGGATATTAATTTAATATTCAGGCAATAACTCTCGTCTGTAAATTGCATACAAACAACTATTTTCAAAATTTTCTAACTTCATTTCACTAAAGTCAGGCCTGGCATTCTGAAAAATGCAGGAGGGCAAAAAACCGCTCTCCTCAATCAGCTTAGGAGAGCAATTAGCTTTACACAGCATTTTAAGTATCCAGTTGAACAAACTCATTGAAACTGAAACCAACAGACTACATCAGTGATTTTATTAACTTTACTAAGGTAAAGCGAAATCTCTTAGACATCTAGATGTCTCACTCAACAACTGAACACACACTTGACAAGACCTGTGTGTGTACCCAGACCTGTTGTCCTAGAAAGTCATACGCCTACCACTACCACCTTCAACCCTTGGGGGGTTGAAGTTGGTAGTGGTAGGCGTATGAGTTTCTTGGACAACAGGTCTGCTTGAATCTACAGCCACATCCTGGTGCAAGTGCTTCAAGTGACAGGATAGTAGTAATGGTAGTATATTATAGTGCCAATATTCCTTGAATAATTACCCCTCAAACTGTGATGTCAGTTGTTGAACTTGAAACTGACAGAAAAAAAAATATTGCTGTGACCCATTTTGCTTCAAATGATTGCAACTGTGTTTGGGTATGGTTGCAGCCATTACCTTTTACCACTAACCCACTTTCAAAATGAAATTACGTGATGTTATGTGACTTCGAAGTTAAATTACATTTTTGCTTTACAACAAAAATTTAATGTGACCATAATACATGTAATCTCAATCATCCCAGACCAAAATATTTAGGAGGGCAATTTTTCGCTCTCCTTAATTCTTTCAGGAGGGCAGTAAGGAGAGCTAAAAAATCGCTCTCCTGAAATTGCCAAGCCGGTAAAGATGGTGCATATCTTTTCATGCGAGAAGACATGCGGGTTAAGACAAATTTATGTTAAATCATGCCCTCAGAACAAAGATTCCCTTCCTGGTAAGAAAAATAAAAAATAATATCGGAATGCATTCTGCCTTTAAATCAGATGGCGAAATGATTGTAAAATTATTCAAGATTTGACTTTTCAATTTTCTTTCGGCCATTGTTTTACAAATTTGTGACAGTCTGACAGAGTTCCAATTGATAATACCTTTTAAATCTAGCAGACAAAGAAACAAAGCTGAAGAAGTATCTGTGCGCATGCGTTGTACAATTTGTTTATCTCTGAAACATGATGTTTTTTAACGTGGTGAAGTCGGATATTTTTCAACATTTCTTGAATTTGATGCTGTGTTTGCGTTAAAAAATGATGCACACACCTAAATAAATTATATTTGGGCTGAGTACGACAAGTAGAATGTTGATTATAGGATTTTTGTCTTCGATATGAAGTGTGAACTGAGTCGACCCAAATGCGGCCAGTTTCTTTCAGTTTTAGTCAGATGAAATTTGAACGGGTTTCTCAAAGACTGTGAGGGCCAGGAGGGCCCCGGGTCACAGTCTTACAAAGACTAATATTTATCGTGTTCTATACATCTGAACCTTCATTTTGATGTATAATTTGTAAACATTTAATTTAAATTTAAGAAATATCAGAGGTGGGAATTTCAAAATTCTCTTACTTTACTTATATAGCACCTTAAAGCTGGGAACTGCCTCTTCTGGATGCATCAACTGGGCCTATCCTGGCCTAGTTCAGCGATCCGAACGTAGTGGCTACCCCTCTACGTAGAGGGGTAGCCACTACGTTCGGATCGCTGAACTAATCCTGGCCATAATATTCAAATCGTTTTTATTCTGTACATAAATTATATTTTTACCCTACACCATATTGGATGACGTCCACGCCGGCCTTCGTGAGATGGGTCTATGACGTTTTATGGAGAATAGCAAATATCAATACATGTGGATTGCAGATGTTGCTTTTTGAGTGCAATGATAACGGTAATTCGATATGACAATTTGGAACAAATGGTGTTTCAGATTATCTTTTGTCGCTTATAACTCTTCAGTAGTTGGTAGATGATTTTTAACGTCTTGTGTGTGTGTTCTTACCAAAGCGATCTCCTATCTATTACTCTGATATTGTGTGGTCGACAGCGAATTCTCTGCGGACAGCAAAAATCAGAAACTTTCCATAACTTTTCTTATTACCACAGTTATTCCCCTTGATATGCCAACAGGTCGGAAAAACGGAAACTGGCGAGTTGGATATTTTTTTGAATTAGTGTCGGGCGTATTTCTGAAGTTTTCCTGAAAGAGTGTCGGAAAACTGAAACATCAAACTTCATTACAGCAGAACTGCAAAATAGTAAGACTTCAAATGTCAAGACTCAATTGTATCAATGTCAAGAATTATGATATGTGAGGATAACATCACCTGTGGGCCCACTATTCCTGTAAGCTTAGTCTGAAGACTGAAATCCACAAACTGTTTATTTAGTTGGTGTCTGAAAACAAACCCATGTGACCCAATTATATAATTTGTTCAAAACTTTTCAGAAAAGGATGTGAGTAAGATATACATTCACGCGGAATGCGAGACGGTTTTAATGCGAAGCGGTTTTTAAAATGGAGGGGCGCTGAATGTGTGTAAGCCTATGTGTGTGTGTGTGGGGGGGGGGGGAGTAGGTACCGCCCGCTCCCTAAAATTTTCGCTGCCCCCCCCCTCCCCAAATGACACAATTCAAGTTTTACATCACCTAGAGCCCTAAATATGGTCTTCAATAGAGGGCTACACAGCCCAATAGACACTAGCACTATTTCACCCCTTTGACTACAATATAGTCTAGCGCTTCTCGTGGTTCTCAAAATTGATCAAATGTCGAGTTGAAAACCCTCCCCATATTTATTTATTGGCGTTTAAGTCAATGGCTATATCGTGACAGCAACGCATGCGTGAAGTCAATTTTAGTCAGTCGTTTTTATGTATGCTACCCACAGTACAGGACTCGTAAGATGGGCATTGATTATCGGGCCCTATTATACCAGTAAAACAGATCTTGTCTACAGCAGTAAATAACTAGGGACAGAAGTCATCCCACTCTCTACTACACAAATCTTCCTCCTCTTCCGGTTAAGAGTTGTTCTGGTGTAATATCCATCTGGAATGAGGCATTCGTTAGCGTGTATAATTAAAACTTTCAACCTTTGAAAATGACGTTTCAGAGATATTTGTCCTTGAAAACTACCAGCACTCCTAAGTGAACTTCGGAGGACAAGACGATTTTCTCGCAAAGAGCGTACTGATAATTTCGAAGTGACTTTGTCACTCAGCCCAGTTTCAGTTTCACACCACTAAAATTGGACTTTGAATCGAAAGGTGGGCGGTTCTTCGATGACAAGCGGTAACCGCGTTGTGTCCTTGGACAATACACTAAATCCTGATTGCCCAAGTGGGGAGGGGGATGGCAGCGGCACTATGTACTAAGGCACGTGGCGCACTTGTCTTCAACCGCTGCTTCTGCAGAGTTAGTAAGTTGGGGTGTCTTGGCAGTTGTCCCACGATGCTTGGCGGTTCTCCCCTGGGTACTCCAGTTTTTTTTTCCAAAAATAAAACTGTTCGACACAACGTAACCCAGGCCAGTGAAAGTATCGTTAACCCACATAAACAAACAAATAAACAAACAACGCGTCTAGAAGACGCGACTTGCGAAATAAAATTTTGAATAACTAAACAAAAAAAATTTTTGCTTCCAACACAGAGCGTATGATCCCTCGTTAGAACGAGCACGTCGAGTTTGTTTCAAAAAGGGGTCATAAGCTATGGTGGGAGGCAAAAATTGGAAAAAAAAATAATAAAATATGAGTGGCAAGTTTTGTATATGTCGCCGGCGGTATATTACAGTTACTGTATACAGTGTTAGGAGCAAACCCACCCGATCAATTAAAATCACATTTGATGTCCATGCTTCACAGTCTCCACCCAATCTGTCATAAAAAGGTACGTCCCTTCAATTCTTGTGGAAGACTCACCCACCTCTACTATTTAATGCAATGAAGTATTTTGGTCTCACGTCTCCTTTGCATTCTTTTAACGCCTTTAAAAGAACACCATTGCATGTCCTCTTGTTCTGTATTCTTCAAAATCAACGCCCTTCTCTATTACTTTCTCTCGTGAAATTCTGGCGCTTGCTTCCATATTTTTATCAATTCTTTCAGATATGAATCGCCGAAGAAATTAACATTTTTCAAGCACAAGCAGTGTGTTAGAGCAAAGATAAGTATTGAATTCACTGATAAACGAATCCGGGACATCTGCCCCCTGAGTTCCAATGTGTTCTATGTGCTTACTGGCACATAGAACACATTGGAACTCAGGGGACGATCTGCCTTCCCGACAAAAATTACACAATCGGACATCTGCCCCCATAGATGTTTGTAAGGTAGGACATCTGCCCTCTCACAGGTTCCGCACCCTCCCATGGTTTGTATTGTTATGAATAGGTAAAACAGGTGAGTACTCACTTTGATGGAGCTTGTGTTTATATTAACCCTTTCCTAACACAGTATTTTTAAAAAACGAATTAAATTTCACATTTTTGGAAAACAAATTTCACAAGTTTGATATAAAACCATACAAATATGGATATAATTAGAACCAGCTCGTGTTTATTTAAAAAAGGCATGCTGATACAGCTTGTATTTGTATAACAGACTGTTCAGTGAACATGTCCTATATACAAAACAAACAAACAAACAAACAAACAGTTTTCATAAATAGGAAAAACACTGGGAGGGCAGGTGTCCCAGGTGAAAAAAACCCAGTAGGATAGGTGTCCTAGGTACAAAAACGAATCCGGGGGGGGGGGGGGGGGGGCAGATGTACCTTTCTGTTAATTTTAATGGGAGGGCAGATGTCCGAGGGGCAGGTGTACGCATCCCCCGATGAACGCCAGAGATGAACTATAAGTCATTTAACAACCGCGAGATAATGGGAGGGAAATGTCCGAGGGGGCAGGTGTAAATATCCCCGGATGAACGCCCGAAATGAACTATTCATCATGACCAGATGTGCAAGATGGAAAAAGTTCACCCAGGAGGCAGATGTTTGGGCCGGACACGAGGCTGCGCCAGATGAGATTAGTCCATCTTACACAGAATGTCAAGATGGATAATTTTTCTTCCACTCAAAGAGCCTCGTTTTCATCATCCAATCAAACAAGACTATATATATTTTTCACAATGCTCTTATTTATTGGTGTTTAAGGTCACATACGTTTGCGAAATGGCTAATCGGATCGCAACTTAGAGATAAAATCAAGTTCAGCCAATCGTTTATACCCATGTTGTTCATTTTAGGGGACTTTCACCCAGGCAGTGGTGACCTGATCCCATTTTACCAGTAAAATAGAGCTTTCTGACCACCGTAAACAAGCACTGCTTCATTTCCCGGGGTTCCCAAGGAGGACGCAATTATTTTACCATTTCCCATACCTGCAGTATCTCTGGGGTTTGTGGATCGTGGACCATGTGTGTAACATTGGCATCCACCCAAAGACACACAGCAGACCAAAGCAGCGACAGTGGAACATTTTTGAAAGTGTGTGTGTGTGTGGAGGGGGGTGGGGGGTGGTAAAATAGGGCACTATTTTATACCGAAATTCACACGCGCGCTGAATTTCGGTATAGTATAATAGGTATCACAGAACTAAATATTTCCCCATAGGCCACCACAATAACGTTCAGGCTAAAGAAAATATGATCGCATCACTTTAATTTTGGCTTCAAATATCTTTGTCAAAATAGCCCTTCAGACAACCTTTTCTGACCCGAAAACAGGGGGTCATGCAACAAATAAGAGAAAAAACTAACACGAAGTACCGGTCACGTCCACATATTTTTCAGGGAATTCCCCACGAAAACACACAAAAAGTAAACTGTATTTTTTAGGTCTAAAAGTTATCAAATCACCCCTTTTTATCAGGAATATTCAACAATAATGCAAGATGTCAATAGAATGTTTCAAACGTTTATTGAAACAGTATATTTTCCCAAGTCTGTTTATTTTTAGAGACTGCATCATTTCAAGGCGGGTAACTCTAATTCGAATATTTAGTTCAGTGATACCTATACCGTTTATTGTACAGTGGTACCCTGTTAATTGAATAGCTACTTTACCAATGAAAATTATTCAATTAACAGGAGTATTCAGTTAGCAGGGATTGTGTCACTTTCATCTATTCTAGAGATAAGCTTAGCATTTATTCTATATCTTTTTTGACAGAGCTCCATTAAACAAGATATAATAGATTAAATGCCTGTGTTGGATGTATTTATTTATTGGTGTTTAAGGTCACATATTTCTGCACAATGGCCAATCATGACCATGACAGTTTTACGGGTGGAGGAAGCCGGAGTACCCTGAGAGGACCACCGAGCAACTGTCAGCTCCCCAACATACCAACTTCACACAAGCAGGGTTAGCATTGGTTGAAGACAGGTGCACCATCGACGTGCAGTACGCCTTAGTACACAACGCCACCGTGCCCACAAGAGGGCAATGGGGGTGAAGTGTCTTGCCCAAGAACACAACGCGGGTGCCGCAGGTGGGATTCGAACCGAGGACCTCTCGGCTTGCTGCCTGCACCTCTACCAACAGAGCCACCGCGCCCCTGGATGTACTGAGGCCATATAGGTATATAAACAAAGGAAACCTTGGGAGGGTCAAGTAATTTCTCGACAGGTTGCGATATTTTTAATTCAATTAACAGGAGTTTACTCTATAACCTATATTCAACTAGCAGGTCAAATTTGTTCTGGAAGTATGGTAAATAGTTTTGTATTGGGCAATTATATTCAATTAATAGGGTTATTCTGTTAAGAGATGTCCAATTGAGTGGGCTCCACTGTCCAAACACGTTCAAAGGGGACTAATTCAATGCTAATCAATGCAATTGCACAATATGGAAAATGGACACCAATTTCAGATTAAATTTGGATCACGGCGGAATGGCGAGTGCTTCATCGAGAACGTACTAAGAAACTATATATAGCGAAAACTGTGCTGTGAGGTTGTACACCTAGCTGGATAAACTTTTTGTGTACAACCTCTTTGCTTGCTATCACAGTCAAGGAAAATTCGATACTTCTACGATCAATTTATCAATATACTTCTACGATCAATTTATATACTTCTACGAGAACATGAAACTTCTACGATCAATTTATATACTTCTACGAGAACATGAGATATTCATGTTCCTAATTTATATACTTCTACGAGAACATGAGATATTCTGTGTAGGCATTTTTCTTTTATGGAGACGGGGATACTGTTTGATGAAAATTGCGGCGGGGCGCACCGCACCCTCTCCCCTCATTCCGCCGCCTCTGGACCAAGCATTCAAAATCCCTGCACGTTTTAAACTTTTACTCTCTTTTAGTATTTATTGTCCGTTTTCTCTGATGCTACACGTCTTGCTTCTAAAAACAGTTATTCGTGGTGTCAAATACTCTGGGGCTCTTGAGAAAGATCAGTTTTCCCACCACACTCCACCAATAAGGTTTCACGGAGTGTCGGTTCTAATATAAATAGTGGGCTTTCTTGGGTACAGTGATAATTAGTTATTTTTATTTTACAAATATCTAATCAGTGTATGAGATTTGTTTAGGAATGTGGCTGGGCCATTTTCGATTCATTAATATCGCACCCAAAGATGGTTCAGCCTACTCAAAGAAATCCAAAATTGAAGCTGTCGGTCATAGCCTTGACTGTGATAGCAAGCAAAGAGGTTGTACACAAAAAGTTTATCCAGCTAGGTGTACAACCTCACATCACAATTTTCGCTATTGATTGTACAGAAAAGTACCAACGACAAACTAGTATTATTCTGTCAGAGTTTAGAGATGTAATTAAGGGACCTGCTTATAAAAAGTTTTTTATTCACGGCATCTCCGACAGGGATCGGGTACTTACCAAGCAAGATGCAATCCACTGCCTTCTACAAGCTCACAGTTTGAGTGTGTGCTGGTTCCTAGCAAGCAAAGTTTCTTAAATTGTTCTGGCCACCCAAGTAAATATCCTAAATTCAGGAAAAATCCTGAAAGCTTACTCTCCTGGTCAACAGTAGAAAATCAGTCAAAAAATTAGGAACAAGCAGCACCTTTCTTCTGATATTTCCAGTCCTGAACAAATTGGGCGCACGATCATTTCGATTGCCTGTCTATTGCCTCACAATAAATAATAGACTCTAGTTCTTCAACTAATAATAAGTTTCGTCGAATAACCCAGGGGTTTTATTTTTCTCCAGAGCCGTGATCTGTTTCATAATGTCGAAAACAAATCTAGTGCTCTTTAACATGGGCGATTGAATGCCGGGATTAAAAGAGCTCTCTTCAACAATGTATTACACTTGGCATATGATCAGCTTACTGACAAAAAACTAATGTAGGAAGCACATCTAGGTTTTTGCATGAGCCCACATAAATATACCAGTGTTACATGTACATCGTCTATCTCCTGCTTATAAAAGTCCAACAATGTTATCTGACAAGAGACCTCAATTTTAATTTGTTCGGGCCTGTAAAACCATCCAGATGTATTCACGTTTCAATGCAGGAAGTCCATAGTTAGAATGCATTGTAAAAATTGAAGCGCCAAATTACAGGTCTGTTGACAAGTGCTGCAATCACTATTTTGACATACCATAAGTATTATCGAGACTGACTGAAAGATCCATCCACAAATGTTTCACCGAGGCCTCTCATTCGACCCAGAGAACATACTTCACCATTAAGTGAAGTGAAAATAGGACCCAATCACACTAAAGTAGACCTGGATGTTCACTCTACAAGGTCTATTGGTTTGCCTCGAAATAATACAAAAATGCACGGCCTGTAATAAAGGTTCTTAAAGCTGAACATAATAATATTTATGAAGTCTAGGGCATAGGTGCCCTTAATAGAGCAAGGCAGGTATGAACAAGGCTAAGTTTGACTTTTTTCTTATGTTGTGATCATGATATAGCCATAACTGACCTTAAAACCCAATTAAAGGCACAAACAACATTAAAAATTAATAATTATGATCACATTCTATGATGCAATGCAGTGGGCACAACTGCGGAGAACAAGACTGCATGAATGCCAGATGGTTCCTACTTTTCAATTTTCTCCCTGAGGAGAGGTTTACCAAAACCCAATCCACAACAAGGGATTTATTTATTGGCGTTTGGACAATTGTTTATGCCTATGCTGCCCACTTTATAAGGCTTTCACCCCAGGCACTGGAAACCGTGTCCCATTTCACAAGCAAATAACTTGTTTACCACAATAAACAAGCACTGCTCCATTTCCCAGGTGTTCCCACGGAGATACACCAGGGGAAACCCCTTCCCATCTTAGCTGTTTCCCATGCACATTAAACTAAGAGTGTAATGGGTATGGGAGAAGGAAAACTTTGTTGAAAGGCCAGGGCCAGATTTGCCCCCCCCCCCCTGATTTGGTGAAATTAACCACACTCTCATGTAATCTCTGGTGCCACTTATTAATCAGTTACTGAAATTCAACTTCATATTATTCTCAAACTAAATAACCCTTTCAAAAAAGGTTACGAAATCTATGCGTAAATAAAATAGTGCAAGATAGATATTTCGTATCAGGTGCCCCTGTGATACATACTGCATTCAGATAATTATGGAACCAATATAAACTGATTGTACGATAAAAGCCAAGATCTCAATGTTGAAAGTGTTGACATAAGAGTAAATTTCCAATCTCAATGCAAGAGAAATACTGCTCCTTGACCAGATGGTAAAAAATACATGAGCACAAAACACTAACTGTATAATGTAAAATAATTTTATTCATACTATTCAAATAATAAATATACGTTCTGAGAACCAAAGAATGATAGAATAACTTAACATTTGTGAAAACATAAAATGCAACCTAATAACAACAAATGTATAAGGAAAGAAAATAAATCACATTTTTTTTATTTGAAGAAAACATACAGCCCCGAGACAGTCTATAAACAAAATAACATCCCACCTCAATCCTTTCAACCCATTATGCATAAATCTTTGTGTAAAGAAAAGGTTGGCTGTCAATAATTAGTCAACAAAGTAAACACCAAACTGAGAGGATTATTATTTATTCATTTATTTATTGGTGTTTCAGGTCACATATTTCTGAACAATGGCTAATAGTGAGCAGAATGTGGATATAAAGTCAAGTCCAGCCAATTGTTTATACCCATGTTGTTCATTTTAGTGGACTTCCACCCTGGGCATCAATGACCTGTTCCTATTTTATCAGAACACCAGAGCTTGTTTACCACAGGAAACAAGCACTGCCTCACTTCCTAGGGTTCCCATCGGGAGGGAAGGAGGATCAGTAATAATTTTATCTTACAGCCCAATAGGGCTGTAAGATTAAATAATTACTGAACCTCCCTATAAATACAAAATAGCCAACCATTTCCTTGAAGAATAATTTAAAACTTCAGCCCTATAGGGTTGCTGAATTCAATAATTATTGAACCTCCCTACAAATACAAAATAGACTTAACCATTTCCATGTAGAATAATTTAATACTTCATCCATGTAGGGCTGTAGGATTAAAAAAATTACTGAACCTTCTTATAAATACAAAGTAAACTTAACCATTTCCTTGTAGAATCATTTAATCCCACAGTCCTATAGGGCTGTAGGATTAAATTGTTACCTAACCTCCCTACAAATACAAAATAGATTTGACCATTTTCTTCTAGACAGTAGAGCATAAGACCAAGCCTGGAAATAAGTAATCTGTCATTTACAGATGGAGCTCCACAGTGGGTGAATTTGCTGATGCTATCCCATACAGCAGGCTAGAATCACCCAATATAGCCTCTAGGTTCCGTTGGTTTATAAAAGAGACCTTGATTCCAACTGAGGTTCACAGAAGGTAAATTTAGTGATGCTACCCTGCTCTGTAGGGTAGCATCACCAAATTCACCTCCTGGGGACCTCACTCTGCAGATGACAGTCTCCTTATTTCCAGGCTTGCATAAGACTATACCATTAAAGGCACTAGGGTTAATAGGATTGAGCATTTGGGACTTAGCTATGCAAACTTTAGAAAGGTAAAGTTGATGGCCCATTTTCAACAACATCACTTGGAGTTCATCTTTTTCATTTGACCATCTCCTTTCCGATTTTCTGTGCAGCTATAATATCAATTGATAACAAAATCAAAAAAAGTTGTATCGGAATGATGGACGATTGTGAAAAAACATATAGTTTTTTCTCTTTACTGAACCCTTTTTGGATGATTTTCTGAACAAATGAGGTTTTCTTGTGTTTTTGATCAAAGCAAGTCAGGGCTGCTGGAAGGCAGTCATGACGTTAATAAAAATTTGTGTTATTGATCAAAGCAAGTCAGGGCTGCTGGAAGGCAGTCATGACTTTAATAATAATATGCTGAAAATTCAGAGAGGTCACAAGTTGATGCTGGTTTGTAAAATTGGGGATGAGTTGATGATACAGGTCTGTAAATTTGGGAAGAACTATCATTTCATTCCTCTGATGTATGGGGCAACTGTAATTTCTGATTAAACTTAACCCTTTAACCAATGCAGACAAAAAAAAATTCATTGTTTTAAATATTATTTTTTCTAATTTTTCAAAACGTTTTATCATATGATCTCTCATTAGTATGAGCTGATTGTGCCTGCTCCAATGAGGAGTCACATGATAAGGTTTTGCTGAAATTTAAAAAAAAAATTTCTAACTGCTCCTGCTGAATTTTGTATATTACGTAGGCGGAAAGCGTGCAATTCGTTACATAAGTAGTTGGGGATTAACTTATGTTTTACAGATCTTCAACTTGCAGATTTACTTGTCAACACCATCACTTTCTGAAATATTATTAATCATACTCATCAAGCAGGGACTTAAAAAAAAACAAACCCAAAACATTTGATTAAATGTGCCCATATTATACTAATACCTATTTCAGTAGCAAGAGAAATCCTGTTCTGGATAGGAATACCAACCAGCAGCAAGCAAGGAATTAATCATATGCCTCAAAAACATAACAGATGACTTATTTTTGGAAAGACCTCCACAAGCTTGTTACAATGAAGGAATGTAAGCCATGTTTTTGAGGCAAAAATTAAAAAAATATCAATTTGAAGAGCAATCTTTATGAATAGATTAAGACAGTTATGGCCATTACGTTCGATAAATGGGTTATAACTTTACCTAATGAATCGGCCAAATCTGCCCACATAATTTACAAACTGAGTGCTTGTAATAAAAAAATTATTAAAAAAAAAACAACAGAACCAGATCATGTGACCCCTCATTGGAACAAGCTTATTCCAACAAGGGGTTGTAGACATTTTGTGAAAATTTTGAAATATTTATTTATTTATTGGTGTTTAAGGTCACATATTTTTGCACAATGGCTAATCATGACCACAACATGAGTATCAACTCAAGACCAGGGGTGAGCGTTAATAAGCCATGCTGCCCAGTTTAGAGAGGGTTTGCACCTCCCAAGCATTGGTGACTGGGTCCTATTTTACCAGTAAAACAGAGCCTTTTACCGCATTGAACAGGCACTGCTTCACTTCCCGGGGTTCCGGTGGGGAGAAAATTTTGAAAAAGAAATATAATTAAACAAATTAGAATATCATGTGCATTGGGTAAAAGGTTAACAAGATGAATCCATAGTTTCTCTCTACACTTATAAAAGCTTTCATGATCATTTCCTGTTCAACCAATGTTTTCTTGATGTTATCAAACCTATCCTTTGCTGCTGTGAGGAAGCCATGGCTTCAATTGTTAACAAAAATCAGGAAAATTTGGAGAATAGATAATACATGCACAGTTTTAACAAAATAAATTTAGATTTCATCTCTTCTCTTAAAGAACTTTTCCCAATAATCTACTTTGACCTAATATTTTTATATAGAGATTATTACCATTATGTGGATGTACAAAGTATGTATCCGAGTCGAGCTCCGGGTTCTAAGGGCAGATCACAATGAGTCGAAGGCAAGTCGTGATCTACCCTTAGAACCCGGTGCAAGACTCGGATACATATTTTGTACATCCATATAATGGTAATAATCATTTTATCTTACAATATATTGGGGATAAGTCAAGAATGTAGACGAATATATAACGGACTATTTATTCGTACCGATGAACAAAAAGAAAAAAAAATGGAACTCACGCGAAAGGAACATGCTTGTATCTGACCCCTGATACAAACATCTGTATCAGAGGGTCAGATACCCGACAGTTGCAGAGTTAATACAGACAAAATACATGTTGACTGTAAGATAAAATATGTTATCCAATGAAGTCAAAGTTTCCTTGAGGAAGCCATGACTTCTTTTGGTAACACAATCAAAATAATTCAAATATGTTGAGTAGAAGATAAACCTTTAACAATTTCAATTAAAAGTCCATCCATCCTGATCCTTCTATTTATTTATTTATTTATTTATTTATTTATTTATTTATTTATTTATTTATTTGTGTTTAACCCTTAAGGGCCTGGAGATTTTTAAACATTTTCACTATACTTTGAAAGTCTACCTCCTGTGGCTTTGCAGTTGTTTCTAGTCAAGTCTTGGCTGCCTACAGATGCAGCCGAGACTTGCCTAGAAACAACTGACAAGGTACTTAGAAAACAAGTTTTGAGTTTACCCAAACAATGCATGTTGGGACACTTGTCCGTTTGCATTAAAAAGTTATCAAAAGTCAGAATTAGGCTATTAAGGGTTAAGGTCACTTTCAGAATCTTTCACTATCTCATGACTGCAACATAGGTATGAAGTCCAAGTTTAGCCAGTCGTTTATACCTATGCTGCCCACGTTAGAGGACTTCCTATTGAGGCATTGGTTCTGAGTTCTATTTTACCAGTAAAGCAGTATTGCTTGCCACATTGAACAAGCACTACTCCTCTTCCCAGGGTTCCCAAGGGGACTTCATCTATTTACCAACAAGCTTTCACGCATGAGTTTCTTACACCCAATATTTTCTTACATTTGTTATCATAATTACTGCATACAGAGTCTGCCACTGGTAACTTTGCATGTGGATGGCAGATATTCTTGCCGAGGACCAGCGAGGACAAGAAATTTCTTGTCACTAAAATAAGTAAAATTTGAGCACATTTAATCATATTTTTCACCTGCAAACTGTGTCTACTTTTTTACCAGGAATTTCTTGAGTCAAATTTTCTTAATTTTTTCTTCAAATCTATTCATGGCTGCTGTAAGTTGTGGAACAATATTTTTTAACCCTTTACCTAACGTAACGGCCAAAACCGGCCAGCGCTATTCTAAAAAATCGCCAATTAATTTTCATTATTTTTTTTCTCAAAAACATAGGTTATGACCCCTCGTTGGAACGAGCTCATCGAGCTTGTTCCAACGAGGGGTCATAACCTATGTTTTTGAGACAAAAAATGAAAAAAATTAGTTATTCAAGAATTATTTTTGCAAGTGTCGTCTGCTTTTCAAGTTAGGTAAAGGGTTAAATACTCAGCATGTTAACAGTTAAGCCCTGAGAAAGGTTCAGTCAAGAGGGGAGCTGATACATATTTCAATAAGACACCCCAATTCTGACAATTTTCATGTTACATCACACTGAATGCATATTAATGATAATTTGATAATTATCTTGTGCTTTACATCTCAACAAAGTTATATCATGACACTAAATGAACTTTTGATTTTTTTCATCTGCATGTCAACAAGCAATAAAAATCTGAAAATCTCTCATACAAAATATACACATACAAAATGTAATTTTCAGATCCGACAGCAAGTGATGCTTCAACAATCCTTTAACCCTTTACCTAATGTAATAGCCAAAACCGACCAGCGCTATTCTCAAAAATCGCCAATTAATTTTCATTATTTTTTTCATTTTTTGTCTCAAAAACATAGGTTATGACCCCTCATTGGAACAAGCTCGTCGAGCTCGTTCCAACGAGGGGTCATAACCTATGTTTTTGAGACAAAAAATGAAAAAAATTAGTTATTCAAGAATTATTTTTGCAAGTGTCGTCTGCTTTTCAGGTTAGGAAAAGGGTTAATCAACAAAACTCCCCCCTTACAATGTATGCCTCACACAGTTTGTTGAAGACCAAAGCAGTAAGTATTTACTAAATGTCAACAATATTAAAATTTGTTATTTTTTATCCAAATTTCTACAAAATCATATCACGTGACCGTGATCACGTTCCAATGAGGTGGTCACATGATATGGTTTTGTTGACAAATAGTATTTTTTCAACTTCTCAATTTGTAAATTACATATGCAGATTAATGTTAATTGAATATTTAACTGTCAAACCAGCTATTCAATTAACAGGGTTCCACTGTATTACAGCTCAGCATTTTGGTGTCAATACCGAAGACTATATCAACATTGTAATTCCAGTAATCAAGGCAAACGAAAAATCGGTTGCTTTATTTGTTTCAAGGTAAATGATAAGGAAATAAAATGATCGTTCACTCAATTTGCACAAGTCTGCATTTTTATCCCAAAACATACTTTAATCATTTATTAATCATTATTAATCATTTAACCCTTTACCTAACATAGCGGCCAAAAACGGCCAGAAAATTAACCAACATAAGGCTACCACAGCTCAAAATATCTCTGAAGTTTCTCAATAAAACCATACAAATATGGATATCATTAGAACCAGCTCGACGAGCTGGTTCTAATGATATCCATATTTGTATGGTTTCATTGAAAAATTGTGAAATTTGTTTTCGAAAAATGCGAAATTTAATTTGTTTTTTAAAAATACTGTGTTAGGTAAAGGGTTAATCATGCTGAAGTCAGAATACTGAAATTTCTAGCTCCAAAATTTTCCCATAATACAACTCAGAATTTAACCAATTTAATCTTGTTTGACAGATTAATGAACTCTGGCAAACAAGATTGAATTGGTTAAATTCTTGGTCTTGCAGCTTGAAATTTTTTATGTTTTGACGCCAGTTCGCAAAGGGTTACGATTCTGTTTTGGTATAAGCTGCTTGTTCAGACCATTCTGATGAGGTGTTGTAAACATTTGGGAGGAAAGAGAAATGCCAGTTATCTCGTAACGGAATTGGGTTATTTCCTTCAAGAATTATGCTTAGTTTCTCTATAAATGATTTGTCACAAGAGAAAACATATCCATCTTGTCCTAATGAGGCCTCAAAAGGCCGCACAAAGTAGAGATTCTGTTTCTCAGGCCATTTTTTGTAAAATTGAATGCGGGCGGGCAGGCGGTCATTTTTTTATTTTATATTTTATTTTTGTAATTATTTCTTTGCCATCAAAAGTTCATGTTCTTAGTTTGTTTTAGGCCCCATAAGCTACAAAATAGCATGGGGGCTGATGTATTCCAAGTGACCCTTCGATACTTAGCTCTGTAAATTGTGTAAGATAAAGGGTGCATGAAATATTTAAAATGTATAGAATGAACCAAATCTATAAACAAAAGCCATTTTAAAACAAATAAAACAATAAACAGTGTATTTGATAAAGTAATTAGCAATATAGATGCCATCACCGCTACGTTCTTCTCTAAAGTAGTATAGGTTGGAGCCATTTGAAAACAAAACTACTGTGCACAATCAGCATTTCATATGTGATGGTCATTTCCAAAAATAAAGCCGGTCTTCTTGTCGGCTATTTAAAAATATAGCTCTACATTTACATAATAAATTATATTTACAATTCAACATTTAATTTTAAAAAACGAAAACACTGTTCTAGAGCTTCAGGTAAGATTTGGTATGAAGGGTATTGGCCAGGCTAGTCTTCATGGAAAATCCAGTGTTGCAAAAAATCGCTCTACAGTAAGTGGAGAGTGTATTATCACTAAATCACCCACAGAGTGGAGATTCCACCTGAGCAATAATTGCAGATTTGTTGCAAAGCATAACCAGCACCAGCAAAGTTTTAGCCAATGGACCTCCGGGTTAAACCCGGAGGTCCATTGGCTGAAACATTGCTTGTGTTTTTTGCCGATATATACAAAATTTGAAAGTTATAGCTTGGGTGATAACTCCACGGGTGATTTAGTTACAATCCACTCTCCACGTACTGTACATGTCAAATAGATTATGTGGGTTCTACATGGAATGCTTTCGTGCCAACCATTGCCAATAAACTGTTGTTGAGCATGTTTTGATTTTTCACAAACCTCCCAACCCCAGTGAGGGTCAATGAACAAGAAGTCCTGCTTGGATTCCAGGCAGAACTTCATGCCAAATCGGACATTACTGGATTAAAAGAGTTTGTAAAAATTCAAACAATTTTCCTTGTGAGAACAGATACTATAGATGCAAAACTGAAATACATGTAATATCATTATAGATAATACAATAATTAATACATTCATTTTGGAGGGCACTGCAGTTTATTGATAACCCAACAGGAATAATTAACAGCCCAACTTGCCCTGGACAGATCAGACATAGTAAATTTACTTTTTTCAGTGAAGGTTCAAGATCAAAAGCAGGTCGAATGCCAATTCTGTTTCACCCTTTGCGAAGGGAGCTATCAGAACATCAAATATAATGGCAATGTTGAAAACAGTTGAAACTAGGTTTGCAAAACATTCTTACACAGGATTAAAATTGTGAGAGCAGTATACAAGCAAAAACCTTGTTTGCGGCAGATTTCCATCACCGATTTACCCATAGCTCTTTCACCTGAATGAGTAGTCAGTTCAAGGGGTTTTCTAGGACAGTCCTTGTACAGTATGGGTGCCGTGGACTGGTCACTTTCCAGGGAGGGGGGTGGGGTGGGGGTGGGGGAGGGCAATATTTTCACAGATGTAACAAGAGCAACGCGAAGCGTGGCATATGCCCCCTCCTGCAATACCATAGATAGCATTATGCTATCAAAAGCATAACATGTGCCTGCAGCAATCTGTACTAATATAAACAAACATGGCAAAAATTATTTCAATCCAACGTATGATGACAGAGCCAGAGCAGTAAATGCTCATGCGAAGAAATTAATTCTACTGCAGGATCTGTTCCCCCATGCTGAGGAACAAGCATGGTAAAAATTATTTGAATTCAATGTATGATGACAGAGCTAGGGCAGCAAATATGTTGGATGGACACATTTTTCAATAATGTATGATGACAGAGCTAGAGCAGCAAATATGTTGGATGGACACATTTTTCAATAATAATCCCCTAAGCTGAACAAGGGAAAATAACTCTGTAAATGTTTATGCGAAGATGCTAATTCTGCTGCAGGATCCGTTCCCCCATGTTGATGGACAAGCATGGCCAAAATTATTTGAATCCGACAAATAATGACCGTGCTAGAGCAGCAAATATGTTAGACGGACACATTTGTGTTACGCACGAACATACGCAGCTCTCCACTAGATACTCTCTCCGACCAAGTCAGGGGCATAATAATATTAGATTCTAAATCCTAATGAAAGGAATAATCATCAAAAATTTAATTAATGAAGCATCGGGTACAGTGGATTCCTGTTAATTGAATAGCCACTTTGCCAATGAAACTTATTCAATTAACAGGAGTATTCAATTAACAGGGATTGTGTCGGTTTCCTGTATTCTAGAGATAAACTTAGCATTTATTCTATTATATCTTGTTTGACAGAGCTCCATAAGCTCCGTCAAACAAGATATAATAGATTAAATGCCTATATTGGATGTACTGAGGCCAAACAGGTCTACAACCAAAGGAAAACTGGGGAGAATCAATTTCTCAACATGTTGCAAGATTCTTTATTCAATTAACAGGAGTTTACTCTATAACCTATATTCAATTAACAGGTCAAATTTATACTGGAGGTATGGTAAATGGTTTTGTGGGGGGAAATTATATTAAATTAACAGGGATATACAATTAAGAGATATCCAATTAAGTGGGCTCCACTGTACAACCCGGTGCTTCAATAATTAAAATTTTGCTTATGATGATTTTTATTACCTGGTAAATGCATGCATGGACATTAGTTTATCTAATCTTTGTTGTGTTCTCATTGTCACATTTCTCCCTTATTGACTCGACCAGTGGATGAATCAATAAAGGAGAAAATGTGACAATGAGAACATTGTGTATTTGCCACTATGCCAGATAGAGTAAGAGACGAGAGTCCATAGGTGTCACTAGTCAATTTTTCTCTCATTAGGATATTTTGATCAGTTTATGCACAAACATTACAAAACCGTTTGGCCGGTTTTGGTGAGTCTGGGGGCGCGGTGGCTCAGTTGGTAGAGGTGCAGGCTGCAAGCCGAGAGGTCCTCGGTTCGAATCCCACCTGTGGCAACCACGTGTCCTTGGGCAAGACACTTCACCCCCATTGCCCACGTGGGGGCACAGTGACGTTGTGTACTAAGGCATACTGCATGTCAATGGTGCACCTGTCTTCAACTAATGCTAACCCTGCTTGTGTGGAGTTGGTATGTTGGGGAGCTGACAGTTGCTCGGTGGTTCTCTCTGGGTACTCCGGCTTCCTCCACCCGTAAAACTGTCACAGTCATGGTTAGCCATTGTGCAGAAATATGTGACAGTAAACACCAATATATAAATTATATAATTTGGTGGGTCTGGCAGTTCAGTCTTTTGGTTAGCCACAAAAACCAGAACCAAACCAGAAAACCGAAAACCCATCTTCAGCAGTCAGTGTTAAAAGTTTACTGGCATGCTCCAAAGTTATTTCTAATACATTTTTTCTAAAAATCAATGTATCTTAACCCATTGCCTAACATGACCAGTAGACAAAATTTTTCTCAAACAGTTGCGTTGCATATTTTTTTTTACTGTTTACCTAAAAAACATAGCTTCTGACCCTCACTGGAATAAGCCCGATGAACTCGTTCCAAGGTGGGGGTCATATGCTATGTGTTATGAGCAAAAATTGAAAAAAATATTCAAATTTGAAGATTGATTTTTGTGAATAGCACTGGCTGTTATGACCAATAAGTTCAGTAAAAGGTTAATGTCTACTGAGATCTTATCTGAAGCTCTGCTGTTCTAAAATCAGTTTTCTATAAGTTTAAAGACTCGAACACAAACTTTTATGAAGATTCAGACATACTGAACGAATAGCAATGCATTTCTTCTAAATATTAAATTCACCTGTTGAATATTTCACAAGCAGTAAGATTAAATTATTTATATAATTTGAAGCAAATAGATGAAATTATTTATTAACCCTTAGGACCCTGGAGATTTTTATACACTTTCCCTATACTCTGATAGTCTACCTCCAGTGGCTTTGCAGTCGTTTCTAGTCAAGTCTTGGCTGCCTACAAAGGCAGCCAAGACTTGCCTAGAAACAATCAACAAGGGACTTAGAAAACAGGTTCTGAGTTTACCCAAACAATGCATGTTGAGGCAACTGTTCCTTTGCATTGAAAAGTATCAAAGTCAAAATTAGGCCATTAAGGGTTAAGATTTTTACTCATAACTAATCAAAGAACAAGAGGTAGGCCACAGCCTGGTGCATTCCCCCCACCATTGCATACCACCTCGCTGCATACCAAATTTTGTTGAAATCTATCCACTCACTCACTGCCAAGATATGGATCAAGATGAACAGATGGACGCACAGATGCATGTAATCTAGTATACTCCCCAATCTCTTCAAGAGTAGGGGTAGTGTTCAACCGATGAACGGAACCGGCCACCACAATCGGCCGATTGTGGGCAATCGGATGACAACGGCAATGGCTCCTGAAACATCGGTCCAACAGATTGTTGCCAAGCAGTTTGTGATGATTCATTAACAGCATTTTATTATCTTCTGCAATTGTTCAATTATTAAGGAAAAATGATGTCAGTGATACCATTCAATAAAGTTGAGAAATAACCACAATGTGTATTCTTATCTCTCGCCTTTACGGGACATACAAGTTAAACGACATGAAAGCTTACAATTAAGTGTACATGCAGCAATCGCCAGTTCATACTGGAAAAGTGAAGGTTGCACTCCAGTGACTCAGGTTGCAGTAAAATTATCAGTCGCGCGCACTTGGGTGGTACACGTGGCTCTGAAAGCCACGTTACTGCCCAAGTGTGCATGACTATAAATTTTTCCGCGACCACCCAAGTGTGCGTGACTAGAAATTTTTCCGCAACCTGAGTCCAGGGTTCATACACTTTTCAGAGAAACAAATTCCATGACTTTTCCAAAACTTTACAAAAAAATTCCATGACCGAATTAGATCACACCCAAGCAGAAAAGGTTCGTTTTTTACATAATTTTTTCGAATTTTTACACAAAATCAATCCCTTTTAAACCTGGTTACAAATTCCATGACTTTTCCAAAACTTTAACCCTTCCAAAACAGTTTCCAAAACTTTTCAATCCCTTGAATTTTTTTTAAAAATTCCATGACTTTTCCAGGATTCCATGACCCATACGAACCCTGTGAGTCAACAAAGTTTAACACAGTGAAAAATTTTCAGTTTAATGTAGTTTTTTCGAGCCTCGACTTGGCTAGTAGTGCACGGTATTACAATCCGCATCAAAATCGGCCAATTGTGAGATCAAATAACCGGTAATCGGTCAGTGGCCATTTTGGGTAATTGGTTGAATACTAAGTAGGAGTATAAAAATACATGGAGCTGGATTGGAAGAAGCAAACCAGGAAGGGAAAAGTAGAAATTAAAAAAAAAAAAACCCCACAAAAACAGAAAAAATTTAATAGGATCTTCAGCAAAAACTAAAACATCCCCTTTAATACCTGAATACTGAAAGCAAATTAAGAAATTGATTTCTAATATACTATTCATCATACCACAGAGGACCCTATCGAAACATGATAAAATCAACTAAATATACTCAATTCTGTTATTTCGATGCGAAGAGTTTTAACTGAGGCATAGAAAATTTGATATGTTCTTATGATTTTCAGAAAGATAAGAATTTTATCTTCAGTTAACCCTTTACCCAACATCCGCCCGCGTAATATGCAAATTCAGCAGTTGAAAAAATATTATTTTTCAAAAAATTTCAACAAAACCATATCATGTGACCCCTCGTTGGAACGAGCTCGTTGAGCTCGTTCCAACGAGGGGTCACATGATATGGTTTTGTTGAAATTTTTTGAAAAAATGATATTTAAAATAATAAATTTTGATATCATCCGCGTTGGGTAAAGGGTTAACAGTGCCTTTTTCCATAGGCAATACACAATTTAACAAGTGATATGTCTGTGGAAAGTAGGGTTAATTTTTGGGAACTGAAAATATATTCCAAAGGAATTCCAAGTTAGACCTGTAAAAAACATTTCTTGCTTCTCAGACAATTTTTCCTTTCTTTAACCCTTAGGGCCTGGACAAGGGTCTTGAATTCCAACCATTCCACAGTCTCTATACATCAAATGGCTTTGCAGTGATTTTTAGTTAAGTCTTGGCTGCCTATTAAGGCAGCCAAGACTTGACAAAAAACCACTGCCTAGGTAATTTGTCTATTGTTAGGACTTCCTCATGATGGCATGTTAAGGGCACCTGTTCTGAGGACAGAAAAGTCTGAAATAGGCCTTTAAGGGTTAATGATGAGGGAGGGATGTTTTTTTTTCATTTTTCTTATTTTATTTATAAAACTGCACTGAAAATAGACATTTATTTCTCTGCTGTCTGATGTCAAAATATTTTCAGCAGCAAACGTTTCTATAATGCAGCTGGGAATTTAACCAACCATATCTTGTTTGACCAAGCTCACTGAGCTCCGTTAAATAGGATATAACTGTTTAAAGTTTTAGTCTTCGAACTGCAAAACATTTTTCACCCAAGAGATTTCTGTTTCCAGATGTACAAGTACTATATATCGGCTGTTAGAAGTGACAACATTTTTGACAGGCTAAAAATAAACCGGTAAAAAACAATTACGAGGCAGAATTTCAATGACAAGAGAAGTGCCTGAGAAATAAGATTTTTTTTAACCCATAATCTAACACAAAAGGCAGACAGCATTTGTATACAACATTCTTCAATAACTATTTTCAAAATTTTTTGGTGTCAAAAATATAGCTCTTGATCCCTCATTGGAATGAGCTCACCAAGCTTGTTCCAGTGAAGTGTCATAAGCTATGTTTTTGAGACAAAAAATAAAAATATAATGAAAATTGAATGGTGATTTTTGAGAATAGTGCTGTCCAGTTTGGGCCATTATGTTGGGTAAAGGGTTAATGACTTTGAATAGACTGGACAGTGTATAAGTGACCACATGCAAAATTCCCATGTAAACTGTACAAAACACCCCCATGTGTACACTGTATACAAAATATCTTTTGTTCACTCTCATTATAAAATCTTTTCAATTCTATATATGTATCTGTTGGACACGCTCTTATTTATATTATATTTGGAAGATGCCTCTATGTGCTGGATGCTCATAATTCAAGGCGTCACCAGGCTTTCATATAAATGGACATCAGGTATGGACATCTGGAAAAAAACACTGTCAGCTGCAACATTTTTTCTTTTCTGTCATCTCTTCCAGCCTCAATGACTTCTCAATTTCTCTATCTTCTTTTTCTTTCAATAAACTAGAAGTAATAATAAATACAGTTGAACCAACAGGCCACAGAGATAAACGTGCGCAGGCCTGAAAATAAGCCGTCTGACATTTGCAGAATGAGGTCCCCAGAGGGTGAATTTGATGATGATATCCCATACAGTGGGCCAATTTATCCTCTGGGTACCTCTTTCTGTTTAGTTTTGAGAACTGGATTCAGATTGAGGTTCACAGAGGGTAAATTTAGTGATGGTACCCTGCTATGCAGGGTAGCATCACTAAATTCACCCACTGGGGACCTCATTTTGCAGATGTCAATCTGCTTATTTTCTGGCTTGAATGTGTGACAAGTTGTTGTGAAGAGCTGACTACCCTTTTCAACACATATCGCATATTGATATTGTATCACAAAAATATAGAAAGGAACACACTTTGCTGAACAGAACATCAAGAGGACCAAAGGGGGTAGTATAGATGACAACCAATGATTTTGATGGGAATTTAGAATTTCATTGAATTTTTTACTTACTAATTTTCAGTCAGTTCATCTCCAAGAACAATATGCCTCTTCGAACACATTTTTAATTCTTTTTCTAAGTTACAACTAAGCGTAGGGATAACTGTTGAGGTGATGAAAATTACAGACAGAAAGGAGGGATGCCTTGCAATGCCCTTATCTGTCAAAATTTTTGTAGTCCGAAGTAATCAATGACTGCCCAATTATCTATCTAAGTGTGTAATACATGCATATTATCATTACAGTGAAGTGATCTGGGTCGGTAGTATCACGTTGAGTTGAGGTCAGATTGCCAGATCAAACTCGCTGCCTGTGGCAGCTCATTTGATCTGGCGATCTTACCTCCTCAACTCGACGTGATACTATGACCCAGATCACTTCACTGTAGTGATAAAAGGTTTATTATATGACTTTTAGTTCAACATTGCATGCCAACACTAGCATTAAGAATCCCCCCCAACCTTTTTTAGTAAATTGGATTGAAGTAAAAAAGAACTGTTTTTGTTTACACTTATTTTTGTAACAGGTGCACACTTCCAGGGAATCCCCCGATGTGCATGAATATGATAAAAAAATGAATATGATGAAAAAACCAAGAACGCCGATTGAGCGCACCCATTCCAGCTCAGACTAAAGTACTCTCTGCGACCGGAACAGCTAATTATGTGAATTTGAATGCACCCGTAGATAGTCTGTCATACTGTAGTGATATGGAATCAGATTCCACACTGTGGATTTTCCAGGGACCAGGTAAAGATTGTCAAACAGTAGTGATATTTAGCAGTTAAATTACAATTACTGTATTTACTCTATGTATTGGGACAGCTAAAAATAATTATTTTCACAGGCGTCACAATTCTTAGAAAATGAGAAAAGAACACAGCCTGGTCTTGATTTGATTCTGAATAAAGTTGTGTGTGATTCATTTTCCATCATTATATACAAAAATCGCCGTCCAATTTTTTTTATATTTTCATTTTTTCTTCCAAAACATAGCTTATGATCCCTCATTGGAACGAGTGCATTGCGCTCGTTCCAATGAGGGATCATAAGCTATGTTTTGGAAGCAAAAAATGAAAATTTTTAGTTACTCAAGAATTTTTTTTATGAGTGTCGTCTGCTACTAGCGACGGGTCAACTGGAAACAAATCTCCTGAATGTCCCAACCTTTAGAGCATAAAAAAAATCTAGTTTTCTGGAAAAAATGTGTGTCCCAAATCATACAGTGTCCCAATACATAGAGTAAATACGGTAAGTCATATAATAAATAGCAGAATGTTGGCTAATTCATCATCTTACAGGGATGCAACATTTCAGAAAATTTGCTGATATCAAGAGAATTCATGCCCAAAATGCTAAATCTTTATTTCTATAAATTTGCACGAAAATACATGTAATCCAAAAGGACCATTTTTGTGAAAATTTAAAAATAAAATATATGTACGTGTTCTTTTATTTTTGGGATAAACCTAAATTTCAGAAATTTTTTAATTAAAATGTGAGAATTTTGGCTGATTTCAGTGAATTTACTTGCAAGTCAATCTCATAACTGTGTACTCAGATCCATTTCTGAAATCGATAACCTTATTCATCTTTGCTTAAATCCATATAAATATGGATACCAGTAGAACAAGTGCAATGCCCATTACCTACTATCAGACAACAGACTCCCATGGATGGGTGTGTGAAAAAATATGAAAAAATTACAACAAAAATAGCCACCATTCGGATATGTTTAATTTCTTCTATAAAATTAGCCATTTTACATTATGTCTGATTAAAGTTAAAAATCTGATATGGCAACAGCAAAGCATCTCAGAGATGGTGGTGTTAAGAAAAAATATGGCATGAAAAAAATATGAAAAAATTACAACCAAAATGGCTGCCATTCAGCCCTCATTAATTTCTTTTCTACATTTGATGTGCATCATATTTTCATAATGTCTGATTAATGTCAAAAATCTGAAACACCAACACTCAACTATCTCAGAGATACAGGTGGTAACAGGACAGACAAATGGAGTGTAATTCATAAATCCCCTCACAGTAACCTGTGGGGGACTAACAAGCTAATTAACCTTCAGGGCCAGGTTAGTTTCTTTTTCCACTGCACCACAATTGATAATTAGAATAAGTTTAACTTTAGCTCTTAACCCTTTACCTGACATGAAAGCAGATGACACCTGGAAAAAAATTCTTGAATAACTTATTTTTTTCATTTTTTGCCTCAAAAACATAGGTTATGACCCCTCATTGGAACGAGCTCAATGAGCTCATTCCAATGAGGGGTCATAACCTATATTTTTAAGACAAAAAAAATGAAAAAATAATGAAAATTAATTGGCGATTTTTTAGAATAGCACTGGCTGGTTTTGGCCGTTACATTGGGTAAAGGGTTAACAAACAAAATAGAAAATATCATTGCTTCTGCTAGGCGAACTGAGGCCAAAGAGGTCAGTAGAGCTGGATAATTTGGGGATATCAAGATAATTCTTACAAAAATCACAATATTTTTTATTAAAATAAGAGAAATGTATTTTATAATCTTCATGCAATTAATTGATTAAATTTGTCCTGAAGGTTATGATAAATGGTTTGGTGTTTGAAAATTATACACAATCAACAAGGCTCCTTCTAGACACTAGCCAATTTGGAGGGACCCACTGTACCAGCACTTCTCACCAGAGCCTTGATGGCAGATTCTAGTACTGGACGAGGAAATCAGATAAAAATATGTTGGACTTGGACGATGCCCACTTCTTGTGCTTTAGTTCTAAATAAACAGCTGCACCATGAACGCATGATGTTCCTGTTATTAATTACAAGAGGGAAGCACACAATATGAGTATACATGTGTACTTGTCAGGTTTTTTTATGTTCTTGTACAATAATCATAACCAACAACATACTGTGTTCATTAATTTGGAAATAAATTATTTGAATTTCACGTATATATCTTATGTCTATAGAGATCATAACTTCAAGAAAAAATGGTAAATTGTCCGACATGTGGAAAATTGTCTATATTTTGATGAATAAAGTCCCATAACTCTGGAATGACAGTGACACAAATCGAAAGGGTACTTCCTTCCATCAACATATACTTTCCACCAAAAAATCACAAAAATTGCTTGAAGCGTTTTCGAGTTATTGTAAGACATGTGGACGGATGAATGGACGGACGGACAGTGGTATACCATAATACAACCGTTTTTTCAAAACTGGAGTATAAAAACATAACCTTGTTTCTCAGGCAAAGTATTTTCTCAATTTTCAGATGAGGAAGGAAAGCCTTTTTTAATCGATAAAAGAGCACTGAAAGTAGTTTAAAATATTTTGACTTGGAAATATAACTCAACAATTTCAGTTACAACTTTAGATGAGCAGAAAAATCAACATATTTAGCAGAAAAAATCTCTTAATGCAGCTGTGAATCTCATAATGAGCTCTGAAAAACAAGATAATCTATTATATAAATGGGAAGACTGTAATTCCATCACATAATTCCGTTCAGCTAGAAATTCCAGTTCTGATTATCTCCCTTGATAATGCAATTGGCTATTTTTCTGATGCGTGGATGGACCCGTTAGTTGTACACAGAGGAGGAAATAACATGGATTACGTTAGTTGTACACAGAGGAGGAAATAACATGGATTAGAGTGGAAGGCAACAAAGTTAGCTGAAATAAGCTGAAATTCTCAAATTTTAACCATAAAATAGGTGAAAATAAAGTTTCTTTAAAAAATAGGTGACATATTAAGGAATACCTTGGTAGACATTTTATTTCTATAAATTTACATGAAAATGGTCTTGAAGACCATTTTCATGTAAATTTATAGGAAATAAATCTTAGCATTTTGATAATCAGGTGAAATCAGCTCATTAGCTGAACCCTCTCATCCCTCAAGTAACAAAACCTTTGACTGGTTAAAATAGACCTGATGAGAAAAAAAATTATGAGGAAGATTTTCAATGGATATGCCAGAGAAACAAGACTTTTTAAAAATGTCTCATAAATACCCGAGTTTCTTAACTATCATTTACTTATACAAACCTTGCCATGCCCCGAACACATTCTGCGACATGCTGACCAGTTTTCGCACTTGTTTCATAAAATAGGGCATTATATTCCTGTAAAGAACACACATTACGTATTAGTCTGTGCTGACTATGAAAGAACATGGATTATCTATTAATACCACTTTATAGGGCATTCTTTCATAGATTAACAAGAATTTATCCACATTGTAAAACTCCATAATACATTATGTCCTGAAATGGGAGGTGCACATTGAAAGAAAAATTCATTAACTGCCTGCTTTGGATATGTGGCTAATAATAGTAATATGATTTTGTCAGCTCTCCTGGTGTATTAATCCTTTAACTAATGAAACAGCCACATCTGCCCACATAATTTACAACATGCGCCGTTAAAAACAACTATTTTTAAAAAAAATGTCAATAAAACCAGATCAGGTGACCCCTCATTGGAACAAGCGGTGAATTCTCCACCCGACAAGTTTCTAATAACTGGCGAATATAGGCCACAGGAACTGGCGATGGGTTTTCGGCCGTGGGGGTTGGTCTTATCTAACGGTTCGCAGACCGGCGGCTCATCGGCAATTTTTGTATTCTATATTCAAGGGGCTGATATGCCCTCTCGTACATTGGTAGCGTTTCTCTCACAAACTGTTTACTATACCCCATAGTATCTTTCCAAGAAGAGGTTCCATCACTAAACCTAATGAGCCATCAACATAAATCTTGCTGTCATGAATATTCTTTTCGTCAAAAGGGAATAGCAGGAAGACAGCCTTTCAGGCTATGCCATTTCCTTGCAGCGCATTCATCTGTAACCTGTTTTATTGTTCTCTTGTATATTTTTATGCTGCAAATAAATCAATCAATCAATCAATCAAGCTCATCGAACGCGTTCCAATGAACTCATCACAGGTTGCTCATCAAACTCATTATAGGTTTTGCTGAAAGTTTTTGAAAAATTGAAAAAAATATTTAAAATAATATAAATTTTTTTATCGTTTATGTTGGTTAGAGGGTTAACCTGTCATCCAATGCACACAATATCAAAATATGTTATTTTATTTTAATTATCTTAAAAAATTTGTCCAATAAATTTGAATAAAACAAAATCATGTTACCTCTCATTAGAATGATCTCAACAAACTTGTTCTAATGGGGGTCACATGATATGGTTTCAATGAAATTTTTGGAACAGCTTAGTTTGTAAATTATGCGGGCGGATATGGCCGATTTGTTAGGTAAAGGTTTAATAACCCAAGACTATTATAATCCCTGATGGGTACGGGTGTGGGATGGGAAAATCTCACCCGAGGGCAAGATATTTGGGCTTGCCGAGAAAAAGCTGAATGGCTGAGATAGACAACAGCCTGTAAAAAGCTGAATGACTGAGATAGACAACAGCCTGAGCTGAAGAAAGAGGGCCCATAGGACAAAGTTCCTCTGTCGGCTCCTGCAACTGTCACAGATAAATGGAGAAGGTAGCATTTCTCCAGTAGGCTGCCAGCATAACATCCGACAACATGACAGAGTTAGTAAAAGCTCCGAGAGGAAGACAATGCACGCACCTCGTGGCAGAAAAAACAATTGGTAATACAATCACCAGTAGCTAGACGAGCGGAAGCTGCACGAATAGCAAGACAAATCCATCGAGAAATGGATGCAGGAGAGATTTGGCATGTGAGAAAACGCATATCCATCCAGGATAAAGGTGCGAACCCCCCCCCCCCCCCCCCAAACAGAGCAGCGCCCAAGAAAGTGTCCATCTTGGAGTAAACTGCAAAGTCCTAGGCCTGTTCAAGGAAAAGAGCTGAACAAGAGGCAACAGGGGTGTGATCGAAAGGATTTCACAACTGCAGGTTCATATCTGGGATAAAACCTGAGGCAGAATCGGAACCGACAGGAAGGCGTAGCCAACAAGACCGTCCCAAAGGAGGGCCAGAGCATCCATAGCAAAAAGCCAGAGCATCTGGACATGGGGACACGAAAGTGTCCACTTGATGGTTCCAACGAGTCACAAAGAGATCGATGGAACACCGCCATGTGGAGCATCCACTCGGTGGAAAAGAACCTGCCCCGTCGGGACAGGGAGTCGGCTAGGACATTCAGATGACCGGGAATGTGACGAACAACCACCCAGGCGTTGACATCCTGAGCGAGCAGTAGAAGATCCTGAGCCAATTCGTACATTGGAACCGAGTGCGTGCTGCCCTGGTTCCGAATGTAAGCAACCACTGTCGAATTGTCGGACAACAGAAGGACCTGGCGATTCGACAGGTGAGGGATCCACTGCCTGAAACTCAGAAGAAGAGCAAGAAACTTCTGGTTGAGACCTAGAGGATCCAACGTCGCACTCCATCAGAGATCGCTGGCATCTGCCGTCAGAACGTGATCGGGACACCCTGCGTGATCCACTGAACATCTGTCCAGTGGAGAAGGTGAGGATGAAGTGATTCTGGTAACTGAAGCACCAGACCCAGAGAATCGACATTCGGCCTCCAACGACTGAGCAGAAAGTGTTGGAGAGGTCTGACAGGCAGCCGACGTAGAGGAATGAGATCCATCACCAAACTGCAGAGACAGAGCAGCCAGAGAATACCCCCTGCTGTCGCAGATGTGGACTGGGACAGAGTTCGAGCAAAAGCTATCACATGCGACATCAGTAAGGTGAAGGCCCAAGGAGCCAGGTTGAGGCCGAAAAGCATGGCCTTGAACTGGTAAACTCGCCCCAGAAAAGCAAACCCGAGATACTTCCGCGATGCCCGATGAATCGGAATGTGAAAGTAAGCGTCTCGCAGGTCGATGCTGGACGCAAAATCTCCCTGGTGAATGGAATGGCAGACCACCTGAAAGTCTCTATGCTGAACTTGGGAGCAATGATAGACTGGTTCAGGATACTCAGATCGATAACCGGTCGGAGTCGGCCGGCCTTCTTCGGCACCAAGAACAGGCGGGAATAAAACCCCACTGACTGAATGTTCTTGACGACCTCGATCGCCCCCTTTGCCAGGTGATTGTCTATCTCCTTGGACAAAAGCTCCAGACGTAAAACATCTGAAGGAACTGTGGTTGGAAGAGGCACTCTGGACAGAGTGGGGTGCCTCCGGAAAGATATTCGCATTCCGGACCGAACAACATCTAACACCCAAGGATCGGATGTGATGGTGGCCCAACGGTCTGCAAACTCTGCTATCCTTCCTCCAACCTGGGACGAATCGAGGTGAGGACCTTCAGATCGACCCCCGATGAGGCCCACGAGAGGCAAAACCACCTCCTCTACTGAATGAAGAATCCTGAGACTTCCCTCTGGCCTGCCGACGCTTATCCTTACCCCGTGAGTAAGAAGTAGAAGCAGTGCCAGAAGGATCAGCCCTTTGCTTCGCAGAGGAAGCAGAAGGGTACTTGTTAGGCTTTGAATGGTCCCTGCCTCCCCTAGAAGGCTGATCAAGCTGACGAAGCAGCAGCTGATCTTTGGAATGACGTAGGACGTCATCCCGGACCGTCAACACGGAACCCATGGAACAGTAGTGGACCTGCCAAAGAAGCAGATCGAAGAGCAGCGCGCTGCCCCTCAAGAAGGGATCGGCCTGTGTCCAGCACAGAGTCCCTTCGAACTAGTTCCAAAATAGCCGTGTCACAGGTATGCGTGTGAGTAAGATGCACGAGCGCCTTGGACTGCACACGCAAAGGAGTCTGTACATCATCAAACCTATCTGGAGGCAGATAGGCAGCTAAGGCAGAGACGACGTGATCAGGGAGAGAAAGCATACCCAGCATTTCTCTCGATAAGCCCAACATGGACTCCAGGGTCGTCATAGGAATGACGGCAGACTTGGGCTTGGAAAGCCCGAGGGAATTGGAGTCCTGATCCAAAACCGTCAAAGTCTGGCAGACTTGACGGATTGGCGAAATCGTAGTAATGATAACGCACCAGAGGCAGAAAGGTGTCAACCCTGGTGAAGAATGGAGCCTTCATAGCCTTGGAACTCAGCGTAAGGTCCAAGGCTGAAATTGCTTCAACCACCTGCACTGACTGGCACGGTCGAAGACGCCCAGAAGCAGGTTGCTCCACAGGCTGTAGGCACGCGACCATTGATCGCAGCCTGGCTGACACTGTCGGCTGGTTTGAGATCCGGAAGGAACCCAAACACAAAGTCAAGAGCTGCCCCCAAGTCAGAAGACTGCTGGCTCTCGACATCAAGGATGTCTGACTCCTCCCCAGAGTCGGAAGACACATAGCCCATCGTGGGCAAACCAGCCGCTGCTTCCCATGGTGTAGGCACACCAGGGGGATCAGAAAGCGGCCTGTTTCCAATCCCAGGAGGTAGCGCCATAGGGAGTGCCTGGAAACCACTCGCTGCCTCGCTGGAAGCAATGGGAAGGCTCTTGGACAGAACCTGAGTGAGTAAGGAGAGGGGCTCCCTAAGCTCACTGCCCGTACCGGCCGGTTCGACATGGGGACGAACCAGCAAAGTGGCTTCACACCTGACCCTCTTAACCAGCGAAGGGTCACGATCCTCCAATACACCCGAAGTGGGGCGACAGGCGGCAGCCAAAACATCTGAGGGCTTTGAACGCTCCCTGCCTCCCCTAGAAGGCTGATCAAGCTGACGAAGCAGCAGCTGATCTTTGGAATGACGTAGGACGTCATCCCGGACCGTCAACACGGAACTCATGGAACAGTAGCGGACCTGCCAAAGAAGCAGATCGAAGAGCAGCGCGATGCCCCTCAAGAAGGGATCAGCCTGTGTCCAGCACAGAGTCCCTTCGAACTAGTTCCAAAATAGCCATGTCACAGGCATGCGTGTGAGTAAGATGCATGAGCGCCTTGGACTGCACAGGCAAAGGAGCCTGTACATCGACAAACCTATCTGGAGGCAGATAGGCAGCTAAGGCAGAGACGACGTGATCGGGGAGAGAAAGCATACCCAGCATTTCTCTCGATAAGCCCAACATGGACTCCAGAGTCGTCATAGGAATGACGGCAGACTTGGGCTTGGAAAGCCCGAGGGAATTGGAGTCCTGATCCAAAACCGTCAAAGTCTGGCAGACTGACGGATTGGTGAAATCGTAGTAACGATAACGCACCGGAGGCAGAAAGGTGTCAACCCTGGTGAAGAACGGAGCCTTCATAGCCTTGGAACTCAGCTTAGAGTCCAAAGCTGAAATTGCTTCAACCACCTGTACTGACTGGCACGGTCGAAGATGCCCAGAAGCAGGTTGCTCCACAGGCTGTAGTCACGCGACCATTGATCGCGGCCTGGCTGACACTGTTGGCTGGTTTGATGGTTTGAGATCCGGAAGGAACCCAAACACAAAGTCAAGAGCTGCCCCCAAGTCGGAAGACTGCTGGCTCTTGACATCAAGGATGTCTGACTCCTCCCCAGAGTCGGAAGACACATAGCCCATCGTGGGCAAACCAGCCGATGCCTCCCATGGTGTAGGCACACCAGGGGGATCAGAAAGCGGCCTGTTTCCAATCCCAGGAGGTAGCGCCATAGGGAGTGCCTGGAAACCACTCGCTGCCTCGCTGGAAGCAATGGGAAGGCTCTTGGACAGAACCTGAGTGAGTAAGGAGAGGAGCTCCCTAAGCTCACTGCCCGTACCGGCCGGTTCGACATGGGGACGAACCAGCAAAGTGGCTTCACACCTGACCCTCTTAACCAGCGAAGGGTCACAATCCTCCAATACACCCGAAGTGGGGCGACAGGCGGCAGCCAAAACATCTGAGGGCTTTGAACGCTCCCTGCCTCCCCTAGAAGGCTGATCAAGCTGACGAAGCAGCAGCTGATCTTTGGAATGACGTAGGACGTCATCCCGGACCATCAACACGGAACTCATGGAACAGTAGCGGACCTGCCAAAGAAGCAGATCGAAGAGCAGCACGCTGCCCCTCAAGAAGGGATCAGCCTGTGTCCAGCACAGAGTCCCTTCGAACTAGTTCCAAAATAGCCGTGTCACAGGCATGCGTGTGAGTAAGATGCATGAGCGCCTTGGACTGCACAGGCAAAGGAGCCTGTACATCGTCAAACCTATCTGGAGGCAGATAGGCAGCTAAGGCAGAGACGACGTGATCGGGGAGAGAAAGCATACCCAGCATTTCTCTCGATAAGCCCAACATGGACTCCAGAGTCGTCATAGGAATGACGGCAGACTTGGGCTTGGAAAGCCCGAGGGAATTGGAGTCCTGATCCAAAACCGTCAAAGTCTGGCAGACTGACGGATTGGTGAAATCGTAGTAACGATAACGCACCGGAGGCAGAAAGGTGTCAACCCTGGTGAAGAACGGAGCCTTCATAGCCTTGGAACTCAGCTTAGAGTCCAAAGCTGAAATTGCTTCAACCACCTGTACTGACTGGCACGGTCGAAGATGCCCAGAAGCAGGTTGCTCCACAGGCTGTAGTCACGCGACCATTGATCGCGGCCTGGCTGACACTGTTGGCTGGTTTGATGGTTTGAGATCCGGAAGGAACCCAAACACAAAGTCAAGAGCTGCCCCCAAGTCGGAAGACTGCTGGCTCTTGACATCAAGGATGTCTGACTCCTCCCCAGAGTCGGAAGACACATAGCCCATCGTGGATAAACCTGCCGATGCCTCCCATGGTGTAGGCACACCAGGGGGATCAGAAAGCGGCCTGTTTCCAATCCCAGGAGGCAGCGCCATAGGGGGTGCCTGGAAACAACTCGCTGCCTTGCTGGAAGCAATGGGAAGGCTCTTGGACAGAACCTGAGTGAGTAAGGAGAGGAGCTCCCTAAGCTCACTGCCCGTACCGGCTGGTTCGACATGGGGACAAACCAGCAAAGTGGCTTCACACCTGACCCTCTTAACCAGCGAAGGGTCACGATCCTCCAATACACCCGAAGTGGGGCGACGGGCGGCAGCCGAAACATCTGAGGGCAGACGTGTATAGGGGTACGACACACCTCGAGGATCAACATAGCGGTAACTCAGGAGAGTCGCCCCGGACCTCTGCGGGACAAAAGGTCCAGGCTGCACAGAAGGCGTTGGTCCTGCAAAACTGGCCGTGTGACCAAAATGAGTGGACGGAAATGCCAATGACAAAACTGTGGTACTCGAGACCACAGTAGAGGGTTCGGCCGGCAGCCACTTCCAACTTCGCCGAGTTGAAGTCAGGGAAGGCTGAGGCCAATATCCCATATCTACACTACCAGACACCACTGCAGACCAATGAAGGTATAAAACTGCTGTGCTCAACGGCTGAGAGGACACTGCAGGGGGGTTCAGTCAGCTGCCACTTCCGACTTCGCCGAGATGAAGTCGGGGAAGGCTGAGGCCAATACCCCACAACCACACTACAGACATCCCTGCAGACCCTTGCAGGAATAAGCAGAGGAAGGCTAAAAACGGCGCCCAATGATGTTGTAGACGGAACAGCAGTAGCAGCAGATACGACGGGAGCTGTTGGAACTGGCAGAAAAGGGGAGAGAGACACCTAGCTCAGCCTCCAAAGGAGGAGTCACAACCCTAGTGACAGCCTCAGATGTCGACTGGAGAGGGCGCATAGTCCCGGAACCAGGCATCTCTTCACTAGAAATCCAACAGCTCCCGCAGTATCCACCATGGTAAAAAAAACTTCACATCCCCCACGGATGGGGAATAACTCTCACCAGACGTGGTCGAGTCGGGTGGCCCTGAAACGACAGTGTTCCACACCCACCGCGGGTGTGGGGGACATCCCCCACAGAGGGGGAGTAACTCTCACCAGACGTGGTCGAGTCGGGAGGCCCCGAAACGACAGTGTTCCCCATCCCCTGCAGGTGAGGGAGGAGCTGCATATCCCCCACTGAGGGGGTATAACTCACACGAGACGTGGTCGAGTTGCGAGGCCCCAAAATGACAGCGTTCCCCACCCCCCACAGGTGCGGGAGGAGCTGCACATCCCCCACGGAGGGGGAATAACACACACCGGACGTGGTCGAGTCGGGAGGCCCCGAAACAACAGCGTTCCACACCCACCGCGGGTGTGAGAGGAACACCCATGAGAACGCACCAAGGCGAGGGCAAAAGGAATTGCCCTAAAGGAACCAAACTGGAAATAACAGAGGTGAGAGCAGTAGAAGAAAAAGGTGAACTCAACAGATACAGAAAGTAGAAAAACACCCTCAACTACAAGAGAAGGTGGCAGAAAGAAAAACTGTGGGTACACGACAGAACCCAGACGGCCGACAGGGACCGAAAAAACAGAAATTCAGCCCTCAACAGAGTGAAGAAATCCTGTCCAGACAGTCCCTCATTGACACCTAACTCCAATAACAATAAAAATTTATCAACCGAAAAAATTTCATTGCTGAACCACGTTGACACGATGTCGAAAAAACATTTGCGAAAACGGAATATATAAATAAAATACAATGAGAATGTGGTTGAAAATATTAATGAGAATATATAAAACACAGTCCTGTTATTATACGATCTTCAGATCCATAATCCAGTCACAGGAAAACCATTATCGACGTATTGAATTATCACTGTATCATAATGCAAAGATGGCAACACGTCAACCACGTTGCACGGACACAAGAAGAATGGTTTGATGACTGCTTGCGCACTGGTTAACGGAAGTCGTGGAATTGTACTAAGAGAAGAGCGTCCCTTACTGGGTGTGCTCCGATGACGCTCGACCCAGTTTTGGCTTATTTTTTCAAGGTGTTTTTACACCACTTTTCTTTCCCAAATCTCTTGGGAAAGATTAAAATAGAGAGTATTTTATCCGAGTTAGGGTCTTCCACTGTAGTGCAAGCCTGTAGTAAACAATTGTAAGGTAGGTTGATAAGAAAAAATATGTTCAAATAACAAATTATTGGTTACAAATTATTAGAAAGTGCCAACAGAAACTGTCCAATGAGTTGTAACAAAACAATGGTTTTATGAACAAAATCTTTCTAAACTCAGGCACAAATTGTTCAGGGCTCGATTTAACTGGATTAGCATAGCACTTTGCTCTCCAATTTCTGAATTTTGCTATTCAAGATTTATTAGTTTCAAGTGCTTTTGGATCAACTGCTAATCAATTTTCCAGGGTGAATAGTAAATTGCTATTCAAAATTTTCAGATTAAATCAAGCCCTGAAATTGTTGATAGTAAGCAGGGATTCCTCTGCCCTCTTTGGAAAAGGGTCAGGGGCCCATGCAATCGAGAAAATTTGCATCACAAAGAAACACACAAAGAAAAAGAAATTGAGTACATTGTTTCAGAGGCTACATCATGTATAGTACATGTAGTCAGTTTTATGACAAATAGTCACATGAAATAATGATCAGTCAGTGTAATCTCTATTAAATAAATTGTTGTACTATAAATGATGACGATATTTATGCATTTTGCTACACTTTGGCAGTCTACATTGTGTGGCTTTGCAGTTATGTCTAGGCAAGTCTTGGCTCCCTATGTAGGTGGACAAGACTTTCCAAGAAACAACTGACAAAGTTCTGAGGATGTAACTTGGAAATGTATTGAAAACCTGCCTGTTGAGACACCTCTTTTGTTGTAGTAAAAAGTGATGAAAACTAAAATTAGACCTTCAAGAAGAAATAAATTTTTATTTGAATGAAGACTGAGATTGGAAAATTTGGGGTTTGAATTGGGGGAAAATCATGCCAAAATGCCATTGGAAAGGGTCCCTTCTTGTGCCCCTGTAGACACCCAAAATAATCCCTAGTTAAGGATCTTTGAAAAAAATACTCATGTTACAAATCACCTTTGAAAAATAACTGAACCCTCTACCAGTTAAGGACACTTTCAACACTCAGGATCATCATGACCAACAGTTTCATGGGTGGAGGAAGCTTGAGTACATTTAGAATAGGGATCTGCAAATCACAAATTTTTTCCCAAATCGAATTTCGAATTGAATCATGTCTCTGATATCTATATCGAATCAAATCTTAAATCGAATCTTAAAAGACAAGTCATTTCATATTGCACCAAATAGAAGTAACGGAACACTGTGATGATCCTTACAAGACTGAGTGAACACCTTAAACACCAATAAATAAATATTCTCTGTAGCAGTCGCTGAAACAGCGAGGACTATTATTCATAGTTTTAGTTTTTGAAGGCTTAAGAACGTGAATAGTAACAAGTTAAGCCTTCAAAAACTAAAACAATGGATAATGTTCTGGGCAAAATTCACTACTTACGATTAAACACTGTCAATGACTCAATTAAATAGGAATTGAGCCTATATGAATGAATTGTTAAATGACAATTTTATCCAATTTTTGTTGGAAATATAACAAATTGAAGTTAGTACCAGAGATTTGAAAAAATTGAATCTTCAGACTGATTCAGGATCGATCTTGATGCAGACGTATTGTATCAAATATCGAATCGAATCTCGAATATTCGCAGGACCCTAATTTAGAAGACTAAGTAATAGCGAGTAACTGTCAGACTCTCTAACTTACCGTCTGGCATAACCAGGCCTATCACTGATTGAAGGTAAGTGTACCATCGACAAGGCGTACCCTTCAGTACACAGTGCTGCTGTATACACTCTTGGCCAAATGTAATTATGGGTCTTACTGAAGGACATAATGCAGATGGTGAGGATTAGGTTTGAACCACTGACCTGAAGTGCAATGTGCTAACCAATGAGCCACCATGCTTGGACCGTTGACTTTCAATCTGAAGTGCTAAACAATGAGCCACCAGGCCTTAACCCTTTGCCTAATGAATCGCCTGCATCCATCCGCGTAATATGCAAATTGAGCAGTTGAAAAAAAAAAAATTTTCAAAATATTTCAACAAAACCATATCATGTGACCCTTCATTGGAATGAGCTCATTGAGCTCGTTCCAATGAGGGGGTCACATGATATGGTTTTGTTGACATTTTTTGAAAAAAAATGATATTTAAAATAATAAATTTTGATATCATTTGCATTGGTAAAGGGTTAAAATTTTGTTCCGATTCACGTGAATCAGTTTTGATTCTCGTGAACTCCTGTTGTGAGAATCAATATTCAGTTCTCAATTTAGAAACTTGAGAGTATTGTTGTATCCTTGTTCTTGTAGGTGTAACCAGTCGATAATCCCCAATAAAAGACAAACCTGAGGCCACACAAAGTAGATCTGTTTCTCAGACCATTTTTTGTAAAATAGCTTGTGGGTGGGTGTTTTTTCATTTTATTTTTTATTTTTGTAATTATTTCTTTGCCATCAAAAGTTCATATCCTTGGTTTGTTTTATGCCTCATAATCTACAGAATAGTATGGGTGGTGGTGTATTTCGTCCCTTGAGTGCAAGAAGGCTTTGCAATGCTAAATCATTGCAAAGCCTTGCTGAACCCAAGTGACAAATTTATCAATTTTATTAACTTGGGTAAAATAACAGACATAAACCATTTAATTTTTATTTTTTTAAGTTTGTATTGGTTATAAAAACAGCATGCGGCAGCCAAAAGGACCATGTGGGAGGGCCTGAGAAACAGATTTTTAACCTTTTTAGGCCTTAAGAAGAGACCATTAACTAGACTAAAAAGTTTGTTGGACTAGGCCCTGAGATTATCCATTATTTGAAAAAAACCTGCAAAATTCAAGAAAAATTAGTGTACCTCAGAAAGACGAACTCCATCTTTGTATTTTACGGCTCTTGCCTCATCGGATGCTGCAAGATCTGTTTTGTTCCCAACAACAGCCAAGATTACTCCTTCACCAGTACCATCCTATAAAATGATAAAATACAGTATATTCCATATTCCAATTGTAAAATATAATTTTCCTCTTATACAGTCAATTGATGCAATACACTCTAAAGTCCATACTTACTATACTAAAGGTTTAACTAATTCCTGCAGGCAAGGACTGATAAAATTCAAGGCTATTCATGGCCTTTTCTTGAATAATGTTTGCATTTTTCAAGGCTCTACAATAGCCAAATTCAAGAACTTTCAACACCCCGCCTTCACTAGTCCTAACTAGGACCTCCAGTCACTACCGGTACCCCCTGTAGAGAAGTTGGAGGAGGGTATAATGACTAGAGGGTCCTAGTTAGTATTATGCCTTCACAAACTCTGACATATGAAACTATATAGTTATGATTAGGCCACACAAAGTAGATGTTCTGTTTCTCAGGCCAAGCTTTGTAAAATTGCATGCAGGCGGCGGTTTTTTATTTTATATTTTATTTTTGTAATTATTTTTTTGCCATCAGAAGTTCATATTCTTGGTTTATTTTATGTTTTAGGCCTCATAATCTACAGAATAGCAAGAGTGGTGGTGTATTTCGTCCCTTGGGTGCAACAAGTCTTTGCAGTGCTAAAGCACTGCAAAGCCTTGCTGCACTCAAGGGACAAATTTATCAATTTTATTAACTTGTGTAAAATATCAGACATAAACCATTTAATTTTTATTTTTTCAAGTTTGCATTGGTCATAAAAAGAGAGCATGCGGCAACCAAAAGGACCATGCGGGAGGGACGGAGAAACAGATTTTTAATTTTATTAAGCCTTACATGCTTTGTCAGCTCTTTTTACTTCATGAATATTCAAGGCCTCCTGACACATTTTCCTGGATTTCAAGGCCATGAATGACCCTTAGTGAAAGTCAAGGTTGTTCCTAGAATCCAATGCTCTGCGGGAACCCTGATACCTAACATGACCAGAAGATGATCCTTGTTCAAAATATTCTTGAATAACAGAAAAATTTCATTTTTTGCCTCAAAACATAGCTTATGACAACTTATTTGGAGGGGTCATAAGTAGAGATGGGCAGTTTTGGAATTTTGAGTTCGGTACAGTAGAACCTGTCTTGAGAGACCGCCCTTTGGGCCACACAAAAGTGATCTCTCAAGACAGGTGGTCTCTCATAACAGGTTTCAGGTTTTCTCAAGTCAGTGAATAACCAACCACAAAATTCAGAAATGGAGAAGAATGGATTTTTGTAATTACTTTGTAGCTGTTCTTTTTTATGAAGTTTTTGTAACAAATTGAAATGGAGTGTTATAAAAATTATAAAAATAAATTAGTGTTGAAAATCTTCATTGAAGATAGAGCCATGATAGTGGCTTCTAACACTCAATCAGTTAACTGGTAGAGTGCTGGAAGCCCATATTTGGGCTTTATTCTGAAGTACAGGTGCTGCTTCTTGAAGGCATCATATTCTGTGGATGTATTCTATAGTACAGTGGAGCCCACTTAATTGGATATCTCTTAATTGTATACCCCTGTTAATTGAATATAAGTTTCAAACACAAAACCATTTACCATACCTTCAGTACAAATTTGATCTGTTCATTGCATATGGGTTGTAGAGTAAACTCCTGTTACTTGTATATAAATTTTTGTATTATATCGAAAAAGTTACTGTGACATGCACCAAAATTCCCCTTATTTACCTTTTTGGCCTCACTACATCCAATACAGGTATTTATTCTATTATATCTTGTTTGACAGGGCTCTATGAGCCCTGTCAAACAAGATATAATAGAATAAATGCTCAGTTTACCTCCAGAACACAGGAAACTGACCAAATCCCTGTTAATTGTATACTCCTATTACTTGAATAATTTTCACTGGCAACATGGATATTCAATTAAGAGGATTCTACTGTACTTTTAAAGTTAAATAATTTTGTTTGTTAGGATTTGTCTTGTTACAATTTATGGAAGAGTGTCTGTAGGCACTCTGCCATAAATTGTAAGAAGGCAAAGACACGTGAAAAAATTTTGACGGAAAATAATTTAGCACTCAACCAGTTAAAACCAACTTTATATATGGTTATTCTGACATGAAGCTTTTGCCATCCTCTTATTGGTTTTCATTTCTTCCAAGTCTTTTCTGAACAAAAACTTTTCAAAAGTTTCTAACACAACTACTCTTTTCCCTACAAGTCTTTTAACATCATGATGGCAGTTGGTATCTCATGTGAAAGTAACAGAGACCCATTTGATTTGGTTGTTCTGTATTAGGAGAGAACTGTACTAGAATGTGTGCACTGAGTGGGTAACATGCCGATAAATGGCATTCATGCAAGTTTACCACTTATGTGACAAACTGAGTGAATATTCAAAGAATTCAACTGTAGTTGTTCGAATAGTTTGAAACAAACACTTAATGACAAATCCTGGAGAGATTTGGATTTCATACAATTCTTTAATGTCGACTTTTTGAAGGTAACAACTCAGGGCTCAAAATACCTTTTTTTCTGTGCGTAGCAAAGAGCTACACATTTCCGAAAAATGAATAGCATTTTGTTTAAATTGCATAGCAGTTCTTGTATACCAGAGTTATGTCATACTGTTTTGTATTGAACTCTTCTGAGCAGATAGAATAATGTCCATCCATTTCTGTGCTTTTTCAAACGAGTTGCAACACATGAAGCACTAGCTATGTTTTGTCAGCTGAGCTGCCTTTGGCTTTAACAACTGCATGGACTTAGATATTTCCAAATGAGTAACATCTCTTAATTTGATGGGCTTAAAGTTATTTTGACTGGGTATTTTATGCAAAAATGCAGAAACAATGCAGGATGAATTCAAACCAATAAAATTCACGTTACATATAAAGTTGGTAATGCGAGACAGAGAGTTAATCTTATATCAGGAGTAAAGCATCAGTGAACTAGCTTGCAAAGTTTGTTGCAAATTTTCATTTTCACATTTTGCAATACAAGATATACAACTGCAGCCTATTAGGCTGCAGTTGAATATATTGTATTGCAAAATGCTATACATAATTGAAAATTGTGTAGCTTTTAGCATGTTTTGCATAGCAAATAGCGATGCGAAACCACTTATCTTGAGCCCTGTAACAACTCACCCTGCAGTTTTCTGATGAAAAAGACTGAACATATCCTGAGTCTAACTAGATAGCACAAATTCAATGATAAATGGCTTTTTCTTTAACCATGTGATAGCTGTCAATTTTCTAATAGTCTGGAATGCCTATTGATATTAGGTTCACAACAGAGATAGACAGTACCTGTAGGCTGTTGTATCATAACAATTAGAAAGAGGATTCGATTTGATTTGGTTTCAAACATTTTTGCTTGATTCAAGATTTGATTTGAGAGAAACATTGTGATTTGCCAGGCCATAAACTAGGGTTACTAATCGATTTAATCCTTTAATGATTTACAGAAATCAGTTTCAAAATTGTTAGAGATGAAATCTTGACTTAATCCACAGAAATCAAAATACAGAAATTTCAAGCAGAAAATTTTGCACATCTTATAACAGGGAATTTAACCAATTCAATCTTGTTTGACAGAGCTCATTGAACTCTGTGAAATAAGATTAAATTGGGTAATTTCCATGTTGCATTATGGGATACATTTGTGCCTTGAAATTTTGATATTTCAATATTAGTGTGCAGAGGGTTAATGATATGTTACTTTGATGGCCCGAACGGTCAACCTCTAAATAAAATTCACAGAGTCAAACCCAGGGCTCATTGGCCTCAACAACATGCAAATTCAGCAATAATTAGGGACCTGCAAATCATGTATTTTCGATTTGAATTGAATCTTGAATCGAATCAAGTCTACCATATTTACTCTATGTATTGGGACAGCTAAAAATAATTATTTTCACAGGTGTCCCAATTCTTAGAAAATGGGAAAAGAACACAGCCTGGTCTTGATTTGATGCTGAATAAAGTTGTGTGTGATTCATTTTCCATCACTATATACAAAAATCGCCGTCCAATTTTTTGTATATTTTCATTTTTTGCTTCCAAAACATAGCTTATGATCCCTCATTGGAACGAGCGCATTGCGCTCGTTCCAATGAGGGATCATAAGCTATGTTTTGGAAGCAAAAAAAGGAAAATTTTTAGTTACTCAAGAATTTTTTTATGAGTGTTGTCTGCTGCTAGCGACGGGTCAACTGGAAACAAATCTCCTGAATGTCCCAAACTTTAGAGCATAAAAAAAATATAGTTTTCTGGAAAAAATGTGTGTCCCAAATCATAGAGTGTCCCAATACATAGAGTAAATATGGTATTATTTGAAACTGAATCGAATACAAGCATCTTGAAGTCGCGACTAAAAAAATATTCCAACTACATCATCAAGGCATGTCTTCGTCAAAGGCAGGCCTTGAAGATGTAGCGGAATATTACCCAGTAAGGATTTTTGTTCAAAGACAGAAACAGGTGTGAGAATTCTGTACTGAGCACTCCATGGGGCTATCTATTATTATTATTATTATTTATTGGGGTTTAATGTCACATACTTATGCACAATGACTAATCGTGACCTTGACAGTTTTACGGGTGGAGGAAGCCTGAGTACCTGGAGAGAACCACCGAGCAACGAGCAGTTGTCAGCTCTCTAACATCGCTACTCTGAACTCTGCATCGCGGCACATGCAGGGTTAGATTGGTTGAAGACATGTGCACCATCGACATGCAGTACGCCTTAGTACACAGCATCATCGTGCCCCCATGTAGGCAATCGGGGTTAAGTGCCTTGAACAAGGACACAACACAGGAGCGCGAATCAGTTGCTTAAATGGTCACCCATCCAACTACTAACAGCGCTCGACGTTGCTTAACTTCGATGATCTGACAAGAACTGGTTATCGCGACACCACCGTGCCCCCATGGCGCTATCTGCTAGCAACCATGAGCTCATCATAGATATTGCTTGGGAACCTTAACTTTGCTTTCAGCAGGGGTTAGTCACTAGTGAAACTGGAATTAGCATAGATGGTGGCATGGGTACAGATTCTTTTTATGTTAATATAGCGGAAATTACACCAATTCTTTATTTTTAACATTATTTATGTACACTATCTATCTCAGCTATATGTTTTGTCAGACGGCTAAGATGACTGATACCAAGCAAAATTCCAGTGAAAAGATTAGAAGGAAAATGAATCGGACAGTGAATTTTGAATCAAACCGAATACCAACTGTAAGATTCAAAATTGAATTAAATCTCGAAGCACTGCAGGGCCCTGGCAAAAATGTACATCAAATTACTTGTACCTGAACACTTGACATCCAATTTCGAACACTTTTAAATGTTGCTTCTGATGAGACATCATACATCACTATTACACCATCTGCTTTTCTGAAATATTGCTTTGTAATACTGCGAAATCTGAAATGAAAGTTAATTTTTTAATGTTAAGCCAATAAAAAAATATTTCTTGTTTCTCAGGCAATTTTACCTCAATTCTATGATGAAAGAGGGAGGATTTTTCTTCTTCTTTTGTTTATTCACAAAACAGTTCTGAAAATAATTGGAATCAAAAATTTAACTACTTACACTATTATCTGGCAAACCAATGTTTTCAGCAAAGAAAATTTCTCATAATGTGTTTAACCAACTATATCTTGTTTGACAGAGATCTGTGAGCTCTGTCAAACAAGGTATAGTTGGTTAAATATTTGTCCTATAAGTGCAAGATAGTGTCATAGAAGAGATTTACAGCTGAAAAAAGGTGATGAGGCAGATTTTTTATGACAAGGGAGGTGCCTGAGAAAGAATTTTTTTTTTTAATAGCCTTATTTAGATCTAGCACTAAAAATTTAGTTTTATTTTCAGTACAAAGCTATAAATGGGCATTACTGGCAAAAAAATATCCATTGCAACATACCTTGATGATATTTGCAAGTTCTAGTCGTGGCTGTTAAATGGGCAAAGTATCGCAGCAATGTGATGACAAATGTGAGACTACAGAGTAGATGTGAATACAAATCAAACAAGACAAACTAGCAGAGGACAGCCATTTTGCGTCCCCACCTGATAGGACAGTACGCTGTGACAGCATAAACCCCACAATTGATGCTGACAGAGAGTGTTCGGATACCTCAAGAACTTTCCCCGACTAGGGATCGATCCTGGGACTTTATCCATTCAGCCACTATTATTTTGTTAATAATTGTTACGTTATGATTTATTGGAGAGTGCCTATTGGCACTCTCCAATAAATAGTAACAAAACAATTTTTTTTTACAACTACACAAATAACAAGATTATGCATACAGTGTAAAGTCACTACAGCCAAAGCTAGTAAATAAAGCAAAATAGAGTACTTTCAGCACTTTTCTGTAGAGCCCTAATAGTGGTTTCTTGCACTCAAACCAGTTAAGAGATATCCAATTAGGTGGGTCCTACTGTAAAGCCAACCTTGTTAAACACACTGAACATGTACTGCTCAAGTCCAGGAGTTGCTACAGGGTAAGAGTTAACAGAATTCCTTAGTACAAGTACTTGTTTTCTAACAATTATAATATCTTCCAGTATTTTTACCTTTCTTGGCCTGCTGTGTCCCACATTTGAAGAACAATTTCCTGGCCATCCATTTTCATAGTTTTTACTTGAAAATCAATACCTGAAAGAAAATAATATGAAAACATGATGAAATCTTTTTCATTAAACAGAAATATGTGTCATAACCCTTCATCTAAAAGTTTACGCAGACCATTTTATAGCTACCTAGCACAATTATATAAATATATATTTCTTCTTCTATTTTCGCCCTTTTTAACACATTTATTTTTTTATTTATTAGGGTTTAATGACACATTAACAGCCAAGGTCATATTGTGTCGGTGACAGTTTTACGGGTGGAGGAAGCTGGAGTACCCGGAGAGAACCACCGAGCAATGAAGAGCAGCTGCCAGCTCCCCAACATCGTAACTCCGCATTGCAGCATAAGCAGGGTTAGAATGGTTGAAGATATGCGAACCATCAACGTGCAATACACTTAGTGCCCCCATGTGGACAAAGTACACGGCATCACCGTGCCCCCATGTGGACAATCGGGGTGAAGTGCCTTGCCCAAGGACACAATGCAGGAGTCCAAATCGATCACTCAGATGGTCACCCATCCAAAGACTAACCAGGCTGGATGTTGCTTAACTTCGGTGATCTGACGAGAACTAGTCACCGCAACACCACCGCGCCCCCTTTACTAACATAATGGACCAAAATTGGCCAGTGCAGTCCACAAACATTGCTAATCAAATTTTATTATTTTTCATTTTTTGTCTAAAAAATTTAGTGTATGATCCATTATTGTCTTAAGCTATGTTTTTGGGAGATAAAAAATGAAAATTTTCTATTTGGCCTCATAAAGTAGATTTTCTGTTTCTCAGACCATGTTTTGTAAAATTGCATTTGGGTGTGCAGGCGGTTTTTATTCTTTGTAATTATTTCTTTGCCATCAGAAGTTCATGTTCTTGGTTGTTTTATGTCTTTGGCCTCATAATCTACAGTCCAGAATAGCATGGGTGGTGGTGTATTTCATCCCTTGAGTGCAAGAAGGCTTTGCAATGCTAAAGCATTGCAAAGCCTTGTTGTGCTCAAGGGACAAATTTATCAATTTTATTAACTTGGGTAAAATATCAGACATAAACAATTTAATTATTATTTTTTTAAGTTTGCATTGGTTTTTAAAAGAGAGCATGTGGTAGCAAAAAGGACCATGTAGGAGGGCCTGAGAAACAAATTTTTAACTTTTTTTAGGCCTTATTGATCATTAAATTATTTTTTGCCACTTTTCTTACTATTTGCGCTTGGGTAAAGGGTTATTAAAAAATGTAAGTGCAGATGGCTAATGTTATATCAGGAGCTTGTCGGCAATATAATTCATAATTCTTAGGCTGACATTCTATTATTAGATGAAAAAGATCCATTCCAGCAAACAATTACCTTGCTATAAAGCATGCTAAATACTGCTGAAATGAATCTCAACAAAATGCCTGATATCTTATTTTATTATGCCTCAAAGTCAGTTTGTCCAATCAGAATGTTTGGAAACCATCTAAGGGTTCCGCCATATCAGGTAACTCACCTGATATTATAAGTTACATGGCGTGTAGCTGGCTGATACATTTCCATACAAGGCGATGAGTGTTCATATCAGGTGAGGCGAAGCCGAACCTGATATGAACACTCAGAGCCTTGTATGGAAATGTATCAGCCAGCTACACGCCATTAGGGCTGGGCGATATGGGAATCTGAATACCGGTAACGATATCAGAAAAAATATCGCGATATACCGGTATATCGTGCAGCAGTGTGTGAAATGCATATTAAGTGCAAGGGATATCATGAATAAAAAATATATTTTTGGAGCAAAAGATAGAAGTATCACTTACTGCTCTGGAAAAATGAGTGATTTGAATGGAAGACCATAATAATCCATGTCTACAAAGTTATTGTACCTATTGTTTAATACGAAAATAAGCCATAAAATTATCATGGGTTTACTGGCTTTCATCTGAATCTGGGATACAAGTAAATTAGTCTTTGTCAATTTAATTCCTGTAAAAACATGGCCAGCCTCTCTTGACTGATAAGCATTTAATCACTGAGCCAGGCAATTGCCACATTGTGTTAATTGCGTATGTGTGACTTCATGAAAACAGTGGCAAACAAAACTTTTTATCAAAACAACGGGTATCCAGTTGATGGGATTCTGAGGGCCTGGTTTCACAAAGAACCAGAAGTAGCTCCTCCCCTTCTCCTATCTTCCAGCAGTGAACTTCCTCAGATGACAATGTCAAATGTCATCTGTCACATGTCAGGCCAGTCGGTCTGTTGATATTAAGCATGCCTCCAAGACGTGATCACCCTTCACTTTCATGAGAGTCTGCAGGTGTCAATCACCAGCCGACAATGTTTTCTCCCAGTGATGGCATCACACCTCTGTCATATTTGACAAAAATTGTTGCACATTTCGCAATTGTGAATATGTGTGATTTGAAACATTTTGTGTCAGATTGCTGACGACGAATTAAGCGATAAGTATGGCTTGCGGATTACAGTTCAAACAAATGCGACCAACAGCAGGTGACCGTGTTTTTACAGCGTGACAGTCGGGTGTGTTTTCCGTGTAACAACAAACTATTTGTGTGATGTGTGCTACTTTAATTATTCACTAATTAAAAATAATCAAACAAATTTAGCAAACAAGTATTACATTTTTATTTCATAATTTCTCCATGAATGCTTGCATGTCGGTGACGATAAACGAGATAGAACGTTACTCTCATCATCTCTCGCTGTTTATCATTTGTTCACGAAATAAGGAAAGATAAACTTCCTGTATTTTCAAAGCAACTTTCTGTGCGATTTAACGAAAAAACACATGTTGAAATTTTATTATCATGTGACCCAAACCAATATCATTACAGACGATATACCGGTATTGCCAAAAAATAGACGATATTTAACCGGTACCGATTTCAATACCGGTATTTACCGGTATATCGAAATATCGCCCAGCCCTACACGCCATGTAACATATTTATTATGTCGAAAGTCCATGTAAATCAAGCGATTAATAATTTTCTCCATAAACAAACAACGGCCCGGAATTTATTTTTCAGGAACCACTATTGATAGCACCGCGCAGAATCATGAACAGTAACAGGCACCAGTACGTGTAACCATGGTAATTGTAAACAAATCATCACTTTGCGAAGGGCGATTGCCGTATTTGTTTACATTTACTGTTGTTACTACCTAAAAAGGACTAATAAAGCAGTTTTGAACATTAAAAATCACTTTTTTACTGTAGAGCAAACAATAACAATAACGCAACTTGAACTTTGAAGTTGAATCTGAAACGCACACCGACTTTCTGTTAATTCTGTTTGATCGGAATGTTTCAAAAACAAGTTTGTTCATTTATTATTTATAGTGATGTTGATGTTGCCGATTTACATATTTGTTGTTTTAAATCACAAAATACGGTATCTTGAAAATATTTTCGGAACCTAAATTCTCTTATTTTGTTTTAATTCAGATTTTGAAAATTCGAAGTGAGGGGAATTGCATCAAAATAGTAATGGCGGCTACTCACCTGATATTAATTAATATCAGGTGAGTAACCCGATACGGTGGAATCTTTAGAAGGTATTCCAGCATTTTGATTGGACAAACTAACTTTGAGACATAATAATATTTGATATCAGGTAAGTAGCAGCCATTACTATTTTGATCAAATTGAAGCATTTCCACTCGCTTTGCATTTTCAAAATTTGAACTAAAGTTAGCGTCCAGAAACCAATATCAACATCTCTTCTAAGTTGGAAAAGGGCCATAACTCTGCTAAAAAATATTGGACTAAGCCAACTATCAATCCCAACCTTTATTATGTGGTTATAAATCTCTGTATAAAATTTTGTTTCATTTCGTTCAGTCATATTAAAGTTACAGTTCAGAAACCATATTTGGGAAAGACATATGTAAGTACAAATGGACAAGGGTAACACATCGTAATGGCAGGGGCATGAAAAAATTCAACTGCTCACTTTATAAATTATACAGAAGGGTGGGGGGTGGGGTGGGTGTATCCAATTCATTGAAGAATAAAGGTTAATAAAGCTTAGTTGCATCAAATATCCTACATCACTATAGAACTAGAAGCACTGTCACAGTGCCGAAGCTGCGATGATTCGGGCAACACCAATGTTTTAAAACTCGGTGACAAAAAAACTCGTTGGTGACAAGTCCATAAATGTGACAGAAATTATCCGAATGACATGCACTATTAAGAGGGTGTAGACATCATGAAGATACACTTGCATACCAAGTATGGTGTCATTCCATCAGGCATTTTAGGAGTTATGGTGTTTTTTTAATTTGTTGGTGACAGACAGACAGACAGACAGACAGACAGACAGACAGACAGACAGACAGACAGACAGACAGACAGACAGACAGACAGACAGACAGACAGACAGACAGACAGACAGACAGACAGACATTGCCACATATAGAGCTGCTCATTCATGGAAATCATTTTTGAGTTATTACAAATTTCAATTTATTGACACTTTAGTAGCCTAGGGACATGCAAATTGCCAATTTTGTGCATATCGAATATTGAATCAAACTGGTGAAAACCAATCGAATTTTGAATCAAATTTCAAATCAAATCAAATTTCAAATCAAATTAATCGAATCACAGTTAATGGATACGTTGTCAAAAGAAAAGTTTTTTCTAATATACCCCCCTGCAGCAATAAACATTTTCAAACAAACCGGACTGATAGCAGCGATACCTCACATTTATCACGTTTACTCAGAAAAATTTAAATCGGATTGATTCCATTCCGGTGGTGAAGCCATATGTATTAAATAAAAATGCAGAATTTCTAAAATGAAATGATAAATCAACGCCCAATGGAGTTGATCCACTTGTAAATAAAAGTCTGCTCTACTTCTGTTCATATAATAATTAGGGGTACTCTTTTAGAAAACCGTTGCTTTTGACGATGTATGCAGTGACTGTGATCAAACAGAACAGTACTCAACATAAAATAATGTGATCATGTTGTGGAACAAATCATTATTGAAGTTGAACAGCTGAATAACTTTTCAAATGCACAATAAGTTGACACGAACAGATGCCGCATTAACAATGTTTGTAGCAATGTAGCTACAACTGTTGTACTGTTGTAGCTACATCGCTACAAACACTGTTACCACTACAAGTCAGTTACATTTCTACTCCGAACTGTCACAAATTTATGGCCAAAGTATATTCGAAAATATTCGAATTTTCAATTTCAAATCGAATCGAATTGAATATTGACTTTCAAATTGAATTTTGAATTTTCACAGGAGCCTGCTGAAGCAACAAGAAGCCTTATTTAAAAACCAAATGTCACAGTCCTTACCTATTGTTGCTTGAAAAGCTGATTTGAATTGATCTGAACAAAATCGCTGTATGAAGCAGCTTTTTCCAACACCCGAGTCACCAACAAAAACAATTTTGAAAACTCTTTCTGGCTGACTAAACATATTATTAGAACTGTCTGAACCATTTACACTGTTAGCACCGACAGGCTGTTGTCTGGAAGACGAAGGATGACCCTTGGTTTGTACAGGGGTTTTATCTATATTCTTGCTACCTGGAATTCTGAAATGAAAGAATACAACATTAACTCCTTAAAAACAACGATAACCCTGATGCGAGGGTCAAGTTTTTTTTCACACCTGTAATACTTGTCATTATAAGAAAATGAAAACGAAACAAAAATTAACTAATAAACGGCCACAAATTCACTCAGTATGTTCGAACCGTACCAGTTTTCAAACTCATTCAAGACATTGTTAAGAAAGTCTCAAATATTGACCAAATTGAATGATATTTCATCAGGTTATTGCACTAACGACCTTAAAACAGCAAAAATTAACTAAATACCGTATTTACTCTATGTATTGGGACAGCTAAAAATAATTATTTTCACAGGTGTCCCAATTCTTAGAAAATGGGAAAAGAACACTGCCTGGTCTTGATTTGATGCTGAATAAAGTTGTGTGTGATTTATTTTCCATCACTATATACAAAAATCGGCGTCCAATTTTTTTTATATTTTCATTTTTTGCTTCCAAAACATAGCTTATGATCCCTCATTGGAACGAGCGCATTGCGCACGTTCCAATGAGGGATCATAAGCTATGTTTTGGAAGCAAAAAATGAAAATTTTTAGTTACTAAAGAATTTTTTTATGAGTGTCGTCTGCTACTAGCGACGAGTCAACTGGAAACAAATCTCCTGAATGTCCCAAACTTTAGAGCATAAAAAAAAATATAGTTTCCTGTAAAAAATGTGTGTCCTAAATCATAAAGTGTCCCAATACATAGAGAAAATACGGTAAGGGCCGAAACTCCGCCAGTATTTCCAAACCGTACTAGTTTTTGAACTCATTCAAGAAGTCTCACACATCAAATACTGACCAAATCCATTGATACTGGTTCCAAGTTAACAAGAAAGTGCACTTCATCAAACGAAAGGTCAAGGTTTTGAAAAAAAAAGCTTGGCCAAAAATATTTTGAAAATACTCAACAGGTTAAGAGTTATTAGTAAACAAGTTTAATTTTTACTTTTGTTGCAAGAAAAAATGTTTGGAAGAAATATCAAGTTTTCTTAGAATATTCCATTTTATTCAGAGTACCTCTACCCTTATAATTTCAAAAACTAAACTCAGTAATTTTCAATCACTTGCTGGGATTGGACTCAAGAATTTTCAAGGATGTTTATTTATTTATTGACGTTTTAAGGTCACATATTTATGCACAATGGCTAATCATGATCGTGACAGTTTTACGGGTGGAGGAAGCCGGAGTACCCGGAGAGAACCACCGAGCAACGACGAGCAGCTGCCAGCTCCCCAACATCGTAACTCCGCACTGCAGCACAGACAGGGTTAGATCGGTTGAAGACATGCGTACCATCGACGTGCAGTACGTCTTAGTACACGCCGTCATCGTGCCCCCACGCGGGCAATGGGGATGAAGTGTCTTGCCCAAGGACACAACGCGGTTGCCGCAGGTGGGATTCGAACCGAGGACCTCTCGGCTTGCAGCCTGCACCTCTACCTACTGAGCCACCGCGCTCCTCAAGGATGTTTAGAGACCAATAATAAAAAACTTCCTTTCAGTAAACAGAATAAAGGATCCACAATGTTTACAATTTTAAAAATTACTTGTTTAACCTTTAAAGGCCTGATCCATTTAACCCTTTACGCAATGCTCAGGATATTAAAATTTATTATTTTAATTAGGCCACACAAAGTAGATCTTCTGTCTTTCTGGCCATTATTTGTAATACAGTGGAGCCCACTTAATTGGATATCTCTTAATTGTATATCCCTGTTAATTGAACATAATTTTCAAACACAAGACCATTGACCATACCTTCAGTACAAATTTGATCTGTTAATTACATATGGGTTGTAGAGTAAACTCCTGTTAATTGTATATAAATTTTTGTAATATGTAGAAAAAATTGCTGTGACACGCACCAAATTCCCCTTATTTATCAACCTTTTTGGCCTCATACATCCAATACAGGCATTTATTCTATTATATCTTGTTTGACAGAGCTCTAAGAGCTCTGTCAAACAAGATATAATAGAATAAATGCTCAGTTTACCTCCAGAACACAGGAAACTGACCAAAATCCCTGTTAATTGTATACTCCTGTTAATTGAATAATTTTCACTGGCAAAATGGATATTCAATTAAGAGGATTCTACTGTATTGCATGCAGGCAAGCATTTTTTTATTTTACCCGGTGCTTCATTAATTAAATTTTTGATGATTATTCCTAAAATTAGTGTTTGGAATCCAATATTATTGTGTCCGTAAAAATATTGTCTACCCATAGAAATCTAAATTTTATAGTAAATTTCCTTTCTTATTATACCTACCACAATTGTTTACTACAGGCTTGCACTACAGTGGAAGTCCCTAACTCGGATAAAATACTCTCTATTTTTGTCTTTCCCAAGCAAGTTGGGAAAGAAAAGTGGTGCAAAAGCACCAATAAAAATAAGCCAAAACTGGGTCGAGTGCAACCGGCGCAGACCCAGTACGGGACGCTCTCTCCCAAGTACAACTCCACGACTTCCGTTGCCAGTGCGCATACCGTCTCTAAAGACTCATTCTTTTTGAATCCGTAAACGTTAGAGTTATGTGATCAGCGGGGAGGAAAGATTCTTTACCCGTAAAGAAGACGGGAGGGCCTCCATGTAAACAATTGTGGTAGGTATAATAAGAAAGGAAATTTACTATAAAATTTAGATTTCTTATCAACCTACTCACAATTGTTTACTACAGGCTGAATAGACAAAAGGCTGGAGGGAATCGCATAACCAACCCCCACATAACCCTAGTGCACTGGAACCGTGAAGCAGAAGGAAGAGGTCCCGAGGCTTATCAACCATAATGTCGCAATCATTGGTAAAGGACAATGAAAAGAGACATATGAGCCTGTGTGACACACAGACAGAAAAAAGGGGCAGTAACAGCACAAGGCTGAAACTGACCTTCAAGAAGCCTAATGGCTATGGCAGACAACAGCCTGAGCAGAAGAAAGAGGACCCAGGGCAAAAAGGTCCTCCGACTGCTCCTGCAACTGGCGTAAATAAAAGGTGGAGAAAGTAGAAGCATTTCTCCAGTAGGCTGCCTGCATAACATCCGACAACTTGACGGAGTTAGAATAAGCCCAAGAGGTAGACAGTGCCCGCACCTCGTGGGCAGAAATACGATTGGTAATACAATCGCCAGCTGCTAAACGACTATAAGCCGTACGAATAGCAAGACAAATCCATCGAGAAATGGATTGAGGAGAGATCTTCTGTCGACCCGGAATGAGAGACAGAAAAAACCGTTTTCTGCCCTTCCGTATGAAGCGTGTCCGATCAAGATAAATGCGAATAGCACGGACCGGACAGAGCAAAGGGCGAGTACCCTCAACAGAGGGAAGAGCCCTGATACAGATAGGAGGAGGAGTAGTATCTGGTAACTGATTCTTAGCCAAAAAGGAGCAATCAGTGGTAAAAGTAACACTGTTGGGAGAACTCCTAAAAAAGGCCGGGTCAACCGAGAGGGCGTGAAGCTCACTAACCCGTCTGGCCGAAGCAAATGCCATCAGAAAAGCCGTCTTGTATGTGAGAAAATGCATATCCACCTGGGATAAAGGTTCGAACGGCGCCCCCCCCCCCCCCCCCCAAGCAAAACAGCACCCACGAAAGATTCCATCGTGGAGTAAGCTGCAAAGTCCGAGGCCGTTTCAAAGAAAAGTGCCGAACAAGCTTGGAGAGGTAAGGATTAGTGCCGATACGACGCTTCCCCACATAAGAAAAAGTCTCTGAAAGCATAGACCTGTAACCCTTGATGGTAACAGGCTGGAGACCCCGAGAATCAAACAGATATACCAGAAACTCCGCAATCTGTGAAATCGAAGGATTGGCATAATCAACAGAGTGATCAGCACACCATCGACAGAAGACCTTCCATTTAGCTGCATAAGCTAAACCAGTGGAGTGCCTCCTTGAAGAAGAAATGCACTCCACTGCTCGTCTCGAAAAACCTCTACGGAGGAGACAGGACCTGACAAAAGATATGCGTGAAGGCACAATGAAGTCGGGTCGACGTGAAACCTCCTCGGGCGACCTTGACAAAGAAGGTCGCGACGTAGCGGGAGACGTGCCGGAACCGCCGCCATCAGCGAGCGGAGCTGATTGATCCACACCCGCTGAGGCGACAGGGGAGCGATCAGAATGATTCGACAACTGCAGGTTCGAATTTTGGCGAGAACCTGAGGAAGAATCGGAACCGGCGGGAAGGCGTAGCCGACTAGACCGTTCCAATCGAGTGACAGAGCGTCCACGGCAAAAGCCAGAGGATCTGGACACGGGGACACGAAAGTGTCCACCTGATGGTTCCAACGAGTCGCAAAGAGATCGATGTGGGGACGTCCCCAGAGATCGCAAAGCGACTGGAACACTGCCCTGTGAAGCATCCACTCGGTGGAAATAACCCTGCCCTGTCGGGACAGGGAGTCGGCTAGGACGTTCAGACGACCGGGAATGTGACGAACAACCACCCCGGCGTGAACCTCCTGAGCGAGCAGTAAAAGATCCCGAGCTAACTCGTACATCGGAAGCGAGTGCGTGCCGCCCTGGTTCCGAATGTAAGCAACCACTGTCGAATTGTCGGATAGTAGAAGGACCTGGCGATTCGACAAGTGAGGGATCCACTGCCTGAAACTCAGAAGAAGAGCAAGAAGCTCCTTCTGGTTGATGTGTAGAGCTGCTTGATCCTGGTCCCACATCCCGTGTAGGGAAAGACCGAGAGGATCCAACGTCGCACCCCATCCGAGATCGCTGGCATCTGCCGTCAGGACGCGATCGGACGTGGGTAAGTCCAGCGGAACACCCTGCGTAATCCACTGAACATCTGTCCAGGGAAGAAGGTGAGGATACAGAGAGTCCGGAAACGGAAGCACCTGATCCAGAGAACCTACATTCGGTCTCCAACGACTGAGCAGAAAGTGTTGGAGAGGTCTGACACGCAGCCGACCTAGAGGAATGAGATCCGTCACCGAACCGCAGAGACCGATCAGCCGGAGAAAACTCCGAGCGGTCGCGGACCTGGACTGGGACAGAGTCAGAGCAAAAGCTGAGAGAATCACAGCCTTGGCCTGGGGAACAGCCACCAAATTGAATTTGGTTTGGAAAGACATCCCCAGATGACAAAACGACTGAGAAGGGACCAGGTCCGACTTCTCCTCGTTGACTCTGAATCCTAGCGACGTGAGCAAGCTCAACAGAGTGGCGACATCCGATTCCAGTAAGGCAGCATTGGAATGCCTCTGGAGGATATCGTCCAGATATGCCGAAGTAGTCACCCTGGACTGTGTGCGATGGAACGCTATCACATGCGACATCAGTCTGGTGAACGCCCAAGGAGCCAGGTTGAGGCCGAAAGGCATGGCCTTGAACTGGTAAACTCGCTCCAGAAAAGCGAACCTGAGATACTTCCGTGACGCCCGATGCATCGGAACGTGGAAGTAAGCGTCTCGCAGGTCGATGCTGGCGGCGAAATCTCCCTGGTGAATTGAATGGCGGACCGACCTGAAAGTCTCCATGCTGAACTTGGGAGCAATGATTGACTGGTTCAGGATGCTCAGATCGATAACAGGTCGGAGTCGGCCGTCCTTCTTCGGCACCAAGAACAGGCGGGAATAGAAACCCACTGACTGAACGTTCTTGACGACCTCGATCGCCCCCTTTGCCAGGAGATTGGCAATCTCCGTGGACAAAAGTTCCCGACGTAAAACGTCTGAAGGAACTGTGGTTGGAAGAGGCACCCTTGACAGAGTGGGGTGCCGTCGGAAGGATATGCGCAGCCCGGACCGAACAACATCTAACACCCATGGATCGGATGTGATGGTGGTCCAATGGTCTGCAAACTCTGCTATCCTTCCTCCAACCTGGGACGAGTCGAGGTGAGGACCTTCATTTCGAGCCCCGACGAGGCCCGCGAGAGGAGAAACCACCTCCTCTGCTAAATGAAGAATCCTGAGACTTCCCTCGATTCTGCCGACCCCTACCTTTACCCCGTGAGTAAGAAGCAGAGGAGGCGGCAGAAGGACCAGCCTTTTGCTTCACAGAGGAAGCAGAAGGGTACTTGTTAGGCTTGGAACGGCCCTTGCCTCCCCGAGAAGGCTGATCAAGCTGACGAAACAGCAGCTGATCTTTGGAATGACGTAGGACGTCATCCCGGACCGTCGACACGGAACCATGGAAAAGTTGCGGACCTGCCAAAGAAGCAGATCGAAGAGTAGCACGCTGCTCCTCGGGAAGGGATCGTCCTGTGTCCAGCACAGCGTCCCTTCGAACTAATTCCAAATTGGCCGTGTTACAGGCATGCGTGTGAGTAAGGTGCATAAGCGCCTTGGACAGCACACGCAAAGGAGCCTGTACCTCGTCAAACTTATCTGGAGGCAGATAAGCAGCCAAAGCTGAGACGACGTGATCTGAGAGAGAAAGCATGCCAAGCATCTCTCTAGATAAGCCCAACGTGGACTCCAGAGTCGTCATTGGAATGACGGCAGACTTGGGCTTGGAAAGCCCGAGGGAAGTGGAGTCCTGATCCAGAACCGTCAAAGTCTGGCAGACTGACGGATTGGCGGAATCGTAGGAACGATAACGCACAGGAGGCAAAAAGGTGTCAACCCTGGTGAAGAACGAAGTCTTCAAAGCCTTGGAATTCAGCTTGGCATCCAATGCTGAAAAAGCTTCAACCACCTGTACCGACTGGCACGGTCGAAGGCGCCCAGAAGCAGGTTGCTCCATAGGCTGTTGGCGCGCGACCGAAGATCGCGGCCAGGCTGACACTGTCGGCTGGTTAGCAGGTTTGAGCTCAGGCAGAAACCCAAACACAAAGTCAAGAGCCGCCCCCAAGTCCGAAGACTGCTGGCCCTCGACCTCAAGCATGTCGGACTCCTCCCCAGAGTCGGAAGACACATAGCCCATCGTGGGCAAACCAGCCGACGCCTCCCATGGTGTCGGGACACCAGAGGAATCGGAAACCGGCCTGTTTCCAATCCCGGGAGGCGGCGCCATAGGAGGCGCCTGGAAACCACCCATAGCCTCGCTGGAAGCAACAGGAAGGCTCTTTGAGAGAACCTGAGTGAGTAAGGAGAGGGCCTCCCTAAGCTCACTGCCTGTACCGACCGGTTCGACAGGGGAGCGAACCGGCAAAGTGGCTTCACCTCTGACCCTCTTAACCAGCGAAGGGTCACGATCCTCCAAAACACCCGACGCGGGACGACGGGCGGCAGCCGAAACATCTGAAGGCAGACGTGTATAGGGGTACGATGCACCCCGAGGATCAATATTGCGAGAACTCATGAGAGTCACCGCGGACCTCTGCGGGGCAGAAGGTCCAGGCTGCACAAAAGGCGTTGGTCCCCCAAAACTGGCCGTGTGACCAGAGTGAGCGGACGGAAACGCCCCGGAGTTCATAGTGTTTCCACTATGAACATCCGAATCCAAAGACACAACTGTGGTACTCGACGGCGACGAGACCACAGCGATGGGCTCGGCCGGCAGCCCCTTCCGACTTCGCCGAGTTGAAGTCAGGGAAGGCTGGGGCCGATATCCCACGTCTACAGTATCGGACAGTTCTGCAGTCCCCTGCAGCGAAAAGCCGAGGCCGGCTGAAACAGACAACGAAGCAGACGGACCAGCAGCAGTAGTAGATACGTCGAGAGTCGTTGAGGCTGGTGAAATAATGGAGAGAGCACACCGGCTCGGCTCCGAAGGAGGAGTCACAACCCTAGTGACAGCCTCAGATGTCGACTGGAGGGGGACCGTAGTCCCGGAACCAGGCATCTCTACACCAGAACACTCAACGGCTCCCGCAGTATCCACCACAGGAAAAGACTGCACATCCCCCACGGAGGAGGAATAACTCTCACCAGACAGAGTCGGTTCGGGAGGCCCCGAACGACCACGTTCTCCTTTCCCGCGGGAGCGGGAGGCACGGCCACGAGAACGAACGACACGATTTACAGACGCCCAAAAGGTGGAAGACCATGTTCCACAGACACCACACGGCCGCTCGGCCGAACACCCATTACAGGAGGAACACGACGAATGTACATCGTCCACATGCTTAGGCAGCAGACACTGCCCACAAGGAATTGTCCTAGGCATGAAAGAGGTGAGAGGAGCAGAGAAGGTGAGATCAGAAAACAGAACACCCCCAAAGAGAGAAAGGTGACAGAAACAAAGACCCCAGACGGCCGACCGGGAACCACCCAACAGGAAGACTACTCTCAACAGAAAGAAGAAACACTGTAGGAGTGGTACCCCGCTGACACCTAACTCTAACACAATTAAAAAATTTTGCAAAAAAAGCATTAACAATAATTGTGAAATAATCTAAGTCCGAACCGCGTGGCCCGCGAAATTCGCGCGCGACTCGAGAGAGAGCAAATAAATATACATGATGGACATATAATAGAAAAAAGAGAATATAAAACACTGTTCCTGAGAAGACAAAGGATACACTGCGGTATAATGAATCAGGAAACATCAAACATCGAGTTGGTGGAACACTGATAAGCGTGCAAAAACATCTCGACACGAAGCGGATTTTAAAAAGAATGAGTCTTTAGAGACGGTATGCGCACTGGCAACGGAAGTCGTGGAGTTGTACTTGGGAGAGAGCGTCCCGTACTGGGTCTGCGCCGGTTGCACTCGACCCAGTTTTGGCTTATTTTTATTGGTGCTTTTGCACCACTTTTCTTTCCCAACTTGCTTGGGAAAGACAAAAATAGAGAGTATTTTATCCGAGTTAGGGACTTCCACTGTAGTGCAAGCCTGTAGTAAACAATTGTGAGTAGGTTGATAAGAAAGTGACCAGTCCATGGTAGCCATACTATAACAACTGAGAAGGTTCTTAGAATGTAACCTGTGATTGTATCTACAACCTAGCTTCTAGAGCACCTGTTTTGTTGCAGTAAAAAGTGACCAAATCAGAATAAGGTTTTAACCCTTTGAACCCTAGTGGCCGCTTTCCGGCCATGAACATGATGTGTCATAATGTTATTAAATAGTATGGCTGTTCAGTAAATGTGTAGGGAAGACCAACCAATATTTTCAACGTGCAGCCCCAAGGCTGCACGTTGAAAATATTGATTGGTCTACCCCAAATAATGAAGATGGACTCTTCTAATTGCTGCCATTGAACTGGCATGGAATATACCAGTCCTTCCCATATAGCGGGCGCATATGCGCTTGCGCCCGTAAGCGCTCGCATTTTCCAATGAACAAGCGCTAAAAACTGCGCCCGTCAATTTTTGGCTCGAACTGTACAACTGTATTTGCTCGATCTTCGTTCTGAATGAATTGTGTTTTACTCCAAGCTTCTCATTCGACAGACCTTTGATTTTGGAAAACAATGCGTGCATCGTGTTTAGCACTAATTATTTAGAGTACATGTGCTTTTTTTCCGAAGGCAGTGGGTTTTACAGTGTGATTGTTTCGGGGCGATGGTTTTCATTTGTGTTGTTTTTGACCTTGACCGTGTTCTCTCCGAGGTCGGTATTCTATTTGACAATAATCATTCAGTGATGATGTTGCACATCAAGGGAACTAATTTCATTAGCAGCGAGGTCGGTGCTTCTTATAAATCACGATATCGATTGTTAGGTTCCGTTCACACCTGAAATCCTGTCGGATAACCTGTATTTTATCCAAACCGTCCCCCAGGTACCGTCAGAGACGTCTGATACTTCTGCTGACTGATGTCATGAAACAAATTGTCCCCAGACCGAATCGTCCCGAATTAAACTTTATTTCACCCAAACCATCCACCAGGTCTGATACTCCTGCTGGGTTCTGACTGACTGTTAACCCTATCTATTCACGATGATTCACGGGGATATACATTGCCTTGGAAGATTTTCCTGTGGGAACCCCGGAAAATAAGGTAGTGCTTTCTTTACTATGGTAAACAAGTTCTGCTTTACTACCCAGTCACTGACGCTTGGGGTGGAAGTCCTCTAAAATGGGCAACATGGGGATAAACGATTGACTAAACTTGACTTTATGTCCTGTTGTGTCAAGCTTAGCTATTGTGCATAAATAGGTGACATTAAACACCACTAAATAAATACAAATTGTTTTGATGTTGGACAACATGGTTGGCAGGCTCAAGTTGAGCTCGCAAGTGATTTCACAAGCTCATATTATTGCTCTCGCAACATTTTCCATAAGGAAAGCACTGAATATACCACTCGAGTTCAAAGGGTTAAGGGTTAAAGAAGAACACACCTGTTGTTTGTTCTTGAATTCAGACACTTTTTATTTTTCATTAGGCTGATGATTATTTTTTACTATTTTTGGGGAGTTTAAACGAGGACAGAGATTGAGAAATTTTTACTTGGAATTGGAAAAATCTTTCTCAAATGCCCTTGGGAAAGGATTCCTATTTTCAGACCCTGTAGAAACACAAAAGAATCCCTGTCTCATCCTGTTTGACCTGTCTTGCCCAGAATATTATTGCTTGTTTAGGGCGTTTCTTGCATTAGGCTGACCATATGTTGTTATGTAGCATACTGCAGGAAATGGCTCAGAAATCTGCTTCCAACGGTGTGTTACATAAAAGCATATCACCAGCAGACAGATATATTGATTTTAGGACGAATAATAACAATAAAACAGTTATCCCTTTACCAAATCTAATAAATGGCCATGTCTGGACAATACTATTCACAAAAACACCATTCAAAATTCATTATTTCCATCTTTGCCTCCAAAACATAGCTTATTATCCCTCAGTGGAACAAACTTGTTCCAATGGATGGGTCTTAAGCTACAGTACAGCTGTCGTGGAGTGGTCACTTTTCATAGGTGGGCAATATTTCCACGAACGCAATAATATTAGATTCCAAACACTAATTATAGGAATAATCTTGAAAAATTTAAGTAATGAAGCTCCGGGTACAACCTGGTGTTTCATTAATTAAAATTTTGCTGATGATGATTTTTATTACATGGTAAATGAATGCATGGACATCGCTGCCCATGAGTGGATTACGACCAGTCCACGACAACAGTACTGAATATTTCTGAGGCAAAAATGAAATTATTTTAGTTCTTCATGAAAAATGTTTTGCAAATATCATCCTCTGTTTGGTAAGAGTTTTTTGGGGCCCACAACCAGATCAAGTCAGCTTGGTGCCATTTAAATTTATTATTTTCCCCAGCCATAGATCACCAAGACAATTCCAATAACAGGCAAAAGCTATGTTGGAAGTACAAAATAAAATGTGCATTTTTAGGGGGAAAATGTATTCGTAATTTTGTCTTTATACCACAAGTGTTGTGCGTATTCAACACTACTCTGCAGTATACAGGCATTGATAAATGTGTAATGAAAACAGCAAGTGGAATATGACCTATGGGATGCAAAAACAAATCTGATAGGTCATGACACATCAGTGGCTACTCCTGATGATGCAGGGATTCGTGTGAGCCTATGGGATGCTACTTTGAACCAATGAAATACTTTGACACAAAACAATAGTGCCTCACAAGAAATTAATCAGATCAACAAAGGTGATATTTTTCTTTAAAAGTCTAGGGTTCACTCACATAATTCAAGTTTAATTGTGGTATAACTCTTAACCCGGCTAAGTAATTTAAAAATATTTTTCATCAAATCTGGTCATGGCTGCTTCACAGCAGCCATGACTAGATTTGATGAAAAATTCATGAAAATTTGACTGGAGAAATCAATTTTTCATGGTGGGTGGGAAACATAAATGAATCAAGCCCTCAGAACAGGGCTGGGTTGTTATCTCTCAAACTTATCTTTATGTCAAAAACAATCCATCTCATCCAGCGCATAGCTAGGATGAGAGGGAGCTTTTCCTGTAGTTTAGCGATACACTGAGCATTTATTCTGTCTTGTCTGAACAAGCTCAGGAAGTGCAGTCAAAGAGGATATAATAGGTTATTACTTCTTATACTGAAAATACTGATGCCAAACAACAGGTCTATAATTGTAGAGAATTCAGTGGCTGTCACAGTGTTTGTTGTATAGGAGTTTAACAACACTTTCTACAGCAAGGGTCGCCTCCTGTTGGACAGTTTTACTGGTGAAGGAAGCTAGAGTCCCTGGACAGAACTACCGAGCAGTGGTGAGCAACTGTCAGACTCACCAATGTACCAACTCCACACAAGCAGGGTTAGCACTGGTTGAAGACAAGAGCACAATCGACATGCAGTATGCCTCAGTCCACAACACCACCATGTCCCTAGGTGGGCAATTGGGATTAAGTACATTGGCCAAGGACACAACGCAGTTACCCCTGCTGGGGATCAAACCATGGACCTTTCAGTTTGAAGTCCAATGCATTCCTAGCCTTCATAATGAATCCTTGATAGATCACACAACATTTCATTAACCCTTTACCCAACAAATCACCCACATCTGCCCGCATACTATGCAAATTCAGCACCTGAAAAAATATTATTTTTCGAAAAATTTCAACAAAACCATATCATGTGACCCCTCTTTGGAACGAGCTCATTCCAAAGAGGGGTCACATGATATGGTTTTGTTGAAATTTTTTGAAAAAATTTAAAAAATGATATTTAAAATAATGAATTTTGAAATTGTCTGCGTTGGGTAAAGGGTTAACGGGAGTTTATACTCCATAACCTATACATAATTAACAGAGTAAACTGTTCTGAAAGCAGCTCTTAAAATTCATCCCAATTGTGAGAATCAGTTTTGATTCTCGTGAACACCTGTCATGAGAATCAATTTTCAGTTCTCAATTTACAATTTTAGAGTACTATTATACCCTTGTCCTTGTGGGAACAACCAGTTGATAATCCTTAATAAAAACCCTGATGTGTATATATTTACTGAAGCTTAACCCTTAAGGGCCTAGTTAGAATTTTTGTGAGTTTCTTGTCTTCTAGGTACATGCAAAAAAATTGTTTAAACATAAGGCTTTTTTTGGTGGTCTCACTAATGGAAATTACAGCATCTTGGCAATGGTTTCTATTGAAGTCTTGGCTTTGGCTGCCTGTACAGGTAGCCAAGACTTCTTTAGAACCCACTCATAAATCATGGGAGAGAAAATAAACAGCTGCGCCATGAGCGCATGATACGCCTGTTATTAATTACAGGAGGGAAGCACACAATATGAGTATACATGTGTACTTGTCAGGTTTCTTTTATATTCTTGTACAATAATCATAACCAACAACATACTGTGTTCATTAATTTGGAAATAAATTATTTGAATTTCACGTATATATCTTATGTCTATAGAGATCATAACTTCAAGAAAAAAGTCCCATAACTCTGGAATGACATATCGGACAGTGACACAAATGGAAAGGAGATTCCTTCCATCAACATATACTTGCCACCAAAAAATCATGAAAATTGCTCAAAGCATTTTCAAGTTATTGTCCGACATGTGGAAAATTGCCTATATTTTGATGAGTAAAGTCCCATAATTCTGGTATGACAAATCAGACAGCGATGCAAATCGAAAGGGCGCTTCCTTCCATCAACATATACTTTCCACCAAAAAATCACAAAAATTGCTTGAAGCGTTTTCGAGTTATTGTATGACGTGTGGATGGATGGACAGAAAGATGGACGGATGGACAGCAGTATACCATAATACGACTGTTTTTTCAAAACGGGCATATAAAAAGTAAGCAGAATTCTCCAAGCCTTTGAAGACAATTTTAAAATCTGTGATGAGAACAAAATGCACATTTTGCGAGAATCAAAGTTGATTCTCATTACTTTCCTTGCGAGAATCATTTGCGGGAATTGATTCTGATTCAAGCATGAATTTTAAGGCCTAGAAAGTAAGGTAAATGATGTGGTGTTTTGGAATTATATGCAATTAAGAGGGTTATTCAATTAAGATATATTCAATAAAAATATATTTAATTAAGTGGGATCCACTGTACTCAGGCTTGGAAATAAACTGCAAACAATCATTTAGGTTAAGTGAGGGTTACATCATTTGTAAAATAAGTGAACAAACTATAGGTTACAACAAAGAAATACAACATGAATTAAATTCCCAATCCCACATGTTTTGCTTAACAGAACTGACAATCTGTTAGGACTAACTTAACTCAAAGGCTGAGCATTGCATCCACATAGGAATAGAATAGCATGCCATTTATATCTTAACAGAATTTCCATCAAAATAAAATAGCGATAACTAATGTTGATCTCCTCAGAGGGAGAGGTCCCACGTTGGTGGTTGCAATTTATTTTGGCGAAAATTCTGTTAACCCTTAACTCTTAACCCGCTGAGTTTTTTTAAACAAGAGGCCCCACGGGGCCTGAAGCGCTCATCTTGTACAGAAGACAATTTAAACACAGTCAAAGAATGAGTCTACATTAAGCAAGCCATCTCCATAGGCTACACTGTCAATCCTTGAGTCCCTCAGGGGTGACAAAAATAATCTGGGTATCATGCCTTTTCTTCAGTTGATCATAAGTAAAATGTAGAGCTCCCCTATGAAGCCCCTTGATACAACCTATGTGGATTAATCTTAGTACCTCTAGAGGGTACTGAATACAAAATTTTTAATTCTTCAGCAAAATGGCCAATTCCGGCTCCCATAGAGAGCCCAAATATTAACCCAGGCTCTTGATTTGAACACAGTTAAATCTGACTTCCCTAGAGATGTTGTGTACCGAATATGAAAGCATTCTGACTGTTGGATCTGAAGAAGAGAAATTGTAAAGAAATTTCTTTGAATTGCACTAAGTTCAAATTTGGGCTACCATAGCAAGCCCAAATATTAACCTATGGATCCGATTTGAACAAACTTGAATCTGACCCCCCTAGAGATGTTGTATAGCAAATGTGAAAGCATTCTGACAAGTGAATCTGAAGAAGAAGATTTTTGAAGAAATTCCCTCATATTGTACTAAGTTAAATTTCATGTTCCCATATGGAGCCCAAATATTAACCTAGGCACTCGAATTGAACAACCTGGAATCTGACCCCCTTAGAGATGTTGTATACGAACTATAAAAGCATTCCGACTGGTGGATCTGAAGAAGAAGATTTTTAAAGAAATTTCCTCATATTGCACAAAGTAAAAATTTGGGCTACCATAGTGAGCCCAAAAATATACCTAGGGATCTGATTTGAACAAACTTGAATCTGACCCCCATAGAGATGTTGCATACCAAATATCAAAGCATTCTGACTGATGGATCTGAAGAAGAAGATTTTTTTAAATTACCCTCCATATTGAACAAAGATAAAATTTGGGCTTCCGTAGGAAGCCCAAATATTAATCTAGGGACTTGGTTTGAACAATCTAGAATCTAACCCTCATAACAATGATGTATACCAAATATTAAACGATTCTGACCGGTGGTTCTGAAGAAGAAGATTTTTAAAGAATATTCCCCATATTACCCTATGTTAAAAATTCGGCTCCTGCAGAGAGCCCAAATATGAACGAATGAGCTTTATTTCAACAAACTTTTATCTGACCCCCCCCCCCCCCCCCCCCCCCCCCCCCCCCCCCCCCCCCCCCCCCCCCCTTATGAATGCTGTATACCAAATATCAAAAGATTCTGATGATTGGTTCTGGAGAAAAGATTTTTTTAAATTTTTGCAAATATGCTGACTCAGCATTTTTTCAATGCCCATTACAGAACACCCTAACATAACCAATGGCAATTTTTTTTTACCATTCAGTTCTACTGGTCATAAGGATACTTCATACCAAATAAAAGCTCTCTGTTCCGTGGAGTTTGGAAAATATGGGCGTTTGAAAATATTTCTATTTTTAGCTCCCAGGGTTTCCATGGGGATGCGGGAATTTTTTTTTTTGCATGGGTCAAGTACTTATGACCCAATACTACCACAAACCAAATTTGGTTCATACCAGCCCATCGGTTCAGAAAATAGAAATTTTGGGCGGGGCCAAAAATCTTACCCCTCCTATTACAAAGCCAAATATTACTTCACGAACTTCGTTTGAACAAACTTGATTCTACACCTCATATGGAAGCTCCATAGCAAATATCAAGTCATTGTACACACTGGTTCTTGATAAGAAGATTTTAAAAATATTTTGGAGCATTTTCCCCCACTCCCTCCCTATGGGGCTGAGCATGCTGAGTTGAACAAAAATGAAATGCCCCTTTGGGACCATCACTCACACAAACTTTCACTTGAATTGGCCCAGCGGCTTTGGAGGAGAAGACGAAAACATGGTGTTGACGGACGACAGACGGAGAGCGATGAGATTAGCTCAGCTTAACTTTGTGAAGATGAGCTAAAAATATTTTTACCAAATCTAGTCATGGCTGCTGTAAAGCAGCCATGACTGGATTTGCTGAAAATCTTTTTGATAATTTAACTCAAGAAATAAGAAATCATTGGTGAAAGCCTTGATTTAATTTACAGGGGGTAAATTTAATTAAAAACGTCCAAATTTTACTTAAGTCTTGCAGTAAGAGATTATATGTCCATGGCAGGAATATCCGCCAGCAGCAGGTAAAGAGTTCAAAGCCTATTTCCCAGTTTTATGACCTCAGAACAGGTGCCCTCAACATGCCACCATGAGGAAATCCTGCTAACAATAGACAACTTATCTAGGCAATGGTTTTAGTCAAAGACCTGATTAGAAATCACTGCTAAGCCATTGGAATGTACAGGCTGCAGTCAGGTGTGAATTCAAGACAACTGCTCATGCCCTTAAGGGCTTCGACGTAAACTGCGTGTAGGGCATAGTAATAACAGAGAATGCAGAAAAACATCACAACACTTTTCCCCTACAGGTTATCACCATCTTATATAGCATAACCTGCTAATGGGTTATGATTTAAGCTCCTTATTTCAAGGCCTGTTTAGTGATGAAAATAATTTGGGTGATAACCAGAAAAACGAGAGAACTTTCCTCCAACTTATCTTACAATTTACTATGATAGCTACAGAACAGGAACTGAAAATGGGGTTAGTTGATACCCATGATAACAAACTAGAGGTCCTCGGTTCGAATCCCACTTGCAGCAACTGCATTGTGTCCTTGGGCAAGACATTTAATCCCAACTGCCCATGTGAGGGCACGGTGGCATTGTGCTAACCAATGTTAACCCTGCTTGCGGGGAGTTGGGATATTGGGGAGTCTGGCAGTTGCTCGCCATTGCATTGGGTACTCGGGCTTCCTCCACCTGTAAAACTGTCCGACACGCGGTGAACCTGGCTGTCAAAAGTGTCGGTAAACCCCCAATAGACTAGAAAAACTGTGAGCACTGCTCACTAAATGGTACCACCCACTCCCACCAAGAAACATTTTACAACAGTAAAAGTGTGTTTAATGCAGAGAGCACAAACACTAACCCCCCACCCCCACCCCCCCCACCCCTCCACCTCCACCCCAAACCTTGAATTAACAAAGCCCATTTTTCAATATGTGAAACTGTGAAAATGAAAATATCTGAAAACAAAATAGAAGGTACACATCTTCACTGTATGTAAAAGAATGTTTGAAGGTTTCATTGAAATCCATTCTCTAGTTTAAAAGAGGTCGTGGATAGCAAATGTCAACAACCCCCCCACGCAAGCTTGAATTGACAAAGCCCATTTTTAAATATGGGAAACCCTAAAAATGAAAATATCTGAAAACAAAACAGGAGGTGCACATCTTCAATATATGTAAAAGGTCTGAAAATTTCAATGAAATCTGTTCAATGGTTTAAGAGGAGTTGTGGATAGCAGATCTGTACAGAATGTCATTTGAATTTGACAAAGTCCATTTTTCAATATGGGAAACTGTAAAAAAGAAAATATCTGAAAACAAAATAGGAGGTGCACATCTTCAATGTATGTAAAAGAATGTCTGAGAGTTTCAATGAAATCCGTTCACTGGTTTAAGAGGAGTTGCGGATAGCAGATGTGTGCCCCCCCTGCCCCCTCCAAAGAGTAACACGCCTATAGCATAACAGACAGACGGACATATGTTGGAATATGAAAATATCTGAAAGAAAAATAGGAGGTGCACATCTTCAGTATATGTAAAAGAAGGTCTGAGAGTACCAATGGTGTTTGTTCAATGGTTTAACCCTTTACCCAACGCAGATGATATGAAATTTTATTATTTTAAATCTCATTTTTTTAAATGTTTCAAAAAATTTCAACAAAACCATATCATGTGACCCCTCATTGGAACGAGATCAATGAGCTCGTTCCAATGAGGGGTCACATGATATGGTTTTGTTGAAATATTTTGAAACATTTAATTTTTTCATCTGTTCAATTCGCATATTACGCGTGCGGATGCGGGCGATTCGTTAGGTAATGGTTTAAGAGTAGTAGAGGATAGCAGATCTATACCCCTCCCTACTAAAACCTGAATTGACAAAAAACATTTTTGAATATGGGGAACTGTAAATATGAAAATATCTGAAAAGAAAATAGGAGGTGCACATCTGCAATGTATGTAAAAGAACGTCTGAAAGTTTCAATGAAATCTGTTCACTGGTTTAAGAGGAGTTGCAAATAGCAGATCTGTACAGAATGTCAATTGAATTTGACAAAATTCATTTTTCAATATGGGAAACTGTAAAACAGAAAATATCTGAAAAGAAGATAGGAGGTGCACATCTTCAATGTACGTAAAAGAATGTCTGAGAGTTTCAATGAAATCCGTTCACTGGTTTAGAACGAGTTGCGGATAGCAGGTGTACCTCCCCTAAAGCGTAACGGGCGGGCAGACGTACAGACGGACCAAGTGAACACTATATACCTCCCACTTTTCAAGTGGGTGGTATAATAAATAAATTTAATTATTTATTGGTGTTTAAGATTACATCCTTATGCACAATGACCAATCGTGACCATGACAGTTTTACAGGTGGAGGAAGCTGGAGTACCTGGAGAGAACCACCGAGCATCGACGAGCAACTGTCAGCTCCTCAACATTCTAACTCTGTTCAAGCTCCGCTCTCAAGCAGGCTCACAGCAGTTGAAGACATGTGTACCATCGACGTGCAGTACGCCTTAGTACACGGCGCCATTGGGCCCCCATTGAGGCAACCGGGATAAAGTGCCTTGCCCAAGAACACAAAGCGGTCCATCCCAGATGGAGATCGAACTTGGGACCTCTAGAATAGAAGTCCAACAGTCTACCCACTGAGCCACTGCGCTCCAAATAAATAAATAAATAACCCTTTGCAAACTGACATCAAAATAAAGAAATTTCAAGCAGCAAATTTTTCCCACAATGCATTTACAGTACGGGCACTGTGGATTGGTCATTTTCTGCAGGTGAGCATTATTAATATTACTGGATACCTGACCCTAATTATGACAATAATAATCAAAGATTTAATTAATGAAGCACTGGGTACAACCCAGTACTTCAATTAAAATTTTGCTGATGATTTTTATTACCTGGTAAACACATGCTTGGACAACACTGTCCACACATGGGTTATGACCAGTCCACGGTGGCTGTACTGTTGGAATTCAAACCAATTCAATCTTGTTTGACAAGAGCTCAATTGGTTAAATTCCTATACTTGCACAATGGAAAGATAGGCCGCTGAACATTTTCTATTTTGACATCAGTAGTGTGCAAAAGTTAATTATGAATATTACAATAACATGATTTTGAAGGGCATTAAGGCATATTATTGATCCAACAAGAATAATTGTCAGTCTGACATATAAGCAATCTAAGTGTATAATGGCAACTATTAATTACTGAGGTTATCAATCTTTCAAGTAGGATGATAATACAACTTATTACATTCCAAAGTGTGATTTACTGGGATTTCCGAGTTTGATTATAAACGATAATTTCACAAGCAAATTATGCAATCAACAATTGCGTCATGCATCCATGCAGGCAAACGAAGACGCTTGGCCGTGGATGTAATGGGGACTTCATTGTTTTTTTAACCCTTTACCTAACATGAAAAGCAGACAACACTTGCAAAAAAAATTCTTGAATAGCTATTATTTTAATTTTTTGTCTCAAAATCATAGGTTATGGCCCCTCATTGGAACGAGCTCGATGAGCTTGTTCCAATGAGGGGTCATAACCTTTGTTTTAAAGACAAAAAATCATGAAAATTAATTGGCGATTTTTGAGAATTACGCTGATCGTTACGGTAGGTAAAGGGTTAAATAATATAATTATCGTTAATAATGAAAAGTAATAAACAGAGTAATTGCTTGACTGGACTGGTTACGTGAAATAATTCATTCGAGGCGAGGGACTATATTGTAAAACACTTGTGCGCATTCACGCAGTCATGTTTGTACAACATCCCTCATCTCTCATGAATTATTTCATGTAACCAGTCCAGTCAATGATTATTCTCTGGCGTTTTTTTTATTTTATTAATTATTTCTTTGCCATCAAAAGTTCATGTTCTTGGTTTGTATTATGTTTTAGATCTCATAATCTACAGAATAGCATGGTTGGTGGTGTATTTCATCCCTTGAATGCAACAAGGCTTTGCAAAGCCTTGTTGCACTCAAGGAACAAATCTATCAATTTTATTAACTTGGGTAAAATATCACACATAAACTATTTAATTTTTATTTTTTTAATTTTGCATTGGTTGTAAAAAGAGAGCATGCGGCAGCCAAAAGAACCATGTGGAAGGGCCTGAGAAACAGATTTGTAACTTTTTTAGGCCTTACCATTTACCACAATGCTGATTATCCTAGTCACAGTTATCTAACCACCATTAACCTTCCACCTAAGGTAATGGCCAAGTCTGACCTGCACAATTTTTAAACAAGAAATACCACTGGAGTAGCACATTGACGTTACAGATCCAGCTACAGTATGTGAAACTTTGAGTTTGATGATTGTAGCCCCAGTAGTTTCCGAGTTATGCCAAATACATGATTTGTGACCTTGAACATTATGGAGGTAAAGTATAACCTTGACCTCGAACATGTGCACATACAACTATTATATGTCACACACATTCTGACTGTCCTTTGCATTTTGATGAAGGTTGATAATCGAAGTTTGATTCATTTCTGTGTTATGGCTGAAACACAAATATTGACCGATTTTATGTGTGACTTTGAAATATGAGCATGATGTTGAATTTACAAACCCGGCTATAGTGTACGAGATATTCTACCATTGTCCTTTATAACTGTGTGAAGTTTGATGATTGTATCCCTAATAGTTTCTGAGTTAGGCTAGAGGCAGGATTTGTGATCTTGAACATATGGAGGTCAAGTTTCACCTTGACCTTCAAGACGCAAACTATTATTAGTGATACACCTTCTGATTGTCCTTAACATTTGTATGAAGTTTTATAATTGTAGTTTTATTCATTTCTGTATTATGGCAGACACAAGAATATTGCCCAAATTTAACTGTGACCTTGAAGTGTGACCTTGACCTGGAAGTTAGGGACCCGGCTATGGTGAGTCACACATCCTCCCATTGTCCTTTATAACTGTGTGTTGTTGATGACTGCAGCCCCAAAAGTTTTTAAGTTATAGGCTTGGACACATGGACACCCTCACACACACTTCAATCACGATATGCCATCCAACCTATGTTGGGGGCATAAAAATCACTAGAGTCCTGCATGCTAGGCATTGATATTTGATTCGATTAGAAATTTTCCTTATGAATCAATTCAATTTCAACATTATATTCAGCTTCAGTGTCTCAGTAAACTTCTAATAATACAATATTAGTAGAACCAAGTCTGGAAATTAGCAGACTGTCATCTGCAGAATGACGGACCATAGAGGGTAAATTTTGGTGATGCAACCCTTGGTGAACCTTAATCTGAGTCAAGGTCTCAGGCCTAAACCGAAAGCGGTACACAGAGGATAAATTGGCCCACTGTATGGGATAGTATTAGCAAATTCCCCCTCTGGGGACCTCATTCTGCAAATGGCAGATTGATTATTTCAGGCTTCAGTAGAACAGTGTTAATTGAATAGCCACTTTGCCAGTAAAATATTCAATTAACAGGAGTATACAATGCACAGGAATTGGTAATTTCCTGTCCTTTTGTCATAACCTGAGCATTTTTTCTTTTATATCTTGTAAACTAGATTAGATGCCAAAATGGGATGTATTGAGGCAAAAACTGTCTGGAAATGTGGGGGATTAAGTGGTTGACTGAGTAATTCCTCCAAAGATTAAAAGATTTTTATTCAATAACCAGTATGCAAGTAAAAAGGCAAATTTGTATTGAACATATAGTAAATGGTTTGGTGCTTTGAAATTATGTGAAATTAACAGGGATATTCTGCTAAGAGATATTCAATTAAATGGGCTCCCACTGTAACCCCCCAAAATGGTACATTTTTAGGCAAGAAATATATAGAGGCTATCTTTAAGTGTTTTTCTGGGGACACACTTGACTATCTCAAGAGTGGGCACAGGAAATATGTATTTCCACAGGCGGCTTTGGAGCAAGAGGAAATACATAATTTCTTGTTCCCATGAATGAGATATTCATTGGTATCCTCAGAAAAACTCTAGATTCTCTTATTATGTGCACTTCAGAAAAATTACAGGTCTATCCAATTATGCAATCATGAAATGATTGTAAACTCAAATCAACTGATCATTGTCCAACTATTCCCCTGCTGTGTGTAGGCTATTTTGGAACTAACACAGCAAGTTTTAGGCCTCACAAAGTAGATCCTCTGTTTCTCAGGCCATCTTTTGTAAAATTGCATGCGTGCGGGCGTTTTTTTATTTTATTTTTTATTTTTGTAATTATTTCTTTGCCATTAAAAAGTTCATGTTCTTGGTTTGTTTTATGTTTTAGGCCCCATAATCTACAGAATAGCATGGGTAGTGGTGTATTACATCCCTTGAGTGCAAGAAGGCTTTGCAATGCTAAAGCGTTGCAAAGCCTTCTTGCACTCAAGGGACAATTTTATTAACATGGGTAAAATATCAGACATAATCCATTCGATTTTGATTTTTTTAAGTTTGGATAAGTTATAAAAAGAGAGTATGCGACAGCCAAAAGGACCATGTGGGAGGGCCTGAGAAACAGATTTTTATTTTTTTAGGCCTTAGTTCCCTAATGTTTCCAACAATGTTTGCAAATGGGTCAAAAATTATTTTAGAATGAGAATTCAATAAGAATAGGACCAGGAACAGTTTTTGAGAAATTGCCCTGACAATGACCAAATTCAACTTGTTTATAGACCTTAACTTGGCTTCACTAAGTCCAATACAGGCATTTAACCCGTAAAGGCCTATTTCTGACTTTTATGACTTCAGAACAGGTGTCCTTAACTTGCCATCATGAGTAGGTCCTACCATCAATAAACAAATTACATAGGCAGTGGTTTCTAGTCAAGTCTTGGCTGCCTGTTAAGGCGGTCAATACTTGACTAGAAATCACTGTTAAGCCACTGGATGTGTACAGGCTGTGGTAAGGTGTGAATTCATGACAATTGCCCGAGCCCTTAAGGGTTAATCTATTTTGTCTTGTATGGGAGCACGGTTGCTCGGTGGTTAGAGTACTGGACTTCAAACCAACAGGTCCATGCTTTGATTCTGATGAGCAGTAAGTGCATTGCGTCCCTGGGTAAGGCACTTAATCCCGATTGCCCACATGGCACTGTGTACCGAGGCATACTGCACGTCGATGGTTAATTTACCTTCAACCAATGCTAACTGCTTGTCTGGACACAGGGTGATCCTGGCTGTCGAAAGCATCGTTAAACACCTATATATAAATAAATATTACATCTTCTTTAACATAACTCCATGAGCTCAGGATTCCTGCAGGTAAGGACTGGTATAATTCAAGGCCATTTCACAATATATTGCAGCATTTTTTAAGGCCATACAATTGTCAAAATCAAGAAATTTCAAGGCGTGCATTCACTAATCCTGATAAAAGGCCGCTCAGCCACATGTCCCCCGAAAAAAACAAGTCGAAAAAGGGGCATAACTCTAGCAAAAAATGATCGGTCTGAACCCACATTCGAACTTGACCTGTATTATTACCCCAGAAAGTCACATACCAAAATTCTTTCCGATCAAATAATCCAAACTGGAGTTATCATCCGGACATCGCAAATCTTGAAATTTCTAAGTCGAAAAAGGGGTATAACTCTAATAAAAATAATCTGGCCGAACCCATATTCGAACTTGACCTGTGGTTTGGGCTAAGAAGGTCACATACCAAAATTGGTTCCAATCAAATGATCCAAACTGGGGTTATCATGGGGACACCAAGTGGGACAGATGCACAGATGGGCGGGCGGATGCATGCACGCACAGATGCACGGACGAACACAGCTGATTTCTATAGTCCCCCGAAAAAATTTTCGGGGGACAACTAGGATCCTCCAGTCATTAACTTCTCCAACCACTTCCCTTCATGGGAAGTGGGAGGAGGGGGTAATGACCTGAGGATCCTAGATGGGACTACGCCTTCACGAACACTAGCATATTTAAGGAATAGAGCATGGCTTGGAGTTGACTACGCCCATATAGTGCCCAGTGAGGTGGTGTAGTTCCCGCCGCGAAGCGGAGGGAACTACACCACCTCACTGGGCACTATATGGGCATAGTCAATGACAAGACATGCACTAATCCTTATATTATATCGAACACCCATCAAGAAAAACATCTGTCCGATTTGTTAATCTATTACCAAGGTAGCAGCCCTACCAACCAGCTGTATATAGAAAAAAATCATGCAGTTTTTAAAAAACATTTTCTTCTTCCAAAACACGGCTAACTTGGATTATTGATATGAGCAGAAGAGAGATTTTGAATCGGTCGGCAAAGGTAAACAAAACATTTCCCCCAAATGGAACTGTGTATTCTAGAATCGCGCAATTCGCGAATGAAAACTAAAATTTTCGAAATTTGACAACGTAATTTGATGATTTCCACACATTTGTCACACATATACATTACCGAATGGGTCAGCACGGGATACAAACTCCGAAGATTCAATTGAATTCCATTATTTATTCGTTTACTGCCCAAAACATACAATTAAATAGCGAAATAATATGAGCAGCGAAACAAACAATTTTTCATATCCGGACGCGTTCTCATGAAAGTTGGACCCAGGTATGGATCATTCTTTTCGAAACGAGATATGGATCATCTTCTCAAGGAATAAAATGAACGCCTCGAAAAATGCGACTTCAACAATGGAAAAGCGATACATTTTTCCACAAAGATTTCTTTCCGGGTCATTTTAAGGATGTTGTGCCTCTGTGAATCAATTTTTAAATTTAGCCTGATCAGTTTTATTCGCCCAGTATGAAAAGAAAACTGATATAGTAATGTGCTAAAAATAGAAAACGTGTAGTGCCTGGTCAGTTCTGTGGATGCAAACTACATGAAATAGGGTATCATCTTTCAGCCAATCAGAATGCAAGGAAGTCACGTGAGATATAATATAAAACTATATATTTATGATTACATGCTCCATTGGCATTTTTATTTCATGAAGGCCGCTTGGCATATTTTCCAGGATTTCAAGGCCTTCAATGACCCTTAGTCAAATTCAAGGCCATTCCTTGAATCCAAGACATAATAGAATAAATGCTCAGTTTATCTCTAGAATACATGAAAGGGGCCAAATCCCTGTTAATTGAATGATTCTCCCTGGCAAAGTGGCTATTCAATTAACAGAGCTCTGCTGTACTTGCTATACAGCAAATTAGTTAAGTCCATTTTGCATTTGTTGGGAGCTTTGATAAAAAATTAATCAGTTTTAAAATTTCAAACACATTCAAAGATCCAATATGAAACTCGACTTGTTCTTCAAAAAAGGATGAAATTAAAATCTATAAGTAAGGCCCCCATAAATTAGATCTTCTGTTTCTCAAGCCATTTTTTGCAAAATTGCATGTGGGTGGGCATTTTTTTATTCTATTTTATATTTTGTAATTATTTCTTTGCCAGCAAAAGTTCACATACTTAAGTTTGTTTTATGTTTTAGGCCTCATAATCTACAGAATAACATGGGTGATGGTATATTTCATCCCTTGAGTGCACGAGTGCTTTACAAAGCTAAAACATTGCATAGCCTTGTTGCACTCAAAGGACAAATTTCTCAATTTTATTAACTTGGGTAAAATATCAGACATAAACCATTTCATTTTTATTTTTTAAAGTTAGTACAGTGGAGCCCACTTAATTGGATATCTCTTAATTGTATATCCCTGTTAATTGAATATAATTTTCAAACCCAAAACCATTTAGCATACCTTCAGTACAAATTTGATCTGTTGATTGCATATGGGTTGTAGAGTAAACTCCTGTTAATTGTATATAAATTTTTGTAATATGTCGAAAAAATTACTGTGACATGCACCAAAATCCCCTTATTTATCAACCTTTTTGGCCTCACTACATTCAATACAGGCATTTATTCTATTAAATCTTGTTTGACAGAGCTCTATGAGCTCTGTCAAACAAGATATAATAGAATAAATGCTCAGTTTACCTCCAGAACACAGGAAACTGACCAAATCCCTGTTAATTGTATCCTCCTGTGAATTGAATAATTTTCACTGGCAAAATGGATATTCAATTAAGAGGATTCTACTGTATTGGGTATAAAAAAGACAGCATGCTGCAGCCAAAATGACTATGTGCTAGGGCCTGAGAAACAGATTTATAACTTTTTAAAGCCAAATTGAATTACTAACTTTTTATTCTCTACTTTCTGAAACTCATGGAATTCAAGGTCACCGTTGATCTTTGAAGAATTATCCTTGGAATGCAAATATAACTGGTCCTCCGGATCAGAATGCTGATCTAAAGAATTACTAGAGTTTCTATGTTGGAATGTTGAATCATTCTGTCTCTGCTCCTCAATATTGTCTTCATGTGAATTCAAAACTTGGTTAAAACTGTCAGAATTATTAAAGTTGTGAGAACCTACACCAGTGTTATTAACACTACTATCAATATGGTTGCTAAGTTGTTCATTATTATTATCGTCATTAGTAGGTGGCATATAATTTAAATATTGCACATCATCTTCAATTCCATCATCCTCTGGTTCTCCATCTAGAATGTCTCCTAAGTTTGGGTGTCCTTGCGGCTGTGGTCTGAAAAATAAAGAAACCTGCACTTACATCTCTATGAAATGAACCCAACAGACATAATAATTATTTAGGTGTACAAGGAAAATACCTAATGAATAAAAAGAAAGCAGTCAACTTCCTTGTCAGTTAACCCCCTGGCTACTGATGTCAAAATATTAAAATTTCAGGCTGCAAATTTTTTTCTATAATGCAACCAGAAATTCAACCAATTACATCTTGTTTGACAGAGCTCATTCAGCCATCTCAAACAAGATTAAATTGGTTAAATTCCTAGTTGCATTATGCGAAAAATGGTTGCTTGAAATTTCATTGTTGATTTCAGTCTGCAGGGAGATAACCCTTTACCTAACACAGGCAATATCAAAATTCATTATTTAAATATTATTTGTTCAAATTTTTCATAAAATTTTAACAAAATTATATCATGTAACCCCTCATTGGAACGAGCTCAATGAGCTCGTTCCAATGAGGGGGTCACATGATATGGGTTTGTTGAAATTTTTGGAAAATAATTGTTTTCCAATGGCTCATTTTGTAAATTACATGGTTGGATGTTGCCAATTCGTTAGGTAAAGGGTTATTTATACTACAGCATTTTACCACATACAATGAACTGATCGACACAATTTTTTATCCCAAACAAACTAGAGGTACTGTGAGCAAGCTCACAAAGTGATACCCCCCCCGTGCCTCAGTTGTAGCCCTTCTGGTACATTAAAATGTATAAGTTAGATTACCTCCCCTTGGAAATGTCAGAACGGAATTATATTGCTTCATGCACATCTTCATATGAAGTTCTTCCATTGTGTAAAGTTTCATGAAAATTCTTCAAACGGTTTAGGAGGAGTTGCGCTTATAAGGATGGACAGATGGACAGGGTGATTCCAATATACCCCCCCAAACTTTGTTTGTGGGGGGTATAATAAAAATTTGATTTTTCACTTTCAAAACAAAGTTGATGACCATGTTCAATAAGTTTGTTCCAAAGAAGGGTTATAATCTATGTCCAGAAGCAAAAAATTGAAAATAACTGAATTTCAATGGCTGGAAAATGCAGATAATGTGATCTGAACAGAAATTCTTTGAAGAAGATCTTCACAAAATGAGAATCAGTTTTATGTTTCTCTTGAATTTGTGGGAATGATGAAATGCAATATTGAATGTTATTATCCAACTGAAAGATTTCAAAGGATATAGCAATATGCATGCCATACATCTATCCATCTCTCTGTTACTAGACAAAACAGATAAATCATTATAATGAGGTAATTATGATCTGATATTTTCCATGTTAGTTAACACCTACTCCTTTTCTTAATACAATGGTCATAATCACCCAGCACTATTCACAAAAATCACCCTTCAAAGTTTATTACTTTTTCAGTTTTTTGCCCAAAATACTTACCTTCTAATTCCTCTTTGGAACGAGCACACACAGTTCATTCTAATGAGGGGAAGTAAGCTAGGTTTCTAATCCAAATAATTAACCCCCTGCACACTGATGTCAAAATATCTAAATTTCAGGCAGAAAAAATTTCCCATCATGCAACTAGAAATTTAACCAATTCAATCTCGTTTGACAGAGCTCATTGAGCTCTGTCAAACGAGATTGAATTGCTTAAATTTCTAGATGCATTATGGGAAAAAAACAGCTTCCTGAAATTTTGGTATTTTGACATCAGAGTTAAGGGGGTTAAATTGTTTTAATTATTCAAGAAACGTTTTTACAAATGTCGTCTGTCGTTAAAGGATTAAAGACCCATTTTCAACTTTATCTTACTTAACAGATGCTCCTACAGGCCGCTTTCAGATTAACATACCTGTGACCTTCAAAGTACCATTGCAGTGGCATCTACAGCTAGTTGTGTTCTGGCTGCCTATATAAGGAAAACAAGACTAGACTAGAAACCACTGCATATACATATCTTAAGTTGGTCATGAAGCAGTGCAAAATTGTGTGGAAGAGTCTAGACTTTTAACGGTTGAATGCTGATCGCTGACATGAAGAAGACATTCAAGGCTTTTGATTTAGGGTAATAATAATTTTTTGTGATAAAGTATCTGCTGACTTTTTATTGAAGTTTGTTTGTTAAGCAAAAACTCCTTCAGTTTTACTGGACATCAGCAACATTTAAGCACCTGTTTTATTAGGGCCCTGCAAATCACCCATTTTTTAATCGAATCTCAAATCGAATTAGGGGCATCTTGAAGATGGCCGACTGTGGAAAGAGAGAGTGCTGTAAACCTGATTTGTTTTGACAGTGATGGTTCAAGTCCTGACTGATAAAATATTCCAACTACATCACCAAGGCATGCCTTCATTGAAGGCTTGCCTTGGTGATGTAGCTGGAATAGGGCTGTCACGATTATTCGATTAATCGATTGCTGATCGATCATGCCGAAATCGATTAGTATTTTTCGTTGTCGAAGAATCGGTAAATTTTACCCCGTTTTAGATGTTTAATAATTAAAAAAAAAAAGAAAAAACTATCGTTTCTTAAGGTAAAGGGTCAAGAACGTCGACATTAAATCTCAAGAAGCCGTTAGAAGCATTTGCCTTTTAGGAACATTCAAAGCTTTGATGTTCTGAACTTTTGAACCGTCAGTGTAATAATCAAGACCGGTCGGCAGTTGCGAACTTGCGAAGTTCGCAACTGACGACCGGTCTTGATTATTACACTGACGGTTCAAAAGTTCAGAACATCAAACCTTTGAATGTACCTAAAAGAGGATCGTCTTCGTTGTTTACTTGAGGAAGGTCAACTGACTTGAACTTCATTTTTAACAACTTAAAGGGAGGGAAATGTAGGGACGGGGTCATCTATGTACGATTAATCGATTATAATCGATTATTTGCGACGATTAATCGATTCCTAAATTCAAAAATCATGACAGCCCTAAGCTGGAATATTATGCAGTAAGGATTATGGTTCAAAAACAGAAATGGGTGCAAGAATCATCGGTACTAGGCATTGCACAGGGCTAGCCGATAGCAACAGCTCATCATTGATATTGCCTGGAAACTTTAAATTTTCTTTAAACAGTGGTAGTGACAAGTGAGACTGGAATTAGCGTGGCTGGTGACATGTGTAAAGATGTTGTTTCTGTTTAGATAACGGAAACTGCACTCAAGTCTATATTTTCAATATTATTTATGTACACTTTCCACCAGAACTATACGTATTGTGAGATGACGAAGATGACTGATGCCAAGCTATATTCCAGTGCAAAGATTTGAATGGAAAGGAATCATGCTGCCGATTTCAGGGTTCATACAAAAATTTGCTCTCAAAGTTCAAGGGTTTTTCAAGGGTTTTCAAGGGATTTTTTTTTCAAGGGCTACATATACTATTCAGCTTGTTGTATGAACTCTAAAAATCTAAGATTCATGTGACACAGATCTGACTTTGGAAGTCAGGTAGTACTGGTACCCAAAGTGTGATCTGTGTTACAGTAATCTTGGTAAAACGTTCCCTACTTTTTTATGTTTTTTTTTAACTGAGCAACATGAGCGCAACAAACAAGTAAAAGGCGAGTATACATATATTTACAATGCCCAGGAAATAGCTTGGTATTCAAGGGTTTTTCAAGAGATTTCTGAAAGTTCAAGGGTTTCTCAAGGGCTAATTTCAAATTCCAGGGTTTTTCAAGAAAAAACTCATTTTCAAGGGTTTTTCAAGAGCTGTATGAACCCTGGATTTAAATCGAACCAAATAGCAATTTAAGATTCAAAATTGAATTGAATCTTGAAGCTTCACAGGCCCTATGTTTTATGACCAATGGGCTCAAGAGGCATCGCAAAGATGATCAGTTGTCAGCAGACTTACCCCGGGAAGTACTTTCCAAGTACCGATCCCTGTTTGCAAAGTTTTTTCTTTCCGGCTGAGTTCTCGACTGCTTGACTCTCTGCCACTCTCTATAAAATGAAATGGAGGTTGTTAGAAAATGAGCAACAGGTTTATCTCTCTTGTAATGTTCTTTCTAAATCACTGATATGAAATTATGAATAATTCATTGATGAATGCAAAAAATGCATCACTGATTTGCACGACAAAACACATCTTGACCTGGAAATGTTGTTTCCTTGAGATAATCACTAACACTTTCACCTCTTTACCTAATGTGACTGAGACAGGACATTTATAAGTCCAGGATTCAACTGACTTTAGGATGAGGTTAATTTTAAGGACTTTCAGGACCCTTTCAAACCATTTTCAAGGACCTTTTAGACAATTTTTGAGACTATTCTAAGATGTATGCAAATAGCTTCTAGTAAGACTTTTTATTTATTTAATGGGGTTTAACCCCTTACATTTTGCTGGCGGATATTCCTGCCCAGGACAGAATTTGTCTTGCCACTGAAATAAGTATAATTTGAGCACAGGATTCCTATCCCTCACCCCCATTTTCAAGGACCTTTTAGACAATTTTTGAGACTATTCTAAGATATATGCAAATAGCTTTTAGTAAGACTTTTTATTTATTTAATGGGGTTTAACCCCTTATATTTTGCTGGCGGATATTCCTTTCCCAGGACAGAATTTCTCTTGCCAATGAAACAAGTATAATTTGGGCATAGGAATCATATCCCCCCCCCCCCCCCCCCCCCCCCCCCCCCCGGCACACACGTAAACTGAACTGATTTTTAGTCCAATAATTTCGTGAGTTGAATATGTATAAATTTTTCATAAAATCTAGTCATGGCTGCTAAACAGCAGCCATGACTAGATTTGATGAAAAATATTTTGAAAATACTCAGCAGGCACTTCTGATAGGGTCACCTTATGTTGAGCAGTTTTAAGAGTAGATGAAGATGGAGAGAACACCGAGCAACTGTTAGAATCCCCAACATACTAACTCCACAAAAGCAGGGTTAGCATTGGTTGAAGGAAAGTGCACAAATGCAGTACTCCTTAGTACACAGTGCCATCATGTCCCCACATAAGCAATCAGGATAAAGTGCCTTACCCATGGACACAACACACTTACTGCTCCTCAAGACTTTTGATTAGAAATACAGATGTTAGTCAACAGCCAGAAGCCTAAAATTGAGTCCTTTCACCCTCAATGTTGTACAGCATGGACTCCTACTGAATTTGACCACTATTAACACCTTGTATGTTGCTGCCAGATATTCTTGCCCAAGACAGAATGCCACTTTCCACTGAAATAAGTACAATTTGACAAATTTAGTCAAATTCTCCCCCCCCCCCTCCCCACACTCCCTGTAAATTGAACAGATTTTTTCACCAATGATTTCTGTAGTTAAATTTACATGAATTTTTCATCAAACCTAGTCATGGCTGATTCATGGCAGCCATGACTAGATTCGATGAATAATATCTTGAAAATACCGAGTTAAGAAATAAACATTAGAAAACTTGTATAACCGGAGTAGCAATTTTTAGTCAAGTGTTGTCAATCTAACCAAACGATACTTGACTATGAACAACTGCTAAATAACAAGTCTTGATACATTTTAATGTTTAATAAATTCTCTGTCATTTATGATGTTTGTATGACTTAAAACTCTGAAGCATCCCTAAAAAACAAGGATTTTCAAGACTAATGCACAAATTTCAAGCACTTTCAAAGCCCTAAAAACCCATTTTCCAACTTGAGGACTTTCAATGGTTTTCAAGGAATACATTGACCCGTTATTACTTTCTCATAAATGACTAAAATTTAATTTTTCTTATTTCAAAATCGTAGCTCATTACTCCTCACTGAAACTGGCTCATTAACTCTTATCCCACTTGAGTATTTTCAAGATATTTTTCATTAAATCTAGTCATGGCTGCTGGAAAGCAGCCATGACAAGATTTGATGAAAATGTAATCTATATATAACTCTAGAAATCATTGGTGAAAAAGTCCATTCAATTTTCCGGAGGATATTCTGAGTACATGTGCCCAAATTATTCTTATTTCAGTGGCAAGAGAAATTCTGTACTGAGAGAAAATATCTTCCAGCAGCATGCAAGGAGTTAAGCTCATTCCTATGTTAGCATCATTAGCAAGGTTTTTGAAGCATAAACTCTGAACATAACAAAATCGGATTGATATTTTTTGTGAATGGCGCTAGCTGGATTTGAATGATTTGTTAGACAAGGAGGTTGATCCAACAAAATATCTTCAAATGCTATCATTTATAAGAAAAAGGGCAAACATTTCTTCTCACTTATTCATTTTTTTATCATTTTAGCTTTTGGACACCACAACAAAATGAGATTATTAATCTTGACTCAATGAGATATCAAGAGCTATGTTTTGGAAAGATAAACAATTCAGCGTAATGTTGAAGCCGAAAATGAAAACACTTACTGAAGACATTATCAAGTATTATTAAGATTTAATGTCACCTTCAGTATTTGTAACAAAACCAAACCAGCAGTGTGATATCAATAAGTTCAACAAATCATTTACATTTATTTTGCCTTCAATGGACTTGAAACACACGTGTTGACTGAGTCGCTGAACCGATAGAACCGCAACAGATCACTTACATTGGTAAACATACACAGGTGTTTTTTTGTGAGTCGATATAACTAGTGCAGAACAATATCTGTTGGGTGTAATTAGCACACAATCCACAACCAAAAAGCTTTTGTTATTCATCAGATAGTTGCATCTAAGCACTTAATTCTACGAACTGCACCTCAGAAGAAATCAGCGACAGTACTTGTCTTTTTCAAATTTCTCGGATGCCATAGAATTAAGAAAGGACGCTGGTTTTGTTTACATTGGCATGGCGGGGGTTCGAACCCACGCTAAGAGAGTTTCCTTCGGCACCAACCGTCTAGCGAAACTATACTGAACCATGCACACCGCTCGGCCACCAACAGACCTCGGTGGCCGAGTGGTCTTATATCCAAAAATTTTATATCCAAAGATCACGAGTTAAAGAACCCTCGCCATGCCACTGTTTTTTTTACATTGGCATGGCGGGGGTTCGAACCCACGCTGAGAGAGTTTCCTTCGGCACTAACCGCCTAACGAAACTATACTGAACCACGCACACCACTCGGCCACCGACAGACCCGACGAACCCACGCTGAGAGAGTTTCCTTTGGCACCAACCGCCTAGCGAAACTATACTGAACCACGCACACCACTCGGCCACACCTCAAGAAATCATTGGTCAAAAAGTTGGGAGGGGGGGGGGGGGGGGATTTGGTTGTGTCCAAATTATATTTATTTCCGAGGCAAGCAATTTAGTGTCCTGGGCAGGAATATCGAATATCTGCCTGCAACCTGCAAGGTGTTACCTGAAAATAGAATATGATTTCATTTTTTGAATTCATATTAAAAAAATTTCCACCATCCAGTACAAGTATTTCCATTAGTTCCTTGATTCCTGCACCCTATGTAACATGCATTTTTACAGCCCCAGTTCGAGCATATTTTCATGTAGTGTTTGATATGGCAGCCAACTGTAATGCCTATGGTCAGCCAGTGTATGTTAGCTACCAACCAACTCTGTGTAATGTACAGGGTTTGTCACTCTTTTCTTTCTGCTTAGAAATAAGATCCCCTGTGTTATGTGACTAACCCTGAGCATTCACAGCCTTAGTGAATGTACTTGTTCATGTAGTGTGTGATATGGCAGTTATCAATGCACAGGGTTAGTCACACTCTATAGTTATAAAAAAAAATTCATTATTAACTGACTAACTAACTGTATGCACAGTACAGCCTTTGTGTAAATCTCATCTACAGCAACTGTTCAACCAACTTAATTACCAAAACCAGCCAGTAATATTCTCAAGAATCATTTCTTTTTGTTTTTTTCGATTTGGGTTTAACAATCCTTTCAACAGCTAGTCGCTTCATGTCAGACAGTTTTACAGTTTTTAGGGTGGAGGAAGCCAGAGTACCTAGAAAGAACCACCAGGCAGCAGCGAGCAACTATCAGACTCCCCAACGTACTGAGTCCGCACAGGCAGGGTTAGCATTGGTTTAAGACAAGTGCACCATCGACGTGCAGTACACCTTAGTACTCAGTGTCATCATGCCCCCACGTGGGCAATTGGGATAAAGAGGATTGCTGAAGGACACAAGGCAGTTACCCATGGTGGGGATCGAACAGTAGACCTTTCGGTTTGAAGTCCAATGTCAAAATCACTGAGCCACCATGCTGCCTTGTAGACATGCAATTTATTTATTAGACAGTAAAATATTACCGTATTTACTCTATGTATTGGGACACTCTATGATTTGGGACACACATTTTTTCCAGAAAACTATATTTTTTTATGCTCTAAAGTTTGGGACATTCGGGAGATTTGTTTCCAGTTGACCCGTCGCTAGTAGCAGACGACACTCATAAAAAAAATTCTTGAGTAACTAAAAATTTTCATTTTTTGCTTCCAAAACATAGCTTATGATCCTTCATTGGAACGAGTGCAATGCACTCGTTCCAATGAGGGATCATAAGCTATGTTTTGGAAGCAAAAAATGAAAATATAAAAAAAACTGGACGGCGATTTTTGTATATTGTGATGGAAAATGAATCACACACAATTTTATTCAGCATCAAATCAAGACCAGGCTGTGTTCTTTTCCCATTTTCTAAGAATTGGGACACCTGTGAAAATAATTATTTTTAGCTGTCCCAATACATAGAGTAAATATGGTACTAGACCATATCCATAAAATAAACAATTCTCAGCAACAATCAAAATTTTTCTCTCAAAAATTGTGCACAAATTCAGTAACTATTTTTCATCATTTATTCTGTTAGCATGTGTTATGGAGAATCCTGCCACTAGCTGCATTGTAACAAAGTCACCACTTCTGATACATGCTTAACATCTGACTGGCATTTATTAAATATCAGGAAAGCAAAACTTACTATTCAAATCAATATTTTCAGGGTTTATTTTATCCCAATATTCAGCTGATCTCTGATTTGTAAAATGAATAGGTCCCTGTACATGATTACATACATTTCAAATCTATATTGCATTTGTCATCAATGCATGGAATAAAACCATGACTGTAAACATGTAACATATAAAAATTACTGAAAATGTCATGTCATTTAGCTTTAATGCTTTATCAACTGATAACAAAATTATTCTGCAAGAACAGCTGTAACACATTCATACACTGGTTGAGTGGATCACCACTAAAACACCTGTAGAGTGAATGTAAATAATGGAGGAGGTTATTCTCAATTTCCATCAACCCTTTACATAATGAATCAGCTGCATTCTCCAATGTAATTTACAAACTGAGTAGTTGATAAAAAAAAACATTTAAAAAAAAAAAAAAAAAATATAATGTGATCCCCTCATTAGAACAAGCTCGTTCCAATGAGGTGGTCACATGATATCGTTTTGTTGAAATTTTGGGAAAAATAATTTTTTGCAACTGCTGAATTTATATGTGGTCGATTCATTAGGTAAGGGGTTAAACATATCTGGGCCTTTACCTTTAATTGTTGGATCAAGTATGAAATACAACTACCTCCCCCCCCCCCCCCCCCCAACTATCTGTTATGTCCTGTAATGAGGGATTACATGTATTCTTGTCATTTGGGATACATCAGTTACCACTGTGAAATTGGTTGGATTTGAAGACAGACAGTAATTCCCAACAGACTTCCCCAACAAGGTCAAGAACCCTTTCCTAGAAGGGGTTGAAAATCTGTTTTACACAATGCTATTTGCAGCAAATGAGCAAATCCATTTTGCATCTGGAGGTGGGTTCAATAATACTTTTAACCCTAAAGCCCTATTGAATTGAATTATTACCGATATTCTTTACTGATTCATCATTGTTAGTCATTCATCAATTGTCACATAAATGTGGAATGAGTTTTATTATATGCTAGCCTGTGAATTATCGCAAAATATCTGAAAGATATTTCTTGATATCCTTTGACTTCATAGATATTGAGAAATATCCCCCAGTAGCTTCCTAAATGATGTCACGCTTCAGCGCATGACGTAGCCTTGACAACCAGCTGATATTTGTTAGTTTCGAAACGTAGGCATTTGGGGTCGCATTGGGCTGAATACTATGCAATAAAATGCCTCATAGCAGCATATAATAAAATGAAAATCTACTCTGTTTTTGTCAGTATTGGGAATTATCTTGAGAGTGTGAACCTGAAAGTTTTATTTTTCACGAGTGCTTGCTCATGCATTCAGGACATCAATTTTACATTAAATTTAAATTGCTTGCCTAATGAAGTCTCTTAATTCACAGGAAAATGAGAAGTTCTTCTTTAATAGTATAAAAACAATTTAACCCTTTACCCAACGTAACAGCCAAAACCGGCCAGCGCTATTCTCAAAAACATAGGTTATGACCCCTCGTTGGAACGAGCTCGTCGAGCTCGTTCCAACGAGGGGTCATAACCTATGTTTTTGAGACAAAAAATGAAAAAATTTAGTTATTCAAGAATTTTTTTTGCAAGTGTCGTCTGCTTTTCATGTTAGGTAAAGGGTTAAAAGATACTACAGAGACTGTGTGAACATGATTCCATGTGACTGTTTGTTATAAAAGATACTTGTAGTATACATGCAGTTCATTAGGTATCAGTCTTAATATTCTCTGCTCAATTTGAATGTAAAAATGCTTAGCCTTTGTGTGTGTTTTCCCCTCCAACACAAATTCCCAATTGGAGCCTCCACGATACAAATTTTCTCAATGGCATGGGCCCTGGATCCTTTCTTAACTGGTCGAGTGCTGGTAGCCCTATTTTGGGCTTTACTAAAAGTGACAGGCAATAACTGTCTGTAGCTACATTCTACCTGAGGAATCCTTTATTGTCCCTGATATGAATCAGATTTTTTATACAATACCTTGCTCTCTGACATTTAATTGGATAGTGCCTATAAGGCACTATCCAATTAAATGTAATAGAGCAGTATATGATGAGCTTTGATTTGTTGTCAGAAAAAACTCAGCACTTTACCTGTTAAAGAGGGCAGAAAAATTCCTGAAACATTTGCAGCTTGAAATTTCTGAATTTTAACACCAGTGTGCAAAGGGTTAACCCTTTAGCCAACGCAGACGATATCAAAATTTATTATTTTAAATACCATTTTTTAAAATTTAAAAAAAAATTTCAACAAAACCATATCATGTGATCCCTCATTGGAATGATCTCGATGAGCTCATTCCAAAGAGGGGTCACATGATATGGTTTTGTTGAAATCTTTTGAAAAATGATATTTTATCAGCTGCTGAATTTACATATTACGCGGGTGGGTGTAGCCGATTCGTTGGGTAAAGGATGTTCTGGGGCATAAACAAGGGACCTCCCTTCCAAGAGTTACACAAGGTACATGTAAACTGAGAGATCTTGTACTCAATATTGCCAATATCAGGGGTTCTTTTGCCCTCTTTGGGAAAGGGTTCTGGACCCATGTCATTGGGAAAATTTGTGTCGTGAAGGCTCCAATTGGGAATTTGTTTTAGAGGAAAAAAAAATAAAGAATAAGAAATATTACCGTCAAACTGAACTGAGAACATTAATGCAGAAGCTACTACATGTATTCTACAAGGAGAACACATTATACAGTGGAGCTCACTTAAATGAACAGCTCTTAACTGAATAAACCTGTTAATTGAATATAATTTCCCAACACAAATCCATTTACCATACCTCCAGTACAAATTTGACCTGTTAATTGGATATAGGTAATAGAGTAAACTCCTGTTAATTGAATAAAAAATCTTCTAACCTGTTGAGAAATTACCCTGACTTTCCCCAGTTTTCCTTTGTTTATAGACCTATATGGCCTCTGTACATCCAATACAGGCATTCGATCTATTATGTCTTGAAGGACAGAGCTCATGGGGCTCTGTCAAACAAGATAAAATAGAATAAACACTAAGTTTATCTCTAGAATACAGGAAAGTAACAAAATCCTTGTTAATTGAATACTGCTGTTAATTGAATAATTTTTATTGGCAAAGTGGCTATTCAATTAACAGGGTTCCACTGTATAACAAACAATCACATGAAATCATGATCAAACCAGTCTCTGTAATCTCTGTTCAACTGTTTGTACACTATTAACCCTTAAAGGCTTGAAGATATTTATGTACTTTTGCTGCAGTTTGTCAGACTACATTCTGTAGCTTTGCAATTGTTTCTAGGCCAGTCTTGGCTTCCTATATTGGCAGCCAAGACTTGCCTAACAATAACTGACAAGGCTCTTAGAATGTAACTTGCAAATGTATCTAAAGACTGCCTGTTGGGGCACTGTGACAGTCAGTGCAGGGCACCAAATGTGAATTAAATGTTTGTTTGAGTTGGGACTGACATTGTGAAATTTGGAGCTGAATTGGGAAAAATCATGCCCAAATGCCATTTGGAAAGGGTCCAATATAGATACCCAAAAAAGTGTCTACAATTTTAATGTCAACTCACAATCTAATGCATGATTCCCATTCTATTAACTGGTAGAGTGCTGGAAGCCCATATTTGGGCTTTACTATGAGGTGAAGGTACCTCAACTTGAAGGCTTCATACTCAATGGGTGTGCTTTGTGTTATCTTTGAAGTAATATGATTTAGTCTGTAGGGACTTGTCTTGTTACAATTTATGGGAGAATGCCTGTAGGCACTCTCCCATAAATTGTAACAAGGCGAAGACATGTGAACAAATTTTGATGGCCAAAAATAATTCAGCACTCTACCAGTTAAGCAGACACTCTGGCAGAAAAGATCCGTTCCCACAATATTCACTTTGCTGTGAAGTGAGCTGAACACTCTGATTGAAACAAGATGCCGAAGAGAAATGATTTCGCGTGCCGAAGGCGCGCAGGGACGGTATGGGGGACAAGCCCCTTTCGACCCTCGGTAGCTGTATATGATGGCTTGAACACTCTGATTGCAAAATATACCATTTTTAACCCTTTACCTATAGAATCAGCGTTATCTAATGAAACTATCCAATACAACAATCTCTGCTGGCATATGTTCCTGCCGAGGACAGGGAGACTCTTGTAAGTAAAATACATATAACATGGCACCATTAACCAAATTTTCCCCTGTAAATTAAACCCCTTTCTGACCGATTTATTCAGCTCAATTTTCATGAATTTTTTATCAAATCTAGTCATGGCTGTTTCATTGCAGCCATGACTAGATTTGATAAAACATATTTTTAAAAATACTCAGCATGTTAAGAGTTAATCAAGGATACATTACATGTCTTTGGCAAGTGGAGAGTGAATATCTATTTATTTACTGGTGTTTAAGGTCACAAATTTCTGCACAATGGCTAATCATGACCATGACAGTTTTACGGGTAGAGGAAGCCGGAGAGAACCCAAGCAACGACGAGCAACTGGTAGCTCCCTAGCATACTAACTCCACACAAGCAGGATTAGCATTGGTTGAAAACAGGTGCACCATCGACATGCAGTACGCCTTAGTACACAACATCAGTGCCCCCACGTAGGCAAAGGGGGCGAAGTGAGTTGCCCAAGGTCACAACGTTGTTGCCGCAGGTGGGATTCAAACCGAGTACCTCTCGGCTTGCAGCCTGCACCTTTACCTACTGAGCCACTGCGCCCCAGAGGGTGAATACTCAAGTGCCAGGTAATATTGTGACTAATGGGATGACAAAACCCTTAATAAACTGGACATTTTAACTAAATTTTTCGAAAATGAAGATGCTGTCCTTGAGATTCTATAATTGCTTCTTGCTGAGGTTTGGATGCTCATGCAGGCAGTGAGGACATGACAAGAAATCAATGTAGGGGTAATCTGTGTTAACAAAAAATCCATTTTCAAAAAATCTAATCAACATAAAATAATGGTCAAATCTGCGATTCGGCCTCCAAGTTTTAATTAATTCAAAGTTAATTTTTCATAGCAATCCTGTAACTATTTTATAACCTATTACTGATTGGCTTGAAAATTCTCTATATTATGTGCAAACCAGATACTTTTGGCTGTTGAGGAGAAATTTGATCTCTTTATGAATGAAATAAAGAATTTTTGATCTTATAACCTACAGGGGTTTACCAAAAAAACCAAAAAAAATACAAACTCTAAGATGATCAGATAAATACGGTAAATTAGGGACAAAAATGAAAATAAATATCACTGAACAACAAATATTTCTACCAATCAAAATTTAACAATATCTACAATATTAACAAAATAAACTCATGCAAGTATTTCATTTCTAATTAACACAAACCATGGTGGATAACTATAATATAATCCAGATCTACAAAATACGGGATAATTCATAATAATCCAGTCAATGTCAGAAATGATTACAAATACTTATTTACAAGACTGATCTAAGTTGGGGGCTCAAAGTAACATGACAGCAAGTGGTATAAAGACGCATGAACCCTCTGCACACTGCCGTCAAAATACAGAAATTTCAAACAGCAAATTCTTCTCTTGGAAATTAACCAATTCAATCTGTTTTGACAGCTAGAGCTCATTGAGCTCTGGCAAACCAGAATAAATTGATTATTTATTTATTTATTGGTGTTTAACACTTTGCATGCTGCTGGCTGATATTCCTGCCCAGCACCAGGTTTCTCTTGTCATTGAAATAAGCATAATTTTGTCACATTTAATCAAATTTTCAGCCTGTAACCTGAATGGAATTTTTCACCAATGACTACTTATATTATATTTAGAACTAGCAGGGTTACCTGGCGTTGCTCAGGCTGAGGAGGGTATTATAACTGTTGGTGCCCCTCTACACCCCCACCCCACCCCGGCACTTTTTTAAACCTCACCATTAGATTGCTAGTAAAAAATTACTCCTGGTAGACCCCTTTGAAGATCTATATCGGTGAGAAAAATTTTGGTCATAACTTTTGGTGCCCCTCTACACCCCCACCCCGATACTTTTTTAAACCTCACCATCAGATTCCTGATAAAAACGTACCCCCAGTAGACCCCTTTGAAGACATATATCAGTAAAAGAAATTTTGGTCATAACTTTTGGTGCCCCCTACACCCCACCACACACACTTTTTTAAACCTGACGATGACCTCCGCCATAAAAAAAGTACTCCTAGTAGACCCATTTTGGACACTCAGGGTGGCCCCATATTCATTTCTATAGCAGACAGACAGACATACAAGCATACATACAGACATTCTAAAATATAGTATAGATAATTTTTCCATCAAAGATATTTTAAATATCTTTAAAATACTCAGCAGGTTAACAGTTAAGGTCACTTATTCTGCATAATGGCTAATCCTGACCACAACATGGAGATAAAGTCAAGTTTAGTCAATCATTTATACCCATGTTGCCCATTTGAGAGGACTTCCAACCCATGCATTGGTGACTGGGTTCCATTTTCCAGTTCCCATGGGAGAGGTTGAATTGGTTAACTTCATAGTTGCATTATGGGAAAAATTTGCCACTTGATATCAGTGTGCATAGGGTTAAGTGAATCAATGGAGGGTATCTAGGGTTTATGCGTGGATTCGACAATTATATCCCAAGTGGGAATGAGAGATATGTTATTCCAAGAACAGTATGCAAACATACTAGATTCTTATTTTATTCTAAATGCTTCAGTAACATTATATTTGATAAGTCCATGGGTGAATCTTCAAAACACAAATCATCTTATTGCAGTCTAATGATTCCCGTGCAGTGTATTTAACCGACACAGCAAATGTTAATCCCCGAGTATCTCCTACAAAGCATACACAAAATGATCAAAATTGATTTAATATAAGAATTCAATGAGATATTTAATTTATTTATTGGTGTATTAGGTTATTTTCAGCATCACTAGCCACAACATTAATATCAAGTCAAGTTTAGCTAATTGATTACATGTGACCCTATGCTGCCCACTTTAGGAGACTTCTACCCAGGCATTGATTGGTTTAGGTTCTATTTTACCAGTGAAGCAAACTTGTTTACTGAAGTAAACAAGCATTGTTTCACTTTCCAGACTTCCCACGGGAATGTTTTGCAGGAAAAAAAATAAAAAATAAGTGCTTTGCAGAACCCCCCCCCCCCCCCCCCCCCCCCCCCCCCCAAAAAAAAAAACCCTGATCCATGTCCTGGAGTTCCCATGTGGGATTTAATGAGAAAGGAAGCCACACAGAACATTATTTTCAATTCTTTCTTAATTATCATATACAACATTATCGATAACTTGCCGTGGCATTTTGACATCAAGTGTTGTGCAACCATGAAACCAATTCTCTTTTTCTCCCACCTGGGAGACACATAATTTTACAGTGTTAACATTTTCTTGATAATTTACAGCTTAACGAATTATACCTTTTTCATCAACTGATGTATCAGACCTCACAAGCAATGGTCACCTGTTATTTACTAAGATTAACAGATAGAGTGTTAAATTATTTCCTTGAGTCCAAATTTATTTATAATGAAAGGTTTTGTAAAAATTCATTGGTGAGTGCCTTTGGGAACTCACCAATAAATAGTTTAACCCTTTACCTAACATGAAAAGCAAATGACACTTGCAAAAAAATTTCTTGAATAACTAATTTTTTGTCTCAAAAACATAGGTTATGACCCCTCATTGGAACGAGCTCAATGAGCCCGTCCCAATGACGGGTCATAACCTATGTTTTTGAGACAAAAAATGAAAAAATAATGAAAATTAAAGGTGATTTTTGAGAATAGCGCTGGCCGGTTTTGGCCGTTACGTTGGGTAAAGGGTTAAAAACAAATTCATATGAAAGGACTACTTTCTTTTATGTAACAGACTGAGAGGTAAGTCTGGGAGCCGAGGCTTGAAGTATCAACCTCTAGCACACAAAGTGACTGATTTACAACAAGACTAGGAGATCTGGATCAACCAGGCTGGTCAGTAAATGGTCCTTATGCCACAAACATCACACTATACTCTCACATTCTTTTGTGATTCAACCCTGGTGCATCCCACCCCAGATTCCACCTCAGAGCAGTAGAACAGTTGAAACATCCACAGCACTTCACCACTGTACACACAATGCCACCAACTGCTCACGGCTGGTCAAGGGCACCAATGTAAAAGATTGAGAAGGAGGTGCAGGAGTCGAGGCTTGAATGTCGACCTCTAGCACCAAGTCAGAAAATAGGCAGACTGTCATCTGCAAAATGAGGTCCCCAGAGGGTGAATTTAGAGATGCTACCCTCCATAGCAGGGTAGCATCACTGAATTTACCCTCTGTGAACCTCACTCTGAATCTGGGTCTCAAAACTAAATAGGAAAAGGTACCCAGAGGATAAACTGGCCCACTGTATGTGACAGCATCATCAAATTTACCCTCTGAGGACGTCATTCTGCAAATGTCAGACTGCTTATTTGTAGGCCTGTCTAGCGCACTAGGCGACTGATTTACCATGAGACTACAATATCCCGACCAACAAGTCTGGTTGGTAAATGGCCTTTATACCTCAACCATTACACTTGTAACCAAAATGAAGCAGACCCACAAATTCTTTGAATTGTGGTATCAGCAATTTTCAGTAGCACCCATATTTTGGCTTCCACAGCCAGTCAAGTGAAAGAAACCTGGTCTTCCAAAAAGCCAAATGCCAGCAGATTATTTGCAAATGCTCCAAGATAACTCACAACTCTCAACTGAAAACCATTTAGTTTTTATTCATTCAGGTTCAATGGCAAACTCATCGTCTGTTCTCCTGTTGTGTGATGCAAATGCAATTATTAAGAGAATTCAAGCTGTTTGCACCAATGTACCCTATATTTCTTTTCAATTTGTTTTTCTTATTTTCTATTACATGTTCATGTGCTTTTGATAGTTTAAAAATAGTTATGTCTCCAGGTAATTATGTCAGAATTACTTGATGAGAGAGGGGAACTTCCTTTTTTATCAAAAGCTTCTGGTATAAAGCCATTCAAACTAAATTAGTAAAAGAGAACCCTGTTAATTGAATAGCCAGTTTGCCAGTGATTATTATTCAATTAACAGGAATATTCAAATAACAGGGATTTGATCACTTTCCAATATTCCAGACCAAGCTCTAGTACAAATGTAGTCAGCAACTAAATTTGGGCTTCTGACCAGGCCTGAAATAAGCAGTCTGACATTTGCAGAATGAGGGCCCCCAGAGAGTGAATTTGATGATGCTATCCCATACCGTGGGCCAGTTTATCCTCTGGGTACCTTTTCCTATTTAGTTTTGAGACCCAGATTCAGAGTGAGGTTCACAGAGGGTAAATGTAGTGATGCTACCCTGCTGTGCAGGGTAGCATCACTAAATTCACCCTCTGGACACCTCATTTTGAAGATGACAGTCTGCTTATTTTCTGGCTTGCTTCTGACCAAATTTTTCATGTTTCTCGGGCAATTTTTCCTGATTTTTTAATTTTTTTTTACAAGGGAGGAGGGAGGAGTTTTTTAATGTCAATCTTTGAAGACAGTTTGAAATGTGTCTGAAATTTAAAAGTAAACAGGTAAAAATAAATGGCAGAATTTTATTGAGGGCGGCTTTTTTTTGCAAAATTTTAATGAAGAGGAAGGTGCCTGAAATTTATTTTTAATAGCTTTAGTAGAGGTAAAATTTTAGCTCTTGTTAACAATATATATCCCAACAAATAAAGGAGATCATCTTAGCAATGCTTTCTTGATTTCTGGCACCACTGAATTTCTCATCACTTCAAGTCATGGCTGCTTTACAGCAGCCATGACTTGATTTGATGAGAAATTCAAGAAAATACTCAGCAGGTTAATAGTTAATATTAAAAGTACGAAATTCCAACATTGACTGGATATATGAATATACAACAACCACAAACACTACTATAGTCAATAAAAATCCATGTGGGGGTAGAACAATACAATATACCTCGTCTCTATTGAAGTCACCGCCTAATTCATCCAAAAGATTTGGAGGTCCATCAAGCATATCCTGAGAGTCATGTTGTGAATAAGAAATTCTATATGTGAATAATTGCAAATCCAACAATAAAATAATTCTAACATTTACAGATCTCAAATCTTATATAACACATTCTATTTACATTCTAGACTATAAGAGCTAGTGGCAATATTGTTGATTGCAGTGACATTTCACGACAAGAAAAATAATGCATTCGTATACCATGTAATTACTCACTGACTTGCTGGTGTGATTGGTTTGACACATTGTGTATCAACACGGGTCTAGCTTTTATTGAAAAATCCAGAAGTAATTGCAAAACGTTCAGGTTTTTAACTGTTTCAATGCTGAGGTGGTTTTGTTGTTCAGAAGAAAGCAGTTATGTCTCTACCCAACACACGATATCAAAAGTAGTTATTTTTCTCAAAGTTTAAAAAAAAATTTGACCCAAACCAAATGTGACTCCTCACTGGAATGAGCTTATCGAGGGTCACATATGCTTTTGTTGAAATGTTTTAAAAAAAAAGTAGAACACTTCTATCTTGATAAACAAGCACTGCCCCACTTCCCAGGATTCCCATGAAGAATGCCCAACTAATTAGCCACTTTGTCAGTTGAAAAAATAAATAATAGTAAAATTAAAAAGTTAAATTGTTTCCTTTGTGTCTTTGTTTATTATGCTTTGTAAGAGTAGAACTGTGGATTTTTTTTATTTCTGGTTCGGTTCTTGTTTTGGCAGCAAACCAGAAAGCCGAATCACAAGACCCCCCCAAAAATGGCTGAACGGTTTTACTATGTTTGCACATAACCTGATCAAACTATCTTACTAAAGACTAGTAGTCCCTATGGACTCTTTTTCTGACAGAATAGGCTTAGCAACTCATCCCTTAGAACCCTTATGAGTGACCAAAGGGAAGTTAGGCTGACACCAATGGAGATACTTACAGACAGGTCTTTTTGTGGTGAGTGGTGTCATACACACTATTTCGTATATTTTCGAAGTGAAGGCACCTGAAGTGTTATTTATTATATGTTCTTAACACATAGAAAAACTGAAGAGAAACTTCGAGTTTTTTTCCTGAAGCCAAACCAAAGCTGAATCTGACAAATCAAAAATCTCCCAGCTCTAGGTAAGTATAACGATTGGTTTTCATCAAATTGTTAACCCTTTAATCAACACAGACGATATCAAAATTTATTATTTTAAAAATAATTTTTTAAATTTTTTCAAAAAATTTCAACAAAACCATATCATGTGACCCCTCTTTGGAACGAGCTCATCGAGCTCGTTCCATAGAGGGGTCACATGATATGGTTTCGTTGAAATTTTTCGAAAAATAATATTTTTTCAGCTGCTGAATTTGCATATTACGCGGGCAGATGTGGGCGATTCGTTGGGTAAAGGGTTAACCAAAAACATGAATGGCACAATCAGAGACGGGGAATTGTAAATATCTAGGATGACACATATTATAAAGAATGTTGTCTACATGTAGCACAATTCAGAGGGCCCAGCAAATCTGAAATTTTGGGTTGAATCGAATCATGAATCGAATCAGATTCTAAATTGAATCAAATCGCAAATCAAATCCCACTGCTTTTCAAGTTGTGGATACTGCACCTTCTTACAACCAGAAATATTGTCAGTATCCACTCTCAAGTATTGTGTGCAATGACTTGTGCAAATCAAGCAAAAAGGAAGAATATTCCGGAAGAGAATCAATGTAATTTGGGAAGTAGAACCTACTTCAACTCTTTTTCTATCATCAGGCCTCTTGTACAGGAGACATGATGCTAGAAGAAGAGTTCATGAGGAGAGACTCTGTATGATTTAGAGAACATCCCGATGATTTGAAGATTTTTGAATTGGTATGATTTTAATCGAAACGAATCAAATCATGGGGACTATTTCAAGTCAAACTGAATTTTAAAGCTTCGCAGGGCCATAAATTCATATTCAGTGCATGGTGTTTAATTGTATTCTAATGATGTCTTGCAGAGTCTCTGAATATAAAATCTTCCCCAGGGGATATGCCTACAAATGGACCATAATGCAGATCCTTTAATTCAATAATTCCCCACCACCCAAAATTATGGCTACAACTTTAACCCTTTACCCAACGAACCAGCCGCATCCGCCTGCATAATATGCAAATTCAGCAGTTGAAAAAATATTATTTTTCAAAACATTTCAACAAAACCATATCATGTGACACCTTGTTGGAATGAGCTCATTCCAACGAGGGGTCACATGATATGGTTTTGTTGAAATGTTTTGAAAAATTAAAAAAATTATATTTAAAATAATAAATTTTGATATCGTCTGCATTGGGTAAAGGGTTAACCATCTGTTCACATCATCCAATCTACTGTAACAGATTAACACTGAGCAATTTCCAGGACTCTTTCAATTTTAAAATTTTAAAAGATCAAGTCTACTACAGCAGAGGAGTACTGTTCAACAGGGGTTAAGGGCACATAATTTACAAATTGAGAAGTTGAAAAAAAAATTTCAACAAAACTATATCACATGACCCCTCAATGGAACATGCACGTTTCAATGAGGAAGTCACATGATATGGTTTCATTGAAACTTTTCAATCAATTGTTTAAAAAATAATTAAAATAATAAATTTTGATATCGTGTGAGTTGGACAAAGGGTTAACCCTTTACCCAACGAATCGCCCGCATCCGCCCGTGTAATATGCAAATTCAGCAGTTGAGAAAATATTATTTTTCAAAAAATTTCAACAATACCATATCATGTGACCCTCGTTGGAATGAGCTCGTTCCAATGAGGGGTCACATGATGTGGTTTTGTTGAATTTCTTTGATAAATTTAAAAAAATAATATTTAAAATAATAAATTTTGATATCGTCTGCATTGGGTAAAGGGTTAAGAAGGAATCAATTGTAATATATTTTATACCACACTGAGCTTCAAACATTGGCATCTTAAAATGAGTAAAATAATGATTCAATAAACAGTATTGATACCACTCCATTCTTTCGTACTTTTTATCATTATTTTTCATTAAAAATTGAATTGAAGTCAAAAAGTAGATATTATACATCATTATAAAAAGCTGAAAGGAAACTTGAACAGTTAGTAACAAATTAAACAAAAGACAAGCAAACCTGAAAATAAGCAGACTGTCATCTTTAAAATGAGGTCCCCAGAGGGTGAATTTGGTGATGACAGCAGGGTAACATCACTAAATATACCCTCTGTGAACTTCAATCAGAATCAAAGTCTCAAGCCTAAACAACAAGAGGTACCCAGAGGATAAACTGGCCCAATGTATGGAATAGCATCAGCAAATTCACTCTCTGGGGACCTCATTCTGAAAATGATAGGATCTGGACAAGGAGAGACAAAGGTCCGAAAGAAGTAGGACAATGTGGTCCGACAGGTGAGGGATCCAAAACCGAAAACTCAACAGAAGAGCAAGGAGCTCCTTCTGGTTGATATGAAGGCCCACCTGCTCGCTGTCCCACTCGCCGTGAGTGGACAGACCGAGAGGACCCAACGTCGCACCCCAGCCCCGATCGCTGGCATCTGCAGTAAGGATGCGATCGGCTAAAGGAAGATCCAATGGAGCACCGCTTCAGCCAGGGAACATCGGCCTTAAAGGTGGAGGTGACAAAGCAGGGACCGAGGAATAGGAAGTTCCAGGTCCAGTGGATCAACATTTGTACGCCAATGATCCAACAGGAAGTGTTGGAGAGGTTGGACAAACAAGCAACCGAGCAAAATGAGATCTGTCACCGAACCGCAAAGGCCCAGCATCCGAATGAAAGTCCTGGCCGAGACCGAGGAAGATTGAAGCAGGTTCCGAGTCAAGGCGGAAAGAATCATTGACCGAGCATTGGGAACCGACACCACATTGTGAAGAGTGTCAAAATCCATCCCCAAATGACGAAATTGCTGAGAAGGAAGGAGATCCGACTTCTTGTGATTGACTCTGAAACCCAGGGGCGCTAGTAGGCAAAGAAACTGCCAGACATCAGACTCCAGAACAGCAGCATCGTGGTGGCATTGGAGGATGTCCTCCAGGTAGGCTGACGAAGTCACAACCGACTTAGTATGGTGAAAAGCAAGCACATGTGACATCAGTCGGGTGAAGGCCCAAGGAGCCAGGTTCAATCCAACCGGGAGAGCTCTGAATTGATAGACTCGATCCCAAAACGAGAACCGAAGGTATTTCCGTGATGCCAGATGAATGGGTACATGGAAGTAGGCATCCTTCAGGTCGATACTGGCGGCAAAGTCGCCCTGATGAACTGAACGGCAAACCGACCAGAAAGTCTCCATACTGAAACGAGGTGCTATAATGTACTCGCTCAGGATACTCAGATCGATGACAGGACGAAACTGACCGTTTTTCTTCGGCATCAAGAAAAGTCTTGAGTAAAACCCCGGTAAAAGGGTGTTCCTGACCACCTCGATCGCCCCTTTGGAGAGGAGATTGTCGATCCCCTGCACCAGAAGGTCCCAACGTAGAGAATCGGAAGTGACCTGAGTCAGGAGGGCACCCGAGATAAACAGGGGTGCTGGTGGAAGGACAGTCGCAGACCGGATTGGATGACGTTGAGGACCAAAGTGTCTGACGTTATCTCTGTCCAATGGTCAAAAAACACCAACAGCCTTCCCCGGACTGGAGGCAAATCGAGGTGAGGACCTTCATTTGTGAGACTTTCCTCCCTGAGGCTGCCAGCGAGCCAGGCCGCGTCGGCGCTTCTTCTGTGCAGAAGGAGCAGACGGAGCCGAAGGCATCGCCGACATGGCAGACACAGCAGGACGCTTGGCGGGCCTGGAACGACCACCACCCACAGCAGCAGGTTGGTCCAGCTGTCATAGCAAAAGATGGTCCTTCAAATGACGAAGAACCTCACCACGGAACCATGGAACAACTGAGTTCCAACCAAAGAAGCAGACCTGAGAACAGCATGCTGCTTAGAAGGAAGGGATGGAGAAGAATCCAACACCACATCCCGGCGTGCCAGCTCCAGATTAGCCATGTTACAGGCGTGAGCGTGTCAAGTTCATAAGAGCCTGTGACAAAATGCGAAACTGCACCTGAGCATCATCAAACTCCCCTGGTGAAAAATATTCAGCCAGAGCAGCGATGACATGGTCCGCGAGAGATAACATACCCAGCATCTCTCGGGACAGGCCCACCATAGACTCAACTACCGACATCGGGAGAACTGCGGACTTAGGCTTAGTCAACCCGAGAGAAGAAGAATCCTCATCCACAGTAGTCATCTCTTGGAAGACTGGTGGACAGACGGAATCATAAACACAAAACCGCGATGGAGGCAGAAAGGCATCAGCTCGTGAAAAGAAAGAACCCTTGAGGGCATTAGAACGCATTTTGGCGTCCAATCCCTGGAAGGATTCAACAACCTGAGCCGATTGCAGAGGACGAAAAGCACCAGAGCTAGAAGGCTCAACAGGGTTACGGCGCTCCACAGAGGACCGCGGCCAGACGGTCATTGATGGCTGGTCTGAAGGTTGAATGTCTGGCAATCAGCCAAAAACAAAATCCAAAGCTTGCCCCAAGACTGACGAGGGGGGCCCATCGCCTTCAAGAATATCGTCATCCTCTGTAGCAGCAGAAACCTCTTGTGAATACTGTGCAGTATCCAAAGGGCCAGGCGAGGCATCTCGGCAACCGACCAAAGGAGGTTGTGCCTCAGGAAGCACAGGGCAGCCAACTTGAGGGTTGCTAGAAAGCAACCGGGTGAGCGCCAAAATGGCCTGACGAATCCGTTGCAGCAGCATCGCCCGACGGAGTGTCTTCCCAATGGACCCTTCTGGTAGAAGAACCCAAATCCTCAGAAGGGACCGACGATGAACGTCGATCGGCAGACAGAATAGGGAGATGGTGAGAAGACACCGGAGGATAGTCCTGACTGTGACACCCAGGGGTAATCACAGACCTCTGTGGAACAGAAGGCCCTGCCTGCAAATCCTCTAAAGAGCCCGACGGTGTGCGTCGATCAGTAGCTGGACCTGGGACACAATGAGAAGACCCCGGAATATTGTCCCTAGAATGATAGGAACCTGCCATTGGCCTCTGCACGGCAGAAGGCCCCAACTGCCCATCCTCTGAGACCGACGGCAAGCATCGATCGACAGCCAGACTCGGAACACAGTGAGGAATCACCAGAGGAAGGTTCCAAGAGTGACAGCTAACTGGAGTTATCACTGACCTCTGCCGAACAGCAGGCCCTGGATGCCAATATCCCAGCCCCATCCTGCTAGTTGACACACTAGGAGGGGAAGGAGGAACAATAATCGATTCGCTTGAGGGGCAAGGAATCACTGCCAAAGCGACCGAACAGCTCAACCGACCAGGAGCAAACCTAGCCAGATGAGATGGAGCTGACAGCAAACCCACACAGCTTCGCCGTGAAGCCAGGGGAGGCCGAGAGCTCATAGACACACCAGCAGATACAGTCTCGGACTTCCGAGACTGTATACCATCCCCAGAAGAGATGGAAGAGCCACCATTATACAGAATACGATCTGTAGTAACAACTTCCTCAGCAACTGTCGATGGTATAGGAGGCAAATCGGAGAGTGTCACCGAGCTGACCTCGTAGAAACTCTCGACGAAAACAGACGCCTCAAGAGTGACATCAGAAGACAAAGAGACCACGGTCTCCACTTCAGGTATCACCGTACTAGCACCGTCAACAGTTGCAGAGGAACTCGCCACAGAAAAAGACAGATCAGCATCCTGTGTGACAGAGTCACCACGTGCACTCACAGAAATGTCTGATAAGGCACGGCTACCCTTACTCCGAGAACGAGGGGTTCTTGCTCTAGACAGAACCACCTTGTGTACAAATGCCCAGAATTTTGAGGACCAAACCCCACAAATACCGCATGATTGGGCCTGTGTACAATTGTTGCAAGTGACACATGTGGAATGAGAGTCGTCCACATGTTTCACTGCAAGCAAAAGGAACAAGGAATGGTCTTAGGCATAATATGATAGATGAAATCAAGCTTCCTGCCGACGGAAAACAGAACAATGGTTGTGTTCACACGCAGGGGGGAAAAACAAGACTATGTGTGAAAAAGCAAACAAAAATTATCAAAAATATCATCAAATAGTGAATAATTTAGAAGCTTGAAAAGGATACAATCCACTTGCACATAATCAGACAAGATAGCACTATACAAATAAGTTGTTCACGAAGATACCAGCTAAATAATAGCACGAGTCATAAAATTTCTGACCAGCACAATGGCAGAAATAAAAGGAATTGACGTCATGGTTGTTGCGCATGTGCTCGGTAAACGCAAGAGGTGTGCAGAGAGAGTACCTGTAATTTCAAGCGCCCATCTCGCTCAACCCTTTTACAATTTTTTTTCGTGCTTTTGCACTCTATTACTTTTCCAACTTGTTTGGTTCCGAAGTAGGGCTTGCACTTACATTACAGCTAATTGCAAACAATTGTGAGTAGGTTGAAAAGAAACACTTGGGGCAACTTTTTCTAAGCAAAATAAAAGTGGCAGTTTGTGACTGTATGGGGCTTGAGAGTTAAAGTCAAAACTTGTTCACACCATATTCTGTTACAGTTTGTTGGAGAATGTGCGACACTCTCCAATAAATTTGCAACAAAGTAAATTCATCTAAACAAAATGATATTTTCTAACTGCATACAAGACATTGCACAAAATCTGACAAATTTGTCAAAGGACCAGCACTTTCCAATAGAGCACAAATATGGGTTTGCAGCACTCCACAACTTAATTAAGGCTATTAAAAAAATTACTTGTTTCTCAGGCACCTCCCTCGTCATTGAAAATTTGCATGATCTTTCAATTTTTACCTGGAAATATCTTCAGCTATACTGTTTTGGCACTTGTGGGATCAAAAATTTAAGCAATTATATCTTGTTTGCCAAAAGAGATATAGTTGCTTCAATTTGCAACTGAAGAATGTGAAATTTTCACCGCTGAAAACATTGGTTTTTTGCCACAGAATAATGTGCAGTTAAATTAATAAATCCAACTATTTTCAGGACTGCTTTGTGGATTAACAAAAAAAAATCGTGACATTGACGCTGTAGCTGCGACGGGTGGTTTAATTTAAGTTCATCAGGGGCCATAACTCCAAGAAAAATATTTGGAACAACACATGCATTGAACAGTGGCTAGACATCAATAAGATACACTTGCATGCCAAATATAAAGTCATTCCATCAAGTATTTCAAAAGTTATTGAGTTTTGAAACTCGTTGGTCACAGACAGACCGACCGACATTCCAAGTTCATCAAGGGCCATAACTCCAAGAAAAATATTTGGAACAACACATGCATTGAACAGTGGCTAGACATCAATAAGATACACTTACATGCCAAATATAAAGTCATTCCATCATGTATTTCAAAAGTTATTGAGTTTTGAAACTCGTTGGTCACAGACAAACTCGTTGGTCACAGACAGACCACCCGACAGACCGACATTGCCACTTATAGAGCTGCTAGTCGCAGCTAAAAAAATAGAGGTGTGACTGTTCCAGATGGGACTGTCTGCCCGCCACCATGATTATTCTAAGATGAAAAGAGGCATAACTCTGGCAAAGAAAAGTCCGATCGAAATTATAATCACAGGTGCACAGGATCCCATGGTAGTGAACATCCATACCAAGTTTCAAAGAAATCAACCCATAAACATCTGAGAAAATTTCTGGACAAATTTCAGGACGCGGCTGCTATTTCAAGTAAAAAAGTGGCAAAAATAATTCAACTGGAACTATAAATGCTGGTGCACAGATTCCCATGGTGGTGAATATTCGTACCAAGTTTCAAGCAGACCAGACAAGTATCATTTTGTGAACTTGGACAGACGGGCAGATGTATGGCTGGACAAGATGATTCCAGTATAAAAATGCCTACTTCCCTCATTATAAAATTGAGGAAAAATCGCCTGAAAAACAAGACATTTTTTTTTAATAGGCCTAAAGTATACTTCTCGTACATGCATGGGTCAATAACTGACTGAAACAGGATTTTTCAATACAAAAAAAACCTAGAAAAGGTCTCATCTTGATATATGCTGGTTCCAAGATCATTCATTAATGAAATTCAAGAAATACAACAGAGTGATACAAATATGAGGGTTTAGAATGAAATTTCATACTTTACACAAGACTTACGCTTTAAAATTTACTTGGCGTCAAAGAAAAAAACATCATTAATTAATTTAGTTAGTAGAAAAATGAGTAAACTTCATGATAAATATAAATGAAGGATGCACCATTAGTTGTTAGTTGGTGGTGGTATTATTATCGTGAATGAGAAAATTATAATGGTGTATGAATGATAAATAATAAAAGGCTTTGCATTCATATTGTATTTGAATTTCATCTACAAATTGTCATTTGAAAAGCAACAGGTTCGTATGATGGGAAATGAACATGTCATCTTAAAAAATATACCAATGCTTGGAAGCAGGCTTTTCTGCGACTATCTGAAGATTTGGTCTCCATTTTAACTTTATTAACCCTTTACCCAACGCAGACGATTTTAAAATTTATTATTTTAAATACCATTTTTTTTAATTTTTTCAAAAAATTTCAACAAAACCATATCATGTGACCCTTCTTTGGAACGAGCTCGGTGAGCTCGTTCCAAAGAGGGGTCACATGATATGGTTTTGTTGAAATTTTTCGAAAAATAATATTTTTTCAGCTGTTGAATTTGCATATTACGCGGGCGGGTGCGGGCGATTCGTTGGGTAAAGGGTTAACCCTGTATCCAATGCACACAAAATTACAATTTTTATTTTTTTTAACCAAACCCATGTCATTTAACTCTCTAATTTGAATGGAATGAGCTAGTTCCAATGTGTGTGTGCATGTGGTGGCGCTGGGCGGAGGGGGGGGGGGGGGGTGGTCAAATAATAATGATTTTGTTGAAATTTTTTGATATTTTGTTTTCAACTGCTCAATTTGTAAATTACGCGGTGGCTGTGGCTGATTCATTAGGTAAAGGGTTAAACACGTCACCCAATGTAATGTTAGCATTTAAGTTTTATTAATTTTGCTTCAAGAAACATAACTTATGACCCCTCATTGGAACAAGAGCAGTGAGTTTGTCCCAATGAGGGGGTTGTAAGCTATCTTTTTAAGGCAAAAAATGAAGTGTTTTCATTTAATTATTCAAAGAAATTTTATTCTTTAATATTAGAAATATTACTCTTCAGAAATTTTGTGTCGTTAACTACTTATGTTAGGTAAAGGATTGATGAAACAAATGTGCATACTAAAATATTTTGTGTGGCATTGCAGATGGCACCTTGTTGCACTCAAGGGACGATACATGTTTAATTTATTCTCATTTATGATCAAATTTCATTTGGCACTAAAATCTTTCATTTAGCACCAAAATAATTCATTTGGCACTGAACCAAATGCCACTTGTCACTAAAAGGTTTCGGGCCGTGAACACTGCCATCTAAGAATGGAAGTGTTCATGCTGAAGAATCGACTTCCCCATCAAAATTATACCTATAAAATCTACAAACTCTGAATTATTATTATTTATTGGGGTTTAGCGACACTTTTGACACCCAGGGTTACTTCGTGGACAGTTTTATGGGTGGAGGAAGCTGAAGTACCCAGAGAAACCCATCGAGTAACTGTCAGGCTCCCCAACATACTAATTCCATGCAAGCAGGGTTAGCATTGGTTGAAGACAAGTAAACCATTGACGTGGAGTACGCCTTAGTACACAATGCCACTGTGCCCCACATGGGCAATGGGGGTGAAGTGTCTTGCCCAAGGACACAATGGGGTTGCTGCAGGTGGAATTCAAACCGAGGACCTCTTGGCTTGCAGTCTGCACCTCAACCAACTGAGCCACTGTGCCCCACTACAAACTCTGAATAGAATCAAAACAATACTAACCTCCATTTTACAACCACACCATGCCTGAAAATAAGCCATCAGACATTTGCAGAATGAGGTCCCCAGAGGGTGAATTTGATCAAGCTATCCCATACAATGGGCCAATTTATCCTCTGGGTACCTTGTTCTGTTTAGGTTTGAGACCCTGATTCAGATTGAGGTTCACAGAGGGTAAATTTAGTGATGCTACCTGGCTGTGCAAGGTAGCATCACTAAATTCACCATCTGTGGACCTCATTTTGCAGGTGTCAGTCTGCTTATTTTCTGGCTTGAATCACACTATATAGATTTCATTATTTCTGGCAGCCTTGATGTTTCAATGTAGCAAATATGGTACAATCAATTTCATATGAAAAAGGCTAGTAATTTTGAAGGGAAATTTCTCATCACTAAGATGCCAGAAAGACAATATAATGGGTGTCATAATGGAAACAACTGTAAAATTTCCAGCAAGATAATAATGGCTGTATAACACAAAAAGCTAAAAAATCTATATTCTACTACCATCATACAAGCCAACAGATGGAAAGGGTGGAGGGAGGGTTTCTTGTTTAATTCCTTTCTATAGCCATTGGCATCAACTGTCAACTGATTCCAACAAGGAAACTCCATTCATGTGCAAACAAAAGATGTCGTAATATGTTGAGCTTGGCTTTTATTGGCTATGTGAAATTGACAATCAAACTGTTATCCAGAAACATAACAGAAGTTAAATACTCCCATTTTGAAACAATGCCACATTGACCGTTTAACACATGTTTAACCCTTTATCTAACAAATTGCTGCACATGCTACGTAATGTCCAAACTGTGCAATTGAAAAAATATTATTTTTCAAAAAATTTCAAATAAAATCATATCATATGACGCCTCATTGGAACGAGCTTGATAAGCTTGTTCCAATGAGTGGTCACATGATACATGCATGGTTTTGTTGAAAGTTTTTGAAAAGTTTGGAAAAATAATATTTAACCCTTTACCCAACGTAACGGCCAAAACCGGCCAGCGATATTCACAAAAATCGCCAATTAATTTTTATTATTTTTTCATTTTTTGTCTCAAAAACATAGGTTATGACCCCTCTTTGGAACGAGCTCGTCGAGCTCATTCCAAAGAGGGGTCATAACCTATGTTTTTGAGACAAAAAAGGAAAAAAATAAGTTATTCAAGAATTTTGTTTGCAAGTGTCGTCTGCTTTTCATGTTAAGTAAAGGGTTAAAATAATAAATTTTGATATTGAGTGCATTGGGTAAAGGGTTAACTCCTTCCCTGATATAATTGGTTGAGGTAGGGGAAGGGGGAGGTGGTGGCTCATTATATCAATAAAATTCCCAATGTGACACATGTCAGACACTATCTGTTGATAAACAGCACCATTCCTGTGACTCCAAGCTCGACCTACCTATATGAAGAGAAGATTCCACTTGTCAGCTTGAAAGTTTAACCCTTTACCTAATGAATCAACCATAAGCTCCAAGCCGCAAACCTCAGACCATGTTACCAAGAATTCATCACAATAACTTCTAATACTGAAGTAACAGGGATATTCTCTTGAGAGATATTCAATTAAGTCGGTTCCACAGTATATAAAATTAACAGGGTTTATTCAGCACGAACAGAAAAAATCAAGAATTTTCAGGACATCCATGGAATTTTCAAGTACTTACTTAGACCATCATCTAACTTAATCAAATCTGATGGGAGCATGGTGGCTCAGTGGTTGTAGCCTTGGACTTTAAACCGAAAGGTCGACAGTTTGATCCTGACCACTGATAACTGATTTGAGACTTTGGGTAAGGCACTTAATCCCAATTGCCCACTTGGTGGTGCCGTGTATTAAGGCAAAGTGCATGTTGATGATGTTCTTGCCTTTAACAGTTGCTAACTCTACTCATGCAGAGTTAACCCTATACCTAACATGAATGCTGATTACACTTGCAAACAAAATTCTTGAATATCCAATTTTTGAGCCAAAAACATAGATTATGACCCCACCACTGGAACGCGCTTGACGAGCTTATTCCACTGAGGGGTCATAAGCTGTTTTGAGACAAAAAATGAAAAAAAATAATAAAATGTTGGGTGAAGGGTTAATATGTAGGTGATCCTGACTGTTGCTCTCCACTGCTGCTTGGTGATTCTCTCTAGGTACTCCTGCTTCTTCTACTTATAAAACTATCTGACACAATTTTACCCTGGTTGTTGAAAGTGTCATTAAACTCCATAAACAAAAAATCAACTCAGATCTTGGTATGAATATCTGCACTTGGCACTATTTTATTGGTGTTTACGGTCACTTTCAGCATCCTTGGCTATATCATGACAGCATCACAAATATAAAGTCAAATTTACTCTTTAGCACTGTCATCCCAGGAGATAGTAACTGCAGGCCTTTAAATTCTTCCCAACTAGTGACGGTAAACGCAGCGCCCAAATAAGATAATTGCGCCCAAATTATGCGGAGTTTGAAACTTTTTCCATAGTTTTGCAGTGTTTTGACAATATATAGTTTGGCCAGGTTTCCCTGATGCTTGTAATATAACTTAGAGCTTACCTTTGAATCAAACAGTGCAACAGATAAATAAGTTTTTAAAAAACCCACACAGTTCGCCACAGAAAAGCAATCAGCGTCGACAGTGTCATATACGACACTGTCGACGCCGATTGCTTTTCTGTGGCGAATTCTATATGATCATGCACTTAAAGCTTGAGATCTATTATATTCATGTTTGTGGCATTTTTCAGTAAACGCCATGTGTAATTTAGCTTACATTCAAATAGGCCTTTGGCAAGACACTGGGAAACTAAGAAGCCTTCTCAAGTTAGTCGAGTAAACTTATGTCAAAGGGTGGTGGGAACCAGTGAAAATGGTGAAGACCTATAACAAGAGGTTGTAAATTATCATTTTAAGATGAAGACCTAAAAACTAAAATAGATGCCAAAAAGAAGAAAATACCGGCTTTCAAAGAGATCTTCTCAAGGATCACGTCAGACAGGTATTATTTCAATTGAAGAAAGATCCCAAGCTTTCAGTTACAAAAAACACACAAATACAGTGGAGCCCACTTAACTGGATATCTCTTAATTGTATAACCCTGTTAATTGAATATAATTTTCAAACACAAAACCATTTACCATACCTTCAGTACAAATTTGATCTGTTAATTGCATATGGGTTGTACAGTAAACTCCTGTTAATTGTATATAAATTTTTGTAATATGTCGAAAAAATTGCTCTGTTACGCACCAAATTCCCCTTATTTATCAACCTTTTTGGCCTCATACATCCAATACAGACGTTTATTCTATTATATCTTGTTTAACAGAGCTCTAGGAGCTCTGTCAAACAAGATATAATAGAATAAATGCTCAGTTTACCCCCAGAACACAGGAAACTGACCAAATCCCTGTTAATTGTATACTCCTGTTAATTGAATAATTTTCACTAGCAAAATGGATATTCAATTAAGAGGATTCTACTGTACCACAAATATTGATTGTAAGCAGATACTTTGCACCAAAGCAAGCGAAGCAATTATATTTTTATTGTTTTTTAAGTTACCTTCAGCATCTATGACAAAATCCTGACTGCAACACAGAAGTGAAGTACAGTGGAGCCCACTTAATTGTATATCTCTTAATGGAATAACCTGGTTAATTGAATATAATTTCTAAACACCAAACTATTTACCATACTTTCAGTACAAATTTGACCTCTCAATTGAATATGGGTTATAGACATATAACATTAGTTAAGCAATCTGAACATAGTGGCTACCCCCACTACCATATATGCAGCAGCCACTACACAGGGTAGCTGCTACATTCAGATAGCTTAACTATAATTAACGTATGGCACTTGGGGCTAGATCGCCATGGCTATGTTCCTTATAATTCATAGCTCCAACAGTAATAAAAAATAAAAATAAAATACTCCCTCTGTCACTGATTTAAAAAAAAAAAATTCACCGAGAATCAAAACTTTTTGGGGGGGGGGGGGGCCATATCTGAATACATTATTCATATACTTTCCATAACCTTTCCAAGAATGTCTGTCTTCCAAGCACTTTCAAAGCCTGTAACTTCAGTGATAAAATTCAAACATTTTCAGACACCTGTATGAAGAACCCTGTGTAAAAAATGGAAATGCAATACATACGGAATGCAAAGACTTTCATTATTATGTAGTCATGAAATGTTATGAACCCTTTCAATACAGTATTGTGAAATGGCATCAGTCTATGTTATATCATCAACTGCAAATTATAAATTCTATTTTATATTTGTGGAGATAGTCAATTTACTTTGATTCTACAACCCTATAGAAGGGACCGACCTTGTATGTAGCCAGTGTGAATTTTGCGCATAAAATTTTGATTTGGCTCCCGAATCTTAAATATAGGCTTCTAAGTCGGCTTGTAACCATTAGACACCATTTCTTCCATTGGTCACTTGGCTAGAAACTATTGTGAAATTGAATGGTCATTGTGGTGTAATAAGAATATTTTTCAATTATTTGAGAAACAACTTTAATTATGCCCCAAAAAAGTAATTAAATGCACAAATGTATGTCCTACACAGCCGAAAGCTTCAGACAAGAAGATCATGATCAAAAAGTAATATAACTACAGTTAACTGGTAGAGTTCTTGAAGCCCATATTTGGGCTTTCTGTTGGTGTTTAGTACTGCAACTTAACCCTTTACCCAATGCAGACGATTTCAAAATTTATTATTTGAAATATCATTTTTAAAATTTTTTCAAAAAATTTCAACAAAACCATATCATGCGACCCCTCTTTGGGCCGAGCTCGATGAGCTCGTTCCAAAGAGGGGTTACATGATATGGTTTTGATGAAATTTTTCGAAAAATAATATTTTTTCAGCTGCTGAATTTGCATATTACGCGGGCGGATGCCGGCGATTCGTTGGGTAAAGGGTTAAAGGCTTCATGTACTGTAAATGCACTTCATATTATCTTTGAAGTGAAATTATATCATCAATGCAGGTCTGCTTTGTTGCAATTTTATAGGCACTCTCCCGTAAATTTTAACACGGCAAAGCACATGAAGAAATTTTGACAATCAGCAATAATCTAGAACTCCTAGATAAGAAATCTGGCTTCTAGATTTCAAAAGTAGGCTCCAAGTCTGGCTCTTATTTTTAAATGCTCAGATCGGTCCCTGCCCTATAGTGTGGTAGGATAAACCTTCTGTACACTTAGGCAGTTGTACGAAAATTTCAACCTGGGATTTTTCTCATAATGGAAGCAGGAATTTAACCAATTTCACTCTTGTTTGACAGTGCACATTGAGCTCTTATCGAACAAAAATGACTTGGTTAAATTCTTTGTTGCATTGTTGGAAAACTTTCCTCCTATTTGAATTTGAACCTTCCATTTATTCCTAATCTTCTCTACTAACAGACTGGTCATTTTTTCTTTAAATGAGCAATTTTTGTATCCTGTGTTGAAAGGTTTAAAATAAAAAACACAAACTCTCCAAGTGCCAAGTTAGAATGAAGAAATTCAACAATAAGGATATAAAAGTGGATATATTTCATGTTTGCACTCATAAAATATTTCAAAGAGAAAAGCACATGTACACTGTACACTGAAAACAATACTTGCAAACAAAATTTTGAATAACTAATTTTTTCCCAAAAACATATCTTATGTTTTTTAGACAAAAAAAAAATGAAAATTGAATGGTGATTTTCGTGAATAGCACTGGCCGGTTTTGGCAGTTAGTTTGGGTAAAGAATTAACCCTTTATTTCTGGAAGCCTCCTAAGATTCAATGTCAAAGGGAGGGGTCAGTGGAACCCTGTTAATTAAATAGTCCCCTTGAAATGAAAATATTCCATTAACAGGGATATTCAATTAACAGGAATTTCATAATTTTCCAATATTTATTATTGGGGTTTAACAACACTTTTGCCAGCCAGGGTCCCTCGTACCAGACAGTTTTATGGGTGGAGGAAGCTGGAGTACCTGGAGAGAACACTGAGCAACTACCAGACTCCCCAAAGTACTAACTCCATGCAGGCAAGGTTAGCATTGGTTGAAGACAGGTGCACCATCGACGTGCAGAACACATTAGTAAACAGCGCCACCATACCCCCACATGGGATGAAGTGCATTGCCCAAGGACACAACGCCGTTACCCCTGGCGGGAATGGAACCATGGACCTTTCGGTTTGAAGTTTAATGCCATAACAACTGAGCCACCATGCTCCCATTCTATCAATAAATTGAGTATTTATTCTATTACATATTGTTTAACAGAAAGAAACTCAGAAAAACAAGATAAAATAGATTAAATACTTTTGGTGGCTGTACTGAGGCAAGATGTGTCTATAAACGACGGGAATTCAATAGATCACAAGATTTTTTATTAAATTAACCCCTTACCTAACACGAAAGGCAGACAACATTTGGAAATAAAATTCCTGAATTACTAACTTTTTTTCATTTTTTGCATCCAAAACATAGCAAATGACCCATCATTGGAACAAGCTCAACAAGCTCGTTCCACTAAGGTGCCATAAGCTATGTTATTGAGACAAAAACTGAAAAAAATAGTGAAAATTGAATGATTTTTTTGTGAATAACTTTGGCCGGTTTTGGCCGTTACATTGAGTAAAGGGTTAACAGGACTTCACTCTATAATCTCCCCCCCCCCCCCCCCAAAAAAAAAACTATTAACAGCTCAAATTTGTACTGAAGATACGGATAGCAGTTTCATGTTTGGGAGGTGTATGCAACAGGGTTGCAGAGTTAAAACATTGGCACTTGAATAGTAAGGCTGAGTTAAATGTTTACAGAAAAAAATGTTTAAAAACAAATCCACATCTAATTAGCCCAGCCACCAACTAGCAAAAGATGCTATGTACCCGCCTTGCCTCCTCCGCCATTGCCTCGTCTCGATCATCTCTCAGTTTTTGATTCATTTGTCTGAAAAACAAAATAAATACAATAAATTTATTTATTATATGATTTGAGCCTTCTTCCAGTTATTAACCCTTTACCTAAATTTCACATTTTCCAAAAACAAAATTTCACAATTTTTCAATAAAACCATACAAATATGGATATCATTAGAACCAGCTCGATGAGCTGGTTCTAATGATATCCATATTTGTATGGTTTTATTGAGAAGCATCTGAGATATTTCAGGTTGTGGTAGGCTTATTCTTGTTAATTTATTTTCTGGTCATTTTTGGCCATTATGTTAGGCAAAGGGTTAAACCCACTCGTGAAACACAGTCATGTATTTAACGGAAATAGCACTAGGAGTACTTAAATGTATTTAACTTGTCCAGTAAATTAGATCTGGACTCAGCTAAAACTCAGTTCATACCTAATTTACTGAACTTGTTTTGTGAATTTTGGCTCCTGAATCTTAACTAGAGATGGCCTGTCACCCGGTATACCCTCACCGTGGTGACTGAAAAGGGGAATTCAATTTTTCTAAGTAAAAAAACGAGAGGCCCCAAGGGGCCTGAGGGCACTCACCTGACATGGTAGCCTAAATATCAACCCAGAGAATTGATTTCAACAAGTTGCATCTGCTCCTCCTAAGAAAAGCTTATACCAAATATCCAAAGATTCTGACCAGTGGATCTAAAAAAAAAAGAAGATTTTTAAAGAATATTCCTCATATTGAACTAAGTTATAATTCGGGCTCCCACAGGGAGCCCATATATGAACCCAGGGACTTGGCTTTAACAAACTTGAATCTCACCCCCCCCCCCACCCCCCCCCCCCCCCCCCCCCAAGGATGCTGCACACCAAATATCAAAACATTCCTCATTTTGAACTAAGTTAGAATTCAAGCTCCCACAGTGAGTCCAAATATGGACCTAGGGACATGGCTTGAACAAACTTGACCCTAAGGATGCTGCATATCAAATATCAAAACATTCCAACTGCTGGATCTGAAGAAGATTTTTAAAGAAAATTCCTCATTTTGAACTAAGTTATCATTCGAGCTACCACAGTGAGCCCAAATATGAACCCAGGAACTTGGCTTGAACAAACTTGAATCCCCCCCCCCCCCCTAAGCATGGTGCATACCCAATATCAAAAGATTCTGCCTGCTGGATCTTGAGAAGAAGATTTTTTGCCTGAAATGCACTAAGTTCGAATTCGGCCTTCTATAGTGAGCCCCAATATGAATACAGGTGGCCGATTTGAACAAATTTGAATCAGATCCACCCCACAATGTTGCATACCAAATATCAAAAGATTCTGCCTGCTCTATCTGGAGAAGAAGATTTTTTAAGAAATTTGCCTGAAATGCACTAAGTTCGAATTCAAGCTTCTATAGTGAGCCCAAATATGAATCCAGGGAGCCGATTTGAACAAACTTGAATCAGATCCACCCCACAGTGTTGCATACCAAATATCAAAAGATTCTGCCTGCTCGATCTGGAGAAGAAGATTTTTTAAGAAATTTGCCTGAAATGCACTAAGTTCGAATTCGGGCTTCTATAGTGAGCCCAAATATGAATCCAGGTGGCCGATTTGAACAAACTTGAATCCGATCCACCCCACAATGTTGCATACCAAATATCAAAAGATTCTGCCTGCTGGATCTGGAGAAGAAGATTTTTTAAGAAATTTGCCTGAAATGCACTAATTTCGAATTCAAGCTTCTATTCTGAGCCCAAATATATACCCAGGGGGATGATTTGAACAAACTTGAATCAGATCCACCCCACAATGTTGCATGCCAAATATCAAAAGATTCTGCCTGCTCGATCTGGAGAAGAAGATTTTTTAAGAAATTTGCCTGAAATGCACTAAGTTCGAATTCGGGCTTCTATAGTGAGCCCAAATATGAATCCAGGGAGCCGATTTGAACAAATTCAATCAGATCCACCCCTACAATGTTGCATACCAAATATCAAAAGATTTCTGCTTGCTCGATCTGGAGAAGATTTTTTAAGAATTTGCCTGAAATGCACTAAGTTCGAATTTGGGCTCCTATACTGAGCCCAAATATAAACCCAGGGGGCCGATTTGAACAAACTTGAATCAGATCCACCCTACAATGTTGCATACCAAATATCAAAAGATTCTGCCTGCTGGATCTGGAGAAGAAGATTTTTTAAGAAATTTGCCTGAAATGCACTAAGTTCGAATTCAAGCTTCTATACTGAGCCCAAATATAAACCAAGGGGGGCTGATTTGAACAAACTTGAATCAGATCCACCCCACAATGTTGCATGCCAAATATCAAAAGATTCTGCCTGCTGGATCTGGAGAAGAAGATTTTTTAAGAAATTTGCCTGAAATGCACTAAGTTCGAATTCGGGCTTCTATAGTGAGCCCAAATATGAATCCAGGGAGCCATTTGAACAAACTTGAATCAGATCCACCCCACAATGTTGCATACCAAATATCAAAAGATTCTGCCTGCTCGATCTGGAGAAGATTTTTAAGAAATTTGCCTGAAATGCACTAATATTGAATTCGGGCTCCTATACTGAGCCCAAATATGAACCCAGGGGGCCGATTTGAACAAACTTGAATCAGATCCACCCTACAAAGTTGCATACCAAATATCAAAAGATTCTGCCTGCTGGATCTGGAGAAGATTTTTTAATGTTTTTCCCATTGCCTACAGTGTTAAAAAGTGCTTTTCAAAGTCCTGAAAAAAGTACCTTGTGATCAAACCGATAGGGATTTTTTTTAACCATTCTATTCTACTGGATAAAAGAAAGCTTTATACAAAATAAGAATTCTCTGTGCAGTGTAGTTTTGGAGATATGGCAGTTTTAAGGTTTTTCCTATTTTTAGATCCCGAGGTTCCCACGAGGCGATGAGAAAATTTTTTTTTGCATCAATCAACTATTTATGACCCATTATCATCTCATATCAAATTTGATTCAAATCGACCTCACAGATCTGAAAATAGAAATTTTAGGCGTGGCCAAAATTTTTGCCCCTCGCATAACGAAGGCAAATAATGCCCGACAAACTTCTCTTAAACAAACTTGATTCTAAACCTCAAAAGGACTCTGTATACCACATATCAAGTCTCTGCTACTGGTGGTTCATTAGAAGAAGATTTTCAAAAAATTTGGCCGTTTTTTCCCCACACCTCTGCTCAATATGAGCCGAAACCTATTTTGGATAAAAATCAAAATGCCCCTATATAAATACTACTTACATGAAATTTAATTAAAATGTGGCCAGTGGTTTAGGAGAAAGAGGCTCAAACACCACCTTCACGCTGGACGACGGACGACAGACGACGGACAAAGAGTTATAAGAAAAGCTCACCCTGACTTTCAGTCAGGTGAGCTAAAAATCCAATATGACTGCCAGTCGGCCATCTTGAAACCGAGCGGAAAAAAATTGTCACGCACTTCCCCTTATCATGTTGATCATTTTTGTGAAGTTTCATGAAAATGCAGCTAAAACTGTGGAAGTAATTTGCTCCACAAGTTTACATGTGCAATGGACTGATGGCCAACCGATGGACAAGTTGACTCCTATATACCCCCTAAACTTCATTTTGTGGGGGTATAAATATAGGGCTCTAAGTTGGCTTGTAACCATAAAACACCATTTCTTCCGTTGGTCACTTGACTAGAAATTATTATGAAAATGAATAGTCATTGTGGTGTAATAAAAATATTTTCCTACACAGCAGATAGCTTCAGACATGATCATGATCAAAAAAGTAATATAACTACAGTTAACTAGTAGAGTGCTTAAAAGCCCATGTTTGGGCCTTCTGTTGGTGTGAAGGTGCCGCAACTTGAAGGCATCATGTACTGTAAATGTACTTCATATTATCTTTGAAGTGAAATTATATCATCTAAGGGGATTTGCATTGTTGCAATTTATGGGAGAGTGCCTACAGGCACTCTCCCATAAATTGTAACAAGGCAAAGCACATGAAGAAATTTTGACAATCAGCAATAATTTAGCACTCTTCCAGATGAGAAGTAAATCTGGCTTCAAGATTTTAAAATTAGGCTCCAAGCCTGGTTCTTATTTTGACTGAACTTCTTTTGGAAATTTCTATATATGCTGGGTACTCATTGGAGATCCTCCATTTAATGCTTGTCACAAAAGCAATCAAGAGTTAAAATAAAAATAATTACAAAATGGATCAAATATCCTGTGCTTGATTTAATTAAAAAATTTTGCATTTATTTATTTATTGGGGTTTAACGACAGCCAGTGTAACCTCGTGTCGGACTGTTTTACAGGTGGAGGAATCTGGAGTACTTGGAGAGAACCACTGAGCAATGCCAAGCAACTGTCAGACTCGCCAACGTACTAACTGCGCACAAGCAGGGTTAGCAGTGGTTGAAGACAAGTACACCATCGACGTGTAGTACACAGTGTCACTGTGCCCCACGTGGGTAATCAGGATTAAGTACCTTGCTCAAGGACACAATGCAATTGCCCCTGGCGGGAACCGAACCATGCACCTTTCAGTTTGATGGTCAATGCCATAACCACTGAACATAAATTAATCCAAAACAAGGATACAGCATAGGGACAACTTTTGGTCATATCCTGAATTCTAAGTTGAAGGGACATAACTCCTAAAAAGTGGGCGAAGATCAAATGCAAACTAGTTCCACTTAAACATCTTGTGAGCCCACATACCAAAAATATTTTAAATCCGTTAATTGTTGGAATTAATCTTTGGACAACCTTTGGTTATATATATATGGTCTTTTTTGTTTGGGTAGGGTTGGGGGGGGGGGGGGGGGTGGATCTTATAACTTCAATGTGTGGTTCTTTTTCATTTTGGGTAACTGTATTGTTTATTTTTTCACATTCTATTGTACTAGTTTCAGATTCGACGTAGCTATTATCATTATTTCTCTGGTCAGTACATGAACTCAGTGGTATGGTTTCATCCGAATCATCAGAATCGGAATTTACATCCTTGTTACCGGCATTGAAAAAAACAACAACAAAGTTTTATAATTGTCGCTGTAAAACAGGCTCTCATCATCAGAAGACTCTGAATATTCACCATCCCCATAAGTTCATCATCATTAGGTCTTCTACGCATACGACCAATTGGAATATTATCAGAATCATCGGAATCACTGCTATCAGAACTTTCATTGTTTATACAATCGCTATGAAAACTCATTGTTTACGTATCTAAAAATAACTTCGCTTTCACCACACACAGAATGCTGTTCCGAACTGGTGTAAATATCTGTGCATTTTTGCACTGTTTTTTTCACAAAGAGTGAAATTATACTTTTTCCATCAGTATTTTATATAAACTTAAATGTGAGTCTTCCATGGAAGACGTGTGTCGCCTGCACTATATTTTAATAGCGTGTCTTTAAATATTTACCTCAAACCTTGTTAATCAAGTTCTTCTATGTAAGTTTTATGGAATTCCAAGTCGAAAAAGGGACATAACTCTGAAAAAATGTGTGGATGATAACGGTTGTATGTGGATATCCTTTCCTCCATCCTGGTTCATGTGCATACCAAATATCGTTAAAATCCGCCTGACAATGACTGAGATATACACACTCCAAGGCGTTTCAGACAGAATTCTAAGTTGAAAAGGGGCATAACTCTGGAAAAAATACAGCGGATCAAAAAATAAAATAGGAGGTGCACAATGCCATTATGTGATAAAGAATCACTGAAAGTTTCATCAAAATCCATTCATAGGTGAAAAGGGGCATAACTCTGGAAAAAATACAGCGGATCAAAAAATAAAATAGGAGGTGCACAATGCCATTATGTGATAAAGAATCACTGAAAGTTTCATCAAAATCCATTCATAGGTTAAAGAGGAGTGGCGGATAAGAGACACTCCAAGGCGTTTCAGACAGAATTCTAAGTGGAAAAGGGGCATAACTCTGGAAAAACTACAGCGGATCAAAACATAAAATAGGAGGTGCACAATGCCATTATGTGATAAAGAATCACTGAAAGTTTCATCAAAATCCATTCATAGGTTAAAGAGGAGTGGCGGATAAGAGACACTCCAAGGCGTTTCAGACAGAATTCTAAGTGGAAAAGGGGCATAACTCTGGAAAAAAAACAGCGGATCAAAAAATAAAATAGGAGGTGCACAATGCCATTATGTGATAAAGAATTACTGAAAGTTTCATCAAAATCCATTCATAGGTTAAAGAGGAGTGGCGGATAAGAGACACTCCAAGGCGTTCCAGACAGAATTCTAAGTGGAAAAGTGGCATAACTCTGGAAAAAATACAGCGGATCAAAAAATAAAATAGGAGGTGCACAATGCCATTATGTGATAAAGAAGCACTGAAAGTTTCATCAAAATCCATTCATAGGTTAAAGAGGAGTGGCGGATAAGAGACACTCCAAGGCGTTTCAGACAGAATTCTAAGTGCAAAAGGGGCATAACTCTGGAAAAAATACAACGGATCAAAAAATAAAATAGGAGGTGCACAATGCCATTATGTGATAAAGAATCACTGAAAGTTTCATCAAAATCCATTCCTAGGTTGAAGAGAAGTGGCAGATAAGAGACACTCCAAGGCGTTTCAGACAGAATTCTAAGTGGAAAAGGGGCATAACTCTGGAAAAAATACAGCGGATCAAAAAATAAAATAGGAGGTGCACAATGCCATTATGTGATAAAGAATCACTGAAAGTTTCATCAAAATCCATTCATAGGTTAAAGAGGAGTGGTGGATAAGAGAAAGTGTGATGCGGATGACGCAAGACGACAAAAGTAATCCCTATATGTCGCTCCCCACTTTGTGGGGCAGGTGACACAATCCCTATATGTTGCTCCCCACTTCGTGGGGCAGGCGACACAAAAAAATATTCAAAAGCAGGCTTATAACTGCAGTTGAGCGTCCTTAGACATGTTAAATGATTGAACAGATGACAGCTGACAAAGTGATTCTAGAAAGTACGTAAAAAGACGTACAAAAGTATCAAAGGCTTAAACTTCTCATGAGCTCACACACCAAAAATATTTAAAATATGTTGGTAATTGCTGAAATTAAACCCTGGACAACTTTTGGTCATATGCTGTCTTACTTGAAAAATTATAAATTTTAAGTAATTTGTATATTTTTTATACTTACAAACGGCCCAGACTAGCTGGTGCTAACTCAAAAATTAATCCAGGGCCAAACACAAATTTTGCCCCCCAACCCCTAAAATTTGCATGCAAAACCGAAAAATTAATGTCCTATCTGGTCCTCCATACTTTTCGGATCTGCGCAGTATCCAGAGAGACACCGAAATTGGCGCCAACCATCATTCTTTCTACAGATTGCTTGTTAAATGTTATAAACAGTGGAGAAAAACAGTGGAGAGGTATGAGTGCTCACTCATGGGAGGGCCATACCCATCTGGGCCATTGGTAAGTATAAAAAATATACAAATTACTTAAAATTTATATTTTTATACAACAACCAATGGCCCAGACTAGCTGAATCGTAAAAAGGCTGGAGGGCCTAGGACATAAAGGAAAATCCAATCTCTCAATTACTTCAGTAAAGGATATCTCCTACAGGAGAATAGGAGAAGATAGGAATTATATATGTCTTTCTCCATTACGAGAAAGAAGAAAGGCATAACACCAACAAAGTAATTGAGTATTACATAATATATAATTCTCCATTTAATGCTAGCATAACCCGTTATGCTAATTCGGTGAAGGAAAACCAATATATAAAGATAGTCTAGAGAATGAGACTCTTTATACGCATTTAAAAGTTAAGGATTGTATATTAATGCCTGTTTGACACACGACATATACAAATGATTCACAGTGAGCTACACTTTAAAAACAGTACATAAATGAGATATAGTTATTGCTTCACACTGAGCTACACATTAAAACCATCCCAGCATAGACTCGGGACTACTGACACTGGAGGAGGTCTTCCCTTGCTTTTCACTATAAAGCCAGATGATCAAAAGGGAAAAAACCACCCCCCTTTCCCCTTGTTCTGAGGTACATGTCCTCAGAATGAAGAGGGCATCGGAGCAGCGTCACTGCTGCAACGGGCTGCCTAAATAACTATAGATGTAACCATTAATGGACGACATTCTGAGCAATAGAAAGAGGACCTAAAGATCTAAGGTCACCGGAGATGGACTCCAAATTTCTCAGGTAAAACTTGGTAAATGAAGAGGGCTGTGTCCAGTATGCAGCCTTCATGAGATCAGTAATGGCTATACTGTTATAATAAGCCCAAGAAGTGGACAGTGCTCTAACCTTGTACGCTGATATCTTACTAACCGAACATTGATCCGATGATAGATTTTCATAGGCAATGCGTATTGCCAACTGAATCCATATAGCGACTGAATGAACAGAAATATCTTTTCTGTTAGGAATCAATGAAAGAAAGAAACGTTTTCTTCATTTTCTAAAAAAATTTGACTGACATTTATAAATGCACATAGCCCTGACTGGACACAGCAAAGGTCTATGATTATCCGAGGACGGCAGAGCTTTAATGATAATAGGCTCAGGCTGCTTGTCTGGAATCTGATTCTTAGCCAGAAATCCCACTTCCATAGTAAGGGTAAGGGTATTACCCACACTACGGAGGTGAGATTCATCAACAGATAAAGCATGAAGTTCACTGACTCTTCTAGCAGATGCAAAGGCTAAGAGAAAGGCTGGTTTATAGGTCAAGAATTTGAACTCTACAACGTCCAACGGCTCAAACGGAGCTTCTTTGAGCTTCAACAGAACCCAAGCCAAATTCCACTTAGGAATTAATCTGAGGGTTCTAGGTCTATTAATAGAGAAATTTCTAACCAGCTTGGACAATGAAGTATTTCATCCAATAGCCAAGTTATCATCATGATGAGCATAAGTGTCTGATAACATAGACCTATAGCCCTTCATAGTGATGGCCTGAAGTCTGAGATCATCAAACAAGTAGAGCAGGAAATTGGCAATATTTGGTATGGACAGATCATAAACGTCTATCGACTGATCCTAACATCAATGGAAGAAAACCCCACTTTGCTGCGTAGTTCAACGAAGAGGAGGAGGACCTCCTGCAGTTAGAAACTGTATCCACTGCGTGTCCTGTAAACTGTTTTCTGTGCAAGAAGGAATGCACAATGGAAATACGTGAAGGATGAGACCTTCCGGGTTGTGATGCAGTGTGCGTGATTTCTCCTGATAAAGAAGGTCCTCTCGTGGAGGAAGCTTCCGGGGAACGTCCCATAACAAGATTGATCCAAGGTTTCTGTGACGATAGAGGTGCTACTAGCAGGATTTTGCAAAGAGACTGTTTGATCTTTAACAGAATCTGCTGAATCAACGGAGTTGGAGGATAAACATATCCTATCATTTCGTCCCATGAGATTGACAGAGCGTCTACTGCATACGCTCGATGATTTGGGCATGGCGACACAAACATTGGTAACTGATTGTTCAGGTGTGTCACAAACAGATCTATCATGGGACGATCCCACTGATAGCAAATCTGCCTGAATATTCGCTTGTTGAGAGTCCACTCCGATGGCACCAGGCGACCTTTCCGAGAGAGAGAGTCTGCTAGTACATTCAGACAACCCCGTATATGACAGACAGAAAGGTGAACACGATGATTCATGACCTGTAGAAGAACCTTCTCCATTAATTCGCATAATGGAACTGAATGAGTGCCGCCTTGGTTCCTGATGTAAGCTACAACTGTCGAATTGTCCGACAAAATCTGAACATGGACGTTCGCTATTATGTGAATACAATGTTGAAGAGCTTGCCATATTGACATCATCTCTTTGATGTTTATGTGCTTTTCTAGGAACCGAGGGTCCCGCCCTGACACTTCAAGTCTGCGGGACTTAGGGTCGTGCCCCAACCCGTCTGACTCGCATCCGTCACAATCATGAAAGCCGGATCTGGCAGTTGCAGTGTAACTCCCTGAGTTAACCATTGAAGATCTGCCCAAATCTGAACCCTTTGTTTTACTAGGTCCGTTAAAACAATACTGGTTTCGAACGAATGTGTCTTCACACTCCAGTTCTGAGTAAAGAATATCTGGAGGGGATGCGTGCGTAGACGGCCAATCGGAAAAGATCTGAAGCCACTCCGCACAACCCCATCAATCGCATGAATTCCCTCGTGGTTAATGCATCTGAGTGTAGACAAAAGCGAGCATAACAACTGACTAATTTCGCTCTGGGTAACGTCAGACGAATCAGATTGTTGTGAGTCTCAAAATTCATCCCCAAGTGAGTGAACGACTTGGACGGAGCTAGATCCGACGTTTTCTCGTTTATGATGAAACCGAGACGTCGGAGTAATAGAAGCAGACTCTGAACACCGTTCTGAAGAATAATTCTGTTGCCGTATCTCTGCAGAATGTCGTCCAAGTAAGCCGAGGTAACCGCAGGTGAAAGAGCTTGGAAGTATGATATTACTGAGTTCATTATTTGAGTGAATGCCCAGGGAACCAGGTTGAGACCAAAGCACATTGCTCTGAACTGATAAACCTTCCCTTGTATGGTGAACCGTAGGTATTTTCTGAATGCCGGATGTACCAGGACATGAATGTATGCATCCTTTAGATCTATGCTTGCCACATAGTCGTTCACTCGAATGCACGCTCTTACTGACCGAATGGTCTCCATATAGAACTTTGGAGCCATGATAAGCTTGTTTATCCAGCTCAGGTCTATTACTGGTCGGAATGCAGGGCTTAAAATTACACGTGAATCCGCGAATCGATTCTCGTAATGATTCTGGCAAACTACACTGGCGCGAATCCAAGTGGATTCGCGTCAATTTACTGCTTGGATTCACTTTATGTATGATGCCGTTGATTCATGATGAAGTTCTGACCTGGGTTATCATAAAATATATAATTATGAAAAACTGTCTATTCACATTTCTTGAGTTTGGTGTCAAATCAAGTCATGGCTGCTGTAGCAGCCATGACTTGATTTGATACCAAACTCATGAAAATGTGAAGCATCTGGTAAATCATGGGTGGAAATTTCGACAACTTATTTCGTGACCTCACCAGCAACATTCAGCTAGTTTTTGCAGAATTTCATATCATTATTTATTTATTTATTTATTTAAGGGTGTTTAAGGTCACAGATTTATGCACAACGGCTAATCATGACCGCAATATGGATATAAAGTCAAGGGTTGTCAATCATTTATACCCCATGTTGCACATATTAGAGGATTTCCACCTCAATCATTGGCTTTACTTCCCGGGTTCCCACGGGGGATTTCATATCATGGTTTAAATGGATTCGCGTGAAAATATTTCGTGAGAATCATGCCAGACGAATTTTAAGCCCTGGAATGAGCCGTCTGGCTTCGGTACAAGGAACAGGTGACTGTAAAAACCCTGAGAATCTTGATTCTCGACCTCTATTGCTTCCTTTAATAAGAGAGCCTGTACCTCCGCTAGGAGAGACTCTCTTTTGAAAGGATCCGACGGAAAATTTGTCCAATGCGGACATCTTGTTAGTGGGAGTTCCGCTTGGAATGATAGTCGTAGGCCGTCCGAGACTACACTTCTCACCCACTGATCTTCCGTGACTGCTATCCAGTTTCTTGCAAAGTTTGATAACCTTCCGCCAACTGGCAAGCAATAGAGGTCTTGAACATCACCTGTATGACCTACGAGGCTTAAAGGAGGAGAAACTATATCCTCCTCGCGAAGAACCTCGTCCCATTGGCCTAGCGCATCTGACCGATAATCTTGATCAGACCTATGCCCCTTTCCCAAAGTCGCTATATTGACGACCTCCAGTGTAATTGTAAGAGGGTTTCTTGTACCCTCGTGAGGAGTTTCCTTTAGACGTTTTAGATCTAGAACATCCTCGTTTACTCTTGTCTGCTGAAGCGGGTTACTGAGACGCCGACTTCAATAGCAGAGCACTTGACGCTTTCTTAGTAGCCTGTTCATAGACTAACGAAAGCCTGTCATCAAAAATAGTACCGGAGACCGGAGCGAGCCAGGGAGAGCTTTTCGCCTTGTCATCTATAAGTGATGACGACGCAAAGGGCAGCATCACGTCTGATTAACTCCAGATTAGCCACTGTTAGGGTGGAGTTATACGTGGTATACATAATTGCCCTGGAAAGAACTTTAAGAGAGGTACAAACGTCCTCAAATTCCTTCCCATTGAGATGTTGCACCATAGCTCTGGTAAGGTGATCTGCGTAAGACATAGCGTCCACATTCGCTCTACTTGATGAAACTGCCGTTTGAATTGTGTCTGAGTGAATAGTGAATGATGCAGGTAAGGATACATCTAGATCCCAGGCCTGCTCATCCAAACGCAGAGGAGCTCTCAGAACATCTTTTCCGACCGTTTTAAATAAACGTGGTCCAGGAAACGGTATGTTTATGGAAGATGTAGTTAAGAAACCGCCTTTTTTTTTCCTCGCACTCGAGAGGTTGAATACGGCATTATCTACATGGCCGAAGGCCTGCGACACCTTCCTAGATTGAACCAGAAAATAAAGAACTTCTTCCGTCCTTATAAAGTGTCCAACAACACCAGAGGTTTCTCTCTTGTTGTCGCAGCATTCTGATTCGTCGGAACAAATTCAGGGTAGTATTGATGGATGAAATCCATCGGAAACCATGTGTTGTTTCGAAAGAGAAGGGTAATCGACTTCCTTATCCCTTTCACCATCTGATTGAATCAGTTGCGAATCTCGGTCCATTGCATCTGTGTGAACAGACGACTGAACCGACCCAGCAGGGTCCGACAGCTCTGGTTCTGAGTCTGAGAGAGGCTGTACCTGCACTTGCTGGGATGCTGCGGTCAGCTGCACAATCTGCAACAGCAAGTCCATCACCGAGGCCTGAGGAGCAGAAATCTTCTGTTTCTTAGCTGCTTGCTGCTCCTGGGACGGTGTGTCGGAGATGGATATTTTCTCCGAAATGTCCCAATGATCAAGGCCTTGTCTCCCTAGCTACCAGATGGTCCGACTTCACGAACGAAGAGTGGTCCCTTCTTCGCACAGCAAGCTGGATATCCAAAGTCGGGTAGCTAGGATGTGGTTGTGTGTGCTTTATATTCAAAGTGGAAGAAGCCGTGACTGTAGCCGAGGCTGGCTGCAATCTATATGGGGTGTCCCAAACGGCAGGTGTGGACGTATGCTCTGGCCCGCGCAAGTTCATCACCACAACATCTGGCCCCAGATGTTGTTGGGATAGACAGGAACCTCTCCCACTCACAGCCCTTTCAGGCCTTGCCGAGGTTCCCAAAACACTTGCTGGCTTCTTCCTGAATTCTGTCATTGCTGGGTGAGCATGTTTAGATTTTAAGGTGCTCGCTCTACCCACTACACTTCCTTCGACCACAATGGACATACCTGGCGTCACGGCTCCCACGGACGGAGTAACCGCTTCACCGGTTGAGATTGCTGCTGGCAAAGGATTAAAACCACTGGCCAGTGGCTTTATCCCCTGCCTAATATTCAGGAGCACCTTAGCAGCTAGCTCTGTTTGCTCATCAGAGCACGACAACGGTAGCACACTTTTGGTAGGTATCACATAACCATCACCATGTTCTTGTTCCTCTGAAAAAGAAACTGAGAAACTTGAATGACTCTGCGGCAAGAGGACCAGCATTGGCCTCTCACCGCTAACAACATATTGTGACACCTGTGTCCAACGTTTGTCATTCCATCACATGTAGGACAAGAATTTGCAGGAGTATGACTACAAGCAAGGCAACAAGCATGTAAATCTGAGGAAGACTTCCTCGCTTTGCATTTTGAGCAATAAGCTTTCAAACTTAATCAAACAAAGTTGATTGAACTCCCGCCAACTCCATAATAAATATATGATAAAGATACATATTTTGACAAAAATTTTGACAAAAGCCCAAGTTCCCAAAGGGAACATGAAGAGCCCAAGGGTATCCCGAAAGAGCCTAAGTGTTGACAAAATCCAAAAATTATTGCTACACTACCGGAATATTAAATCATGTATCTTACAACAATCCTACAGTAATAATAAATAGAAACTGCATATATTTAAAAGACGGTTGCCAATGTAAACAACGTCAATGAAAAACCCGGAAACAAGACCTCAGGCACTGAATAAGCAAGGCCCAAAGTCAGTGACAGATTTTAAAGCTATCAGATGTAAAGCAAGATCTTCAGATGAAGAAAAACGATACATTGGGTAGAAGATACACCCCTAGGGTGAGGACATAACCATGGGGATATACAGAATAAACATTCTGTAATACACGTTAAACTCCCAAGAAATTTAATAAAAAAAATTCAATAAAAATAAGCCAAAAAGCTTGGGAGTTTAACAGGAGGGCTCCAAGGAAGGATAGGGAAGGAACACTTAACAAACAGTGGATAAATCATTAGCAAGAATGATGATGTCAGGCACATGTCCCGAAATTGGGAAACATGAAATAATTTTGATAAAAATTATAAAGTTACAGCCCTGAACGTTCCAGACCACCATTGTTCACTTCCATCATCCATTTATGTCCTTGGATCCACCAATTTTACCATTGATTTGTGTCTGGCATCCTCAAAAATGAGATTTAAAAGCACAGATGTCAGCTGAATGTTGCTGAATTTAGGGCCAAACAAAGAATGATGGTTCGCGCCAATTTCGGTGTCTTCCTGGATACTGCTCATGTGCTGATCCGAAAAGTATGGAGGACCAGATAGGATATTAATTTTTTTGTTTTGCATGCAAATTTTGGGGATTGGGGGCAAAATTTGTGTTTGGCCCTGGATTAATTTTTGAGTTAGCACCAGCTAGTCTGGGACATTGGTTGTTGTATACAAATATTCTAAGTCAAGGGGGCAAAACTCTGGGAAAAATGTGCGATCTAGGTGATCCATGGGCACGGAATGACTATCATAGGATGTATATATGTGAAGAAATCCAGCCACCAGTTGCAAAGATATGAGCCCAGACAAACAGACGGACGCATGTAATCCAGTATAAATATATTATTGAAGGCCAAAATATTTCATGGTAATGTTAATATTCCGTTTCCAAGTTGTTAACCTCAGAGCAAAAAAACATGGTAGTGATTTATAATTTCCCACACTTTTGCCATCAAAGACACACGTTTGTCAAAGTCAGAAATCCCACAATCGACATTTCAGTCCTGAAAATATTATAAACAGTGCTCAAATGGTTAAATCGATCAACATAAATTCTGCATATAGTAATGTACATTTTGAAATTAAATACCTGTGTTACCAATGATGTACAAGCATGACTTCAAAGAATTCTATAACAGTAATGGTTGACATGCACTCATCAATGATTACAACACTGTTGTGGGGTTGGATTTTATAAAGACCCCCACTGGCCCCCTTCTCCCTCCTCACCCCACCCCACCCCACCCCCAGGCTTATGTTTGTGAAAAGAAAGCAGATGCTTCTTTGTCACTAAAGAGAATGATGCAACTAACCCCAGCAGGTTAACCCTTTACCCAATGCAGACGATATCAAAATTTATTATTTTAAATATCATTTTTTTAAATGTTTCAAAAAATTTCAACAAAATCACATCATGTGACCCCCTCATTGGAACGAGCTCAATGAGCTCGTTCCAGTGAGGGGGTCACATGATATGGTTTTGTTGAAATATTTTGAAAAATTCAATTTTTTCAACTGCTCAATTTGCATATTACGCGGGCTGATGCGGGCGATTCGTTAGGTAAAGGGTTAAGAGCTAAAGCCTGTAAAATTACTCTTACCTCAATGAATCTAACTGCTTCACAAGACTTTCCCTTTCCATTGCTATCCCTTCAGATATTTTTAATGCAGCTCTGAAAAAAATGAAAGATAAATCTAAGTATATTCCAATTCCATTCAAAATACCTGCCACTATAAAACAAGCTTTGAAAACATATTCCGAATTCAAGTTACAGGTGTACATAGAACAATGTCAGAGGTTAATGCTTAAACTAGAGATGGTTTGTAGCCCACTATACCCCCACTGTGGCATACCGCCTAGTGTGGGTGTCTGAAAGAGGCATTCAAATTTTGTAAGTAAAAAAAATCCAACATGGCCACCAGTCGGCCATCTTGAATCTGATCAAAAAATAAATTATGTTACGCACTGCTCCTCATCATGTCGATCATTTATATTGAGTTTCATGACAATGCACCAAAAACTGTAGAAGTAGTTTGCTCCACAAGTATTTTGCAAATTCCAATATGGCCACCAGTCGGCCATCTTGAATCTGATCAGGAAAAAAATTATGTCACGCATTGCTCCTCATGTCGAGCATTTATAACGAGTTTTGTGACAATGCAATAAAAACTGCAGAAGTAGTTTGCTACACAAGTATTTTGCAAAATCCAATATGGCTACCAGTCGGCCATCTTGAAACTGCGCGGGCAAAAAATAATGTCACGCACTTCCCCTCATCATGTTAATCATTTTTGTGAAGGTTCATGAAAATGCGGCTAAAACTGCAGAAGTAGTTTGCTCCACAAGTTTACATGTGCAACGGACCAACGACAAAAGACAAACCGACAGACAAGTTGACTCCTATATACCCCACCTAAACTTCGTTTTGTGGGGGTATAAAAACATGTGGTAAGAAATGGTGGACATAACCAAGCCTGGAAATAAGTAAACTGTCATTTGCAGAATGAGATTCCCAGAGGGTGAATTTGCTGATGCTATTCCATGCAGTGGGCCAATTTATCCTCAGGGTACCCCCTTTCTGTTTAGGCTTGACACCTTGATTCATACTGAGGTTCACAGAGGGTAAATTTAATGATGCTACCCTGCTGTGAAGAGTAGCATAACAAAATTCACCCTCTAGGGACCTCATTTTGCAAATGACAGTCTGCTTATTTCCAGGTTTGGACATAATCAAATCCTCTTAAATGACTTCCGAAGTAAAAATATTTTCAGTTTACAGAATTATTCAATTAACCGGAATATGGTGAATGATAGACAGTATTTAGCCCTTTAGGCAGATTGTAATTCACAATATTTCAATTTTTCTCTCAAAAACATTATAAGTTATTCTGTTTGTTGACAGCGGACATGGTCTCAAGTTCCCTGCATGAAATTTATATTCCACCGAGGCGTCAGCCGAGGTTGAATATATGTTTCATGCAGGGAACGTGAGACCATGTCCCCTGTCAACAAACAGAATAACGTATATGTCCCGTTCTTACACAAGTAAAATTGAATTGTTGTACAACGAATATTAGAAAGCAGACGTTGTTTCGGTAAAATGTTAACTTTTATCATAACAGACTGGAGTGATTTCCCTTTATTCAATGTTTACGTACACAAGCAATGGGACGATATGCTCTCGATTCGTTTCAGTTTATGTTACAGTAAATTAACGAAAAGAGACCTTATAATCCAATCGGTTTCATAAATAATTACCCATGTTTACATAACTAATCTTTTTGTACGTTATGACGGTACCTTTGTGTGTATTTTACTTCAGTTAAATGTATTTGCCTCAGTTGATTTCAAGTGAAACAAGAGGCCCCAGGGGGCCTGAGGGCACTCACCTAACATGGTAGCCTAAATATCAACCCAGAGAATTGATTTCAACAAGTTGCATCTGCTCCTCCTAAGAAAAGCTTATACCAAATATCCAAATATTCTGACCAGCGGATCTAAAAAAACATTTTTAAAGAATATTCCTCATATTGAACTAAGTCATAATTCGGGCTCACACAGGGAGCCCATATATGAACCCAGGGACTTGGCTTTAACAAACCTGAATCTCACACCCCTAAGGATTCTGCACACCAAATATCAAAACATTCCGACTGCTGGATCTGAAGAAGAAGATTTTTAAAGAAAATTCCTCATTTTGAACTAAGTTGTCATTCAGGCTCCCATAGTGAGCCCAAATATGAACTAAGGGACCTGGCTTGAACAAACTTGAATCTCAGCCACCTAAGGTTGCTCCATGCCAAATATCAAAACATTCCAACTGCTGAATCTGAAGAAGAAGATTTTTAAAGAAAAATTCCTCATATTGACTAAGTTATAATTTGGGCTCCCATAGGGAGCCCAAATATGGACCCATGGACTTGGCTTTAACACACTTGAATCCCCCCCTCCCCCGAGGATGCTACTCACCACACATCAAACCATTCCGACTGCTGGATCTGAAGAAGAAGATTTTTTAAGAAAATTCCTCATTTCGAACAAAGTTACAATTCAAGCTCCCAAAGTGAGCCCAAATATGGACCTAGGGACATGGCTTGAACAAACTTGAATCTCACCCCCCTAAGGATGCTGCATACCAAATATCAAAACATTCCGACTGCTGGATCTAAAGAAGATTTTTAAAGAAAGTTCCTCATTTTGAACTAAGTTATAATTTAGGCTCCCACAGTGAGCCCAAATATGAACCCAGGGACTTGGCTTGAACAAAATTGAATCTCACCCCCCTAAGCATGGTGCATACCCAATATCAAAAGATTTTGCCTGCTGGATCTTGAGAAGAAGATTTTCAAAGAAATTTGCCTGAAATGCACTAAGTTCAAATTTGGGCTCCTATACTGAGCCCAAATATAAACCCAGGGGGGCCGATTTGAACAAACTTGAATCAGATCCACCCCACAATGTTGCATACCAAATATCACAAGATTCTGCCGGCTGGATCTGGAGAAGATTTTTGAAGAAATTTGCCTGCAATGCACTAAGTTCGAATTTGGGCTTCTATAGTGAGCCCAAATATGAATCCAGGTGGCCGATTTGAACAAACTTGAATCAGATCCACCCCACAATGTTGCATTACCAAATATCAAAAGATTCTGCCTGCTGGAACTGGAGAAGAAGATTTTTTAAGAAATTTGCCTGAAATGCACTAAGTTCATCAAATTTGGGCTCCTATACTGAGCCCAAATATAAACCCAGGGAGCCGATTTGAACAAACTTGAATCAGATCCACCCCACAATGTTGCATACCCAATATCAAAAGATTGTGCCTGCTGGATCTTGAGAAGAAGATTTTCAAAGAAATTTGCCTGAAATGCACTAAGTTCAAATTTGGGCTCCTATACTGAGCCCAAATATAAACCCAAGGGGCTGATTTGAACAAACTTGAATCAGATCCACCCCACAATATTGCATACCAAATATCAAAAGATTCTGCCTGCTGGATCTGGAGAAGAAGATTTTCAAAGAAATTTGCCTGAAATGCAGTAAGTTCAAATTTGGGCTCCTATACTGAGCCCAAATATAAACCCAGGGGGCCGATTTGAACTAACTTGAATCAGATCCACCCCACAATGTTGCATACCAAATATCAAAAGATTCTGCCTTCTGGGTCTGGAGAAGAAGATTTTTTAAGAAATTTGCCTGAAATGCACCAAGTTCGAAATCGGGCTTCTATACTGAGCCCAAATATGAACCCAGGGGGCCAATTTGAACAAACTTGAATCAGATCTACTCTACAATGTTGCATACCAAATATCAAAAGATTCTGCCTGCTGGATCTGGAGAAGAAGATTTTTTAATGTTTTTCCCACTGCCTACAGTGTTAAAAAGTGCTGACTCAGCACTTTTTCAAAGTCCCGAAACTGTACCCTATGATAAAACAGATGGTAATTTTTTTTTACCAATTCTTTTTGTTGGTCCTAAGGAAGCTTCACACCAAATAAAAATTCTCGGTGCCGTGCAGTTTTGGAGATATGGGCGTTTTAATTTTTTTCTATTTTTAGCTCTTGCGGTTCCCACGGAGCTACAGGAAAAAAAAAATCAGCACAAATTAGGTTCTTACGACCCAATAAGCCCTCACATAAAATTTGGTTCAAATCAGCCTCTCGGTTCGGAAAATAGAAATTTTGGGCGGGGCCAAAAATTTTGCCCCACCCATAACGACGCCAAGTATAGCCCCACAAACTTCTCTTGAACAAATCTGAGTCTACACCTCAAAAGGAAGCTGCACACCAAATATCAAGTCTCTGCTACTGCTTGTTCATGAGAAGAAGATTTTTTAAGATTTCAGCACACTTTTTGGGTGTGGCCCTACCCACGGGCGAGGCAACTTGATTTGAACAAACTCAAATTGCGATGTCATAACAAACTATTAACTCAAATATCAATTAAATTGGTTCAGCGGTTTGGGAGGAGAAGACGCAAACACCATGTTCACGGACGACAGACGGTGAGTGATCACTATAGCTCTCCTGACTGAAAGTCAGGTGAGCCAAAAAGACATTGCGATGAACCGTTGCCCATGGCAATGAGACGCTTTCCTTGACAGTGAACATAAGAATCGCGGACAGTAGGCATATGCGCGTGCCCGGCGACATAAAATAAAATCAACAAGGCATTGACCAATCACTATTTATTTATTTATTTATTAGTGTTTAAGGCATTTAGGGTATTCAAGGTATTGCGGTTGGTATCGGGACATAGTTTATTACTCCTTCAATGGAACAAGCCTGTTGTGCTCATTCCAAAAAGGTGTCATAAACAATGTTTTGTATCCAAAAAACAGAAATCTTTAGTTATGGCTATAAACTCTTGTCTGTCTGGCACCTCCCTCATCATTAAAAATCTTGATGCTTTTTTTTTCACCTAGAAATCCCTTCAATGATGTTATTTTTCACTTGTATGACTAAATAGTTAACTAGTGGAGTGCTAAACTATTTTAAAAAGGTGATATGTAACATGGGCTTTTTTTCAAAGATACCATGCTACCAGCATGGGGAGCCTTAGATCAGCAAATTATTGTTCATGCATAATTGTTTTACCATTTATTGGAGAGTGTCTTGTGCTACACTCCAATAAACTGTAACAAAATAATTTTACTGCTAACAAAAAAACTAATGCATAAGTGTAAGCCACAGGAGCAAGCCTGAAAATAAGCAGACTGACATCTGCAAAATGAGGTCCCCACAGGGAGAATTTAGTGATGCTACCCTGCACAGCAGGGTAGCGCCACTAAATTTACCCTCTGTGAACCTCAACCTGAATCAGAGTCTCAAGAGTAAACAGAAAGAGGTACCCAGAGGATAACTTGGCCCACTGTATGGGATAGCATCATCAAATTCAACCTCTGGGCACCTCATTCTGCAAATGTCAGACTGCTTATTTGAGGCCTGCACAGAAGTGGCTTCATCACTTTTCAGAGCCATGATAGTAACGTCAAGCACTCAACCAGTTAACCAACTATAACTTGTTTGAAGGACAACTACTGTATGGGACATTTCCACTGCTGAAGACTTGTTTTTTCCACAGAATAGTGTAAGGAGTTAGCTTAACCCTTCACCCAACACAGATAATTGAAAATGTATTTTTAATACTATTTTTTCAAAATTTTCAACAAAACCATATCAAGTAACCCTTCATTTGAGCGGCTTGATGTGATATATGATATGGTTTTGTTGAAATTTTTTGCCAATTTTTTTTTCAACTGTTCATTGCATACTTAGCAGGCAGATGCAGCTGATTCATTGGATAAAGGGTTAATAATTCAATCTTTTTTCAGGACTGTTTTGTTGATTAACAAAAGATAAAGAAGAAAAAAGCCACCCTTCTTCTCTTCATAAAATTCAGTGAAAATTGCCTGAGAAACAAAAACACTTTTATAAGGCCTCTTCAAAAAATTGTTTTGAAAGTGCCGCCTTCTCTCTGTATTAGGTAAAGGGATCTATTGTACCCTGCTTTAACCCTTTACCTAACATAACGGCCAAAACCGGCCAGCGCTATTCTTAAAAATCGCCAATTAATTTTCATTATTTTTTTCATTTTTTGTCTCAAAAACATAGGTTATGACCCCTCGTTGGAACGAGCTCATTCCAACGAGGGGTCATAACCTATGTTTTTAAGACAAAAAATGAAAAAATTTAGTTATTCAAGAATTATTTTTGCAAGTGTCGTCTGCTTTTCAGGTTAGGTAAAGGGTTAAGAGCTCTATCAATCATGATAGAATAGATTATAGAATAGAAATCTATCTAACTCTAATGTGGGGTTCCACTATTATTTATTTATTTATTGGTGTTTAAGGTCACATATTTCCTCACAATGGCTAATCATGACCACAACAGTATTACGGGTGGAGGAAGCCGGAGTACCCGGAGAGAGCCACCGAGCAATGGCGAGCAACTGTCAGCTCCCCAACATACTAACTCCACACAAGCAGGGTTAGCATTGGTTGAAGACAGGTGCATCATCGACGTGCAGTACGCCTTAGTACACAGCATCACCTTGCCCCACGTGGGCAATGTGGGTGAAGTGTCTTGCCCAAGGACACAACATGGTTGCCGCAGGTGGGTTTTGAACCGAGGACCTCTTGGCTTGCAGCCTGCACCTCTACCAACTGAGCCACCGTGCCCCCCATGGGGTCCACTCATTGTATGTTTGAAACTGTCAGGAGCTGGCCTGGAATTCTTAAAAATGCAGGAGGGCAAAAAATCGCTCCCCTCGCATGGCCTAGGGGAGCGATTAGCTCTTCTCAAGCTTACAAAAGCTAAAAGTGACAAAATGAAGTTTTACTATTAATGAATGGTGCCTAGTGGGCATTGACATTTTATTTGGTGCTGCTAACAGGGTAGTCTCTGTGAGATGGCTACACTGCCCCTCCCATACCTCCTCGACAAGGCCCGGAGGTGTGGATGGGTCAGTGTGGCCATCTTACAGAGACCATTAACACAGCAGAGATCTGAAAAGAGGTGGGTTTTAGGATTAGGCTTTTATGGTAATCATTATTATTTTCTAAGGCCAGGAGGTATAGTTTTTGCCCACCTTAATTTTTTTAAGGCAAGCAGTAGGCGAGCGAATAAATCACTTTCCTGAAGATGCCAGGTCTGCAGGAGTTGCTGAGGGTTTTTCAAAGAATTTCAAGCGCCATGAATTTTTTTCACAAAAAGACCATGTGGGAGGGCCTTAGAAACAGATTTTTAACTTTTTTAGACCTCAGTGGATAAATTTCCCCCCAAAATAAATTATTTATTGTTATATTCATATAACATTGATTTTCACTATGACTCATATGAAATAAAGAGGTCAAATTTGGATGAAAGTTATGGTAAATGATGTATTTAATGATGGAAGTGTCAGGAAGACAGTCACTTTGTCTTAGTCTCTCCCAAGCAATGCAGTTATATTAAGCATCTGATTGTCTTGTAAATTTGCATTGCTGAATCGAGATTTCATTCCATTCCATGATATACTATAACAAGAGTGAGGTGAAGTGTGGCATATGCCCCCAACGATGTGATAAAAGGGTAGGTAAGTCTTAAGATTAGACACCAACAATGCAGAGTCAAAAAATAAAACTGACCTGAGTCAGTATTCATTAGTTAGAAACCAAATTCAATATGGCCACCATGACAGCCAAATTGAATTGGTCATCTGATCCAAAATCGAAAGGAAGCTTCCTCTAGACACCAATAAAGCATAACCAATGAAAGTGTGACACTGTAGCTCAACTTGTGTAAGACATGTACATGTATAGTATGTGACACAGCAATGACACACATCTAGGTAATGACCTGATAACAAAGGTACATGTAAAATATTGTAAAGGTCTGTACATAAATACTGACCGTAACCTGTAACAAATGTATAGGTAAAGTATTGTAAAGGTGGGTGACAGTTAAGATTCCTATAGCCAGAGCCGTATTGAAATGTGCACTTACTGTGTATAAGTAGCACTGAATAAATCAAAATTTGTCTAATAGGCTGCCACCGGCCATCTTGAAATTTTGTACCGCACCCCAAAACACTCATTCTCATCCCAAGGTGATAACAAAGGTACCCAAGAAGTTTTGTGAAGATCGGTTCATAAATACAGTCTCCAGCCCAAGTCGTATTGACATGTGTACTAACTGTGTATAAGAAGCACTGAATAAATCAGGCCTTGCATTTTAAAATAACAAGGCCAAAAAATCAGCTCCATAAAAGCACTTACAGGGCCTATTTTTATAGGTAAGGGCTGATTTCTCCAAAGTACCTTACATTCAGCATGACATGTAGTTTTTTATATGGTATTTATATGACATATATATTACCAGATCATTTCCAATATATATGTTGGAAATGATCTGGTAAATTAAATGTAATATAAATGCCATATAAAAAATGACCAAGATAAATAACAAGAGGCCCCAGGGGGCCTGAGGGCGCTCACCTGACATGGTAGTCTAAATATCAAACCAGGGACTTGACTTGAATAAGCTGCATACGCCCCTTCTAAGAAAAGCATATACCAACTAGATGAAGCGATTGTGCCCACACAATACACAGGATTTTCCTTCTATTTTCAATTCCTGCACTTTAACGTCCCAAAATTGAGATAAACACATAAAAAACAGATTTTTTTCCCAAACAAAATACTTTCAGCCTAAATTTTTTTCTTCTTCTTAAAATGCATAAAAAATGCTAAAACTAATTTCCGGATTTTGGTCCAAAATTTTCGAAGTCCCACCCAGACCCCAAATTTTCAGGGTAAAAAAAAAAAAAAAATTTTTTTGTCTTAAAATTCACAGAAACGCATAAAAAACAAAAAAACAAAAATTCCAGATTTTGGTCCCAAATTTTCCAAGTCCCACCCGGACCCCAAATTTTCAGGGTAAAAAAAAAAATTTTTTTTTTTGTCTTAAAACTGACCAAAACGCAGAAAAAACAAAAAAAAAATTTTTTCGGATTTTGGTCCAAAATTTTCTAAGTCCCACCCGGACCCAAAATTTTCAGGGGAAAATTTTTTTTTTTTTTTTTGTCTTAAAATTGACAGAAATGCATAAAAAACCAAAAAAATTTTTTCGGATTTTCGGCCAAAATTTTCTAAGTCCCACCCGGACCCAAAATTTTCAGGGGAAAATTTTTTTTTTTTTTTTTGTCTTAAAATTGACAGAAATGCATAAAAAACCAAAAAAATTTTTTCGGATTTTCAGCCAAAATTTTCTAAGTCCCATCCGGACCCCAAATTTTCAGGGGAAAAAAAAAAAAATTTTTTTTGTCTTAAAACTGACAGAAATGCATAAAAAACAAAAAAAATTTTTTTCGGATTTTGGTCCAAAATTTCGAAGTCCGCAACGGGACCCCAAATTTTCAGCCTAAATATGAACCCAGGGATTTGGCTTCAACAAACTTGAATCTCACCCCCCTAAGGATGCTGCATACCAAATATCAAAACATTCTTATTGCTAGATCTGAAGAAGAAGATTTTTAAAAAATACTCCTCATACTGCACTAATTTAAACATTTGGGCTCCCATAGAGAGCCCAAATATCCACCCAGGCAATTCATTTCAATAAACATGTGAAACAATCTTCCAAAGATGTTATATGTGAAATTTGAAAGCATTTGGAGCAGTGCTTTCGGAGAAAAGTAGTCTTATGTTTTTCCCATTACCCACAGTGTTAAAAAATGATGACTCAGCACTTTTTCAAAGTCCCCAAAAAGTACCCCCATGATAAAACCGATGGCAATTTTTTTTGATCATTCCATTCTGTTGGTCCTAAGAAAGTTTCACAACAAATAAGAGTTCTCAGTGCCGTATAGTTTTGGAGATATGGGCGTTTTCATTTTTTTCTATTTTTAGCTCCTGTGGTTCCCACGGGGCTATGGGGAAAAAAATTTCAGCATAAATTAGGTACTTATGACCCAATAAGCACTCATGTAAAATTTGGTTCAAATCGGCCTCGCGGTTTGGAAAATAGAAATTTGGGGCGGGGCCAAAATTTTTGCCCCTCCTTTAACATCGTCAAATATAGCCCCTCCAACTTCTCTTGAACAAACTTGAGTCTACACCTCAAAAGGAAGCTGCATACCAAATATCAAGTCTCTGCTATTGCTGGTTCTTGAGAAGAAGATTTTTTAAGAATTGGAGCATTTTTGCCCCATCCCTCTGCTCAATGTGAGCCGAAACCTAATTTGACAAAAAATCAAAGTTCGCAGACACAACCCCTTCTCACATGAAATTTCATTAATATGCGGCCAGTGGTTTGGGAGAAAAAGCCCAAACACCACCTTCACGACGGACGCCGGACGACGGACGAAAAGTGATCAGAATAGCTCACCCTGACTTTCAGTCAGGTGAGCTAAAAAGGTAATGGGGTGAGGGGAGTAGAAGGTGCCATAATGACAAACAGCCTCACGAGTCAAATAATACTATCAAAAGTTTATAACAAAACTACCCCCTTTGTGGAAGTTATGGCGAAATGAACAGGTGCGAGAAATTGGGACGAATCGATTTCGGGGAAAGTTGAACACTGAGCGAAATGACCTATGCTCGGTTACCCTGACAACCAGTGAACTGTTTGGCAAGATCAACAGTGCACTCACAATTTAAATTTTCCGTATAAAGATTTTGTTAACCTGGGGCGGTGGGGTCATTACTGCAACTTCAGAGAAATGCTGGGCCCAAAAATCATATTTGTCATTTGTGGTTGCAGTTACTTCAGAAAATAAATTTAATTGAAAGAATAGTACATATTTTCCCTTTGGGAGCCGCCCGCATCACTGCCTGTTGATGTCTGCTGCAAAGTTTGCAGGTAACTTTTGAAACATATGATTTTCCATCATCATCCTGTTGCATTTCAACTTCATACTGATTTGCGAATGAAAATTTATGGAATGTACTGACAAGAATTGTTTTATTTGCATTAAATTTCGACATTGATGACAGTCTCAAAGTTTTCAATTTTTATGTACTCGGGTTGCGTTTCATCTGCTGCGCACGGACACCAGAGTTGTTAGAATTTCGAACCAATGTACAAAAACCGAAATGGAGACAACCTGTTCAATTCGTCAATAACGTGTTTGGGATTTAACATTTTTTGCCGGGCCGATTAATCGGGCACGTAATTTTTTTTCAGGGGTCATTTACGGCACTGGGGCCGATCGGCCCCATTAAAATGAAAGCACTGATAAATCAAAGTTCATCTAATTTGCATAATTTATGCACGAGAAAAAAACCTGTATTATATATGATGTATTCCATGTTACTAAACATTCATATGAAAAATTTATTCAAATCAGAACGTTCATAAAGAAGTTCTGAACAAAAAATTGATTGCACCTAATTTCGGTATAAAATGGCCGCTGGCAGCCATCTTGAATTTTGGACTGCACCCCAAAACACTCGTTCTTGTCCCAAGGTGATAACAAAGGTCTCCAGGAAGTTTCGTGAAGATTGGTTCATAAATACAGCCTCTAGCCTGAGCCGTATTGACATGTGTACTTTCTGTGTCGAAGTAGCACTGAATAAATCAAAGTTCATCTAATTTGCATAATTTCTGCATGAGAAAAAAACCTGTATTATATGTGATGTATTCCATGTTACTAAACATTCATTCAAAAATTTATTCAAATCAGAACCTTCATATACAAGTTCTGTACAAAAAATTGATTTTGGTACAAAATGGCCGCTGGCAGCCATCTTGAATATCAGACTGCACCCCAAAACACTTGTTCTTGTCCCAAGGTGATAACAAAGGTACCCAAGAAGTTTTGTGCAGATTGATTCATAAATGCAGCCCCTAGCCCGAACCGTATTGACATGTGTACTTACTGTGTATAAGTAGCACTGAATAAATCAAAGTTCATCTAATTTGCATAATTTCTGCACAAGAAAAATACCTGTATTATACGTGATGTATTCCATGTTACTAAACATCCATACAAAAATTTATTCAAATCAGAACTTTCATACAGAAGTTCTGTTCAAAAACCTGATTACACTAATTTTGGTACAAAATGGCTGCTGGTGGCCATCTTGAATTTTGGACCAAACCCACAAGCAGTCATTCTCATCTCATTGTGATAACAAAGGTACCTTAGAAGTTTTGTAAAGATCAGTTCATAAATACAGCCTCTAGCCCAAGCCATATTGAATTATTGATGGACGGACAGATGGACGATGAGCCATGACATAACCACAAATTTGACTCTGTCAAAGTTGAGCTAAAAAAATTGATTAGAGTCAGTACTAATTAGTTATTGGAAACCAAATTCAAGATGGCCACCATGGAAGCCATAATGAATTGGCCACTGGCTTCCATCTTGATTCAGCTGACTGGTCCAACATTGAAAGAAAGATTAGTTATTGGCCAGAAACCAAATTCAATATGGCCACCATGGCAGCCATATTGACTTTGCTAGCTGGACCAAAATCAAAAGGAAGCTTCCTCTAGATACCAACAATGCATAACCCAAAAATGAGATTAATTCGAGTAAGTATTTATTAGTTATTGGACGGAAACCAAATTTAAGATGGCCACCATCACCATGGAAGCCATAGTGAATTGGCCACTGGCTGCCATCTTGGTTCAGCCGACTGGTCCAACATTGAAAGGAAGCTCTAGACACCAACAACACACAATCAAAAACAAAAGAAGATTGGACCAAAATCAAAAGGAAGCATTGTCTCGTCATCCACAAGTAACCCCTAAAATTATGATTTGATCAAATAAGCGGTTCTTTAGTTATTGGACGGAAACCAAAAGTTAACAAACGGATGCAGGAAGACGAATGACAGACATGGTGAAAACATAATGCCCCGGAGAGGGTTGGGGGCCTAATAAAAATAATGACCTGGCTTGAGGGTAACATTGCAGATTGTCTCCCTGAGGAATCGATGTTTCCCAAGGTGTGAGCCCAGGGAGACATTGAATCCATGAATGGTTTTGGTTCCCCACCTCCCCAGTCAGAGGAATTTGAAACAAGAGGCTGTAAAGAGCCTGTAATCCTTCACCTGGCAGAATAGAAGATGAAAATGTGATTTCCCATAGGGTTCTATGGTAACTATAAGCCACAACTGTGGCCATGTTTGCAACCCGATCAACATTACATGAGGATAGTTGGTAGAGGGTGTCCTAGTCATCAATCATGCGAAGTTTCAAAACATTTGGCCTTGTAGTCTGATTCAAAATCGACCAATCAAAATCAAAGAATTCCTCTGGCGGTCATGTTTTTTATATAACAGGAACACAATGAGGAACAGCTGTAGAGAACCTCCTATAGATCATGCCTGCCAAGTTTGGTTCAAAAAGGCTTAGTAGTTCCAGAGAAGAAGATGAAGATGTGATTTCCCATAGGGTTTCTATGGTAACTATAAGCTGCAACTGCGGCAATGTTTGCAACCCGATCAACATTAAATGAGAATTGTTGGTAGAGGGTGTCCCAGGCATCAATTATCTGAAGTTTCAAAACATTTGGTCTTGTAGTTTCAGAGAAGATATTTGAAAATCCACCTATAAGAATCAAAGAATACCACTGGTGGCCATATTTTTCATCCGACGGGAACAAACTGAGGAATGTATGTAGAGGACCTACCATAGAATATTCCTGCCAAGTTTGGTTCAAATTAGCTCAGTAGTTCCAGAGAAGAAGATGAAAATGTGATTTCCCATAGGATTTCTATGGTAACTACAAGCTGCAATTGCGGCCATGCCTTATAAACTTGTTCCAATGAGGGGGTCATGAGCTATGTTTCTGTGGTAATTTCAGGAAATGCAATTAAAATAGCTATTCTATTAACAATTGTGTGATTAACCCTTTCAACAATATGATTAGCAGTCAGCTCTTGCAACAGAATTTCTTTGTTGCCCACAAAGCTTATGGCCCTTCATCAGAATGTGATCAACAGCAGTCAACAAAATCTTCAACAAAACCATATGTTGTGAAGAAGCTAGATGGGCTTGCCCCAATGAGTGGTCACATGATATGCTTTTGTCGAAAAATTTTGTTAACCCTTTACCCTACGTAACGGCCAAAACCGGCCAGCGCTATTCTCAAAAATCACCAATTAATTTTCAAAATATTTTCATTTTTTGTCTCAAAAACATAGGTTATGACCCCTCGTTGGAACGAGCTCGTCGAGCTCGTTCCAACGAGGGGTCATACCCTATGTTTTTGAGACAAATGAAAGTGTCAATGACACTGTAGCTCAACTTGTCAAGACAAAGACATGTACATGTATAGTATGTGACACAGCAATGACAAACATCTAGGTACTGACCTGATAACAAAGGTACATATAAAGTATTGTAACGGTCTGTACATAAATACTGACCGTTGCCTGTAACAAATGTATAGGTAAAGTATTGTAAAGGTGGGTGACAGTCAGATGCTGAACTAGAAAAAATCTTTGAGTCCCAGAGTGGGTCTGACTGAACCCCAAAATATTTGTTCTCATAGCACAGTGATAACAAAGGCACCCCAAAACACACTCGTTCCTGTCCCAAGGTGAAAACAAAAGTACTCAAGAAGTTTTGTGAAGATCAGTTCATAAATACGAGCTGTATAGAACTTGTGACAAAAAACTGATTGGACCTAATTTCGGTACAAAATGGCCACTGGCAGCCATCTTGAATTTTGGACCGTACCCAGAAACACTCATTCTCATCCCAAGGAGATAACAAAGGTACCCCAGAAGTTTTGTGAAGATCGGTTCATAAATACAGCCTCTACCCTGAGCCGTATTGACATGTGTGCTTACATTGTGTAAGTTGCACTGAATAAATCAAAGTTCATCTAATTTGCATAATTTCTGCACGAAAAAAAACCCCTTACAATATGTGATGTATTCCATGTTACTAAACATTCATAAAAAAATTTATTAAAATCAGAACTTTCATACAGAAGTTCTATACAAAAGACTGATTGCACTAATTTTGGTACAAAATGGCTGCTGGTGGCCATCTTGAATTTTGGACCATACCCAAAAACACTCGCTCTCATCCCACAGTGATAACAAAGGTACCCAAGAAGTTTCTTAAAGATTGGTTCATAAATATGGCCTCTAGTCTGAGCTGTATAGAAGTTGTGTACAAAAAACTGATTAGACCTAATTTCGGTACAAAATGGCCACTGGCAGCCATCTTGAATTTTAGACCGCACCCAGAAACGCTCGTTCTCGTCCCAAGGTGATAACAAAGGTACCCAAGACATTTCGTGAAGATCAGTTCATAAATACAGACACTAGTCTGAGCCGTATTGACATGTGTACTTACTGTGTGTAAGTCGCACTGAAAAAATCAAAGTTCATCTAATTTGCATAATTTCTGCACGAGAAAAAAACCCGTATTATATGTGATGCATCCCATGGTACTAAACATTCACACACAAAAATTATTCAAATCAGGGCTTTCATATGGAAGTTCTGTGCAAAAATCTGATTGCACCTAATTTTGTACAAAATGGCTGCCATCGGCCATCTTGAATTTCGGACCGGACCCAAAAACACTCGTTCTCGTCCCACGGTGATACCAAAGGTACCCAAGAAGTTTCGTAAAGATCGGTTCATAAATACGGCCTCTAGCCCGAGCCGTATTGGCATTTGCACTTACAGTGTTGAAAGTAACCCAAAAAAACATCAAAATTAGTCTAATTTGCACAATTTACGTACGAGAAAAAAACCCGTATTATATGTGATGTATCCCATGGTACTAAACATTCATACAAAAAATTATTCAAATCAGAGCTTTCATATGGAAGTTCTGTACAAAAAACAGATTTCTGCATCGTCGGTACAAAATGGCAGCTGGCAGACATCTTGAATTTCGGACCGGACCCAAAAACACTCGTTCTCGTCCCACGGTGATACCAAAGGTACCCAAGAAGTTTCGTAAAGATCGGTTCATAAATACGGCCTCTAGCCCGAGCCGTATTGGCATTTGCACTTACAGTGTTGAAAGTAACCCAAAAAAACATCAAAATTAGTCTAATTTGCACAATTTACGTACGAGAAAAAAACCCGTATTATATGTGATGTATCCCATGGTACTAAACATTTATACAAAACTTTATTCAAATCAGAACTTTCATACAGAAGTTCTGTACAAAAAACTGATTTTTGCATCATCGGTACAAAATGGCCACTGGCAGCCATCTTGAATTTCGGACCACACCTAAAAACACTCGTTCCCGTCCCAGGGTCATAACAAAGGTACACAAGAAGTTTCGTAAAGATCGGTTCATAAATACGACCTCTAGCCCGAGCCATAGCCAATTGTTGACGTACGGACAGACGGACAGACGGACGACGGGCCATGACAATAGCTCAAATTTGACTTCGTCAAAGTTGAGCTAAAAATGAAAAAAATTAGTTATTCAAGAATTTTTTTTGCAAGTGTTGTCTGCTTTTCATGTTAGGTAAAGGGTTAAAGAATCATCTTGATTAGTACAAAGCACATTATCATCAATTACGCTCAGTGGTTAACAACAAAACACCAGTCAACTTACTCAACCGACAGTTGGTAATTAATACTGTTATAATTACGAGCAATTTCATGACAGACAATTAACTAAAATGCACAATTATTTGATGTCTACAGTAAATGCATGTGACTGATACAAATCATTGTAACCATTAGTAGAAGCCTGAGTTGAAGATTCTTACGTTGCTCTTTCTCTCTTCTCATCTCTTCTTTGCTGACAAAGTTGGTTTATATATGCTTGAGATTCTTCTAAGTTTTCTTGAGAACTTAACAGCATTTCTTCCAATGCATCTTTTTCCTGAAGATGATAAATATGACCACTTTAGCATCAGAATGAAGATTATTCATCAAACAGAAAACATGCCGATATGAGGAGTTGTTCAAACCAAATGTTTACTTAACTCAGCTAGAAGACTATCCTTGCATAACAGTAGCATTGCTGGAGGTGGGGGGTGTTGCTTGGCCCCCTAAAATTATTTCTGGCCCCTAAAACAAGGGCCCAATGCAAATTTCACATAACATGGAGCCTCAAAATTTATGGTCTCCAATATAGAGAGCGTACACACTACAAGTGCCTCAGATTCACATTTACCCTCCCTCCATCCCCTTAAAATTTTTGCTCCCCCTCCCCATAAAAACATTGGCTCATTGCAACTTTCACACAACATCGAGCCCAAAAATGGTCTTCAATATAGAAAGTGCACACACTACAAATGCCTAAGATTTGCTCTTAAAGCACCAAATTTTTCAAACTTTTCTTGGAGGTGTGTTAGCGGCTAGAGCTAACTGGGACCCTCCTGTCATTGCCCCTCTTCCCACTTCCCTTCAGGGATGTGGGAGGAGGGGGAAATTACTGGAGGTCTTAGTTACGACTAAGAGAGGCCCCCAAAACCCTTTCAAATATCATAAACCCCACCCCGCCTATTCTAGGGAGGGGCCGTTTTCAAATTTCATCTCGGTTCCGGTTTTGGTTTCATTCAAAGAGTTGGGTTTTTGGTTTCGGTTTTCATTGTACAAACATAACAAGACATTGCATTCACACATAAGATGTATTTGGTGCCAGTCAGTGTCACTGGGACTCCCTTTCCAGGGCAACGCACCTGTGTAAAAGCCTATATTACTCTGATTTCCTGAGCACAATGTATTTGCATAAATTATCTCAAGAGTTTCAAGTTTGAGAAAAATGATTTTTGCCTTGAGTCTGTTGCAAAATTAGTCCCCCCCCCCCCACCAAATACCAGTGTTTAAGGTAACCCGACACACCTTAAAAATTTTATCAAGTAAAAGTTGCTCATATTGGTCATTGTAACCCTAAATTTCCATCCAAAATCCAACTTCAACTGTGATTTTGACGCTGGCTTTGGAGTTCAAGCTTTCAAAATTATGTGTAGAAATAAATAAATTTGTCATTATAAATGTGGAGCAAAGGAAATCGCATTTGATAAACAGATGAATGCTTAAAGCACGAGGTGTAAGAAGTAATTTTGTCACATATTTTCGCGGTAAATGCCACACTCGAACGCAATACCAATTACTGCAGCCATTCTAAAAATGGGGTATCATGACTCTGAAGTTTGAAAACAAGGTTAACTTTAGGGTGTTGTTCTCTTTATTCTGAGAAGTGAAGACCTGATTACAATTTTTCAACACTGAAGTTGAAAACTGCGACGACAGGTTTTCTGTTATTGTTTCGGTTTTCGTCATAGGGCCCTAATTAAAGAATCCTGGCTACACGCTGTTGTATAATCATATTCTAGTACAGGAGAGCCCACTTAATTGCATAACACTGTTAATTTATACAACTTAAAACCCCAAACCATTTACCATACCTTTAGCACAAATTTGACCTGTTAATTACATATAGGTTACAGAGTAATCACCTGTAATTGAATAAAAATCTAAAAATCTGTCTAAGAATTACAGTAGAACCTGTCTTGAGAGACCGCCCTTTGTGCCACACAAAAGTGGTCTCTCAAGACAGGTGGTCTCTTATAACAGGTTTCAGGTTTTCTCAAGTCAGTGAATAACCAACCACAAAATTCAGAAATGGAGAAGAATGGATTCTTGTAATTACTTAAGTTTTTGTGACAAATTGAAATGGACTGTTAAAAATTATAAAAATAAATTAGTGTTGAAAATCTTCATTGAAGATTTTCAATACTAATTTATTTTTATAATTTTTATAACAGTCCATTTCAATTTGTTACAAAAAGATTTTCAACACAAATTTGTTTTTATTTCTATCTGTCACATTTCAGGTATGTATGAAATTGTTTATTCAGCAATAATCGTAATTTTTTCACAGGGGTCTTATAAAACATCTCAATCTTTAATGAGTTAGCAACTGAAACCCAATTAAGAGCTTTTAATACTTTTAATTATGTTAGTATAACCACAATGGATTTTCCAATTCCAGAATAGGTAAAAAGTTTTAGTTATGGTTTCAGTCTTCAAAGGGGCGGTCTCTCAAGACAGGTCCATTATGGCATAAAAATACACGTTGGTACCAGGTCACAGTGGTCTCTCAAGACAGGTAGTCTCTCAGGACAGGTGGTCTCTCATAGCAGGTCCATTACAGAGTAAAACCAATCGGTGCCTGGTAGATGTGGTCTCTCAAGACAGGTAGTCTCTCAAGACAGTGGTCTCTCTAGACAGGTTTTACTGTACTCTGACATCCAGTGACCAGCCGATGGGGTAAACTGAGGGAAAAGAGAGTCGGAAGGAGAAAGAATGATTGTTCATATAGTATTCTCAAATGTGAATAAGTTGAGAGAAATAAACATGGAAAAAAACACATGTTTATGTAATTTATTGAGAAAAATATTCTGCAAAACAACTCCAGGAAGAATACGACTTTTACAAAGTACAGATCATCATAGATAATTCCAGTGTTTAACCCTTTAACCAATGCAGACGATATCAAAATTTTTTATTTTAAATATTATTTTTTCAAATTTTTGAAAAACTAATCCAACAAAACCATATCATGTGACCCCTCATTGGAATGAGCTTGATGAGCTCGTTCCGATGAGGGGTCACATGATATGGGTTTGTTGACATTTTTTGAAAATTAATTGATTTTCAACTGCTGAATTTGTATATTATGTGGGCGGATTTGGCCGATTCGTTAGGTAAAGGGTATCACAGTACTAAATATTTTCCCACAGGCAACCATTATAACATTCAGACGAAAAAATATATAATCACCTCACTTTAATTTTGGCATTCAAATATCGTCAAGTATTTCCCTTCAGACAACTTTTTATGACCTGAAAACAGGGGGTCATGCAACAAATAAGAGAGAAAAACTGACAGGAAGGGAAGTACCAGTCACATGCACATATTTTTCAGGGAATTCCCAACACAAAAAACACCAATAGTCAGTTGTATTTTTCGGGGCCAAAAATCATCAAATCACCCTCTTTATTTATCTGGAATATTCAACAATAATGCAAGAAAGATGTCGGTAGAATGATTCAAATGTTTATTGAAACAATATATTTTCCCAAGGCTGCTTAATTTTGTAGACTGCATCATTTCCAAGTGCAACATTTCAAGGTGGATAACTCTAATTCAAATATTTACTACAGTCATGCCATAGATGCTTTTGCTCTTCAGAAGGGAAAAAAATAGGTGTCTTTTGCTGGTTGTCATCTATTTTCAATGTGAGCATAAACCTGTTGAGTTGACTGATCACTCCCAAGTTTTTTTTATTATCGGTTGATTTTATTTTTAGTTACTATGAATATTAGCTCAAACATCATTTAATACTTCCTACAAAACATCTTTTACATGGTTATTTTTTTTAAATCAGATACAAAATTCACCTAAATTCAAGGTAGGCTGAATTTTCACAAGATGACTTCAGAGTTGTTTTTTTGAAGGAAGAGCAAAGTTTGGCGATCTGAGGCAACTTCTTTGCAAAAACTACCTGGCCTCTGCGGACATCCACTAAATCCCCCATATTTATAGACATTTGTTTTGCCTCAATATATCCAATATAGCCATTTAATCTATATCTATAATAGAAAAATGCTCAAGTTTATAACAAGAAGATAGGAAAATGACCCAACTCCGGTTATGGTGCTATACAAGTACATGTAATGGGAAATTTAGCTTGAAAATAAAATAGGTGCCATCTTATTTAAGATGCCGTCAAAAATCTAAAAAAAAGGGATAATTTTTCATTTTTTGGGGTTCAAAATTGCAAAGAATTGTTCATAAATACGCAAGGACAACCTTATTATTTATATAGCACCTTAATTGAATATTTTACTCTGGCAAAGTGGATATTCAATTTACAGGGTTCCACTGAAAACAAAATATTTTCAACACTCGGCTCAAAAACATAACTTTTAAAATGTTAGAACTATAAAAAGACTGGCATGCACACCAAAATGGAGAGGCTAGCAGATAGCGGTATGTTACTGATAAACAATTATGACACGTTGTGTGGTGTGGTACACGTCATCAGATGTTTTGAATGTACAGAAAATTTATCAGTGTTCGCCCAACACTCCTCCCCTCCTCTACATACCTGTTTAACCCGTAGGGGCCTGGACAAATTTCTTGAATACCCACTGTAGACCACCACCAGTAGCTAAGCAGTGACTTCTAGCCAAGTCTTGGCTGCCAATGTGTTGCACTAATTTCGGTACAAAATGGCTGCCAGTGGCTATCTTAAATTTTGGACCGCACCCAAAATCACTTGTTCTCGTCCCACGGTGATAACAAAGGTACCCAAGAAGTTTCGTAAAGATCAGTTCATAAATACGGCCTCTAGCCCGAGCCGTATTGAATTGTTGACAGACAGACAGTCGATGGGCCATGACAAAACCTCAAATTTGACTACGTCAAAGTTGAGCTATAAATCATAATTAAATAATAAATTTTCATTTCGTGTGCGTTGGGTAAAGGGTTAAAACCTTTTTTTGAACCCATCAAGATCTACTAATAATTTAAATGGTGTTTCTAGGGATCAGTTTTTCAAATTTTCTTCCACCGGATGTTTGTGCCCCTCCCCCACCCCCAGCTCTCATTGAGCTTCAGTATATGGGGCTGCTCATCAGCTATGATACTAAACTTATCTGCCGAGTTGAATATTATTTTTGGATATACTCTTACCTTCGTGAGCCTATCATTTTCTTGTTTTGTTTCTACTTCAGTCATATTCAATTCGGAAAGTTTTTCTTCCATCTGAAAAGAAAAAGTGGGATCTATTAACCTCCTGCACACTGATGTCGAAATATCTAAAGTTCAGGGTGCAAATATTTCCCATAATGCAACTTGAAATTTAATCAATTCAATCTTGTTTGACAGAGCTCAATGAGCTCTGTCAAACAAGACTGAATTGGTTAAATTCCCAGTTGCATTATGGGAAAAATGGCTACATCAAATCTGGATATTTTGACATCAGTGTGCTTTCAATGTGAGAGTGCTGAATTATTTTGGTTTGTGAGTGAATGCCTTGCACTCGTCCATATGTTTCACAAGGCAAATCCAGAAAGACTAAACAACAAAATAGTGCCAATGCAGCGCATTGCATGTGCCCCTCCTGCAATGTCAACATAGGCAATACAATAATTATTCAATTTTCTACTGCCATTCAACAAAAATTATTCCCATGGACAAAAAACAATGCAAATATGTCACAGGGACCATTTTTTAATGTCTAAAAGGGGGGTATAACCAAGCCAGAAAATAAGCCGAATTAGGTCAAAAAAGTTAAAAACCTGTTTCTCAGGTCATTTGGCTGTGGCATGCTCTCTTTTTATAACCGATGCAAATTAAAAAGAGCCTCAAGTGAGCCTAAAATGCTCACCTGACTCCAGTTGTCAAAAGAGATGTGTGTATCAGTAAGTGACTGGCATACGGGGCCCAAATATAAACCCAGGGACTCGATTTGAATAAACTTGAATCTGACATCCCTAGAGATGTCACACACCAAATATGAAAAGATTCTGAGTTGTGGATCCAAAGAAGAAGATTTTTCAAGAAATTTTCTCATACTGCACTGAGTTAAACTACGGGCCCCAATAAATAGCCCAATATTAACCCAAGGGCCCAATTTGAACAACCACCCCCCCCCCCCCCCCCCCCCCCCCCCCCCCTCTAGAGATGTTGTATACCAAATATCAAAAGAACAGGACTGTTGGATCTGAAGTAGAAGATTTTTAAAGCTTATTCCCCATATTGACGTAAGTTAGTAATTTGGGCTCCTGTACTGAGCCCAAATATTAACAGAGATGCTTAATTTGAACACACTTGTATCTGTGCCCACCATGGATGCTGTATACCAATTATCAAAAGATTCTGATCAGTGGTTCTGAAATATTTTTTTTCAATTTTTGCAAATATGCCGACTCAGCATTTTTTTTATGCCCCCCCCCCCCCCTCCTCCCTGAGAGAACACCCTGCCACAATCGATGGCAGTTTGTTTGTTTTTTATGATTCCATTCCACTGATTCTAAGGATGCTTCATACCAAATAATATTTCTCTGTTCCATGTGGTTTGGGAAATATGGGCGTAAACAAGTGCCATCCTTGTGGTGCATCATATGCCCATTAAGCTTTTTAAAATTGTATATAATCATTGATTTCATTCAATAAAACAGTCTGCATCGCCAAGCACTAAATCCTTCACAAAATGGGGGGAGGGAGGGAGTATTTATAGGAGTCAAACTTTTTCCACATTTAATAACTTCAAATCCATCAAAATGCATTTGGGGCAAAGAAAAAAAAAATGCCTAAATGACATGGGGGGGGGGGGGGGGATTATAGAAGTCAAAATGACATGGAAGGGACGGGGGGGGGGGGGGGGGCACATTTTGTTTTTGCATGTAATAGCTCCCAATTCTTCAAAATGCACTTGGGGAAAAATTGCCTAAATGACATGGGGGGGGGGGGGGGGGGGGTGGGGGGGGTGGGGGGGGGGGGGGTGGCAGGGCAATACCTCTGACAATTTTCATCAAATAATGGTGGTCATCAAACTTGAGGTAGAGATGTATACAAAATAATTATGATATTTAAATATGTTTAAGTTATTCCACAAACAAGCATTACACAATATTTATTATCAAATTTCATCGGATATGGTCATTGAACTTGATGTAGACATTGTTGCTATAGAGACATACACCAAAAAGAATTGAAATCTATTGTTCAAGTTATGCCATAAACAAAGTTCTGCAAAAATGTTAATGGAAATATGCAATTTCAAAGTCGAAAAGCCCCATAACGCTTGTAAAAATCATCGGACCATGCACCAATTCGAACTTAATATTTGATATAACTTTTGATATAACTGAGGCAGAAAGAAAGTTTGGTCCTGATCTATGTATCCAAACTCATGTTATCATCCAGAAACCAAAATGTTGATGGAAATGAGAAATTTCTGTGTCAAAAAGGCAACATAACTCATGTAAAAATACGAGGACGGAACCCATATTCGAACTTAGCCTGTATTACTAGCTGGGGAATACAGGTACAAACTTTAGTTGAGATCAAATAGGCCAAACTGGAGTTATCGGTCGGAAACCAAAAATGTTAACCCTTTACCCAACGAATTGGCCGCATCCGTCCGGGTAATATGCAAATTCAGCAGTTGAAAAAATATTATTTTTCAAAAAAATTCGACAAAACCATACCATGTGACCCCTCCAACATCCAACAAGGGGGTCACATGATCTGGTTTTGTTGAAATTGTTTAAAAAATTTAAAAAAATGATATTTTAAATAATAAATTTTTATATCGTCTGCGTTGGGTAAAGGGTTAATAGAAGGTAAAATTCTAAGTCGAAAAGGGCCATAACTCATCTAAAAATATAAATTTTATAGTAATTTCCTTTCTTATTATACCTACCGCAATTGTTTACTACAGGCTTGCCCTACAGTGGAAGAACCTAACTCGGATAAAATACTCTCTATTTTAATCTTTCCCAAGAGATTTGGGAAAGAAAAGTGGTGTAAAAACACCACAAAAAAATAAGCCAAAACTGGGGCGCGCACCACCGGCGCACACCCAGTCGGGGACGCTCTTCTCTTAGTACAATTCCAGGACTTCCGTTAAACAGTGAGCAAGCAGTAATCAAAACCATTCTTCTGAGTCCGCCAACATAGGAGGTATGTGATCAGCAGGGGAGGAAGGATTCTTACCCGAATAAGAAGATGGGAGGGCCTCCATGTAAACAATTACAGTAGGTATAATAAGAAAGAAAACTTACTATAAAATTTATATTTCTTATCAACCTACCTTACAATTGTTTACTACAGGCTGAATAGACAATAGGATGGAGGAAATCACATAACCAACCCACACATAACTCAATTGCACTGGAACCGTGGACAGAGGAAGAGATCCCTAGACCTATCAAACCATAGCATCACAAACATTAGTAAAAGACAATGAAAGATGAGGCGTATGGTGAAGTGAGACGCACAGACAGAAATGGCAGTAACAGCATGGAGCTGGAACTGACCCTGTAAAAAGCTGAATGGCTGGGATAGACAACAGCCTGAGCCGAAGAAAGAGGGCCCGTAGGACAAAGGTCGTCTGTCGGCTCGTGCAACTGTCACAGATAAATGGAGAAGGTAGCATTTCTCCAGTAGGCTGCCAGTATAACATCCGACAACATGACAGAGTTAGTAAAAGCCCCGAGAGGAAGACAATGCACGCACCTCGTGGCAGAAAAAACAATTGGTAATACAATCACCAGTAGCTAGACGAGTGGAAGCTGCACGAATAGCAAGACAAATCCATCAAGAAATGGATGCAGGAGAGATCTGGCATGTGAGAAAACGCATATCTATCCAGGATAAAGGCACGAATGCCCCCCCTCCCCCCCAAGCAGAGCAGCCTAACAAAGTGTCCATCTTGGAGTAAACTGCAAAGTCCTAAACCTTTTCAAGGAAAAGAGCTGAACAAGCTTGGAGAGGCAAGGATGAGTGTCGAAACAATGCGGTACCACATATGAAAAAGGTCTCCGAAGCATGGACTTGTACCCATTGCTAGAGACCCCCAGAAACAAACATATACCAGAAACTCCGCAAGCGGTGTGATCGAAGGATTGACAGAAGCAACAGAGTGATTGCACACCATCGACAGAAGAACCTTCTATTTAGCCACAGAGGCTAAACCAGTGGAGTGAGTGCCTCCTTGAAGAAGAAAAGCAACTCCACTGCTTGTCTCTAAAAACCACTACAAAGGAGACAGGACCCGATAAAAGACATGCGCGAAGGCACAATGAAGTCGGGTCAACTTGAAACCTCCTCGGGCGACTTTGGCAAAGAAAGTCGCGACGTAGAGGGAGACATGCCAGAACCGCTGCTAACAGGGAGCGGAGCAGATTGATCCACACCCACCCGAGGCGACAGGGGTGTGATCGAAAGGATTCGATGACTGCAGGTTCATATCTGGGCTAGAACCTGAGGTGGAATCGGAACTGGCAGGAAGGCGTAGCCAACAAGACCGTCCCAAAGGAGGGCCAGAGAGTCCACGGCGAAAGCCAGAGCATCTGGACATGGGGACACGAAAGTGTCCACCTGATGGTTCCGACGAGTTGCAAAGAGATCGATGGAACACCGCCATGTGGAGCATCCACTTGGTGGAAAAGAACCTGTCCCGTGGGGACAGGGAGTTGGCTAGGATGTTCAGACGACCAGAAATGTGACGAACAACCATCCCCAGCATTGACATCATGAGCGAGCAGTAGAAGATCCCGAGCCAATTCGTACATTGGAACCGAGTGCATGCTGCCCTGGTTCCGAATGTAAGCAACCACTGTCAAATTGTCGAACAACAGAAGGACCTGACGATTCGACAGGTGAGGGATCCACCACCTGAAACTCAGAAGAAGAGCAAGAGGCTCCTTCTGGTTGATGTGTAGAGATGCCCGATCCTGGTCCCACATCCCATGAAGGGAAAGACCTAGAGGATCCAACATCGCACCCCATCCAAGATCGCTGACATCTGCCGTGAGAACGCGGTCGGACATGGGTAAGTCCAACGGGTCACCCTGCGTGATCCACTGAATATTCGTCCAGTGGAGGTGAGGATAGGAGATTCTGGTAACTGAAGCACAGATCCAGAGAATCGACATTCGGCCTCCAACAACTGAGCAGAAAGTGTTGGAGAGGTCTGACATGCAGCCAACCTAGAGGAATGAGATCCGACACCGAACTGCAGAGACCGAGCAGCTGGAGAATACCCCGTGCTGTCACGGATGTGGACTGGGAACAGAGTCAAAGCAAAAGCTAAGAGAATTACAGCCCTGGCCTGGGGAACTGCCACCGTATTGAACTGAGTGCGGAAGGCCATCCCCAGATGACAAAATGACTGAGAAGGGACCAGATCCGACTTCTCCTCGTTGACTCTGAATCCTAGCGACGTCAGCAAGATCAACAGAGTGTCGACATCCAACTCCAGTAAGGCAGCATTGGAATGCCTCTGGAGGATATCGTCCAGATATGCCGAAGTAGTCACCCTGGACTGTGTGCGATGGAAGGCTATCACATGCGACATCAGTTGGGTGAAGGCCCAAGGAGCCAGGTTGAGGCCAAAAGGCATGGCCTTCAACTGGTAAACTCGCACCAGAAAAGCGAACCTGAGATACTTCCGCGGCACCCGATGAATTGGAACGTGAAAGTAAGCGTCTCGCAGGTCGATGCTGGAAACAAAAACTCCCTGGTGAATGGAACGGCGAAACCGACCTGAAAGTCTCCATGCTGAACTTGGAAGCAATGATAGACTGGTTCAGGATACTCAGATCGATAACCGGTAGGAGTCGGACGCCCTTCTTCGGCACCAAGAATAGGCGGGAATAAAACCCCAATGACTGAATGACCTCGATCGCCCCCTACGCCAGGAGATTGTCTTATCTCCGTGGACAAAAGCTCACAACGTAAAACGTCTGAAGGAACTGTGGTTGGAAGAGGCACTCTGGACAGAGTGGGGTGCCTTCGGAAGGATATTCGCAGCCCAGACCGAACAACATCTAACACCCAAGGATCGGATGTGATGGTGGCCCAACGGTCTGCAAACTCTGCTATCCTTCCTCCAACCTGGACGAACCGAGGTGAGAACCTTCAGTTTCGAGCCCCGACAAGGCCCGCGAGAGGAGAAACCACCTCCTCTACTGAATGAAGAATCCTGAGACTTCCCTCTAGCCTGCCGACGCTTACCCTGTGAGTAAGAAGTAGAAGCGGTGGCAGAAGGATCAGCCCTTTGCTTCACTGAGGATGCAGAAGGGTACTTGTTAGGCTTTGAACAGTCCCTGCCTCCCCAAGAACGCTGATGAAGCTGACGATGCAGCAGCTGATCTTTGGAAAGACGTAGAACGTCATCCCGGACCGTCGACACAGACGGAACCCATGGAACAGTAGCGGACCTGCCAGAGAAGCAGATCAAAGAGCAGCGCGCTGCCCCCAGGAAGGTATTGGCCTGTGTCCAGCACAGAATCCCTTCGAACTAGTTCCAAAATAGCCCTGTCACAGGCATGCGTGTGAGTAAGATGCATGAGCACCTTGGATAGCACACGCAAAGGAGCCTGTACATCGTCAAACTTATCTGGAGGCAGATAGGCAGCTAAGGCAGAGACGTGATCGGAGGGAGAAAGCATACCCAGCATTGCTCCCGATCAGCCCAACATGGACTCCAGAGTCGTCATAGCAACGATGGCAGACTTGGGCTTGGAAGGCCCGAGGGAACTGGAGTCCTGATCCAAAACCATCAAAGTCTGGCAGACTGATGGATTGGCGAAATCGTAGTAACGATAACACACCGGAGGCAAAAAGGTGTCAAACCTGGTGAAGAACGGATCCTTCATAGCCTTGGAACTCAGTTTAGAGTCCAAGGCTGAAAATGCTTCAACCACCTGTACTGACTGGCACAGTTGAAGACGCCCAGAAGCAGGTTGCTCCACAGGCTGTAGGCACGCGACCGATGATCACGGCCTGGCTGACACTGTCGGCTGGTTTGATGATTTGAGATCCGGAAGGAACCAAACAACACAAAGTCAAGAGGTGCCCCCAAGTCAGAAGACTGCTGGCTCTCAAGATCAAGGATATCTGACTCATTCCCGGAGTCGGAAGACACATTGCCCATCGTGGGCAAACCAGCCGACGCCTCCCATGGTGTAGGAACACCAAGGGGATCAAAAAGCGGCCTGTTTCCAATTCCGGGAGGCGGTGCCATAGGGGGCACCTGGAAACCACTCGCTGCCTCACTGGAAGCAACAGGAAGGCTCTTGGAAAGAACCTGAGTGAGTAAGGAGAGGGCCTACCTAAGCTCACTGCCCGTACCAGCCGGTTCGACATGGGGACGAACCAGCAAAGTGGCTTCACACCTGACCCTCTTAACCAGCGAAGGGTCACAATCCTCCAATACACCCGAAGCGGGGCGACGGGCGGCAGCCGAAACATCTGAGGGCAGACATGTAAATGGGTACAACACACACCGAGGATCAACATAGCAGGAACTAAGGAGAGTTGCCATGGACCTCTGCGGGGCAGAAGGTCCAGGCTGCACAGAAGGCGTTGGTCCCGCAAAACTGGCCATGTGACCAGAATAAGTGGACAGAAAATGCCAATGACAAAACTGTGGTACTCGACGGCGCAGAGACCACAGTAGAGGGTCCGGCCGGCAGCCACTTCCAACTTCGCCGAGTTGAAGTCAGGGAAGGTTGAGGCCGATACCCCCACGTCTACACTACCAGACACCACAGCAGACCACTGCAGGTATAAAACTGTTGTGCTCAACGGCTGAGAGGCCACAGCAGGGGGTTGTCGGCAGCCACTTCTGACTTCGCCGAGTTGAAGTCGGGGAAGACTGAGGCCGATACCCCACAACCACATTGCAGACATCCCTGCAGACCCTTGCAGAGATAAGCCGAGGCCGGCTAAAAACTGTGCCCGATGACGTTGTAGATGGCAGATACGTCGTATCTGCCGTCTACAATGTCATCGGGCACAGTTTTGGAACTGGCGGAAAAGGGGAGACAGCCACCTAGCTGGGCCTCCAGAGGAGTCACAACCCTAGTGACAGCCTCAGATGTCGATTGGAGAGGGCGCATAGTCCCGAAACCAGGCATCTCTTCACCAGAAATCCAACACCTCCCACAGTATTCACCACGGTAAAAAAAAAATGCACATCCCCCACGGAAGGGGAATAACTCTCACCAGACGTGGTCGAGTCGGAAGGCCCCGAAATGACAGCGTTCCCCACCCCCCGCTGGTGTGGGAGGAGCTGCACATCCCCCACGGAGGGGGAGTAATTCTCACCAGACATGGTCGAGCCGGGAGGCCCCGAAACGACAGCGTTCCCCACCCCCGCAGGAGGAGCTGCACATCCCCCATGGAGGGGGTATAACTCACACCAGACGTGGTTGAGTCGGGGGACCCAAAATGACAGCGTTCCCCCCCTCCCCTGTGGGTGTGGGAGGAGCTGCACATCCCCCACAGAGGGGTATAACTCACACCAGGCGTGGTCGAGTCGGGAGGCCCCGAAACGACAGCGTTTCACACCACCAGCGGGTGCGGAAGAAACGGCCACGAGAACGCACCAAGTTGAGGGCAAAAGGAATTGCCCTAAAGGAACCGAAATGGAAATAACAGAGGTGAGATTAGTAGAAGAAAAAGGTGAACTCAACAGATACAGAAAGTAGAAGAACATCCTCAACTACGAGAGAAGGTGGCAGAAAAAATAACCGGTGGAACTCGACAGAACCCAGATGGCCGACAGGGACCGAAAAAACAGAAATTCAGCCCTCAACAGAGTGAAGAAATCCTGTCCAGACGGTCCCTAATTGACACCTAACTCCAATAACAATTTAAATTTATCAACCGAAAAATTTCATTCATTGTCGAACTGCATTGACACGATGTCGAAAAAACATTCGCGAAAACAGAATAATAAATAATATACAATGAGAATGTGTTTGAAAATATTAACGAGAATATATAAAACACAGTCCTGTTATTATACGATCTTCAGATCCATAATCCAGTCACAGGAAAACCATTATCCATGAGTTGAATTATCACTGTATCATAATGCAAAGATGGCGCAACACGTCCACCACGTTGCACGGACAAAAGAAGAATGGTTTTGATTACTGCTTGTGCACTGTTTAACGGAAGTCGTGGAATTGTACTAAGAGAAGAGCGTCCCTTACTGGGTGTGCGCCGGGGGTGCTCGACCTAGTTTTGGCTTATTTTTCGTGGTGTTTTTACACCACTTTTCTTTCCCAAATCTCTTGGGAAAGATTAAAATAGAGAGTATTTTATCCGAGTTAGGTTCTTCCACTGTAGTGCAAGCCTGTAGTAAACAATTGTAAGGTAGGTTGATAAGAAATAATTGGATGGAACCCATATTCGAAACTTGGCCTGTATTACTAGCTGGGGAATACCAACACATACCAACTTTGGTTGAAATCAAATAATCGAAACTGGAGTTATCAGTTGTAAACCAATTGTTTACAGACAGATGGATGGAAGGCTGGCTGGAAGGATGGATGGATGGACAGATAGACAACAGACGTACAGACAGACGGCCCATTTACATAATACAACCTTTTTTACAAACGGGTGTATAAAAAATAAAAAGTAATGGTTTATGTCTAATATTTTACACAATTTAATAAAATTGATAAATTTGTCCCTTGAGTGTAGGGAGGCTTTGCAATGCTATAGCATTGCAAAGCCTTTGTGCACTCAAGGGACGAAACACACCACCAACCATGCTATTCTGTAGATTCTGAGGTCTAAAACATAAAACACACAAGAATATGAACATTTGATGGCAAAGAAATAATTACAAAAATGAAAAAAATAAAATACTGCACACCCACACGCAATTTTACAAATTAGAGGCTCTAAAGAGCCTGTAATCGCTCACCTGGAACTATATAAAAATGTGATTTCCCTTAGGCTTTCCATGGTAACTATGAGCTGTAATTGTGGCCATGTTTGCAACATTACATCAACATTACATGAGGATCGTTGGTAGAAGGTATCCCAGTCCTCAATCATGTGAAGTTTCAAAACATTTGACTTTGTAGTTTCAGACGGGAAGATTTTTGCAAAATCCATCAATCAGAATCAGAGAATGTTTCAGGTGGCCATATTTTCCAACCAACAGGAACAAAAAGAGGATCGTTTGTAGAGGGCCTCCTATATATATATAGACCATTCCTGCGAAGTTTGGTTCACATCGGTTCAGTAGTTCCAGAGAAGAAGACGAAAATGTGATTTCCCATAGGGTTTCTATAATAACTATAAGTCGCAATTGTGGCCATGTTTGCAACACGATCAGCATTAAATGAGGATCATTGGTAGAGGGTGTCCCAGTGATTAACCCTGCCATTACGTGTACAGTACCCATATGAGACTGGTCAATAAATACCCCAGTTATTGATGCTAAATTTAGATTAGTAGTGTCTATTTATAGAGGAACTATTTATGAGTGGGCGTGTTCAATTAATTACTTATCTTCACTGACAACAGAGCAACAATAACAGGAACATTGGCTTTGATATATTTTATTTCATTCAAGTGTTCTAACTTTTAACGAGCAATAAACTATAGAAACATAATACACTGCGCATAGATATTAACATAAATAAGTTTGTTTTTTGCACATTGATATTTACATAAATGAGTTGTAATTTTTTAATTTTTAACTTCATTTGGTTTCTTATAACTGACATTGCAGTACGTTCAACGTGGATTGAAACAAAAATGCCACCGCGGTGTGTTCTCCTCCGTGGAGTTTCAGTGGACCGCAGTGTTTGATCAGTGGAAGACAGTTTTCAAAACACTGTGACCCACCGTGGTCACGAGCGTTAACGATTAGTTTAATTGCTTTCGCATGTCAGTTTCTCTGCTGATTAATAAATACTGTCTTGTGACGTCAACTGGCAAGACTACTGCGTTTGTTACAGGTAGTAGATAATTTATTTTAAATTAAAATTGGAATTTGGAGGAGGCAGACGGCGACTATTGCTGTGGTTTGAAATTGTAAATTGGGAATAGAACAGTCAGTTCCATTTGGTTAAGTACAAAGTCCTCGTCACTTTCGAAACTAAACTGTTGTGTTTGCGCGATCGATTTGATCGAGCAAATAAATAAACCAGACTTGAGAAAAACAACTAATATTCGCGAAGTTCCCAATTTCACATTTTGTTTACAGCTGTAGGTCAACACGTGATGAGCCGTGTTTTTCTTGGGTGGGAAGTGGGGGCGAAAACCCCTCCTGCGCCACGAAAGCGCCCACGGCGCACGGCTAATGATCAAAGTGATACCAGTTCACGACATTGAGTCAACTCGACCAGCACATCCTCTTTCCTGTCTTACTCTTGTAGGGCAACGCAATTAAAGATTCTTATAAAAATGATATAGTAAAAAGAAAATATAGTGTTTTTGAATGGATACCAAAAAGTATCTCACTCGAGACTGAAACTAATGATTATTTCACAGGGTGGAGGGGGGTGGATGGGAGATATTTGCATACAGAAATAAATATCCTTCATCCAATTCTGTAGGGGTTTGTACATACTTTTATACTCTTTGCATTTGCAGATTTTTCAACGTTCCTCTACATTGCTGTTATTTGTATTATCAATTGAAATAGCCAAGCCTGTGTGTATGTAAAAATACGTGGGTGAATATAAGGGAGATGCAAAATTAAAATATCTGCGAATGTGCCATTCTAAGAGAGAGTACACTTCAGTGGGAAAGAGATAGAGAGAGACAGATATACGTGATGGGGGGGGGGGGGGGAGAAAGTGCATGTGGGCGTATGTCTGCATTACTCTCTGTGTGTTTGTGTGTGTGTGTGTGGGAGGGGGGGGGGGGTGTCCGCAAGGGTGTGTATTTTGGTGTGCGTGCATGTGTTTTAGTTTTTCGGGTTTGGGTTTTTTTTGTTGTTGTTGTTTTTTTTTTTTGTTTTTTATGAACTACTGTAAAAAAAAGACCTACCTGTGTCTCATAAGCCTTCATAGGCTGGATTTCATATAAATATTTTGAACATACTCTATGTATATTATGCATGCGTATTGAAATGTGACACTTAAATAAAATATTATTCTACTGCTACTACATTAAAGTAGTCGGGATTGAAGTGATTAATTAGGTACAGTAGATTAAACTACCAATTGCACAAGGTGTGAAATGACATTTGAGTGGTGCGACAAAGCACAGAGCTGTCCTTCAAACCAAAATCTGTTTTAAAACCTCTGCAAATGACAAGCTGGAGAAAAAATAAGAGACAAATCAATATAATAATTACTTTTTATTAATTCAGTAAGCATAATTATAACCATATGTAAATAAAATCAATAGAAAATATTTTTTTTTTATTTCCAATAATGACACGCCGATCGACAAGCCAGACCACCATACATCGTAACCCTAGCTCAAACATGCCCCGAAATTTCGTATTATAATTTTTTTGTTTTGTCCCCCCACACGTGTCTTGAAACCCCAAAAATTAAAATAGGTCTTTCAGACAGGAGATTTTAGTTCCTCTATCGGAGATTTTCTGGCGCCACCCCTGATTTTTGCGTGCAGCTAGCACATCAAAAATTTCAGTGTCTTGGCAGTGTAAAATTCAGTCATCCATACCACTCCTAAATGGTGAAGTAAATAGCCCTCCCCCTCCCTCCCCATCCCCGAAACGAGGCAATTGGGCCCCAGACTCCCATAAACCCACACGCACAAATAGGCCTATATCATTGATTGCTTGACGATCTTGGTCAGTTTTCCTTGCTAGTACATGCAGGCACTTCAATATATGGATTCCGAAGCGTCTTGGGCTGAAACATCCCAGGGCCACCACAAGCATTCCTTTTTCGTTAATGTAGTTTATTTATGTTAATTCCACTCTCAGCATTTACATTTTAACATTCCACTCTGAACTTAACTTTTAAAATCGTCAATCGGATTCCCTTCCTCCCCAACCCACAATTTATTCAAAATTCAATACCGGTAACATGATTCTTCTCCGTCAATAGCTACAGTTAGGTAAAAGACCGTCAGGGAAATGTCCAGATATTGTACTGGTCAAGTTATAATTTTTTCAACTCACATCCATGATTTCAGTACGGTATAATATTTATTTTTTCGTAATTCCTCGAGTTCTAAATTGATTTTGATGAACAACATTACGAATCGCAATAGTTTTCAATAACCTTTTCAAATATTGAACTATCTTTTTAATATTTCAAGTAAAAATAAAAGTAATATTTCACTGACTGTGAAAAAATTTGATCCAATTAAGAGCCGGTGACTGAGAGATCAAAAGATAAACCGACGTCAGCCGAACATCCCATCACACAGTTTGACATATTCATGCGATATTAAAAACACAATTCAAACTCCATATTTTGATTGTTTTTTGTGCCATATTAATGCTTTTTATTATCAAAAAACATGTATGGAGCATACGTATTCAATTTATACTTAAGTGCAATACCTAACAATCACTAAACAACAATGAACTGAAACTATTTTTGGTGGAAGAATAAACCTGATTACCGCACTTGCAAAAAACACAAGTTAATTATAGATAAATTGAAGTCACGTGGTGGGGTTTTGAGACCCCACCTCGTAGTGTAATTAGTGGGGTCTCAATTTCTGTGTTCATATGGGCAGCGTATACGACATGGCAAAGTTTCAAAAATCTGGCCCTGTGGTTTCAGAGGAGAATATTTTTCAAAATCCACCAATCAAAATCAAATAATGCTTCTGGCTGCCATGTTTTTTGATACACGGTAATAAAATGAGGAGCGTTTGTAGAGGACCTGCCATAGACTATCCCTGCCAGGTTTGGTTCACGTCAGCTCAGTAGTTCCAGAGAAGATGAAAATGTGATTCCCCATAGGCTTTCTATTGTAACTATAAACCACAATTGCAGCCATGTTTGCAAACCCGATCAACATTAAATGAGAATCGCTGGTAGAGGGTGTCTCAGTCATCAACCATGCAAAGTTTCAAAACATTTGGCCCTGCTTGTAGTTTCAGAGAAGATTTTTCAAAATCCACCAATCAGAATCAAAATATGCTTCTGGCAGCCATGTTTTTCGATGCACGTTAACAAAAATGAGGAGCATTTGTAGAAGACCTCCCATAGACAAGCACTGCCAGGTTTGGTTCACGTCGGCTCCGTAGTTCTAGAAGAAGAAGATTAAAATGTGATTTCCCACAGGGTTTCTATAGTAACTTTAAGCTGCAATGGTGGCCATGTTTACAACCCGATCAACAGTAAATGAGGATTGTTGGTAGAGGGGGGTCCCAGTCATGAAAGAATGCCCACGGGAACAAAACGAGGATCGTTTGTAGAGGACCTTCCATAGACCATTCCTGCCAAGTTTGGTTCATGTCAGCTCAGAAGTTCCAGAGAAGAAGATGAAAATGTGATTTCCCATAGGGTTTCTATAGTAACTATAAGCCACATTTGAAAGCATGTTTGCAACCCGATCAACATTAAATGAGGATCGTTGGTAGAGGAGGTCCCAGTCATCAACCACGCAAAGTTTAAAAACATTTGGCCCTGTGGTTTCAGGGAAGATTTTTCAAAATCCACCAATCAGAATCAAAGAATGCCTCTGGCGGCCATGTTTTCACACCCATGGGAACAAAATGAGGATCTCAGTGTAGAGGACCTCTCATAGACTATCCCTGCAAGTTTTGGGTCATGTCGGTTCAGTAGTTCCAGAGAAGATGAAAATGTGATTTCCCATAGGGTTTCTATAGTAACTGTAAGCCGCAATTGCAGACATGTTTGTAACCCGATCAACATTAAATGAAGATCTTTGGTAGAGGGGGGCCCAGTCATCATTTATGTGAAGTTTCAAAACATTTGGCCTGGCGGTTTCAGAGGAGAAGATTTCTGAAAATCCACAAACCAGAATCAAAGAATGCCTCTGGAAGCCAGGTTTTTCTTCCAACGGGAACAAAATGAGGATCATTTGTAGAGGACCTCCCATAGACCATTCCTGCCAAGTTTGGTTCACACCGGCTCAGCAGTTACAGAGAAGAATATGAAAATGTGAAAAGTTTATGTTCACCAGATGATGGGCGGATGCCAAGTGATGTGAAAAGCTTACCTAGCCTTTTAGGCCAGGTGAGCTAAAAATGGTCTGACAAAGAAAAGATCTACTTTGTGTGGCCTTAAATAACTGTATGAAAGAAGGGAAGTAATTCATGTTATATTATATGCAACTGTTTGCTTCAAAAAATGTCTACATACTTTTTGATGTTTTTGTAATAATTCTTGTAACTGCTGATCTTTCTCTCTTAATTCAATCTCTAGTGCTTCTTTCATCTGTCTTTCCTTTGCTTTCTCCTGAAATTGTAATGCATTCACTCTTTAAGTGTATACTGATCCCAGTCCTCCTCTAACTCTTTTCATCCCCCACAATCTTCTCATGCAATAATGTACTATGAAATATAAAACTTGTGAAGGGTGATGTTGGTTAATTATTGCATGCTTTCTCATGAAATACTAAAACCTGGGTGAAACAGTAGAGAGAAAAGTTAAAAAATTTATAGTAATTTATATATTTTTTATACTTACCAATGACCCAGACTTAGCTGGTGCTAACTCTAACAAAACCAGGGCCAAACACAAATTTTGCCCCCCAATCCCCAAAATTTGCATCCAAAACAAAAAGAAATCATGTCCTAAAGGACCTCCATTCTACGCCTCTACTGCGCATGCGCAGTGACGCAGACGTCCCGAAATTGGCGCCAATTATCATTCTTACTGGCAGTGTCTGGTCAGCGCTATGTACTCAGCGGGGAGGCAAGAGTTCCCAACTCCAGGGAGGGCCATCCCCGTCTGGGTCATTGGTAAGTATAAAAAATATATAAATTACTATAAATTTTTTAACATTTTTATACTGTACCAATGACCCAGACTTAGCTGAATAGTAAACAGGCTGGAGGGCCTAGGACATAGAGGAAAATCCAATAAGCTCAACTATATAGTAAAGAGGTAACCCCTTAAGGAGAAAAGGAGTATTAGGCTTTACATGTATCTTTCTTATTTAATATTAAATTAGAAAGATACACTACCCTTAATAATTGAGCACAATAACATTCATGTTCTCTATTAACATCCAGTATATCCCTTATACTAATTATTTTTAAAGCAAGCCAATAAATAAAGTAGTCCAGAGAATTGAGACTCTTTATAGTCATTTAAAAGTGTCCGAGTATTGTATATTAAAGCCCGTTTGACACTTGACATATACAAATGCTTCACACCGAGCTACACTTTAAAAATAAGACATGAATGAATTTTAACATTAATATTACACTTTAAAACCATCCCTGAAGCGACTCAGAAATACTGACTTGGAGGAGGCATTCCCTTGCTTTTCACTATAAAGCAGGTGACCTAAGGGAACACCCGCCCCCCCCCCCCCCCCTTCCCCTTGCCCTGGGTCAAATAGCCCAGAGCGAAGAGGGCAGCCGGACGGAGTCACTGCCGGAACAGAAAGCCTGCATAACTATAGTTGCAACTGTTTAGTGGACGACATTCTGAGCAACAGATAACGGACCTAAACAATGCAGGTCTCCAGAAATGGACTCAATATTTCTGAGATAAAAATTCGTAAATGTGGATGGCTGAGACCAATAAGCAGCCTTCATTAAATCTGTAATAGCAACACTATTAGCATAAGCCCAGGAAGTAGAAAGAGCTCTTACTTCATGAGCAGAAATCTTAAGCACAGACTGCTAAGAAGATAAACTTTCATAAGCAGTACGGATAGTTAATTGAATCCATCTAGCAATAGAATGGACCGAAATGTCCTTTCTATTAGGCATCAAAGACAGAAAGAAACGTTTTCGTCCCTTTCTGATAAACTGAGATCTCTGTTTATAGATACGTAACGCTCTAACAGGACAGAGTAAAGGCCTACGCCCGTCTGAAGATGGAAGAGCCTTAATAACAATAGGTTCCGGATATTTATTAGGAGCCTGATTCTTAGCTAAAAAACCCACATTAGTAGTGAAGGTGATAGTGTTCCCAACACTACGATAGTGAGAATCATCCACCGACAGTGCATGAAGCTCACTGACTCTTCTAGCAGAAGAGAAAGCTAAGAGAAAAGCTGTCTTATAAGATAAGAATTTGAAATCTACTGTCCCAAGAGGTTCAAATGGCTTTGCCTTCAATTTAAGAAGAACCCAAGCTAAATTCCACTTAGGAATTAATCTAAGAGTTCTGGGTCTATTTATCGAAAAGTTTCTAACCAACTTAGATAAAGAGACATTAGATCCAATTTGTAAACTATCATGATGTGCATAGGTATCAGATAACATAGATCTATAACCCTTTATAGTAACAGGCTGCAGTTTGATTTCGTCAAACAAGTATACTAGAAAGTTTGCAATGTCTGGTATAGAGGCATCGAATATATCTACAGAATGATCCCTACACCAACGACGAAAAACCTTCCACTTAGCCGCATAGTTTAGCGAAGAGGAGGTCCTCCTACAGTTAGAAATCGCGTCCACTGCTCGTCCTGTAAAGTGTTTGCCCTGCAAGAAGGACCGCACAACGGAAAAACGTGAAGGTTGAGACCTTGCGGGTTGTGATGGAGTTGGCGCGATTTCCCCTGCGAAAGAAGATCCTCTCGTGGAGGAAGCTTTCGCGGTAGGTCCCACAACAGACACCTGAGTAGATTTATCCACGGTCTCTGTGGCGACAGAGATGCTACCAACAGAATCTTGCATTGAGATTGTTTTATCTTTAGCAATACTTGTTGAATTAACGGCGCTGGAGGATACGCATATCCTATCATTCCGTCCCAAGGGATCGACAGAGCGTCTACTGCAAATGCTCTTGGATCCGGACACGGAGACACATACGTCTGCAACTGATTGTTGAGATGTGTCGCAAATAAGTCTATCATTGGCCGTTCCCATTGGTAGCAAATCTGATTGAATACTTGTTTGTTGAGAGTCCACTCCGACGGCAACAAGCGACCCTTTCGTGAAAGGGAGTCTGCTAGCACATTCAGACGACCCGGTATGTGACGGACCGAAAGAAGAACGTGATGTTCTAGCGCAAACAGAAGGATTCTTTCCATTAGATTGAACAACGGAACTGAATGAGTGCCTCCCTGATTCCGTATATACGCCACTACTGTCGTATTGTCGGATAGGATTTGGACATGAGCATTGTGAATAATGTCCATCCAGTGACGTAACACAAGCCAAATTGACATAATTTCCTTGATGTTTATGTGCTTGCACAGGAATTGCAGATCCCAAAGACCCTGGCATCTCGAATCCGTTGGGATTAATGATGCACCCCAACCTGTTTGAATGGCATCCATCATAATGGTAAAACTCGGATCCGGCAACTGCAGCGGAACTCCCTGAGTTAACCACTGAATGTTTGCCCAAGTCTGAATCTCTTGTTTCACTTGATCTGACAAGAGAACGTCTACATCGAGCGAATAAATTTTCACACTCCAATTCTGAGTCAAGAAAATTTGAAGAGGACGTGTGCGTAACCGCCCCATCGGAATGAGATCCGCGGCGGCTCCGCACAGACCTATCAGTCTCATAAATTCTCTCGCCGTGACTTTGTCTGCGTGCAGACAATAGCGAGCATAACAACTGACTAATTTCGCTCTGGTTAACGGCAGACGAACGAGATTGTTGTGCGTCTCGAAGCTCATTCCCAGATGAGTGAATGACTTGGACGGCACCAGATCCGACTTCTCCTCGTTTACTATAAAACCGAGATGTCGGAGCAATAGAAGAAGATTCTGAACATCGTTCTGAAGCGTTAACTCATTGCCGTACCTCTGAAGAATGTCGTCCAGGTAGGCCGACGTCACCGCAGACGAATGAGCTCGGAAATAGATCATTACCGAGTTCATTACCCGAGTGAAAGCCCAGGGTGCTAGAATCAATCCGAAGCACATCGCCCGGAATTGATACACCACTCCTAGGACTGCGAAGCGTAGGTACTTTCGGAATGTCGGATGTACCATGACGTGAAAGTACGCATCTTTGAGATCTATGCTTGTTGCATAATCGTTCACCTGAATACTTGCTCTGACCGACCGAATCGTCTCCATATAAAACTTCGGAGCGACGATCAGCTTGTTTATCCAGCTCAAATCTATGACTGGACGGAACGAGCCGTCTGGTTTCGGAACCAGAAACAGATGGCTGTAGAATTCCGGAGATTCCTGGTTTTCTACGACCTCTACCGCGTTCTTCATTAAAAAAGACTGCACCTCTGATAACAGAGCGTCTCTTTTCTGCGGATTTGACGGAAGATGAGTCCACTTTGGACTTCGAGTTAATGGAGGCTTTCGTTTGAAGGATATCTTTAGACCTTCCGAAGTCACTCCTCTCACCCAAGGGTTGTCCGTAATCGACGCCCATTCTTGTGAAAAGCTCGACAACCTTCCGCCAACCGGTACGCGATAGAGGTTTAAGCCATCACCTCCTGGACCTGCGAGGCCTGCGGTAGGAGAAACCACGTCCTCCACGACCCGCACCTCGCCCCGTCGACCTCGGGGCGTCCGACCGATTGTCCCGGCCTGAAGGACGTCCCGAACGAGAGTCGCTACCCTGATGGTCTCTCGAATAAGACCAAGAGGACGCACCGGAACCTCTATAGGAACCTCTCTTGGGCGCATTAGACCCAGAAGTGCCTGTCTTATTCTTGTCTGCTGTATCCGACTTCTTAGAAGCAGATTTGAACAACAGAGAATCCGAAGCTTTCTTTGTAATTTTATCATAAATAGCAGAAAGCTTGCCGTCAAAGAGAACTTCTCCTGAGACCGAAGAGACTCTAAGAGAGTTCTTCACCTTAGTATCCACTAGTGTGGATGTAGCTAGGGCTGCGTCACGTCTAACCAACTCCAGATTTGCCACTGAAAGGGCGGAGTTACACGTGGAATAAGCTACTGCCCTTGAAAGAAGTCTTAAAGAGGATTGTATATCCTGAAACTCTTTCCCTTGAAGGCGCAGTGATAACGCCTTAGTAAGGTGATCTGCGTAAGATAAGGCCTCTAAATTGGCTCTGTTAGACGCAATAGCTGTTTCCAACACCGCGGTTGGAATAGAAGCCGACGACGGTAATGATAGCTCTAAATCTTCCGCCTCGTCGTCCATACGCAGAGGAACTCTCGGGATACCCTGTCCTGCCGTATCGAATTTATTCCTTGCATTAATGAAAGGCAGGTTGAGAGTATTAGCGGACAAGAAACCTGCTTTCCCCGTCTTGGAAACAAGTTTAAATATAGCGTCGTTCAATAATTCAAATGTTCTTGCAACATTATTGGACTGCGACGGAAACTCGGGAGCGATGTCCCTGAACCGCTCAAAAAATTCAGAGTCCAATGACAAAATAATCCTCTTGTCCAGAACCGCAGCAGTCTGGCCCGACGGAACAAACTTGAGGGAGAAAGTGCCGGATGAAGTCCACGGCAGCTTTATGTTGTTCCGAAAGGGATAGCTCCAAGTCATCCGTATCCCTTTCACCATCCAGTCGGACCTCATGATGTTCCCGGTCGTCTGCCCCCGATGCTTCGGCGGAGCGTACCGACCCAGCGCCGTCGGATAATTCTCGATCCGACACCGTTTCTGTCGGCTGCTGGGATGCTGCAATAAGCTGTGCTATCTGCACAAGAATGTCCGGCGTCGAGACCTGCGGAGGCGCAGTCTTTTGCTGCTTCGCCGAGGGCAGCTCCGCATCAGATGGCTCCCGCATACTTTTCCTATGCGAACGTCCGGAGTCCATCGGTCTCGAATCCCTGGCTGCCGGATGGTGTGACCTGGTCGCCGAAGAATCCTTGATCAGCGAAGCTGGTAATATATCGGCGGTCACGCAGCCAAGGTGCGGTCGTGTGCGCTGACGAGAAGAGGAAGCCTTAACAGTCTCCACGGACTGCTTATACAACGGAGCGTCCCGAGCGACGGACGTATGCTCCGCTAAAGACACATTTTGTACCACAACATCTGGTCCCAGATGTTGTTGTACGAGAGAGGGGCCTCTCTCGCTCGCTGCCCGGCTGGACCTGGACGAGCTAGGAACCGGACTCAAAGGCTTCCTCCGTTCTCGCTTACTATCCGCCGTCACTGGGTGTGCATGTATTATGTTTATAGTGCTCGCATCACCCAAAATTTCCTCCTGGACCGCATCGGATGAACCCGGCTGCCGAACCATTCGGTGAATGGACGCTACACCGGGCGAGCTAGCGGACGACATTTGTCTAATCTCCATGAGCACTTTTGCCGCTAGCTCTGTATTCATTTGTGACGACGGACGCACACTTGTAGAAGATAACATGGAAACATCACCCTGTTCTGGTTCCTCTGAAATAGAAACTGAGAGAGTAGAGTGACCTTGCGGAGAAAGAGCCGGCATAGCCCTTTCTCCAGAAACAACATATCGTGACACATGTTTCCAATGTTTCTCATCCCAATATTCACATATAGGACAGGGATTAATGCGAGAACACTGACTACAATTAATACAATGATCATGAAAGTCAGAGGAAGATTTCTTCCTATTACAATTTGAACAATGTCCCTTCATTGTGAAAGGACAACAACAAGTCCTAGTTACTCGCAAAAACCCCTGACACAAAGATACATAATAACATGATCCATTAATAAATGAAAAAACAATTGCAAATCAAAATAATTTTGAAAAAATATTTTTTCAGCGAAGCCCAAGTTGCTGAAAAGTAACGTTGAGCCCCGATGGATCCGATGGCAAAGTGTGGTCAAAAATTTTAAATTTATATTAAATAATTAATGAGACACTTACGGATAATATAAATGTATCTTATAATGAGATAAACTACAGCAAAGGCAAACAGCCCCCCTCAAAAAAGGCTGTTGCCAATGTAAACAAACAGTGTAAAACACCAGAAAACTTGACTCCAGGCACTGAAAAAACTGGCCCGGAATCAGTCATCAAATTACACTCTATCTGATGCAAAACAGAGACTCCCAGGGGAGAATCTGCAGAACATCAGATGGAAGATGCAGAACACAAACGTTACACACCCATGGGTGAAAACGTAACTATGGGGAAAATAACAGAAAACATTCTGTAACCAAGCAACTCTCCCAGGAAATTTTAGAAATGAACTTTCTCAAAAATATGCCAAAAGCATGGGAGAATTGCAAGGGGGGACTTTAGAAGGCTAGGGGAGAGGAAACACTGAATAAGCAGTGCAACATTTAGCAAGAATGACAACAAGAGGCCCATGCCTCGAAAATAGGCAACTTAACATAATTTCATCAAAAAATTTTAAGTACAGCCCTGATTATTTTTTGTCACTTTTTTTTCCTCTCCTCCTTCTATCCTCCTTAGAATCACATTTTCTCCAAAAATTACGTGTCTGGCATCCTTTAAACTGAGATTTACAAGCACAAAGATCAGTGAGATGTTGACTGATGAAGGGCCAAACAGAGAATGATAATTGGCGCCAATTTCGGGATGTCTGCGTCACTGCGCATGCGCAGTAGAGGCGTAGTATGGAGGTCCTTTAGGACATGATTTCTTTTTGTTTTGGATGCAAATTTTGGGGATTGGGGGGCAAAATTTGTGTTTGGCCCTGGTTTTGTTAGAGTTAGCACCAGCTAAGTCTGGGTCATTGGTACAGTATAAAAATATTGTACCTTGACAATCATGAGTTTGTTTCAAAAAATTGCCATATCTGACTGGCAGAAGATGAAGGATTTGAAAGTTAATTTATGCTGTGTTTAATCATAACCTGTACTGTGTTCGTGTATTTTACAACTGACTTAACCCCCACGTAACCTAAACAATCATTTGCGCAAGCCTGAATATAAGCAATCTGCCATTTGCAGAATGAGGTCCCCAGAGGGTGAATTTGCTGATGCTATCTCATACAATGGGCCAATTTATCCTCTGGGTACATCTTTCTGTCTAGCCTTGAGACTTAGGTTCAGATTGAGGTTCACAAAAGGTAAATTTTGTGCAGGGTAGCATCACCAAATTCACACTCTGGGGACCTCATTTTGCTGATGACAGTCTGCTTATTTTCAGGCTTGCATTTGCGTGTTATTTCGAGGCCTGCTTAAATTTTCAGATTTGTGAATCCCTGGCACAGGAAGGTAAAAATCACACATACCTCTGCAGCCATTTTCTCTTTCTCTCGTCTAATTTGATATTCCATCTCTTCATACAGTTTCTTCACTTCGTCATCATGTGCAGATGTCTTACTGTTAAACAAGAGAAAAAACATACAAGTTTAACCCTTTACCTAATGAATCACCCGCATCCACCCGCGTAATATGCAAATTGAGCAGTTAAAAAAATTAAATTTTTCAAAATATTTCAACAAAACCATATCATGTGACCCCTCGTTGGAATGAGCTCATTGAGCTCGTTCCAATGAGGGGTCACATGATATGGTTTTGTGGAAATTTTTTGAAAAATTATAAAAATGATATTTAAAATAATAAATTTTGATATTGTCTGTGTTGGGTGAAGGGTTAAAATTTTTTTTTTTTTTCTCATGACTGGCATTTTGTTGGTCTTCGGGCTTGACTCGCAGCACATTAGGAATTATCATCGAGTCAGTGTTAAATTATTTTTCAAAGGTGATTTGTAATAAGGGTATTTTTTTCAATGGTAGCATACTGCAGGTGAGTGGAGCCTAAGTTTAGGGTAATTTTCTTTATCATTGTTTCATTACAATTTACTGAAAGTGCCGTGGATGTGCCCACTGCCTTTCTACTGCTGAGAATTTATGTATTTAACCTCCTGCACACTGATGTCAAAATATCTAAATTTCAGGCCAAAAAAATTTCCCATAATGCAACTAGAAATTTAACCAATTCAATCTCAGTTGACAGAGCTCATTGAGCTCTGTCAAACGAGATTGAATTGGTTAAATTTCTAGATGCATTATGGGAAAAAACAGCTTCCTGAAATTTTGGTATTTTGACATCAGAGTGAAGGAGGTTAATGGGGTTTTAACAACACTTTTGACAGCAAGAGTCACCTCGTGTTGGACGGTTTTACAGGTAGAGGAAGCCGGACTACCTGGAGAGAACCTGACTGTTCAATGGGGAGTAACAGTCAGACTCCCCTGTGTACTAACTCTGCACATGCAGGGTTAGCATTGGTTGAAGACAAGTGCACTATCAATGTGCAGTAGTACTGAAATGGTTAACCGGATAATCGGTTTGAAACCAGTTAGCTATCTAACCGATTAGAAAAACCGTGAACCAGTTATCCGAAATATCGATAGTGATCGTCATTCCACATTTAAAAGGTAGTAAATCTGCCGTTTCTCCTTTGTGATAGATTACATATCGAAGCCACGTTGCATATATTGAGAAATAATCGACTTTGGGGTTCAAGACTTCGTTACTGATCGGCAATTTCCGTGAGTAATGAGTAATCACAGAAACTATTCCATAGTGTGTATACAACCGACCGTTGTCGAGTACTCGACAACGTTCGTTTGTATACACACTACGGAATAGTTTGAAAATACTGCTTTCCAATTCCTATAGTTTTGATCCCATATTCGGCGAAATAATGCCCACGGATAACCGGATATTATCTGGTTTTAGCTCTCGGTTAGTCGATTTTCGAAAATGAGCCAACCGTTTCAGCCCTAATGTGCAGTATGTCTTAGTACACAGTGCCTCCTTGCCCCCACATGGGCAATTGGGATTATTAATAAGTGCCTTGCCCAAGGACACAATGTGGTTACCCCTGGTGGGGATCGGACTATGGATATTTCAGTTTGAAGTTCAATGCTGTAACCACTGAGCCACTATGCTCCCCTACTACTCCTTGACTCTTTTGGCGCGACAGGCGACTAAAGTCGACAGCAAATCGCGGAAAGGTACTGCAGTAGTCATTTTAGCCAACTGTGTGTGTCCATTTCCAAGTGCTTTTAACCAATGCAGACGATATCAAAATTTATTATTTTAAATATCATTTTTTCAAATTTTTCAAAAAATTCAACAAAACCATATCATGTGACCCCTCGTTGGAATGAGCTCGTTCCAACGAGGGGTCACATGATATAGTTTTGTTGAAATTTTTTGAAAAATAATATTTTTCAACTGCTGAAGTTGCATATTATGAGGGGGAGGGGGATGCGGCCTATTCGTTGGGTAAAGGATTGAACAAACATACGTATTCCCATGTTTCATGCACCATTTATGTCCTATCCATGGACAACGATATCGTCACTTGAAAGTATAAAGATGCCATTTAACTGGTAGAGTGCTTAATTATTTTTGGTCCTTAAAATTTGTTTGTGCATCTTTGCCTTGTAACAATTTATGGGAGAGTCCCAGTAGGCACTCTCCCATAAATTGTAACAAGGCAAATCCTAACAGATAAAATAATATCACTTCAAAAATAATATGAAGCACATCCACAGAATAGGAAGCCTTTAAATTGCGGGTACCGGCACTTCAGGATAAAGCCCAATTATGGGTTTCCAGCACTCTACCAGTTAAATATATACAGGAACTGTCAATGAGATCATTAGAACATCTTTTAAAATAATAACGCTTTAGTCTAACAACCTACACTTTTTGTAAAATTCCTGATGAATATTAGGCACTAAGAATTCTGTTTCTCAGATTTTTCCCACCAAAAGAGTTAAACCATTCTGTCAAACACCTGACATCCCAATGTTTGGTCGACAGGTCCTTCCTCTTTCTTAGCTGTCTTTGATGAACACAGTTAACCCTTTACCCAACGAATTGGCCGCTTCCGTCCACGTAATATGCAAATTCAGCACCAGTTGAAATATTATTTTTCAAAACATTTCAACAAAACCATATCATGTGACCCCTCGTTGGAACGAGCTCAATGAGCTCATTCCAATGAGGGGTCACATGATATGGTTTTGTTGAAATTTTTTGAAAAATATTAAAAAATTATATTTAAAATAATAAATTTTGATACCATTTGCGTAGGGTAAAGGGTTAAAACACATTCACACCTTTCATCAATTCCATCACCAGGTGTGGGCCAGTATGGCCAGCATCCTTCCCCATCAATTCCATCACCAGGTGTGGGCCAGTATGGCCAGCATCCTTCCCCTGAACATGCCAGCTACATCCCAATGATATGGTAATCTCAAAAGTTAGCTATCATTCGCAGTCTACGATCATGGACACAGATGTAGTGCTGAAACAGTTAGGGAATCTTCTTACCAGTTAACCCTATGCCTACTGATACAATGTAGTACTGAATCAGCTGCATCTGTCAGTATAAATTACAAATTCAGCAGTCAAAAAAAAAATTATTTTTCACTGAGCTTGTACTAAAGAGGGGTCACATTGTATGGTTTTGTCGAAATTTTTTTTTAAATTTGAAAAATATATAATTAAAAAAATAACTAATTTTGATAAAAAGTCTATGATATGAACAGAACAGAGAACAGAGAATCTACATATGCTAGGATGTTGAAGAGTGATAATGCAGTCCAGACTCTAGATATATTTCGTGTATTTTTGGATTCAAGTGATTAGAAAAATTCAGAATGTAACTTAGGCAAATATTGCAAAAAAAAAACTCGGGCTTAATCATAAGGCCTGAGTATTTTATGCAAAATTGCATATGTACCGTTCGTTCTTTTTTCGTGGATCGTAACCAACAGCAGAACTCATAATTGGAAAAAGCTTGTAACCATTCTGTACAGATTAATTGTTTCAACACTGCATGGATGGTCTAGTCCTCAAGAAGAGTAGTGTACAATACAAACTGCAAGATACTATACCAAGCTCAAGATAACCTAGAAGTGGCCTTTCTGAGAAAAAAAAGAAAATCCACTTTTCTTGTCAGAAGTAATAACCGAATGCACCTTATCACTTTAGAATTAAAAGTGAGAATGAAAATGAAAAAGATATAGAGGCTTCTCCACTGACCTTCACGTCAACTAGTAAGACAACACTTTATGCTAAAGGACTCAGTGACTTTGATAATCAATTGCAATCATACACAAACTGACAACCTCCTGAGTCTGACAGGCAACCCATATATTGCCACCCCTCCCTCTTGTGTGATTTTTGTGCAGTCCAAACAAAATTAATTCTAGCATATATGAAGAAGGAATTCCTATATGTTTAGGGTATTTAAAACCATTCAGCCTGAAAGGAAAATAGGTTTCAAAGTCAAACTTGATTCAGCTTCAAATTAATATATTTGAGAATGTGTTCAGAGCTTTGACAAACAAAATATTGCATGTTCTTTTAACTAATTGTGTTGAAAGTAACAAGCATTCCTAATGATAGAACTTGTCTGATAACAGTGTTAACCCTTTACCCAACGAATCGGCCACATCCATCCACGTAATATGCAAATTCAGCAGCTGAAAAAAATACCATTTTTCCAAAAATTTCAACAAAACCATATCATGTGACGCCCTCTTTGGTACGAGCTCGTCGAGCTCATTCCAATGAGGGGTCACACAATATGGTTTTGTTGAAATTTTTTGAAAAATTGAAAAAAATATTTAAAATAAAAATTTTTGATATCATCTGTGCTGGGTAAAGGGTTAAAGGAATTAACTCTACATAGTGAATCAACTAAATTAGTTCAGGAGTGCCAAAAGGACCATGTGGGAGAGCCTGAGAAACAGATTTTTAATTTTTTTAGGCCTAATGAAAACTGAAAGTGATTTTTGTGAATTGCACTTTGGTCATTTCATTGGGTCAATGGTTAACTGCTAGAGTACTGGAAGCCCATATTTGGGCTTTATTCTTTAGTGCCGGTACCACAATTTAAAGGCTTCATATTCTGTGGATGTGCTTCATATTATCTTTGAAGTGATATTATATTTTCTGTTGGGATTTGCCTTGTTACAATTCATGGGAGAGTGCTTACTAGCACTCTCCCATAAATTGTAACAAGGCAAAGATGCACAATGAAATTTTGAGGCCCAAAAATAATTTAGCACTCTCCCAGTTAATGATATAATTCTGACCCGCAACTGTACTCATAGATGAGTCATACTTTCACAAAACCCAGTCAAGTAAAGCTGTCACATATGTATAGGTACGTTCTTCATACACAAAAAGATCTAACTAAATGAATTGTATAGCCGTCAGCTATAGTTGTGTTACATTAAATGTGTAGGGATCTTTTGAATGCATATAATTTGTAAACAATAAGCTTTGTGTGTACCAGTATCAAATACTAAGAATGTGTTTGCAGCATGTTGATTAGATACAATGCCACTAAAAAGGGAGTGACAGAAGGGATGTAGATAACTGGAGGCAAACCCAAGACATTCTGAAAGAATAATAGATTTTTTTGACAGATTTCAGATTAGCCAACCAAATTTTGACTGATTTCAACTTTTGGGTGCCAACATAGGGTAGTTATTGGAAATTTGGTGTATAAAACATGTTTCAGTGACATGTTTCAGCGAAAACATAAAAATTTTCTTTTAGGCCTAAAAAAATAAAAAAATCTGTTTCTCGGGCCCTCTTTGGCTGCCACATGCTCTCTTTTTATAACCAATTTAAACTTTAAAAAAATTAAAATTAAATGGTTTATGTCTGATATTTTACCCAAGTTAAAACAATTGATGAATTTGTCCCTTGAGTGCAAGAAGGCTTTGCAATGCTTTAGCATTGCAAAGCCTTCTTGCACTCAAGGGATGAAATACACCACCACCCATGCTATTCTGTAGATTGTGAGGCCTAAAACTTGAACCAAGAACATGAACTTTTGATGGCAAAGAAGTAATTACTGAAATAAAAAATAAAATAAAAAACCGCTCGCCCGCATGCAATTTCACAAATAATGGCCTGAGAAACAAAAGATCTACTTTGTGTGGCCTTAATTTTGATAAAATTTTACCAACAATAGAAGCCCCAATGCTTTACTACAAGCCGAAAATTTTCCATCAGAATTTTTTATGGGATGAATTTCACCTCCCTGACCCCCTGAATTTATCCCCTATCCCATGGAGTTACAGTAGATAGAGCAGAGATCATCGCTATAAATCTCCTTACAATAAACAGGATTGTTGGAAAAAGTCGGCTTCTGTGAATAGCTTGTCAAGAAGCATGGTAGATGTAGACAAAACAAGTACAACGTCAATCGCCTGCGATAAGACAATAGAACCCCATGGTTGGATGTGTGAAAAAATAAGAAAAAATATTACAAGAAAAATGGCTGCCTTCAGCCATGTTTAATTTTTTTCTACAAAATTTCACATGCATCATATTTATCTATCTATCTATCTTCCATTAATGTCGAACCCTTCGCGGGGACTTAGACATGAACAAATCGGTACGCCAGCCACAAAGATTGTTAGTAAAAAGTAAAAATGAAGTATGCCAAAGTGGAGAACAAAAATAAAATAGAGTGTACATGTTAAAAAGTAAAAGTAAAAGCAGGTGGATACAAGTTATGGTGAGTCTAATTCAATACGACTAATGGCCGTATTGAATTGCTCAATGGTGGGGAGTGATGGGGTATGCAGGGGGAGTTTATTCCAATGATACACTGTTCTGGGGAAGAATGAATACTTATAATAGTCAGTGATGGCCGAAATCTGTCTATAACACCACGGGTGACTGTGACGGGGTATTCTGGATTGTGGGGTTAGGTGGTCTTCAGCGGGAATGGCAACTAATTTATGAGTAATCTTATACATGAGGGAGAGCCGGGAGTCTATGCGCCGAAGGTCTAAGCGGCGCCAGTTTAGGGACTGTAGCATATCTGTAACACTGGAAGTGCGTCCATAGTCAGACTTTACCCATCAGACTTTACCCATATTTACATAAAGTCTGATTGATGTTAAAAATTTGAAACACCAACAGCTAAGCACCTCAGAGATGGAGGTGTTAAGATATAAAAGTATGAAAAAATACAAAAAAATTACAACAAAAATGGCTGCCATTCAGCCATCTTTAATTTTTTTTCTACAAAATTTGATGTGCATCATCGTATTTTCATTAGGTCTGATTAATGTTAAAAAATCTGAAACATCAACATTCAACCATCTCAGAGATACAGCTGGTAACAGGACAGAAAGACTGACAGACAGACAAAGTCCCAATGGGCGACAAAAAAACAGTTGACTTAAAAACTTCACGTCAAGATTGGGCAAATATAGCTCATCTTATCCCATCTGAAGATAACTGCAGGCTGGCTTTCAAGACTAATGATTTGGCTGTGCTTTCTAGTTTTGTCCTGACTGCTAAGTTTAGACTGGAATTGTGTCTTTAAGAACGTACCCTTCAAATGTGATGGTCTTTGAGCCAAAGACAAGAATTCACTATAACATGTACAGTGCATATTCCTTCAATTACGTTCTTATTGGATCAAAGTTATTATATGTGTTAATCGTATTTATTTATTTATTGGGGTCACCATGTGTCAGACAGTTTTATGGATGGAGGAAGCTGGAGTACCTGGAGAGAACCACTGAGCAAGGGCGTGCATCTGTCAGTCTCCCCAACGCACGAACTCCACACAAGCAGGGTTAGCACTGGTTGAAGACAAGTGCACCAGCGACGTGTAGTATGCCTTATTACACAACGTCACCGTGCCCCCATGTGGGCAATTTGGATTAAGTGTCTTGCCCAAGGACACAACACATTTGCCACAGATGGGATTGGAACTGAGGACTCCTTGGCTTGCAGTTTGCATCTCTACCAACTGAGCCACCATGCTCCCATGTTTTAATCAGGTTATATAATCGAGTGTGCATCTCCCTCTCTGCATTTGTTGAATATGCATACCGACAAATTTTAGGACATGATAAGTTCAAATTTGGCACTCACTAGAAACTTCATCCAAAGAGCAACATAAGAGTTTGGTTGACTTAAGATTATACAGTAGAATCCTCTTAACTGAATATCCATTTTGCCAGTGAAAATTATTCAATTAACAGGAGTATACAATTAACAGGGATTTGGTCAGTTTCCTGTGTTCTGGAGATAAACTGAGCATTTATTCTATTATATGTTGTTTGACAGAGCTCACAGAGCTCTGTCAAACAAGATATAATAGAATAAACACCTGTACTGGATGTAGTGAGGCCAAAAAGGTTGATAAATAAGGGGAATTTGGTGCATGTCCCAGTAATTTTTTCGACATATTGCAAAAATTTATATACAATTAACAGGAGTTTACTCTACAGCCCATATGCAATTAACAGATCAAATTTGTACTGAAGGTATGGTAAATGGCTTTGTGTTTGAAAATGATATTCAATTAACAGGGATATACAATTAAGAGATATCCAATTAAGGTCCACTGTACTCTGTTGCGTTTTAATGATATTTTTGGTGGGGGTGAGGGTGGGAGGTGGTGGTGTGGGATGGGGTTGGAGCCCAGTTCATTTGTCAAGTATTCCTGTTTGTACAGATATGAACCCTCTGCACACTGATGTCAAAATATCGAAATCTCTAGTATCAATTAGTCACATAAAGCCACTAAAAATTTAACCAATTCAGTCTTGTTTGACAGAACTCACTGAGCTCTGTCAAACAAGACTAAACTGCTTCAATTCTTAGTTGCATTATGGGAATCATTTGTAGCTTGAAATTTTGATATGCAGACATCAGAATGCTGAGGGTTAATGAAGTTAATTAATTTAACCCTTTACCCAACGTAACGGCCAAAACCGGCCAGCGCTATTCTCAAAAATCGCCAATTAATTTTATTTATATTTTCATTTTTTGTCTCAAAAACATAGGTTATGATCCCTCTTTGGAACGAGCTCGTAGAGCTTGTTCCAATGAGGGGTCATAACCTATGTTTTTGAGACAAAAAATGAAAAAAATTAGTTATTCAAGACTTATGTCTCATACAAAACAAGTTAATATAAAGCAGCATATAAAAATCGCGACATCGACGCCGTGCTGCGACGGGTGGTGTAATCTCACAAAATTCTAAGTCCATCAAGGGCCATAACTCCAAGAAAAATATTTGGAACAACACATGCATTGAACAGTGGCTAGACATCAATAAGATACACTTACATGCCAAATATAAAGTCATTCCATCAGGCATTTCAAAAGTTATTGAGTTTTGAAACTCGTTGGTCACAGACAGACCGACAGACCGAACGACAGACAGACCGACATTGCCACTTATAGAGCTGCTAGTCGCAGCTGAAAATGTATTGAAATCTAATGTTTTCTTTTTCAAGTAACTAAAGTAAATATTAAAAATTCAAGTAAAAGGGAACTAATTCCCTCAATTTTCATGAAATCATTGTTTTTAACTTGTCCATGACATTATTAATATAAAGCATGATATCAATTTTTTTTGAAATCGGATGTTTATTGTGCAAGTTCTTGTAGGGCTGTCACGATTTTTTAATTTAGGAATCGATTAATCGTCGCAAATAATCGATAAGAATCGATTAATCGTACTAGATGACCTCCTCCCTCTTTTTGAAGTCGATAAAAAATGAAGTTCATGTCAGTTGACCTACCTTCGGTAAACAACGAAAAAGATCCTCTTTTAGGTACACTCAAAGCTTTGATGTTCTGAACTTTTGAACCGTCAGTGTAATAATCAAGACCGGTCGGCAGTTGCGAAGTTCGCAACTGCCGACCGGTCTTAATTATTACACTGACGGTTCAAAAGTTCAGAACATCATTGCTTTGATGAATGTTCCTGAAAGGCAAATGCTTCCAACGGCTTCTTGGGGTTTAACATCAATGTTCGTAACTCTTTACCTTTAGAAACAATAGTTTTTTCATCAAATTTTCTTTTAATATTAAACGTCTAAAGCAAGATACAATTTACCGATTATTCGACAACGAAAAATACTAATCGATTTCGCCGTGACCGATCAACAATCGATTAACCAATTAGCCGTGACACTCCTAAGTTCTTGCATAAACAATAGACCCCAAAGTCGTCGTCGCCGTGAGCTGCCAGCCATATTCACCTCAAGCCATAGCCAGCCAAATTTTGTGTCCAGCCAGCCACTGTTAAAAAATCCCGCTAAAAACATTTTTCTCAACTGAGCCATAATAATTGTCAAACATCGTCATTATTGTAATTCGTTATTGAATATATCCGTTTGCATTTTACTTGGAAGCACAGCAACGTCAAAGAATGAATTACTGCAGATACATTTTGTCACCAATTGCAGCTTGTTCCAATAGACCTTAAGATTTTTTCTACTCTCAGCTGGCTGTGCCGCTATGTTATTTCAGCCGCAGAACCCATGGCTGAGCCAACTAAGCTGTCTCACCAGCCATGAAATCACTCAGCCAGCAGTAAAAAATATATTTCACAGCTTCGGGGTCTAATAAAGAACAAAATTTTCACCAATTTCCATTGAATGATGTCAGTTATCAAACTTGTCCAAGACACTGTTAATATAAACAGCAAACAAAAATTAATTAAAATCTGGTAACTATGTGTAAGTTATCACATAAACAAACTTATGGATGGAAAGACGGATGGACAGACAGATCATCCCCTGAGTTCCAATGTGTTCTATGTGCCAGTAGGCACATAGAACACATTGGAACTCACAGGATGAGATGGCAGGAGGAACACTAAGACGGATGGATGGACAGATACATGGAGCTCTTCACTATATCAGCTGTGCAAACTGCCTGCCATTGAACAGCATGCAGTTGGCACAGTATTTGAATTCAGAATATTTCTAAGTTTCAAAATGGATTGTTGATGGATCAGAAAGTTTACCTTCTCAGTGGTGGGTTCAATATGAAGATAAAAGACTGATATTACTTGGATTGCAAAAGACCCCCCCCCCCCCCCCACCTCACCCTGCACATTGTTTAACTAATTAATATGAGTAGAATATCTACTAGAAAGAACAAAGATTTTAATTATAGTCAGTCAACTGTGGAAGAAGAAAGAAATGACCCAGACTGCCCAAACATCAGACAAACATGAACTATTTTCCTGAGACACACAATCTCCAGAGAGTACCTTGTGAACCTAGTCTGAAATATATATCACAATAAAAAGTGTAAAAAGGCTGAATCCATGCAACACCAACCTGTTAGATAAAATCCCAGTTCAGAAAATGTTCACCCACACAGTAGTTTCAAGTGTCTATATATATGTGTCAACATTAAATAGAGGGGAAGTCAAATTCTCCTTACAGTTATGTACAAAATAACCAGTTATTATATAATTTGTTATTTATTTTTGACTATCCGACAAAAGTTTCCGCCGTCCACTATGCAAATAATTTTTTTTTTTAAAGTCAATACCACAGGAGTTTTTCTTTCCATTTGAGATTCAAATTTACGAAAGGTACAAAATTCAATGTAAATACAAAATTCAGAGGGACATTTAAAACATTATGTAAATTTACTTTTATTTGGCTGTTTGCTGAAATTGTGCTCCAGCCCAGACCAGAAGACAGAGGAATGCATTGTGTACATACCTGCAGTTTGAACAACATAAATGTCATTAGAATTAGAAGAAAATTACTTGACATTTTCATTTTTATACGCACAGTAATATTTCAAAATGTCAAAACCTGAACCCTTTACTTTGACAAGGTTTATAGTTCATCTAAATTTGGGAGAATCCATTTGGATCCTCATGAAAATGGTTGCGAAAATCCATACCAGCTATGAGTGTCACAGAATCCCATGAGGCCACCATGGTTGAAGCTCTATTGTATACTAATAAACACATGTTAACCCTGTACTCAACACAGCTTCTAAATTTTTAAATCATCAACTGAATTTGATAATAAAAAAAAACAAGAGGCCTGATTCGCCAAGTGCTGCTAATCCCCGCTCCACCCCCAACTGAGGAGGGGAATGGGGGGGGGGGGGGGGGGGGGGGGGCTAAGGTGGTTTGTTTCCATGCATAAAATCACTCTAAATCTGGCCAAACCCATCTTGGAGCAAACAAAATTTGTTGTGGCCTAACTGACCGGGTAGGGTGAGTGGGTGGTGGAGGGCATATTTTTTCTGCAAACTTTATTGATGTTGCATATCTTCAAGGCATGTGTAACCATATTTCAAAGTTTCAACTCTCTACATTTGCAACTGTGGGAGGAGTTGATTACACCCTGAAGATACCCTCAATCAAAAACATCAAAATTTTCCAAGTTGATAAAGGGCAATAACTGTGACATAAACATACAGAGTCGTCTAACGTTCTATGATGGTAATGTGCTGAATGTTAATAAGTTTTGGATTGTCCAAAATTTCAGATGGCTGTCTTGAAAGGTGTGAGTGTAGTGTATGATACAACTTCGGGATGGACTGACGGACTAATGGACACCAGGAATACTATATACCCCCACCAGGGTAGGTGGAGGTATAAAAAAAAAATTTTCTACCGATATTTCCTAAAGAGTACAACAACCACTTTTGATTTGCCCAAAATATTTTGAAATTGTAGCCATGAAAATATGTAATTTCGGCCTTCTAACAAGTCTTTAAGGTTAACTACTCCCCTACCTGAACACCCAAACCATTTAACAGAAAATTTTGTCTTATTTGCAGTTTGAAGAAACAACTTATATTTACACTCATAAGGCCCCACAAAGTAGATATTGTGTTTCTCAGGCCATTTTTTGTGAAATTGCATGTGGGCTGGCGTTTTTTTTATTTTATTTTTATTTTTGTAATTATTAGTTCATGTTCTTAATTTGTTTTAAGTTTTAAGCCTCCTAATCTACAAAATAGTATGGGTGGTGGTGTATTTTGTCCTTTGAGTGCAAGCAGGCTTTGCAATGCTAAAGCATTGCAAACCTTGTTGCATTCAAGGGATAAATTTATCAATTTTATTAACTTGGGTAAAATATCAGACAAAAACCATTTATTTTTTTACTTTTTTAAGTTTGCATTGGTTATAAAAAAGAGAGCATGCGGCAGCCAAAAGGACCATGCAAAAAGGCCTGTGAAACATATATTTAACTTTTTTAGGCCTTAACAGAAAATTTTGTTGTATTTTTGCAGTCTGAAGAATCAGCTTATTTGTCCATATAAATAGAATTTTTGTGCTACAATGGCTTGGGCCAAACTAATAGGATATAAACAAACAGTGACTCTTTATAGACTGAAGAAAATGTGAACAAAAACATTGCATTGGACTGTATTCACTAAATTCAAACCATCAAAAACTGATGACTAAAAATACTTTTCAAACTCTGTGATGAACTAAGTCACCTTATTTCTATGTGTATAAATTTATATTGACTGTATATTGTTTAGATGAAAGTAACTGAAAGCACCTTAGTTTTGATAAGATCAGGGTAAAATTATAGCCATTCTGAACTCAAACACAGTTTAAGAATGCTCTTTTTGTCAAAACAAACCAATAACTTGGTAAAGTGTAATTAAATAAATTTAAATTGGTGTCTCTAAAAGGAATACAAGTGACTGTTACAGAACAGCTGTGGAATAATAATGGAACAACCGGCCAAAAATCAAAACCATTTTGGTTCACTTGAGAAATTTTAGTATTTAACCCTTTGCAATATGTAAAAGTCAAACAAGAGGCCCCAGGGGATCTGAGGGTGCTCACCTGACATGGTAGCCTAAATATGAACCCAGGGAATTGATTTGAACAAGTTGCATCTGCCCCACCTAAGAAAAGCTTATACATGTACCAAATATCCAAAGATTCTGACCGGTGGATCTGAAAAAAAAAAGATTTTTGAAGAATAATCCTCATATTGAACTAAGTTGTAATTGGGGCTCTCAAATATGAACCCAGGGACTTGGCTTGAACAAATTTGAATCTCACCCCCCCTAAGGATGCTGCATATCAAATATCAAAAGATTCTGATTGGTGGATCGGAAGAAGATGTTTAAAGACAGACATGTTAACTCTCCCGGAATGCCCGGGATTCTCCCGGAATTAGCTATCCCCTCCCGCCCGGGAGTCAATTTGGGCCAAAATCTCCCGGAAAGTCGACATACCAGACAAAAACTGAATCCACCAGCTTTTGTTTACAAATACAAAAGTATGTGCTCTACTCTCAATGGCAAGGTCATTAAGTTTGTGTGAAACGTCACCACTTACGTAAGAACTGGTGACCAATCTCATTTCTGTCAATGGCCATGTTGTGATTATTTGCAACACGTTTGACAGGCGGATTAAATGAATTTGAGATGCAGGATAATTGCTGAAATTGATTATATATTAAAGGCACACCTTTGCTTGTATACAGGTAGCAGTCAAATCGAAAAATAGTTCCATACGCATAAATTTTGTCCAATCGAACATGTGCAAAAATACGCACAAATTTATTATTGTGCATTTTGGATTTCACTTTCACTTCAGATAATTATAGCCAATTTTGCAAACGGCTCAAACATATGAGTTGCCGTAATTTTCAATATATTGGGAAAAATTTCCGATTCGCAATTTTCTAAAGCAGGCTGTGAAAAAAATTATGTTTTTGGTGAATAAAATCTCTAAAAAGTTGCTAATTTATGGCACTTGGACGTTTTTTCATTCGTTGTGATAAATGGACAACAAAATAAATTAAATATCCCAGAGATGTTTCGTCCTGGGCTGGCTGTGGCAAAATATTCACGTTTCACTGAAAAATGATCACCCCATTCCAAATCCCCTTCGTAAATGACCAACTACTTCCAGTGAGTACCCGGTGTGGTTAGGTGGGGCACTGGGCTTTGGCAGATCGAATTACCACAACAACCGGGCTCGGGGTGTGCCTAAACACCACAGATCGCCGCAGGTTACCGCAGGTCGCCGCAAGTACCCATAATTTCCCAAATAGATCCAAAACTTTCAACACAGCGGCAAAACTGATATAGTGCTGAAAAGGTCGAAAATATCTCCAAACATTTTGTACATAAAACCATTGAAATATGGATGTCATTGGAACAACTCAGATATTGGCACATGACCACATCCATATTTTTGATTTCTGTTTTTCTCTATATTTCTATATTTTGGCTTTTGAAAGGACAAATTGTTCAAATAAAACACATTAGGGTGGAATGTTTAATGCATGTGTGTGTGTGTGTGGGGGGGGGGGGGGGGGGGGGGGGGGTAACATGGAAATTATTGATGTGCTGCCCACGTGCAAAAATCTCACTGACAAACATCCGAGTCTCACTGGGAGCTCATCAAAATCTCACTGACAGTCACCTCGAGAGGTTAACAGGTCTGGGTCACTCACCACCGGTTAGTAGAACGTTGGCGTATGTTCCTTTGATGTATTGTTGTTGGACTGTTTCCTGTTATGTCTGTGTGTGTGGGGGTGGGGTATTTGGTATTAATTTGTATTTAAAATTGATCCACACGTGGCTTCTACGCGCAAAAAAAAATCTCCCTGAAAATCATGTCATCTCCCTGAAAATTTTCTTCAATCTCCCTGAAAAAATTTTTGGAAGGTTAACATGTCTGTTTAAAGAATATTCCTCATATTGCACTAATCTGAACATATGGGCTCCCATAGAGAGCCCAAATATGGACCCCGAGATTTGAGTTCAACAAACATGTGAATAAATCTTCCAAAGATGTTATATGTGAAATATGAAAGCCTTTGGAGCAGAGGTATGGGAGAAAATTCTTTAATGTTTTGCCCATTACCCACAGTGTTAAAAAATGATGACTCAGCATTTTTTCAAAAGTCATGGAAAAGTATCCTATGATAAAACCGATGGCATTTTTTTTCTACCATTCCTTTCTGCTGTTCCGAAAGAAGCTTCACACAAAATAAAAATTCTCAGTGCCGTGTAGTTTTGGAGATATGGACGTTTTTTCTATTTTTAGCTCCTGCGGGAAATTTTTTTTCTGCATAAATTAGGTACTTATGACCCAATAATCCCTCATATCAAATTTGGTTCAAATTGGCCTCTCAGTTCAGAAAATAGAAATTTTGGTACAATTGGGGCTCCCATGGGAAGCCCAAATATGAACCCAGGGACTTGGCTTTAACAAACTTATATCTCACCTCCCTAAGGATACTGTATACCAAGTATCAAAAGATTCTAACTGTGAAGAAGAAGATTTTTGAAGAATATACCTCATATTGAACTAAATTATAATTCGAGCTCCCACAGGGAGCACAAATATCAACCCAGGGACTTGGCTTAAACAAACTTGAATCTCACACCCCTAAGGATGCTGCATACCAAATATCAAAACATTCCGATGGCTGGATCTGAAGAAGATTTTTAAAGAAAATTCCTCATTTTGAACTAAGTTTTAATTCGCGTTCCCACAGTGAGCCCAAATATGAACCCAGGGAGTTGGTTTGAACAAACTTGCATCAATCTCACCCCCTAAGGATGCTGCATACCAAATATCAAAACATTCTGACTGCTGGATCTGAAGAAGATTTTTAAAGAATATTCCTCCTCATAGTGCACTAATTTAAACATTTGGGCTCTCATGGAGAGCCGAAATATGGACCCAGGGATTTGATTTCAATAACATGTGAAACAAACTTCCAAAGATGTTATATGTGAAATTTGAAAGCTTTTGGAGCAGTGGTTTTGGAGAAGAGTAGTCTTGAATGTTTTTCCTATTACCCACAGTGTTAAAAAATGCTGACTGAGCACTTTTTCAAAAGTCCCGAAATAGTACCCTATGATAAAACTGATAGCAATCGTTTTGGACCATTCCATTCTGTTGACCCTAAGGAAGCTTTACACCAAATAAGAATTCACAGTACAGTGTTGTTTTGGAGATATGGGCATTTAAAATTTTTTCTATTTTTAGCTCCTGCGGTTCCCATGGGGTGACAGGAAAATGTTTTGGGGCATAAATTAAGTACTTATGACCCAATAAGCCCTCATATCAAATTTGGTTCAAATCAGCCTCTCGGTTTGGAAAATCGAAATTTTGGGCAGGGCAAAAAAAATTCTTTACCCTCCCATAACGAAGGCAAATACAGCTCCTCAAACTTTTCTTGAACAAATTTGAGTCTACACCTCAAAAGGAAGCTGCACACCAAATATCAAGTCTCTGCTACTGCTGGTTATGAGAAAAAGAATTTTTAAGATTTAAGCACACTTTTTGGGCGTGCCCCTACCGAGGGGCGAGGCAGCTTGATTTGAACAAAATCAAAATGTGATGTCATAACAAACTAGTATCTCAAATTTCACTTAAATCGGTTTGGCGGTTTTGGAGAAGACGCAAACATCATCTTCACGGATGACGGACGACAGACGATGAGTGATCACTATAGCTCCCCTGACTGAAAGTCAGGCGAGCTAAAAATTATATGGTTTATGTCTGATATTTTACCCAAGTTAATAAATTTATCCCTTGAGTGCAACAAGGCTTCGCAAAGCTTTAGCATTGCAAAGCCTTGTTGTACTCAAGGCACGAAGTACACCACCACCCATGCTCTTCTGTAGATTATGAGGCCCAAAACATTAAATAAACCAAGAATATGAATTTTTGATTAATAAAATAAAAAAAAGCCTACGCACACGCAATTTTACAAAAATGGCCCGAGAAACAGAAGATCTACTTTGGGCCACACAAAGTAAATCTTCTGTTTTTCAGGCCATTATTTGTAAAATTGCATGCGGGCGAGCGTTTTTTTATTTTATTTTTTATTTCAGTAATTTCTTCTTTGCCATCAAAATTTCATGTTCTTGGTTCAAGTTTTAGGCCTCATTATCTACAGAATAGCATGGGTGATGGTGTATTTCATCCCTTGAGTCCAAGAAGGCTTTGCAATGCTAAAGCATTGCAAAGCCTTCTTGCACTCAAGGGACAAATTCATCAAATTTTTTAACTTGGGTAAAATATCAGACATAAACCATTTAATTTTTATTTTTTTAAGTTTAAATTGGTTATAAAAAGAGAGCATGTGGCAGCCAAAAGGACCATGTGGGAGGGCCTGAGAAACAGATTTTTTATTTTTTTTAGGCCTTGTGGAGCCTTAGTTATTCTTCGTTTCGAACACATGAAAATAAATACACATCAATCAAAAACAATTTCATAGTAAAAGTACCCCGCGATTCAATAAAAAATGTTTAATTTAATGAGGGACTGTCCATGAATGAAAACCCCTTTTTTCAGCCATTATCATTTTAAAATCAGACACATCCACCTGCATAATTTACAAATTGAGCAGTGGAGAAAAAGATTATTTTTAAAAAAATTACAACAAAACCATATCATGTGATCCTTCTTTGGAATGACCTTGACTAGCTCATTCCAATAAGGGGTCATGATATGGTTTTGTTGAAATTTTATGTAAAATTTTAAAAAATAATATTAAAAATAAATTTTGGATTATTATCTGCATTGGCAAAAGGGTCAAAGCCTGATTTTATTTATTTACCTATTTATTGGGGGCTAATGACATGTACAACAGCCAGGGTCACCTCATGTCAAGACAGTTTTATGGGTGGAGGAAGTTTGAGTACCCGGAGAGAACCACCAAGCAAGGGCAAGCAACTGCCCGACTCCCCAACATACTAACCACACACAAGCAGGGATAGCATTGGTTGAAGACAAGTATGCTTTAGTACACAGCACCACCGTGCCCCTACGTGGGCAGTCAGGATTAAGTGCTTTGCCCAAGGACACAATGCAGTTGCCCCTGGCAGGGATCGAATTGTAGACCTTTCGGTTTTAAATCCATTGCCGTAACCACTGAGCCACTGCCCTCCCAAGGCATGATTTTACAGAATTCTACCTATTAAATTCACCTCAAAGGGTTTTTGCATAAAAAATCTCTTTTCCTCTACTACAGTTTAAATCAAGCCAGAAAATAAGTAATCTGTCATTTGCAGAATGAGGTTCCCAGAGGGCAGATTTGCTGATGCTATACCATACAGTGGGCCAATTTATCCTCTGGGTACTTTCTGTTTGGGTTTCAGACCCTGATTCAGATTGAGGTTCACAGAGGGTAAATTTAGTGATGCTACCCTGCTGTGCAGGGTAGCATCAATAAATTTACCCTCTTGAGGATCTCGTTTTGCAGATGACAGTTTGCTTATATTCTGGCTTGGTTTAAATCATCACACAATTGCTACCAGAAGCCATGTTACCTGACCAGAAAATCTATTGTTCCACTATAGACGTGTCCGCTAAACTGCTTTCCACATATTCACATGGTGACCATGTGCTGATAAACTCTTGCCGTGTAATATCTGACTCATCATAAGCACTCTTAACATCTTTTCAACTATTTATTAAATGAGATTTCCTTTAGTCTCAAAGACTCTTTGAGACATAATATGACATGATATTAAAAAAAAATTGATCACGAAACTCATGAAGATGAAAATTTTGTGAGGAAATATATTGTAAAATAAATGAGTTTAGCTTTTCTGTGTGTTTTATATTTAATTATTCCACAAAGTAATCCTTTGTCACAGCAAATCTACCCATAAATCTGATGTGATTTGTAAAGGTAATAGTTAACCCTTTACCCAACGCAGACGATATCAAAATTTATTATTTTAAATATCATTTTTTCAAATAATTTCAACAAAACCATATCATGTGACCCCTCATTGGAACGAGCTCAACAAGCTCGTTCCAACAAGGGGTCACTTGATATGGTTTTGTTGAAATTTTTTTAAAAATAATATTTTTTCAACTGCTGAATTTGCATATTACGCAGGCGGATGCGGGCGATTCGTTGGGTAAAGGGTTAACCATTTCACTGATATGTCCAGAGAGTGTCACATTGCTTCATTCGGGATTAATAAAATTATGCGAGAATCAGAATCGATTCAAGCAAATGACTGTCGCAAGGTAAACATGAGAATCAAGCTATTAATTGAAAATAGAATATGTTTTCATTTTTGGAATTCACTTTCAAATTTATTTATTTATTTATTAGGGTTTAACGACACTTTAACAGTCAAGGTCATATTGTGTCGGTGACAGTTTGCTAACATCGTAACTCCGCACTGCAGCACAGGCAGGGTTAGATTGGTTGAAGACATGCGCACCATCGACGTGCAGTATGCCTTAGTACACGGTGACATCGTGCCCCCATGTGGACAATCAGGGTAAGTGACTTGCCCAAGGACACAATGCGGGAGTCCGAATTGATTGCTCAGTGGGTCACCCATCCAAGAACCAACCAGGCTCGATGTTGCTTAACTTTGGTGATCTGACGAGAACCGGTTGCCTTAACGCCACCGCACCCCAATACACTTTTCAAAAAATTACTACAATCCTGTAGTGGGATTTCCATTAGTTCCTTGAATCCTGCACCCTATGTAACAACATGAAACCAACTAACCCTGTGCATTTGGACAGTCTTAGTCAGTGTCTATTTTCATGTAGTATGGCTGTTACCAATTTATAACCCTTTACCTAACATGAAAAGCAGACAACACTTGCAAAAAAAATTCTTGAATAACTAATTTTTTTCATTTTATGTCTCAAAAACATAGGTTATGACCCCTCATTGGAACGAGCCCGGCGAGCTCGTTCCAATGAGGGGGCATAACCTATGTTTTTGAAACAAAAAATGAAAAAATAATGGAAATTAATTGGCGATTTTTGAGAATAGCGCTGGCCGGTTTTGGCCGTTACGTTGGGTAAAGGGTTAATAACCAGAAAGTGTGACTAACCCTGTGTGATGCACACTTTCAGGTTATAAAATATTTTCATTTTTAACTGAGTAACTAACCCTGTGCACTGTACAGTCTAAGTGTAAATTTAATCTATTATCAGCTCTTATTTTATTATTTATTTATTGGTGTTTAAGGTCACATACTTATGCACAATGGCTAACCGTGACAGTTTTACGGGTGGAGGAAGCCGGAGTACCCAGAGAGAACCACCGAGCATTGATGAGCAACTGTCAGCTCCTCAATATTCTAACTCTGTTCAAGCTCCGCTAAAGCAGAGTTACAGTAGTTGAAGACATGTGCACCATTGTCGTGCAGTACGCCTTAGTACACGGCATCATTGTGCTCCCATGTAGGCAACCGGGATAAAGTGCCTTGCCCAAAGGACACAACGCAGGTTATATCAGCACTTACCCAACGCAATGCCAAAACCAGCCAGTACTATTCAAACTCAGCTTAAGTCCCCTTATTGTTTTTTTTTTTTTAGTGAATTCCAAAAATGGAAACATTCTATTTCCAATTAACAGCTTGTTGGAGAATCAACTTTTGATTCTCACAAAATGTTCACCTGATTCTGAAAGTGACATGAAAGACCTTTTGAATTATACTGATTCTTTGCTACCTCATAAGGTAATACTTTGTCTTAGCAGCCGTGTCAAGTAAATACAGGCAGCCAAGACTTCACTGGAAACCACTGCCAAGATACTTAACTTTCATCTGGAAGACCACCAAAAGCCTGTATGTTAGAACATGTGTTCTATAAGTAAGATGAGAAACTCACCAAAATTGGAACTAGGTCATTAAGGGGTAGACTCAAGCAATAAATAAACGGTTTGTTTTTTTTACTGTAGAAAATGTACTGGTTGCACTCAATGGTATAACACTACTCTCAAATTTTAAATTATTTTAGAACTGAAAATTTCTTCAACTCTTTCAACACGAGAGGCTGCTATTCCAGTCCAGGAACACGATACGTCATAATTTTATTAAGTAGGATGGCTACTAAGTGAACGTGTGATAGAACAATTAATATTTTCAACATGCAGCCTGAAGGCTGCTCGTTGAAAATATTAATTGCTCTACCCCCAAATAATGGATATGGACTCTTCCAATTTCTGCCATTTAACTGCCATAGAAGATACCACCAGTGTTGAAAGGGTTAAGGCCTGTTCATTTCCGTCAAAACAAGGCATTCTGAAAATTGTACACTTAAAATAATTCATTAGAGTTTAATGACACTTTCAACAGCCAGAGTCACCTCCTATCAAACAGTTCTATGGGACGAGGAAGCCTGACTTCTCAGACAGAACCACTGAGCAACGGCGAGCAACTATTAGACTCCCCATCCTATTAACTCCACACAAGCAGGGTTAGCATTGGTTGAAGACAGGTGTACCATGAACGTGTAGTATGTCTTAGTACACAGAGCCACCTTGTCCCCCACATGGGCAATCAGGATTAATTGCCTTGCCCAAGGACACAATGACGTTACCCCTAGTGGGGATCGAACCGTGGACCTCTCGATTTGAAGTTCCGTGCCCTAACCACTGAGCCACAGCACTCCTACTTAAAATTCTTAAGATATGCTCTTAGTGGAGCTAAAATTGTCACCGTGGATGCTCAAGGCAAGAGATTTGGGAAAGTTCATGTTATTTTCTTCATTTGATCGTATTTTATACCTGTACTGTTAATAAGTTTATTGATATAAACTTCCATGTCAGTAGCTGTTACCTTAATTTCTATGCCACACCCTCGGCCTACCTGGGCTTAGAGCCCAGGTAGGCCTATGGTGAGGCATAGAATTGACGGGTTGGCCATGCTATGGTTGTCACTTGGCCATCTGAGGAACTATTGCCAACTATCTGGACAATTGCTTCAGGTACATTTCCTTGAGGCTAGGTTAGGTTATGGCACTGGAAATCAAACCAGATCAAACCGAAAGGTTCACAGTTCATCCCCACCAGGGATAACTGCACTGAATCCTTGGGAAAGGCACTTAAACTCACTTGCTCATGGGGAGGAGAGGGGGGGGGGGGGGGGGGGCTCGGCGGTGCTGTGTATTGTAAACTGTGTCCTGCACGCTGATGGTGCACTTCTTCAACCAATGCTAACCAGCTAACCCTGCTCATATTGGAGATTCTGACAGTTGCTCGCCATTGCTCAATGGTTCTGTCTGGGAACTATTGCTTCCTCTACCTGTTAACTCTCCATCTTGAGGTGCTCCTGGCTGTAAAAGCATCATTAAACCACATGAAAAAAATAAAGAATAAATGCTCAGTCTATCTTCAGAATACAGGAGAGTGACCAAATCCCTGTTAATTGAATACTCCTGTTAAATGAATAATTCTCACTAGCTAATTGGATATTCCACGAACAGGGTTCCCCTGAATGACAAAACTTCCTTGATAGCGATGAAACTAACAAAACTACGCATAAAGACTAACATATATTGATATTTTCAACTGATATCATTCTCATTCCATGCTATTGTATTTTATAAACAAATAAAGTAAAAAAAAAAATTCTTTACCAATCTCAGTCATAAGGAAATGACAGAACACATAATCCATCTCAAAATTTTGAACCATGATGTTAAGCTTATGATCATAGAAAAATCCAAAACCCCATCTTTTACAATCCATTCGAAAGCCCTCCTTTCTATAAGAAGTCTTGGCCTTATGAAATCTCTGTGCTTTCTTCCGTAGGTTACACTCTGAATCTCGTAAAAAACATTTAACACTACTTTTGACAGACTGAAGTTTGTTACAGATCAAGTAGATAGGATAGATGACAGCTCATCATCTCCACTGGTAAAAAAAGTAGAGTTTTAAGATGATTAAGTAATCAGTTTTGCATGCCAAAATTTTAATGGAATTGTAAAAGCTGTATCAATGATACAAGAGTTCCACAAAACTTTTTCCGGCTGGCAGAAGGTTCAGACATTTTGGTGAAATCAGCTCACTCGGATGGTTTGTTATTCATGGATGCAACCAAGCATGCAGAATCAGTGATGGTAACATTGATAGTAAAGTATATGTTTCCTAAAGAGAAGGAAGCACTTAAAAATTTGAAAGTCAGTATGAAGTATACATATATTGGGAAAGTTATGACTCCAACAAGAGCATTGAACTGATTTAATCTTCATTCATAGTTGGAGATAGACAAAAGTTGAAATAGTGTTATTCCCATTTAACCCTTTACCGAACGAATCGGCCGCATCTGCCCGCGTAGTATGAAAATTCAGCACTTGAAAAAATATTATTTTTCAAAAAATGTCAACAAAACTATATATCGTGTGACCCCTCGTTGGAACGAGCTCGTTCAGCTCGTTCCAATGAAGGGTCACATGATATGGTTTTGTTGAAATAATGATATTTAAAATAATAATTTTTGATATCGTCTACATACTGCCCATGTAATTTACAAATTGAGAATTTGGAAAAAAAACTATTTGATAAAATTTTTCAACAAAACCATATGTGACTCCTCACTGGAATGAGCTCATTGAGTTTGTTCCATTGAGTAGTCACATGAGATGGTTTTGTAGAAATCTTATGAAAAATTTGAAAAAAAAAAAATTAAATCAACAAAATTTTAAAATTGTGTGCTTTGGGTAATGGGGTAAAGGGTTAATTGCATATTGGCAACAGAGAAAGTCTCTCTTAAATATATAAAAATTTGTAATTTGATGAAAAGTTTCCCTTAGCTCTTCTGGCGTCAATATTCCCAGCGTAAGTATTTTTCACATGATGCACCAGGAATTTAAATTCTTTAACCCTTCTGATCTCAGAATAACTTTTTGTTATTAACTGCCTTTTATACATTTTCATGGCTACAGATTACCTAACAGTGTTTCTACATTATTGTTGGTTGCCTGTGCAGGCAATGACAATGTAAAAACACTGTCAAGATGAATGCATCCTACCAGCTGAAGAGCTCACTGATAGTGTATCATGGGAAAATTTTCTCCATCAAATTTTGGTATTTTGAAATCCATCTGAAGAGGGTTAACTATTAAAGACATGAGCTGGACTGTCCCACGTGGTGTATTGCCTAGTGTGGGCATACCTATGACCAACAAATATTATTTATGAATATTCTTGTACGGACTGACAGACGGATGCACAGACAAACGGACGCAATATCCAGTATACCCCCCCCCCCCTTTTCTTCGAAAGTTTTCAACAATTTCTAAGTCAAAAGGTATGGTAAATTGTTTGGTGTTTGGACGTTTTATGCAATGAGGCAGAAGCCTTTGTCATAGGCAAACTGCATGCATAATTCACTGAAATCCGATAAACCATACCTGAGATACAGGCTGAACAGACAAATAATGTCTATTTCCTACAATTTCTAAGTCAAAAAAGGGGGATAACTTTAAAAAGGATAATGTGAGAAATATCGCTGAACCCTTTTTTTAAAGCCTATACCATAAGCAGTGTTCACAGCAAATTCCATTGCAATAGAACATTCGATACCCGAGATAAGGCTGAACAGACAAAATTTGGCAGGACGGACACAATTTCTAAGTGAACAAGTAATAAAAAAAAAAAATAACTAGTGTGGGTATACCTATGACCAACAAATATTATAGAAAATAATAATTTACTTAAGTTATGAAAGTTATGAATATTCTCGACGGACTCACACACAGACAGACGGACGGATGGATGGACGCATGTAATTCAGTATACCCCCATTTTCGAAGAAAATGGGGGTATAAAAAGTAGGGGATATATGAAAAAAATGAGATATATGAAGAAATATATTTATATTTTCATCAAAAAGACAGTTGACATTGCAGTGACATCTGGTGAATGATTTCAGCGATAGTTGGGTATCTGACAAGCACACATTCCACACACTGAGCTGTAGAAGACATGGACAGTCAGAGAATTTACCACATTCAGTCCAAGACCTCAATACCTTGTAAATCTTCCTCGGTTCGTGAGACAAGTGCAGATCCGATGTGGCATACTCCTCACCAAATGTCCAATATCAGTTTGACTGATGTTATTCCATTCTTCCTGCATTCATCAGAAAACATGATGTTGCTCCACCGACGATTGTCCCAGCGCTGTCATGCTCCACACCAATTATGCCTTGCTCCGATGTGACGTTCAGTCAAACATGGAATTATTCGAGGTCGCCGAGAATCAAAATTCCAGCTGTGTAGGCGATTTCGGATAGTCTGACCACTGACTCGCACATCTGTCACTCGGTGCAACTGCTGCCCAATTTCTGAGGCACTTTGATGGCAGTTAAGTAATGCTGTGGTTCGGATGAAACGATCCTGATTAGCAGTTGTAAGCCTTGGACGACCTGACCGACGTCTTGTCATCAACACTGCCTTCTGACGTTAGTGTGACAACCTGCTAATCACCAATTGAGTAACATTGAGAATTTGAGCGACTGCAGTCTGTCTGTTGCCAGCTTCCAACAAACGTTCGTCATGTGTCAGTCTACGCATACCTCAAAAGTTACATTTTGACCAGAGTTTATACCAACAAAAGAACGAGGAGACCTCCAAAAAAGCCTTCCAGTATTATTTATTTTTATTGGTGTTTAAGGTCACATACTTATGCACAATGGCTAAACGTGACCATGACAGTTTTACAGATGGAGAAAGCCAGAGAGAACCACCGAGCATCGACGAGCAACTGTCAGCTCAACATTCCAATTCTGTTCAAGCTCCGCTCAAGCAGGGTTACAGCGGTTAAAGACATGTGTACCATCATCGACATGCCCCCATGTAGGCAACCAGGATAAAGTGCCTTGCCCAAGGACACAACGCATGTCATCCCAGATGGGGATCAAACTCAGTACCTCTAGCGTAGAAGTCCAACAGTCTACCACTGAGCCACCATGCTCCCAGCCCGTCCAGTACAAACAAAAATTTCAAAACATACCTCACAGACATTAATGCGGCACTCATGTGAAAAACCTACACAAAGTTTCCGTGGGCCATGGCATTCATGATCCACACTAAACTTGGTAACATATTGATGTGTCCAATCACTTGTATACAAAACCATTTTCCAAAAATATCAACATCAGTTTGGATATCCCCTACTTTTTTTTTAATAGTATATATAGTTTGACAAAGCTCCATAGGATCTGTCAAATAAGATACAAAAGAATAAACGCACAATTTATCATTAACGACTATAAAAATAACCAAATTCTGATTAGACCTAAGAAAGTTAAAAATCTATTTCTCAGGCCCTCCCGCATGGTCCTTTTGGTTGCCGCATGCTCTCTTTTTATAACCAATGTAAATGTAAAAAAAAAAATAAAAATTAAATGGTTTATGTCTGATATTTTACCCAAGTTAATAAAATTGATAAATTTGTCCCTTGAGTGCAAGAAGGCTTTGCAATGCTAAAGCATTGCAAAGCCTTCTTGCACTCAAGGGACAAATACACGGCCACCCATACTATTCTGTAGATTATGAGGCCTAAAACATAAAACAAACCATGAATATGAACTCTTGATGGTAAAGAAATATACATAATTACAAAAGTAAAAAATAAAATAAACAAGAGGCCCCATGAGGCCTGAAGCGGTCACCTTGAACAGAACACAATATAAACAGAGTCCAAGAATGAGTCTACATTAACTGGTTGAGTGTTAGATTATTTTTGTTCATCCAAATTTGTCCATGTCTCTTTACCTTGTTACAATTCATGGGAGAGTGCCTAGAGGCACTCTCCCATAAATTGTAACAGGTCAAATACTCACAGACTAAATAATTTTAATTCCAAAATAATATGAAGCACATACACAGAATACCAAGCCTTTAAGTTGCGGCACCTGCACTTCAGAATAAAGCCCAAATACGGGCTTCCAGCACTCTACCAATTAAACAATCCATCTTCATAGGATACATTGTCAATCCTTGAGCCCCTCAGGAGTGACAAAAATAGTCCGAGCATCATGCCTTTTCTTCAGTTGATCATAATATAAAATGTGGAGCTCCCTTATGAAGCCCCTTGATACAACCCATGTGGATTAATCTTAGTTACACACCTGTAGAGGGTACTGAATACAAAATTTCTAATTCTTCAGCTACATGGCCAATTCTGGCTCCCACAGGGAGCCCAAATATTAACCCACACTCTCGATTTGAACAAAGTTGAATCTGACCTCCCTAGAGATGTTGTATACCAAATATGAAAGCATTCTGGCTTTTGGATCTGAAGAAGAAAATTTTTAAAGAAATTTCTTCATATTGCATTAAGTTAAAATTTGGGCTACCATCGCGAGCCCAAATATTAACCTACGGACCCAATTTGAAAAAACTTGAATCTGCACCCCCCCCCCCCCCCCCCCCCCCCCCCCCCCCCCCCTAGAGATGTTGTCTACCAAATATGAAAGCATTCTGAAAAGCATATCTGAATTCTGAAAAGTGGATCTGAAGAAGAAGATTTTTAAAGAAATGTCCTCATATTGCACTAAGCTGAAATTGGGGCTACCATAGGGAGCCCAAATATTAACCCAGGGAACCAATTTGAACAAACTTGAATCTGACTCCCCTAGAGATGTTGTAAACCAAATATGAAAGGATTCTGAAATGTGAATCTGAAGAAGAAGATTTTTGAAGAAATTCCCTCATACTGTACTAAGTTAAATTTCAGGTTCCCATATGGACTCCAAATATTAACCCAGGCACTCGAATTGAACAAACTTGAATCTGACCTCCCTAGAGATGTTGTATACCAAATATGAAAGCATTCTGACTGGTGGATCTGAAGAAGAAGATTTTTAAAAATTATTCCCCATATTGAACTAAGTTAAAATTTGGGCTTCCGTAGGAAGCCCAAATATTAACCTAGGGACTTGGCTTGAACAATCTTGAACCTGACCCTCATAACAATGATGTATACCAAACATTAAAACATTTCTGACTTGTGTTTCTGAAGAAGAAGGTTTTTAAAGAATATTCCCCATATTGCCCTAAGTTAAAAATTTAGGCTCCTGTATTGAGCCCAAATATAACCCAATGAGCTTTATTTTAACAAAGTGGTATCTGACCCCCCTATGGATGCTGTATACCGAATATCAAAAGATTCTGATGATTGGTTCTAGAGAAAAGATTTTTTTAAATTTTTGCAATAGCAACATGCAACCTCCCCTGCAATCACTGGGCAGTACAGAAATAGTGGACTAAAAAAAAAAATGGGGCAGCACTTCCCCTATAGGCACTGGACAGTAAGAATAAAGCTGAAAATGAGAAATTTGTGATTTTTTAATTCAAAAAGAGGCATAACTCTTACAAGAATGGTCGGAGTGAACCGCCAAATCGAACTTGACCTGTTATGTATTTTGACATTAGCAATAAGCAAACAAAATTTGAAATCGATTGGTGTGATGATACAATTTTAAATGGTCTGGAACCAAAATCAATATAATTCTTGTGTCATCCATATTTATATGGATATATTGATATGTAGAGGTTAAAATGTCATGCAACCTCCCCTGCAAGCACTGGGCCGCAGAAAAATAATGAACTAAAAAAAAAATTGGGCAGCACTTTGCCCTATAGGCTATGGTACAATTTACCTTAGTCAGAAACAGAGGCCAAAAACAAACAGGGGCCATAACTCTACCAAACACGAATGGATGAAACGCTAGGTATGAGGGCATCCGTTTCCCCAAGCTGCCCCATCACCATCCCAAAGAACATTAAAATCCGACAACTGATGCTCGAGTTATAATACAAAATGTTCATATGGACAGACGGATGGACAGACAGACGAACGGAGACCTCAACTATATACCCCCTCGAAAATTTTTTGGGGGCATAATAAAAATGTAGGAGGAGTTAAGTGGACAAGCCTTTGTGATGGAAAGTTTTCTATTTCCAAGGGCCATAACCATGCAAAATTTGTTGCATCGCCACATGCACATCTTAACTTGATACTGAAACTTCAGATCACGTTTCGTAAAAATCCAATGAAAAATGTAGGCAGAGTAAAGTGGACAAGCCTTTGTGATGGAAATTTTGCTATATCCAAGGGCTGTAACATGCAAAATTTGTTGCATCGAAAATTCCTGACCACATGCACATCTACACTTGATACTGATACTTCAGACCAAGTTTCATAAAAATCCAATAAAAAATGTGGTAGAAGTTAAGCTGACATGCCTTTGTGATGGAAATTTTGCTATTTCCAAGGGTCATAACCACACAAAATTTGTCGCATTGAACATTCCTGACCACAGGCACATCTAAACTTAATACTGTTACTTCAGATAAGTAAAGTAAAAATGCAATAAAAAATGTAGGAGGTGTTAAGCGGACAAGCCTTTGTGATGGAAATTTTGCTATTTCCAAGGGCTGTAACCACACAAAATTTGTTGCATCAAAAATTCCTGACCACATGCACATCTACACTTGATACTAATACTTCAGACCAAGTTTATTAAAAATCGACTGAAAACTGTAGGAGTTAAGCTGACAAAGTTTGTGACGGAGGGGTGGACTGATTTCCCGACTTCGTTGTCGGGAGATAATTAACATTTGTTTCCTTCAAATTATAGCTTATGAGCCATCAACTGAATGAACTTGACCCTTACGTCCCCACATAGCCACAAACTGCCCCTTGTATATTGCTCTGAAAATGTTGTCCCAAGTGTATTCTTCTTTGAGGACTCAACTGGCAGGACGCTTTTATCTTGACAGAGTTTTTACATCATTGTTGGCTGTCTATACAGAAACTTGCCTATGTAGAAACACTGTTAAATCATTTGCAGCTGTGTATTATAAGTTACAGGGTGTTTAATTGGCAGATACAGTGCCATATACGGCGAAGAGAAAACAATATTAGGGGAGGCGAAGCCGAAGCTAATATTGTTTTCTCTTGAGCCGTTTATAACACTGTATCTGCCAACTAAATGCCCTGTAACGTATTTATTATGCACGGCATGCTAAAATGTCATTGGGGAAGTTAACTCAACGAATAGTTAAATGATGCGCACTTCTCGAAAAATGTAAACAAAGCAAACGATGTTTACATATGCAACAAGGGGAGTAATTGACTTGTTCTATAACCGCCAATGTTTTGGGCTGGTTTGGCATTTTATTATAAAAGTTTCATTCAATCGAATGCAATGTTTATATGACAGGGCTATTTTATATGGTGGGTCTTCTGTACGACTACGCTGCAGCATGTACGTACATGTAAATTAGAAGTTGAGGCGTGTGGATATAATGATAAAACAAAATGGCTGACGGGCACCTAATAGTAAATTGATATTGGGTGCTTTTCAGCCATCCTGAACCTAATATTGTGGAGTCTATGTCTCTTAGTAACTTCATTTGATTCGATAAACAAATTTACTAGCATAATAAATGAATATACAGTAGTTCTTAGAGACGGGCGGTATTGAAATTTTGAGTTTGGTATCGGTTTCGGTAATTTTAGGTTGGTATACCTTGGTATTGGTTCAGTATTCGGTATCTGACTTGACTGAGATTTGCCGATAGTACCAAAGAGGAATTCACATTAGGATAAACAGAATAAGTTATAGTAGTATCATTCTACCACAATGCTATAAATGACACTGCCAATGAGCTCAACAATGGCATTCTTTTACCACCACAAATCATATCTACAGTAATTTTGGGACTTGTTCTAAATACACCTTAATGTCTAAAGACCTATTTCAGGCTTTTGTGATCTCAAAGCATGTGCCCTGACGATCAGGACTGAAAATAAGCAGTCTGACATTTGCAGAATGAGGTCCCCAGAGTGTGAATTTGATGATGCTATCTCATACAGTGGGCCAATTTATCCTCTGGGTACCTCTTTCTGTTTAGTTTTGAGACCCTGATTCCGATGGAGGTTCACAGAGGGTAAATTCCGTGATGCTACCCTGCTGTTCAGGATAGTATCACTAAATTCACCCTCTGGGAACCTCCTTTTTCAGATGACTGTCTGCTTATTTTCTGGCTTGCAGACCATGCCATCTTTAGGAGGTCCTGCTGACAGTAGACAAAACACCTGGGCAGTGAATTCTAGTGAGGTCTTGGTTGCCTTAAAAGGCAGCCAAGACTTGACTAGAAATCACTGCTAAGCAATTGGACATGTACAGGTTGTAGTCTAGTGGGATTTCAGGACAGTTGCCCAGTCCATTGAGGGTTAACAAAACTGAAAAGAAAATCAGTCATTTCTTTCATGAAAATGAACCTTTCAACTGTTATCAAGCCTCAACAGGGACTTATAAATAGTGGATGTAGGAAAATTTGAAAATTCAGACAGTTTGGTGTATTCAACAATTGATCTGGTTTGGTTTTTTGGCCCCATGATACGACATATCAATTTGTTTTTTTGGTATATTGCCCATCTCTAATAGTTATTAACCCTTTACCCAACAAATCGCCCTCATCCGCCCGCGTAATATGCAAATTCAGCAGTTGAAAAAATATCATTTTTCAAAAAAATTCAACAAAACCATATCATGTGACCCCTCGTTGGAACAAGCTCGTCGAGCTCGTTCCAACAAGGGGTCACATGATATGGTTTTGTTGAAATTTTTTTAAAAATTAAAAAAAAATTATATTTAAAATAATAAAAAAATTTCTCGTCTGCGTTGGGTAAAGGGTTAACATAAAATTAACCTAAGACCTCAAGGGTTAAAAAGGGTGTTCCCAAGAGAAGTTATAGAGTTACATTTAACCCTTCACCTTACAAATCAGACGCATCCACTGTGTTAACAGGTTTCATACAAAAATTTGCTCTCAAAGTTCAAGGGTTTTTCAAGGATTTTTCAAGGACTTCTTCTTTTTTTTCAAGGGCTACATATACTATTCAGCTTGTTGTATGAGCTCTAAAAATCTAAGATTCATGTGACACGGATCTGACTTTGGAAGTCAGGAAGTACTGGTACCCAATGTGTGATCTGTGTTACAGTAATCTTGATAAAACGTTCACTACTTTTTTATGCTTTTTTTTAACTGAGCGATATGGGGGCAACAAACAAGTAAAAGGCGAGTACACATATATTTACAATGCCCAGGAAATAGCCTGGTATTCAAGGGTTTTTCGAGAGATTTCTGAAAGTTCAAGTGTTTCTCAAGGGCTAATTTCAAATTCCAGGGTTTCTCAAGAAAAAACTCATTTTCAAGGGGTTTTCAAGAGCTGTATGAACCCTGTGTGCAAGATACAAATTCAGCTGCCAAAAAAATTTTTCTTTTTCAACAAATTTTAAGCGTAAAAAAATAAAAAATCTGTTTCTCAGGCCCTCCCGCATGGTCCTTTGGCTGCCGCATGCTCTCTTTTTATAACCAATTTAAACTTTAAAAAAATAAAAATTAAATGGTTTATGTCTGATATTTTACCCAAGTTAAAAAAATTGATGAATTTGTCCCTTGAATGCAAGAAGGCTTTGCAATGCTTTAGCATTGCAAAGCCTTCTTGCACTCAAGGGATGAAATACACCACCACCCATGCTATTCTGTAGATTATGAGGCCTAAAACTTGAACCAAGAACATGAACTTTTGATGGCAAAGAAGAAATTACTGAAATAAAAAATAAAATAAAAAACCGCTCGCCCGTATGCAATTTCCCAAATAATGGCCTGAGAAACAGAATATCTACTTTGTGTGGCCTTAACAAAAACTTATTGATGTGACCGCTCACTGGAACAAGCCCGTCGAGTTTGCTGCAATGAAGTGTCGGATGACCCCGCCCTAGGCACTGGCAACAAAGGAAATGATGATATTGGACAATATTTATTTATGCAATGGTGAGGTATATTCTTGTAAGTTTATATCCTCTTTCTCAATATGCAGTATTGTAATAGGGCTTATAACAATTGCTCTTGAATTAATTGAGTTTTGGTGATTCGGGTGAATTTGGGGAAATTTATCTTCAGACAACTTGAAAAACTAAGATGGCTGGCTAATATGCATCATTTATGCACGAGAGAAAAACCTGCCCTTTGGAAAAGGAAAACTTGTGTATGCAATTTGTTGTAAGCTGACCAAAGTCTAGTAAAGCAGGTGAACAAAAAATTGGTCATCTCATGCTTTTAAAGGTAAACAACCAGTTGTGGATATAAGAGGGTAGACTGGGGGAAGAGGTGCAACCAAGAATTTTGTCACAAAATTTTTGGCTTGTCATTTGCAAAATAGAAGGAAAGTTATTGATATTTTGGCTAAAACATGGCAGAGTTTTCAATGACCAAACCGTTTTGGGTGCTAAAATGATAGAAATTGGGTTTTTCAATATGTCAAACAATTTTATTGGTCTTTTTGCCCCCCCCCCCCCCAGCCCCCAGGGAAAGGCTATCTTCACTACTGCAAACAACAGGAGAATGAAGTTGTGACACCACTTCTGAAAATGTCTAATTCCTCTTATCCACTCATGAAATAATTCTGGTACTTGAATGCTCAAATACTGTTAAGTTTCTAGGACTCACCTGTGGAGAGCAGTTTCTAAAGATGAGACAACTTCTTGGGTTTTATTCATCTCTCCTGATATCTTCATTAAAAATTCCTCAAAACAATCTGTCAACTCTGGAGCATCCTTACACATTTTTTGCCACAACCCTTTCACTTTTGATCTCTCTTCACTGGAACGAACAAACAATACATTTATGAAGAAGTTTTATAGGCAATAATCTCATTACCCACAACTTATAACATCTTTCCATAATTTATGACAACCTTGATAGTAATGCTGCAGATAGAGCCATCTATTATGATACAACATAAACTGGTTGTTGATAGCCATTACCCCACTGAAGCCTAAAAATAATAGTGAAAATACAATGTAACCAAGACTGGAAATAACCAATCTATCATTTGTAAAATGAGGTCCCCAGATGGTGAATTTTCAGATGTTATCCCATACAGTGAAACAGTTCATCCTCTGGGTACCTCTTTCTCTTTAGGCCTGAGACCTCGATTCACAATGAGGTTCACAAGGGGTAAATTTGGTGATGCTGCCCTGCAGATGACAGTCTGTTTATTTCCAGGTTTGAAAGGCGCCCACTTAATTTGATATCTCTCAACTGGTAGGCGTGCTAAATTATTTTTGGTCATCAAAATTTGTTCACATGTCTGTGACCTTGACATTTGGCACAATGAACACACAATAAATTGGGTTCTTCCTCTCATCATACCTAACTGACATGTCAAGTTTGTTTTCCATTGGTCCAGCAGAATGTTTAATTAGAGAGCTGAAACAAGGAAAATACGAGAGTTAATGGTCACTGTGACCCTGACCTTTGGCACAATTACCCCCAAAATAAGTAGGGTTCTTTCTCACATGTCAAGTTTGGTTAACATTGGTCCAGCAGAATTTTAATTACAGAATGTAAATCAACTCCAAGAAAATTTTTTAGTTCAAGGTCACTATGACTTTGAACTTTGGCACAATAAGCCCAAAATAAACAGGGTTCTTTCTCGTACACAACCCACATATCAAGTTTGGTTTTGATTGGCAAAGTAGAACTTCAGTTAGAGAGCAGAAACCAACTCCATCTTTAAATGGATGGACAGACAGGTGGACAGTGCCACGGCTATAAACCTCCGAAATATTTTGGGGTGAATAAAACCCATTTTTAATTTCCTGTTACTGGTAAGGGTTAACAAAATACAAAAACAAGAAGAGAGGATACTTACAGAATGAACAAGCTTTGACCTCCTACACTTTCCAGCATTTCTTCAAAGTTTCTCTCATCATTTTCCTCATTCAGCTCGCTCATCTCATAGATATTCTCTGATGGAGGTTCATTACACTCTGGAGCAGTTAGACCCAAGAAGTTTCCTGTCGGTATAAAAATAGACATGTTTTCTTCAATCTCATGAAAACAAATAATCAGATTACAACTCTTTATCCCCAATATTACGAAATGGAATCTTCCATGGTTGTTCAATGACTTGCACGTTTGGTATAACACTACAAAATATTTTCCTTTACGCGACCATTTTAACATTTGTGTGGAGAACAAGCCTGAAAATAAGCAGACTGTCATCTGCAAAATGAGGTCCCCAGAGGATGAATTTGGTGATGCTACCCTGCACAGCAGGGTAGCATCACAAAATTTACCCTCTGTGAACCTCAGTCTGAATCAAGGTCTCAAGCCAAAACAGAAAGATGTACCTAGAGAATAAATTGGCCCACTGTATGGGATGGCATCAGCAAATTCACCCTCTGGGAACCCTATTTTGCAAATGACAGGTTGCTTATATTCAGACTTGGTGGAGAAAAAATATGATCGCTTCATTTAACCTTTACCTACTGACATAGTGGCCAAAAACAGGCCAGCGCTACATGTATTCACAAAAATGACCATTTAATTTTTATTATTTTTTTCCTTTTTTGTTTCAAAAACATAGCTTATGACCCCAAATTGGAACAAGATCATTCAGCTCATTCCAATGTGGGATCATAAGCTATGTTTTTGATGCAAAAAATGATGAAAAATAATTATTCAAGAAATTTTTGTTTGCAAATGCGGTCTGCCTTTTGTTTTAGGTAAAGGGTTAATTTTGTCAAGTATAGCTCTTCGGACAATTTTTTCAGTCATGCAACAAGTAAGAGGACAAATTTATTGGACATAGGGCCCTGCAATTACTCAAATTTTGAGTCAAATCTTGAGTCGGAATGCAAAATCGACTCGATTCGTCTCCAATTCGCGGATGTCCTTTTTCTCGAGTCGATTTGGTCCCGATAAATGACAGAGTTCTTTATTGTGAGTTCTTTCTTTCAACGATGCAATAATCCAGTTTGGCCTCAAACGAAATAGGAAAATATGTTACAAAATCCTATTTGTATCACTGTTAAATGATACCAACATGATTTACTGACACCTCATTGCGGCCTTAGTAAAGTCGGCATTATACACAATTCGTAACAGGATTCTAAACAGTTAAATCCCTCTCTGTTGAGAAGAAATCGGGCCGTCGGTTTTATAAGAATCGACTCGAAAAATTACTCGACCGCCACATGCTCTCTTTAAATAACTAATGCATACTTTAAAAAAAATTAAATGGTTTAAGTCCGATATTTTTACCCTAGTTAATAAAATTGATAAATTTGTCCCTTGAGTGCAACAAGGCTTTGCAATGCTTTAGCATTGCAAAGCCTTCTTGCATTCAAGGGATGAAATACACCACCATCAATGCCATTCTGTAGATTATGTGGTCTAAAACATATAACAAACCAAGAACATGAATTTTTGATGGCAAAGAAATAATTACAAAAATAAACAATAAAGCCGCCTGCCTGCATGCAATTTTAAAAATGGCCTGAGAAATAAATGATCTACTTTTATGCAGCCTTAGGGAGGCATATCGCCGCAGCCCAATGGTACAGGAGGAAAGATGAATGAATGGAATTGTTTGAAAGCTACCATTCCAGTTGTACAACATGTTGGTGTTTACACCTCACAAGATCCACTCCAGTATTACAAGGAGAGCTAATGGTGTAAACACTCACATCACAGGGATTCTTTTGGGTAACTACCTGGGCTGTATATGGGACCCTTTCCCAATGACATTTGGGCATGATTTTCTTAACTCCAAATTTCCCAATCTCAGTTCCCACTCAAACAAAAATTAGTAATGGAATTTTGTTTATTTTGAAATTCTCACCTCTCATCTTCCTTAAATTCATATTAAAAATACACAAATTATACATCAAAATGAAGGTTGGGTTGTATAGAACACGAAACACATATGTCATCAACTTATAGAGTTGACAGCAGGCACCATTTGGTTCCTGGAAGTCTGCTATCGTATTCGCACCAGAAATGATAATTTAATAATATTTCGCAAGAACAACTCGTGTCCGAATGTGCTTCAGATATTCAATAACAAAGCTTGACATTCATAACACCTTCGAGTGCAGCGACAGGACTGCATTTTGGAAAAAGACAACACTGTCTGCATTTTTTATTGAAGATGGTTTCCATTCTCGACAGACATGCGCAAATCACTCGATACCACAAATTTCCATCGAAAAACAAAATCGTAATTCTAAGACATTTCAACAGGTACCTTGCACTGAATATGGCAACTGTGCAGTTTCTATCTAATAACAGTGTACTGTATGAAGGCGATCTTTTTCATTATTTAATTTTAGACTGTGTTGTTTTTACATGCTTTTTCCATCTGATGACGTCGACCAAAAATCGAAAGTTTACTCATATGTAAACTAAAGCAAAGGCTTTGGAATTTTCCCCAATGCAGCTCTGTCTCTGTGTCTTGAAGAATTTTGATCCCCTAGTTTTGTTCTTCGATATGTAAAGCTCATTTGACCACAAGTTGTTTTCGTGAAATATTATTAAATTATCAGTTCTGGTGCGAATACGGCAGCAGACTTCCAGGAACCAGTGGTGCCTACAGTCGACTCTATGAGTTGATTACATACGTGTTTCGTGTTCTATACATCCCAACCTTCATTTTGATGTACAGTTTGTGTATATTTAATTTGAATTGAAGGAATATCAGAGGTGAGAATTTTCAAAATGAACAAAATTTCATTACTTATATAGGCCCTTAATGCACAACCGGTGTCCTGAACTGGGTAGTCATAAGGCCTCAGAAAACCAATGGTTTTCTGAGGCCTTACGACCACCCAGTTCAGGACATCAATTGTACTTTAAATTTAAATATTGCTTGCCCGACGAAGTCTCTTATTTCAAAGGCAAATGACAAGTTCTTTAATGGTATAAGAACAGTGTAATAAAGACTACAGCGACTGTGTGAACATGATTACATGTGACTATAACAATAACATGATTTTGAAGGGCTTTACAGTGTATTAACGGCTCAACAGAAATGGTTAACAGCCCAAGAGTTTATTAGCGGCCCGCGACGAAGTCGAGGGCCGCTAATAAGCTCAAGGGCTGTTAACCATTTCTGTTGAGCCGTTGATACACTGTAATGCCCGAAAAAGTCATGTTATTTCTATTATTGCCACTTTCGTACATCGGGGACATTACAATTAAATTATATGGGAAATAAGATAAATAAATGAAGTTTGACGTTTTAAAATTAAAAAAAAACAGCGACACTATCGTCTGATTTGTTGACAAACAAACTGGGTAACATGACTATTGTCTGATCAGTGTATGGCGAAATTTGGGAAGTTAGATGATGAAATATATCTTCGAAATGCGAACTTTAGGCAAGGGGCTTATTCATCAAAGATGTCATCACTTACTTTCTGCGTATCGTTTCCTATATTTGAAACATTATCTATCCGTGACACAAAGGGAAACACTTGAAACAAATGTGTTAATTGTGTTTACAAATTAAAAAAATCCGAATTGAATTTCGATCCAAATGGAAATCTGGGAAAAATATTGTTGATCGGCTGAGAAATGTGACATCATTGTCTATATTTAGACATGTCGGGCTGTTTGTTATTGACGTGTTGGGCTGTTATAGTCAATAACGGCCCAACAAGGCACATGACTTGTACTTGTTGAGCATTACGAGGTTTCATCGCCCGGTAAAACATCGTTAATGTGCTAGGTGCAAAGGTGGTAATAATGTTTGTTAACAGACTTACTTATTGTATACATGCAGTTCAAATTGCTTAGGTATTGGTATTAATTTTCTCTGCGCAAATCAAATGTAAACTTTCTTAGTCTTTGTATGTTTTTTCCCCTCCAAAACAACTCCCAATGGAGCCCCATGATAAAAATTTTCCCAATGGCAGGAGCCCAGGCCCTTTCCCAAAAAGGGCAAAAGAATCCCTGGATCAAACCAATGGTAGGTACACTCGATATCAGAGGAAGATGGATGGAATCATTCGTCAGAAACAAACAGAACCATTCTGCAGGGTACGTTTCTACACCACAGAACTATCCATTAAGGTACCAACGCAAGTTCGTAAAGCAAGCAGAACACCTCTTGGAAGACCTATCATACAATTTGAGCATCTCCCCTCCCCCAGGGAAGAAAAAGAATGTATTAAATTTAAGCTTGAAAAATTGAAATTAAATTTAAAATTCATGGAAATGATTATTAAAAACAGTTTCATACACATTTTGATGTCGAAAAGGAACTTTTAGCCAGCTTTCTGTCATAATGATTTCACAATTATTCTCTTTTGTTTTGACTCTCCAGCGACATGACAATTGTCAAGGCACTGGAAGGAGTATTCTCCAATATCAGCTATCCAAACTCTGGTTAGCTATTGGATGCATGTCAGTACTACAGTACTTTCATCAGTACCATACAGGTACTGATAGTTGCAGTACTGACAATACTTTTGGAACCCTTGTCCATACTTAACCCTTTGAAACCTGGTGGTATCTTCCATGTCTGTTTGGTGAAAGCAACTGGAAGAGTCCATATTTATTATTGGGGAGTAGACCAATGAATATTTTCAATGTGCAGCCTTGAGACTGCACGTTGAAAATATTGATTGGTCTCCCCCACATTTTAACTTAGCAGCCATCCTACATAACCCTTTATCCAACATAATGGGGAGCATGGTGGCTCAGTAGGTAGAGGTGCTGGCAGCAAGCCGAGAGGTCCTCGGTTCGAATCCCATCTGCGGCAACCGCGTTGTGTCCTTGGGCAAGACACTTCATCTCCATTGCCCATGTGGGGACACGGTGGCATTGTGTACTAAGGTGCACTGCACGTTGATGGTGCACTTGTCTTCAACCAATGCTAACCCTGCTTGTGTGGAGTTAGTATGTTGGGGAGCTGACAGTTGCTCATCGTTGCTCTCTGGGTACTCCAGCTCCCTCCACCCATAAAACTGTCATGGTCATGATTAGCCATTGTGCATAAATATGTGACCTTAAACACCAATAAATAAATATCCAACGTAATAGCAAAAACCAGTCAGCACTATTCACAAAAGTGGCCAATTACTGTTATTTTTTAAATTCTTTGTCTCAAAAACATAGGTTATGACCCCTCTTTGGAACGAGCCCGTTCGAATGAGGGGGTCATAACCTATGTTTTGGGAACAAAAAATAGTTATTCAACAATTTTGTTTGCAAGTGTCATCTGCTTTTCATGTTAATAAAGGATAAATGAAAGTATGACGTATCCTGTTCCTGAAGCAGAAAAGCAGTCTCTTAGATTCAGAGGTTAAATTACTGAAAAGTAAGTTTATTATTTGGTCTACATTAAATATTCACAGTTCAAATCTTTAAATGCTGTCTAATAAATCATATGAAGACATTCTTTATTAACCAGTGTGCATAAAATTCTGCATAAAGTAAAATTAATTTACATCAATGAACAGACGACCTGATGAAGGACAAATCAGGAGGGAGGTTTATTATTAATTTAACCCTACACCTCCATGAGATTTACAGGGAAGTTTAGAAATAATTTAATCATGTGACCCTACACATGTACAGCCATGGCTATATCCCACCAATAGTTTTTTATTGGGAAGGGGATATAAAGAGAGAATAGTGTGTATTTGTGCATATGCTAAAATACAACTATAATATGTCAGGGTTAATAAATAAAATATAATATATAATGGAGAGGTGGCAGACCCACCCCTCCCCCACTACCACTTTTTTTGCCAGGCCATGTTTTTTTGTTTGCATATATTTTAATACAACCAATGACTGGTGAAACAAGTTGGCGGATCCAGAGCCTCCCCCATATTTTCACCAGCTATGTTTCTCTTGTACTGGTTCAGTTTCAATGGATTTCGGATCATTTTTTGCAGTAAGTGGCAGGAAACGCTAAAATGTATACAGTCTGTTAAAAAATCAGTTAACTGAAATAGATTGTAATCTTACAGACATACAAGTACCAAATCCACCCCCAGATAAGATAATCCACAGACAGTATAATTGCTGTTAACATCTGGTAAAGCATACAGGTGAGGTCTATTTATCAGCTGTGGTTGTTACGACCAAAGCTGATAAATAGACCTCACCTGTATGCTTTACCAACGTTTTTTAACGGCTCTCAAATTGTGAAATCTTTCAAATACATCTCCTGAAAAATCTCAAGATATCCGCTCAGATGCATGAAAATGGGGGTTTTGGGACCCTGGAATTTAAAATTTTTTGTATGATGAACCATAGTCGGCCCATCATACCAACAACCATCCATTGCCCAATCCAGTCCCCCCACTTTGAAAATTGTTCCGCCACCTCTGTAATGAAAGTTAGCATAAGTTCAAAGGTTATTTGTGTTGCTAAATCAGGCTTCACTGAGACAAACTAGTTGCGAACTGTTGAGGTCTTCTTCATTTTTTTTTTCTTTTTTTTAATTGGGGTTTAACGACACATTAACAGCCAGGGTCATATCATGTCGGTGACAGTTTTACAGGTGGAGGAAGCCGGAGTACCCGGAGAGAACCACCGAGCAATGACGAGCAGCTGTCAGCTCTCCAACATCGTATCTCTGAACTCTGCACCACAGCACAGGCAGGGTTAGATTGGTTGAAGACATGCGCACCATCGACGTGCAGTACGCCTTAGTACACAGCATCATCGTGCCCCCATGTAGGCAATCGGAGTGAAGTGCCTTGCCCAAGGACACAATGCAGGAGCACGAATCAGGTGTGGTCTTCTTCAGTGGCATGAAAGTCAGAGGTCACTGTGAAGCTCGGCTTAGCAACACAATAATCTTTGAACTTAGGCTAACCTCTGTTGTACGTTATATTTTATTTAACTTGCTAGTACAGTGGAGCCCACTTAATTGTAGATCTATTAATGGAATGAAATAACCCTGTTAATTGAATATAATCAAACACCAAACCATTTAAAATACTTTCAGTACAAATTTGACATCTTAATTGAATATGGGTTATAGAGCAAACTTCTGTTAGTTGAATAAAAAAATCCTGTAATGTGTCGAGAAATTATCCTGACAATTACCAACTACCCAATTACCAAATATTTAGAGACCTATTTCACATAAGTGCATCAAATATAGGCATTTATTCTATTATATCATTATATCTTGTTTGACAGAGCCCCATGAGCTCTGTGAAACAAGATATAATAGAATAAATGTTCAATTTATCTCTAAAACACAGGAAAGTGACCAAATCCCTGTTAAATGAATACTCCTGTTAATTGAATAATTCTCATTGGCAAAGTGGCTATTCAATTAACAGGGTTCCACTGTATACCATTTTCAAAGGTTATGGCAAACGTATCACCATCGACTTTGTATAGTAATGAATGGTTGTCAGATTGTAGTGTAGCAGCATTTTATAGCTCATCATCTGGCTCTTCTTAATGACTGACAGGCCAATAAAATGTGGAAAATTAATTCTGATGAGATCTCAACAAGAGTCAACAGAAGACAAACTCATCAAAACCAAACTCTTGAGGAACACTACAAGATTTATCTGAAAGTATGCAATATCCCGAGTAAATTTAAATCAATAATTTAAATATAAGTATAATTACTTTAAAAGCTATGTGTTCATGTTATAAAATGATCTAGTGATTCTTTGTTCAGAAATATGTTCAAATATGGCTTGATCTATTATTGTGTATTAACCCTATACCCACCGTAACGGCCAAAACCTGCCAGCTCTATTCTCAAAAACTGCCAATTAATTGTCATTATTATTATGAGGGGTCATATCCTATGTTTTTGAGACAAAAAATGAAACAAATTAGTTATTCAAAAAAAATTTTTGCAAGTGTCGTCTGCTTTTCACGTTAGGTAAAGGGTTAAATGCATTTATTTATATTCAATATATCTCTTTTTTGCTACTGTATACCTCCAGATATTTCTCTCTCATGACTCTTATTCCTTGATATGCAAAAGATTCATCAGTTTGCAGGTCTCAAGCTAATTAAGTACACAGAAATTCTGAAGCAACTGGAAAACATTCCAGTTCTATTTTAAGATATATATTACTGAAATTATGTTGGAAATCCAAATTTTTTTATCTGCTATATATGTACATGAAGTAAGCTTGTGTGAGATTGCGTAAGCTTGCAAAGCTGAGAGCATGCACGAGTTCGTATTTGTTCCAATAATGAGCTTGCGAGCTTGTGCAAGCTCACAACGATCTCATATGTTTGGGATGAGCTTGCACCAGCTCGCTGCAAGCTTGTGCAAGCTAGTGGCTATATTGAGCTTGAGGTAGGCTCGTACAAGCTTGTTGCAAGCTTGTGCAGCTTGCACGAGCTTGCAACAAGCTTGTATTTGTTCCAATTACGAACTTTTGAGCTTGTGACAGAAGCTCATGCAAGCTTGTGACAGAAGCTTGGGTGAGCTAGGAAATCAAGCTGGATTTTTTATAAGGGTGACGTTCCAAATTATTGACATACTTCAGAGTGACCCTGACCTTGATGTAAATACACAGATACCGATTTGATGTCAATCCTAAATCAAGCCATCAATGTTGACATCGCACTGAATCTTCCAAGCTTCAAAGGGCCCCAGCATTTATGCTCCCTGTTCCGTGAATGCAAGAAAGATTGAAAAATGGATTTTAATGTAAATGGCCAAAATAAAGTGTTTTTTTTATACTCTTACCAAAACCACCAGTGAATTCTTCCAGGGTTAAAAAGCCATTGCCATCATCATCAAGAGAATCGAACACAGCTTCGAGCTGGTCTCCTGTTAGGTTAAGTTCCGTCTGTAATCGTTGCATGTCTCGCTTGTTGATGAAACCCTTCTGTTCCCTGTCACAGAGAGTGAATAATTCATGAGCCTTCTCCGCCAGCAAGGCTTCCATCTTCTCCGCTGTCGGGTCCTCATTTTGCAAGTGTTCGCTGTATAAATCCATCTTATTTGAGAGCTGTATGGAATGACAGACACTATAAAATATTGTGTTCTTGCATATTGTGCTTCAGCTGTGATGTTTTCTCATGTTCCCCACCTTCATTCATTGTCAAACGACAACTGAAAAATTTTGAAAAAATGGAAATTTATATGAAAAATTAAAAAAAAATAGAAATTTATACAAGAACATCATGATGTGTGAATGTGTTCGTAAATACGGTATGAGTGTGAGTACTAACATGGAAGGAAAGTGCCTCTCGTTCTCACTTATGGTTTGAGTGCCGTATTGACGAATGCATTCAGCCCTTCACAAATTGTGGCATTCTGTATTTATTACATGCCTCTATGACATAAAATCCATTAATTTAAAAATTCAAACATTTGGTCTTATTTGTAGAATTCTACAGTTTTGATGTCTGCTTGAAATAAAAACAAAAACAACACTCATGTGTGATTGATAAAAATATGTTAAAGATCAATATGCAACAGAAAAATATAAATGAAAATTATGTCCAAATAGGTTATTTATTCAAATTTTTAAGAAATCTAGTGCCATGATTACTCCCCATTTACAGAATAAGTTTAATTTTGTTAATTTTGGTGGATTTGAACAACATTTTCCAATTGACATTTGATTTATCAGCTGTCACCGCAGCTTCTGAATTGATTTGGGTCAGATTGCAACATTCTGATAAGCTGATTACAAAAATGGGCGAAGTTTACTTCTTTTGCTGGATCCATTACGTCAGGTGGAAAAATAGTCTGTCAACGAAATCCATATGGAATCCGAGTTCCATACAGATTTGTAAATGTGGAACTGGAGAAAAAGTTATAGGTGGGTAATAAAGTCTGTTTTGGAAATGCTGAAACAAGTTTTCCATTCAGTTTTGTTGACAATTTAAAGGCCTTAAAATTTGTCGGTTGAATCGGTTTTGATTCCCACAAACTCCTGCAGCAAGAATCAATTTTCAGTCTCTAAATAATTTTGAATTTGAAAGTACTGTTGTACCCTTGTGAGTGCATATTCCATCGTGCAAAACAAACCACATATATATATATTTACTTGAGTTTAACCCTTCACTGGTAGAGTGCTACATTATTTGTGGTTATCAAAATTTGTACATGTATCTTTGCCTTGTTCAGTAGCGTATTAACCCATGGCCGGGCCCCTAGGCTTTTAGGTACTTTGAGACGGGTCCCCCTCCGGCACTTCAATCTTTCACCCCATTACAGGCACTATGCTGCAGTACATCGCCCTATATCCATTTTGCGGGTCTCCTGAAGAATTCTACTCACAACTTGACATATTATTTAATAAGCTTTAAAATAATGTACTGTAAATAAATATATATATAGTATACTTATGAGAATATATATATATGGATAAATACATGTGTACATGTACCACTATGCTACAAAGTGCCTTTAACCCTTTACCCAACGTAACGACCAAAACTGGCCAGACCTATTTACAAAAATTAACATTCAATTTTCATTATTTTTTTTACTTTTTGTCTCAAAAACAAAGCTTATGATACCTCGTTGGAACGAGCTTGATGAGCTCGTTCCAAAGAGGGTTCATAAGCTATGTTTTTGAGACAGAAAATGAAAATATTTAGTTATTTAAGAATTTTGTTTGCAGGTGTTGTCTTCTTTTTGTGTTAGGTAAAAGGATAACCATTGGAGCCTTAAGGCGCTGGTAACAGTGCAACAGAAAAAAAAAAATTGGTGGGCCCCCTGTCCCTGTAAGCCTCTAGGCTTCAGTCTCGTCACCCTTATGAATAATACGGCCCTGGCCTTGTTACACCGAGTGCCAATCTCCCATAAACTGTGCCGTGGCAAATCGATGTAAACAAAATAATTCACTTCAAAGAAAATATAAAGCAAATCGACAGAATACAAAGCTTTTAAGCTTGGGTATCTACGCTGAATAATAATGCCCAAATATGAGCTTCCAGTACTCTAACTGTTAACCCTTTCCCCAACGTAATGACCAAAACTGGCCAGTGCTATTCACAAAAGTGGCCAATTAATTTTCATTATTTTTTTCATTTTTTGTCTCAAAAACATAGGTTATGACCCCTCTTTGGAAGGAGCTCATCAAGCTCATTCCAATGAGGGGTCATAACCTATGTTTTTGAGACAAAAAATGAAAAACATTAGTTATTCAAGAATTTTGTTTGCAAGTGTTGTCTGTTTTTCATGTTGAGTAAAGGGTTAAAGGCGTAGTTCCAATTTTGGTGAGTTTTTGGTCTTCTATGTAGATGTAAAAACATGTTTTTGCAGATGGATGTCCTTGGCTGTGGCTTTTAGTGAAGTCTTGAGTGTCTATATAGGTAGCCAAGACTGCACTGCAGTTAAAACCAGAAGTCCTGTCATGAAATGTGCACAAATAGCACGTCGATCTGCACGTTAATCTACGCATTATGACCATCGTAAGGCTATCAAATTCTGTACATATGGCCTGTGCACAAGCAATGTTTCAGCCAATGGATCTCCAGGTAAACCGGAGGTCCATTGGCAGAAACATTGCCTGTGTTTGCTATGAGTGACCAGGAGAACCGATATGGCAATTGCGCACAATTCCTACTCACAATTAAGCCAAGATAAGCTCACTGTTCGTGACAGGACTTCTAGTTTTAACTGTAGACACCACAGCCAAGTCCGTGTTACCTTATTATGAGGAAGCTAAATATAACTATAATTATCCAGGCCTCTAAGGAAACTTCCAGAAACTATGGCAGAGAAGCAAATGAACATTTTGCGAAAATCAAAGTTGATTCTCAATGTTTTACTTGTGAGAATCATTTGCGAGATTGAATTTTGATTCTCAGATGAATTTAAAGTCCTGCTTTATCAAACAAAAGAGTCCCCAAGAGGCCTGTAAAGTACATCAGACAAAAGTCAACTGATTATTCACAAAGAGATTTAACTCTCATCAGAGATATCTGTCAGCAGCAAACAAGGAGTTAAGCAATAAATGAAAAGTAACATTTCCTGTTCACTTTCTAGTTGAATTCCTGGATTAATTTAAAATCCAGGCAAAACATATTTCCATGAAGCTATCCAATTTTCAAGAATCATTCATGCCTATAATTTACACAGCAGCATTATAACACACTTAGGATGCAAGCATGCTGAGCATCAAACCTTTTTCAATCTGAATCACCAAGGATAATCAAAAGCTGATATTTGCTCTCACCTGCCTGATAAAAGTGTCAACAACATTATTAATTTTGGTGAAAAAAAACCAGCAATCACTATTATTTGGAAGTTTGGAACAGAGAGAATATGTCATCACTTTTATTATTTCCAATCAAATATCCTAACCATCACTATTATTCAGCTACCACTATTATTAGGCAGGTAACAGCACATGTGGGGAGCGCGGTGACTCAGTAGGTAGAGGTGCAGGCAGCAAGCCGAGAGGTCCTCGGTTCGAATCCCACCTGCGGCAACTGCGTTGTGTCCTTGGGCAAGACACTTCATCCCCATTGCCCGTGTGGGGGCACGATGACGCCGTGTACTAAGGCGTACTGCACGTCGATGGTACGCATGTCTTCAACCAATCTAACCCTGCCTGTTCCGCAGTGCGGAGTTATGATGTTGGGGAGCTGGCCGCTGCTCGTCGTTGCTCGGTGGTTCTCTCCGGGTACTCCGGCTTCCTCCGTCAAACTGTCACGGTCATGATTAGCCATTGTGCATAAATATGTGACCTTAAACATCAATAAATAAATAACAGCACATGTGCTCAATGGTATTCCCCTGAACATATAACCCTCCGCATATCAGTGTCAAGATATTAAAATTTCAAGATGGAAATGTTATCCCACCAGTCTTTCAATTTTGAGGCGAGCTGTCACTCGTGTGCTATCGCACCTGCAATTTTTCCAAGTAGACAAAAGCGCGGCTCAGTTCCACCTAGTGAGTGATTAACCCCTTTGTAATGAATTGGCTTCATCTACGACATACAGTACATGGAGAGTATATTAAACTAAATCACCTGCTGAGTGGAGATTCCCCCCAAGCAATAATTGCCAATTTGTTACAAAGCACAACAAGTGCAAAGTTCCAGCCAATGGACCTCCGGGTTATACCCGGAGGTCAATTGGCTGAAACATTGCTTGTGTTTTTTTGTCCACTTGAACAGAATTTGAAAGAGATACTTTGGGTGATAATTCCACTTCCTGGGTGATTTAGTTACAATCCACCCTCCATGTACTGTAATATACAAATTGTGCGGTAAAAAAAAAATCATGTGACCCTTTCACTGGAACGAGCTCATCAAGCTCATTCCAATGAGGGGGTCATATGGTATGGTTTTGTTGAACTTTTTTAATAATCAGGGGATAAAAATTCAAATAAAAATTTTGATCTCACGTGTTTTCTGTGAAGGAATTAAAATCTATTTATGGGAAAATGGCCAAATAATGCAATATGTGTATGAAAATGTGAACAATACACCATGAATTATAATAGGTGAAGCAATCCAAGACTTCAAAAAACTAATAAAACTTCACTTTCCGGGATCGGTATGTAAACAACGTAATTCGACAAACTACAAAGGCCAGTAACATTTACTACTAACTAACTGCCTTGACACTCATGTATTCTGCGGAGAATCATCTGATTGACTTAAGATTGCTCCACTGAAGTTGCATTTCATGTATTATACCAAACTCCAATAAATTTGATTATTGCAGCAAAAAGCTTATTCGAAAAATCAAGTATTATTTTTGGAATCCCTACTTACTGTGCACCATGCCAGACTCCAACAACAGCATGCTTCACTTCAAATGAAAGCGCACCTTCCATTTTCAAACTTGAAAGACTGTTCCCATAATGCAACTAGGATTTTCAGCAATTCAGTTTCGTTTGACAGCGTTCATTGAGCAAGACTTGACTGGTTAAATTCCAGATTCCAGATTTTTTGTGGGAAAAATTTTCTATTCTGTATTTTGACCTCAGTCTGCAGAGGGTTAAATGTTTAAACGCTTCTTCCAAAATGTTTGGTAAAAAAAAAAAACAAATAATGAGACATATATCTACCATATTATCTTATTTTTCCCACAACACACCATTTTTTCTATTCTGAACTTGTACAGGATCAACAAACTTAACCCTTTACCTAACATGAAAAGCAGACGACACTTGCAAACAAAATTCTTGAATAACTAATTTTTTTCATTTTTTGTCTCAAAAACATAGGTTAGGTCAATAGGATCCCTCACTGGAACGAGCCCGATTAGCTCATTCCAGAGGGATCATAAACTATGTTTTTGAGACAAAAAATGAAAAAATAATAAAAATTAATTGACTATTTTTTGTGAGCAGCACTGGCTGGTTTTGGTCATTATGTTGGGTAAAGGGTTAACCCTTAGGTAAATGAAAAGAAGACGATACATTAAAAAAATATTTGGACAACTTAAAAATTTTCATTTTTGCCCAAAAGATATAGTCACAGTCTTCCATTGGAATGTTTTCAAGGAATTTAAGCAGCCCGAGGGTTCGATTTGCACTGGAAACTAGATATGTTACGAAACATGGGCTTACTAAATATATCTCACATCTTCAAAGTAGTGGAAAATGACGAGAAAAGGAGCTTGGCAATTAGTGCCGACAAGGTTTAAAAGCAGATCACCTTGATCTGGTTTTGGTTCACTGCACATCGTCAGACAACTGGTCTTGCTCAAACTGTATTCAAAAATATGATACAGAAAGGCAGACTGCACTTCATGCATGTACGATCAAGCATGGAAAGTGAGTAACAGTGACCCAGTGTTGGCTGATGACATGCCTTCGGAAAATGATGTATTGTAACATTCATTAAGCTCATTCCAATAAAGGGCATATAAGTTATGTTTTTGAGACAAAAAATGAAATTTTTTTGTTGAATATTCAAATATTATTTTTTACAAGTATTGTCTGCTATTCCTGTTGGCCAAGGGTTAAGTACGTATAACTTTCAACATTAAACCATTTATCATAACTTCAATACAAATCTGACCTGTTAATTTATTAATTTATTTATTGGTGTTTAATGACACTTTCAACAGACAGGATCACCTCGTGTCAGACAGTTTTACAGGTGGAGGATGCCAGAGTATCTGGAGAGAACCACCAAGCAACAGCAAACAACTGTCAGACTTCCCAACGTACTAATTCTACACAAGCATTGATTGAAGTCAAGTGCACTATCAACTTGCAGTATGCCTTAGTACACACCACATGGGCAATCAGGGTTAAGTGCCTTGCCCAAGGACACAACACAATTGTACCTGACAGGGATCAAACAGTGGACCTTTTGGTATGAAGTCCAATGCCCTAACTACTAAGCCACCGCGCTCCTGACTTGTTAATTGCATATAGGCTATAGAGTAAACTCCTCTCATAACTGAATGAAAAAATCTTGTAATCTATATTTTAAATGAAAAAAAAAATTGCGTGATCGTACCTAAGCTGCTTAAAAATGAAACAAATTCCATGTCAATAAAAGGCAATAGTTCTGACAGAAATACTCTGAATAACAACTGCACTGAACATGGAACTACACGTCAATAAGATACACTGGCATGTGAAATATGATGTCATTGCACCATAGTTATATAACATTTTGAGTTATAAATACTAGTGGGCCAGAGTCTGACCAACAGATTGGGGACAAACAGACCAACTGACATTGCCAGATATAGAGCTGCTTGACTATCAAAGAATTACTCTAGCGTTTATGGATACCCACACAGAATTACTCTGATGTGTATGGAACCATCTGGCCAAAGTACATCCAAAATGAACATTTAATCTACTATATCTTGTTTGACAGAGCTCAAGGAGCTCTGTCAAACAAGATATAATAGAATAAATTCTCAGTTAACCCTTTACCCAACGCAGACGATTTGAAACTTTATTATTTTAAATATCATTTTTTAAATTTTATCAAAAAAAAAATTTCAACAAAACCATATCATGTGCCCCCTCTTTGGAACGAGCTCGACGAGCTCGTTCCAAATAGGGGCCACATGATATGGTTTTGTTGAAATTTTTCGAAAAATGATTTTTCAGCTGCCGAATTTGCATATTACGCGGACGGATGCGTCATTCGCTGGGTAAAGGTTTAATCAACAGAATACAATGAAATTACCAAATTCCTCTTAACTGATTTCTCCTGTTAATTGAACATTTTCTTCCAACAAAGTGGCTATTCATTTAACAGGATCCAACTGAAATACCACTCCTATTAGTCCAATACAGGAAGCTAAGAAAGTACCTACCAATCATAGTTGTATCACCATTATGAAAAAGGAAAAAACTCCAACTGTTCCTAGCTGAATAAACACTTAGTCGGTTGCATGGATACAATTTTCAATGGTCAATAGGTCAATGGAAACATTAAATCCACTTAATAAAATATCCACTTCAGAAATAATAATAATGCTAAGTTAATCTGTGATTATACAGTTGATTGTGACATCTGGTGGCAACTCTTCTAACCTGTAATTTCAACATCCTTTCAAATACCAATGCCTTACATATAATTAAGATTTAATGGAAATGTTGGAAATTCTGCTCTATGAAATTTCTAGCAAGAAGGAACATGAATTCTCTAACAGTTATTTAATATATGGGTTAATTTATAGGTGTAATAAATAGCTGTTCACTATTTGAACAGGTTATTCAAACTTGTGAAAAACTGGTAAAAGTCTTGTAATGAAATGTTACATAATCGTTTTCTCAATGCTTACACCATTAAATAGGGTTATGACCAATACACAGTGATATTATAGACCTGTTTAACAACTACTGATTTTCTGGCTGATTGCCTATAACTGTACTTTTACATCGATCCGCAAGTATACAGAAGAAGTCTCCTTGGTTACGAATCGAAATTAAGTATTTTTATTGTTTACTAATCATATATATTTCATTTTCAGGTTATTTTATTCAACTTTGTGGGGAGTTAGTTTAGTATAGTAACTGGGACAAAGTTAGGAGGCCTTAAATAAAACTGTGAGCGCTAAGTTGTCGAACGGTTCGTCGTGTTGCCTTTTGTCGCGTGTTTACAGTTTTTCTTGTCCGATCGCGTAATTTTGTAATTTTGTCTTGATGATGGCGAGCAAGTCTGTTCAGACGGAGGTAAGTATGGAGCTAAATACGTGTAATATCGCGGTCCAGGTCAACAGTGCCAACGGGGTAAGTATTGGTGTGCAGACAGAGGTCACTAGGGGTGTCGGTCAGAGCCGGGTTGGTGGGGCCACCGATGGCGATATTGGGCTTGAAGTTTGTAGACAGTGTTCTATGATGTATGGGGACTTTCGTTCGATGGGATATGGAGAGGTATGTGCAAACTGTCAGGAAATCCTCCGCCTACTTGAGACAATTGTTAAGTTTGAGGGGGAGATTGCTGAGCTGAAGGGAAAACTTGGTAGGGCGGGGCTGTCTGGAGTTACGCCTGTGAAAGTAGCTTTCCGAGAAGGATGGGTGGTTGTCGGTGGTTCCAAGAGGAAACATGGGGGTAGAACCTTTGATGTGAATGAGGTAGGTGATGAGGTGGGGGCTGCTAGAAAAATACGTAGGACAGATGAGGGGGGCCCAGGCCGGAGCAATGCTGTAAAGCGTTTGGCGTGGACTATCAAAAGTGGTAGGAAAGGGGGGCTAGAGAAGCAGGTAGATAGGGGTGTAAAGTCCAAAGGCAGTGGGGAGTGCAGCACCAGAAACAGATTTGATGTGCTCGATTCGGAAGAGTCAGAGGAGGAGATGGAGGTACTTGCAACAGATAGTAGCTTGGGGTCTAGGCCAGGAAAAAGGAGGAGGGATTCGGTAGAAGACCAGGGGAGTAGTCCAGGTAGTTCAGGGCCTGGAAAGAGACGGAGGGACAAGGATAGGAGTAATCCTAGGTCAAAGATACCGATATTGATTCCGAGTGGGGCTGTTGGAGAGGAAGAGGACGCTGTAAACAATAGGAGACTAGAGGAGATAAATAGGGCGAGGGACAAAAGTAAGTTGGTGGTTGCGGGAAGTAGCATAGTTCGGGGGATCGACAAGGTTGTCTGTGGTCCGGACAGTAAAAATAGAACAGTTCTGTGCTTTCCAGGGGCTAAAGTGGAGGACCTGAGGGATAGAGTGGACGGTATTGTAGCTGGGTCGGGGCCTGATCCGGTAGTGGTATTACATGTGGGGTCCAATAACATCAGGGAGAGGAAATCAGTTCGTTTGGTGGACACATACAAGGACCTAATTAGTAAGCTACTTAGCAGGAATGCTCGGATCATCGTTTCAGGGGTGCTCCCCGTTATGGGTGGTGGGAATGAGAGGAACTCGCGGATTATGGCACTAAACGAGGAGCTGGAAGAGCACTGCAAAGACTTGGGAATACATTTCATTGACCACTGGGACTCATTCTGGGGACAAGGAGAGTTGTATGGGCGAGACGGATTTCATTTAAGTAGGATGGGTACAGACCTGTTGGGCCCAAAAATTTTACAGGTGGCTGGGCCTTTTTTGGAGAAAAGGGGGGTAGGGGACCACAGCCGATAACCCAGAGGGGCACAAATGCTGGGAACATAGGAAGAACAACAAACATGCACAACACAGGGACACACCAGGGTTATAATAATGTGCCAGTGATGACAAAGAAACAAAGATTCATTAAGTTTGGGTACTGCAACATCCAGGGTCTGCACAAGAAAGTAAGCGAAATATCAACACTGATGGACGAAGGAGACTTCGATATAATGGGTCTAAGTGAGACGTGGATACGACGGGATGAGCGGGTTGATCAGATGAAGGGTTGCGTGTGGATAGGAGCTGGGCGAACTGAGGATCAGAAACGGGGTGGGGGTGTTGGCATCTACGCTAAAGAGGAATTACAGCCCTCATTGATTACAGATCTCACAGAAGCAAGGACTCAGATTCCAGTATCCAACGAAATAGTCTGGGCAAAAATCAAGTTAGGAAGCAGGAGTGTTGCCGTTGGTGTTGTATACTTAGCAGTGGAGGGAAGTAAGCCCGAGTGGAATGATTCAATATATACAACTCTTAGATCGAATATCACAGAGCTTGAAAGCAGAGGGTTCAGTATTGTCCTAATGGGGGACTTCAATGGGCACATCGGGGATAAGGAGGAGGGCATACAGGGAGGTGATAGGAAAATTAACACGAATGGGAGGAAGATGTTGGACCTATCAAAAGAGCTTGGTTTAAAGATCTTGAACAGGGATGCGAAATGTAAGGGTAAATGGACCTGGGAGAGGAACGATAAGAAAACAATAATTGATTATATACTCACTGACATTAGCGTATGGAGGGAGGTTATAGATGTAGAAATAGATGACGAGGGAAAAAATGACTTGGGTAGTGATCACAACCTGATAACAGTTAAGATTATGGGCAAAAAGACGAATAGAGACAGAAATACCTTCAAGGAAGTTTGGGGACTAAAACAAGGAGCCGACTGGAAGCAGTTTCGGGAAAAACTAAAACCAAGTCTTGAATGTATACCTAGGGATGCAAATGTCCAGAGGGAGGGGCTGATGAAATTCCGAACGAATTCCTCAAAAATGGAGGCGAGGCACTTATTGAAGTCCTGACAAACCTTTTCAACCTGGCTCTGCGAAAGCAAGAGGTCCCCAGAGAGTGGAGGGAAAGTAAGGTGTCGTTCATACACAAAAAGGGGGATAAGGAAGTTCTAGATAACTATAGGGGGATATCAGTTAGTAGTAACATCGGAAAAGTATTCTGTAAGGTCATATACAGTAGACTAGAGGAAGTTATTGAAGAGAAAGGTTTTCTAGGAGAAATTCAAAATGGTTTCAGGAAAGGACGAAGAGTCACTGATCACCTATTTACACTCACCCAACTGATAGAATCAACAAAGGCTGAAAAGAAAAAGATGTTTCTGGCATTTCTAGATGTGAAAAAAGCGTACGACCGAGTGTGGAGGGAAGGTATGTGGCGAAAGCTCGAGGGGATCGGACTGGGGGGTGACTTTGTGGGAATCATGAAAGCACTGTATACAGATGTGCAAAGCCAACTCAGTCTAGGGAGTATCACTACAAAACGAGTCCCTATGGATATAGGCCTCAAGCAGGGGTGTATCTTTTCACCGATTTTGTTTGCATTGTATGTTAAAGATTTAGGGGACGAACTAATTCAGAGTGCGGAGGGGGTAAATGTTGGAGACATAAAGATACCAGGCTTATTCTTTGCGGACGACATGGTGTTAATGTCTAGAACTGAACAGGGGCTAGAGAAATTGCTGGAAATTGTTGGTAGTTATGGGAACACTTGGCGGCTTGAACTAAATGAAAATAAAAGCAAGGTAATACCCGTTGGACGTAAGGTAGATATGACGAAGAGATGGAGAGTGGGGGAGTTCTCAATCCCCGAAGGGGAAAGCAAACAAATCACTGTAGGAGAAAAGGGAGAGTATGAGTATCTAGGGGTAAGCATAAATATAACGGGAAGAGGGGTGTACAGAAATTACTCAGCCAAACTGATTCTGAAAGGGAAAAGAATTCTGAACCAACTAAAACTTTTAGGGAAAAATAGTTTCAACAAGGTCTTTGTGGGGAAAACACTGTGGGAGAGGGTGGGTTTACCAAGTATAACGTATGGCACGGACGTGATTCCATTAAACCAAACCGTTATTAAGAAGTTGGAAAGTACTCAGAATGATGCCGGCAGATGGATAACAGGGTCGAGTAATGCTGCAGCTTTGGAAGCAGTAAGGGGGGAGCTTGGGTGGATGAAAATCAAGGACAGGGTAGATTTGGGAAAACTGTGTTACATTAACTACTTGAGAAACCTGCCTGACAACCGGTGGTGCAAATTGATGCTCGATACCATTTGGAATTCTAATATAGAAACGGGGTGGTCAAAACATGTGAGGGAACTAATGGCCAATTACTCTATAGAGGTCACAAACATAGAAGTAGGAATGAAAGAAGGCAAAAGGTTTGTCAAAGAGAGAGTCATGGAAGATTGCAATCGAAACTGGCGAGCAGGGGTTAGCGTGAAAAGATCACTGCAGGGGTTACAATATAAAGAAAAGCCAGCTTTTGAGAAGTACCTAGATGGCACCTTTGGAGGGTCACTGCTGTTCAAACTGAGATCAAGATCACTGGAGCTTCGGGGAAAAATTGGGAGAGATGGGGAAAAGGGATGCCAAATGTGCCACTCTGGAGTAGTGGAGACCCTGGAACATTTTCTCTTGGAATGCCCACAGTATATACCTCATAGAATAAAATTTACTGGAAGAATAATGCAGAAGTGGGGTGAAGAAACAAAGGATAGATGGCTGAAGGCGGACACGAGGGAGAGGGTAGGAATGCTTATTGAAGAAATTGAAAAAGAGGAAGTGAGGAATACTATTAAGCAGTTTATATCTGAATGCTGGAAGGAGAGGAGGGGAAGAGGGGGTGGGGTGCAGGGGGAATGATGGCCTTCTCTTATGAGGACCGCGACAAATCAGCGGCTGGCCAAAGAGTTATTATTATTACAAATCCTTTACCCAATACAATTAGATGAGGCAATTTGCAAATAAAAATTCTGGAATTTCCAAAACAAAAAAAATTGTAAATTTTACCTCAAAACATAGTTTATGATGAGCTCATTCCAACAAGGGGTAATAAGCTATGTTTTGAAGGCAAAAACTGAAAAGATAATTAAAACTGAATGGTAATCTTTGTGAATAGCACTGGTCAAGTATGTTACACCTCGACCCTTTAGATTGTCCTAATTTGAGCACAATGGGTGAAGATCACAGGACCTGTCATGCTGGCCATGGTTGGGCCTGGTAGGAGAAACTTTTGAAAGTTTAGATTCAAAACTAGCCATTTCCTCAGGTAATACTTTGGCCAAGTTAATAATTTTTATACTGGGGGATCATGGAGACATGCAGTCATGGTGCTTTTACCAGGAAGGTTATTCAAATGAACCTATAATTTGGGCAAACCGGTTTCCATTGGTAATTTGAGTGTTCAGGGTCACAAATCGTGTCTCAAGCATAACTCCAAAACTATTAGGGCTACAGTCATCAAGCTTCACACAGTTATAAAGGACCATGGGAGGATGTGTCACACACCGTAGCCGGGTTCGTACCTTCAAGGTCAAGGTCACATTTCAAGGTCACACTAAAAATCGGTCAATATTTGTGTCTCAGCCATTACTCAGAAACAAATTATAGTACAATTGTTAAACTTTTTACAAATGTTAAGGACAATCAGAAGGTGTGTCTCATTATTATGTGGCTTCTAGCACTATTATGTCTCATATCATAGTTTCTGCCGCATCTGCAAGGTGAAGGTCACTATATGCCACCCGACATAAGTCGGGGGGCATAATTTAAGTTGGGTGGCATAAAAATAAATGTCTATATAAAATTGTTTTGTTACAATTTATTGGAGAGTGCCAACAGGCACTCTCCAATAAACTGCAACAAAACAATTGCTCAAGAACAACCTCTTGCTAAATAAAAGGCCACCTGGCCACACGTCCTCCAAACAAAGTGTGCAATTCGAGATCTGAAAAAAAGTGAATTTTTTGAAGTTTAAAAAGGAACATAACTCTGGCAGTAAACATTGGACCAAACCCTGACTTGAACTTGACCTGTATGTTGTTGATACACCTACATACCAAATTTTATTTGAATAGGTCAACAGCAACTAAAGTTATCATCAGGAACCACCCCCCCCCCCCCCCCCCCCCCCAAAGAATTTTCTAAGTCAAAAAAGGGGCATTACTTTGACAAAGCTTGTTGGATCACACCCTTAATCGAACTTGACCTGCATGTTATGTTGATACACCTACATACCAATTTACATTTGATTTGGCCAACTAAAACTGAAATTATCATCAGGAAACAAAAAAAAAATGAATTTTTGAAGTCGAAAAAGGGGCATAACTCTGACAAAATTTGTCAAACCACACCCTGATTCCAACCTGACCTGTATGTTACATTGATACACATACACACCAAATTTCATTTGATTTGGACAGCTATAACTGAAGTTATCATCGGGAAACCAAATAAAATAAATTTTTTGAAGTAAAAAAAGGGTCACAACTCTGGCAAAAATTGTCGGACATTAACCCAATTTGAACTTGACCTGTATTTTATGTTTATACACCTACATATAAAATTTTATTTAATTTGGCCAACTATAACTAAAGTTATCATCAGGAAACCAAGTGGGATGCACGGACACACAGACAGACACTGGCTATTTTAACAGTCCCCTGAAAAAATTTTTTCGGGGGACAACTAAGGTTTCCCTTGCTGGTTGCACGGCATCTTTGGAAAAAATACGTTTCAAATCATCTTTGAAAAATAATTTTGTTCTCAACCAGTTAAAGGTCTGTTGCATTAGATAAAGGGTTAAGTCTCTACCTAATGCAACTGCCATATGTGGCCAGCAATGTTCACAAAAAATGGCCATTCAAGTTTTATTTATTGTTCCAATCACTGGATCATTGGGCTTAAGTTTTAGGGGCAAAAACTGAAATTATTTTTTTTAGTCGCATAAGAATATTTTTGCACATGTCTTCTAGTCATGGTAGGGTAGAGTTAGCCCTTTACCCAACACAGACAAACTGAAAGTTAATAGTTATTCATGAATTTTTTCTTCAAATTTCATCATCAGTTCTAGCTCTTCCTATTATGCCCCTTCGAGGGTATGTATGCTGCATCAACTCAGTGTCCTGTTGCACGTTTTCTGAATGTCGTTCGTCTCTCGACTGCTTGTGTTTGATTCCATGTTGGCTTCATCTTTTATTTTAACTTATCACTGTAATTCCTTTCTTCTTATAAAGTATCTATCTATATACTTAAATATCTTTCATCACATAGTTTAAACAATTTGTATTTGGTAGTCCGCCAGTAGATCCAGAAATACTTATTTTGTAACTCAAAAACCAAGGGACACGACCAACCGAAGCATCAAGCTTTCTGTCGAATCCCTTCATTTTTGTGATTTAACAAGTTTTGTTTTTGTATGCTGCATTCACAATTATATTTGTTACTTTCCGTTAATGTAATCATATTGTCTCCAACTACAGTGTTTTCATTAATAAAAATATTGTTTAAACTAAATGCCATCATTCAGTCAATTTATATAAAGGGTTAACCTCTAGAAACCTAAAGGCCGCTTTTCCAGTACAGGAACATGATACATCCTCATTTCACCAAGTACGATGATTGCTCAGTGCATATGTAAGGAAACCAATCAATATTTTCAATGTGCAGCCTTTGGGCTGCACATTGAAAATTGTCCACCCCATTAATGAATATGGACTCCTCCAACTGCTGTCATTGAACTGACTTGGAAGACACTATCAGCAGGCTTGGCAATTTCAGGAGAGCGATTTTTTAGCTCTCCTTACTGCCCTCCTGAAAGAATTATGGAGAGCGAAAAATTGTCCTCCTAAATATTTTGGTCTGGGATGATTGAGATTACATGTATTATGGTCACATTACATTTTTGTTGTAAAGCAAAAATGTAATTTAACTTCGAAGTCACATAGCATCACGTAATTTCATTTTGAAAGTGGTTTAGTGGTAAAAGGCAACCATACCCAAACACAGTTGCAATCATTTGAAGCAAAATGGGTCACAGCAATATTTTTTTTTTTCTGTCAGTTTCAAGTTCAACAACCGACATCACAGTTTGAGGGGTAATTATTCAAGGAATACTGACACTATAAAATACAACCATTACTACTATCCTGTCACTTGAAGCACTTGCACCAGGATGTGGCTGTAGATTCAAGTAGATCTGTTGTCCAAGAAAGTCATATGCCTACCACTACCACCTTCAACCCCCCTTGGGGGGTTGAAGGTGGTAGTGGTAGGCGTATGACTTTCTTGGACAACAGGTCTGGGTACACACATAGGTCTTGTCAAGTGTGTGTTCCGTTGTTGAGTGAGACATCTAGATGTCTAAGAGATTTTGCTTTACCTTAGTAAAGTTAATAAAATCACTGATGTAGTCTGTTGGTTTCAGTTTCAATGAGATTGTTCAACTGGATACTTAAAATGCTGTGTAAAGCTAATTGCTCTCCTAAGCTGATTGAGGAGAGCGATTTTTTGCCCTCCTGCATTTTTCAGAATGCCAAGCCTGTATCAGGGTTTAAAGGGTTAAGAATGGCGAAAACTTAAGAGAAAAACTAATATACCTTCAGAACAAAACAAGTCGACAGAATAAAAAATCGTGTCTTGATTTCCTTTTGCAGAAAAATAATATGAAGAGTTGGATGCACCTACATCTATTTAGACTCCATTATCAACAGTCAGTGAAATGAAAACCAATGCATATTCAATGTTAAATTAAGTACGCTTCAGAATAATATTTCTGTAATCTACATACAATTAATCAAATATTATATTCATTATATTACCATGTTAACCCTTAGAACCCATGTGGTATCTTCAATGTTAGTTCAATGGAAGCAATTGGAAGAGTCCATATTTATTATTTAGGTCTAGACCAATTAATATTTTCAACATGCAGCCTTGGGGCTGCATGTTGAAAATATTGATTGGTCTACCCCACACCTTAACTTAGCAGCCATCTTACTAAATCAAAGTATGACATATCATGTTTCTGGGCCAGAAAATGGGTCTCTCATATTAAAAGGGTTAAAGTGTTGGGGTGCCCCTTCAGGTTTCCTGCACCAAACCTCTAAGCAAATTCGAGGAGTTTCAAGGAGGTTTTTAGTGCTTTTTCAAGGAATTTCAAGGAGGAAAACAGACAAAATTCAAGGATTTCCCAGGAAACATTTTCCACTTGCATCCAAGAGACAGAAAATATAACTCGACCCTTTATCTAAGCTAACGGAAAAAAATGGCCAGCACTTTCCATGAAAATCACTGTTCAATCTTTTTATATTTTCATTTATTGCTTCTGAAACACAGGTTATGACTCTCATTGGAACGAGCGTATCACGCTCGTTCCAATGAGAGGTCACAACCTATGTTTTGGAAAAAATAAAAATGTTCGAATGCACAGTAATTTTTTCACAAGTGCCGTCTGCTACTAGGTAAAAAGGTAACAGAATGGACATCAGATGTACAGTATTTTGAAATAGCACACTGTCTATGCATAGCTGACTCCATTTCCAGGAGTTTCCAGGATGGCCTTCAATATTCAAGGAGTTTCCAGGTCCTTGGGAGGGTGTTTTGAGATTCAAGGACTTTCAAGGAATTCAAGGAGGTGCAGGAACTCTGCTCTACATGTGAATATCCAGTGAAAATTTGAATGTTATCACAGCAGGGTTTTTCCTTGTGGTCTTCAGGGTCTCTTTACAAGATCCATTCATTCCCTATGCAACTGAGTCTATTTTTTCCTAATATCCCAGGGTATACAGTCAATAATTTCCAATTCCTTAACTTGCAATAAACATGATGTAGTCATGCCAAATAGTCATGGAGCTGAAAGTAACTGAAAGACAAACTTTTTGCAAATTTTCAAATTCCATTCTGTTTCCAATAATGGTAAGTTTCCAAGTTGCAGATGCCCTGAGCACAGTTCCCAATGCAGTTAGAAAAACCATACATAGCCAACCGAATGAACAGTATGAGTTGTTTAGTGATTCCCATTATTTACATAGTGGTTAATAGAATAATCATGTTAACCATTTACTAAAGACAACGCCACAATCAGCTAGTAATGTTCACAAAAATTCAAATTTTATTATTTTTTCAGTTTTGCCTCAGAAATATAGTTTATGATCCCCATCACTGAAAACAAGCTCAGTGAGCTTATTCCATTGATATACAATTTATAAGCTGTTTTTGATTTAAAGATAAAAAATTTCAGTTGAAGAATTCGTCCTCTATTTGTGTTTGATTAAGGGTTAATTATTTATTTATTGGTGTTTAAAGTCACATAGTTCTGCAGAATAGTTATTTGTAACAGCAACAAGCCCAGCAAATCATTTATACCCATGTTGCTCATTTCAGAGGACTACAGCCCCAGGCATTGGTTACTGGGTCCTATTTCACCAGTAAAAGAGAGCTTGTTCACCACAGTAAACAAGCACTGCCTCACTTCACAGGGTATCCACAGGGAAGGGTTAATTGCATATACTTTTCAAACATCTAGTCATTTACCACACCTTAATAGGTACTCAAACTACTGGGAGCCCATATTTGGGTTTTATTCTGATGTCTGGTACTGCAACTTAATGGCTTCATTTATTTTTGTGGATGTGCTTGATGTCTTTGATAGTGTTCAACCGATGATCAGAATCGGCCACCCCAATTAGCCGATTGTGGGCAATCGGAGATGACAGCAACGGCTTCTGGAACATCGATTCAACCGATTGTTATCAAGCATTTTTTTGTGATGATTCTTTAACCACATTTTATTATCTTCTGCAATTGTTCAATTGTTAATGTTAAATGAAAGGGTCAATGACACTGTAGCTCAACTTTGAATATGACAGGAATTAGTATTTGCTGTGACCAGGTCAACAATAATGAATATGACAGGAATCAGTATTTGTTGTGACCAAGTCAACAATAATGAATAAGAGAAACAGGAGTTTTGTTGTGACCACGTCAACCATAGTAAATCAATTACAAGGTGACTGCAATGGTCTAAAAAATAGGACATAAGTATTATATGTGATGCATCCCATGTTAGTAAACATTCACACAAAAATTTATTCAAATCAGAGCTTTCATATAGAAGTTCTGAGCAAAAAACTGATTGCACAAAATTTTGAACAAAATGGCTGCTGGTGGCTATCTTGAATTTCAGACTGGACCCCAAAACACTCGTTCTCGTCCCACGGTGATAATAAAGATACCCAAGAAGTTTCGTAAAGATCGGTTCATATATACGGCCTCTAGCCCATGTCATATTGGCATTTGCAGTTACAGTGCTGAATGTAACACTAAATAGATCAAAGTTAGTCTAACTGGCATAATTTATGCACGAGAAAAAAACCTGTATAATATGTGATGTATCCCATGGTACTAAACATTCACACAAAAAATTATTCAAATCAGCACTTCCATATGGAAGTTCTGCGCAAAAATCTGATGCACCTAATTTTGTACAAAATGGCTGACAGCGGCCATCTTGAATTTTAGACCAGACCCCAAAACACGCGTTCTCGTCCCACGGTGATAACAAAGGCACCCAAAAAGTTTTGTAAAGATCGGTTCATGAATACGGCCTCTAGCCCGAGCCATATTGGTAATTGCACTTACAGTGCTGAAAGTAACACTAAATAAATCAAAGTTAGTCTAATTTGCATAATTTACACACGAGAAAAAAACCTGTATTATATATGATGTATCCCATGGTACTAAACATTCATACAAAAAATTATTCAAATCAGAGCTTTCATATGGAAGTTCTGCGCAAAAATCTGATTGCACCTAATTTTGTACAAAACGGCTGTCAGTGGCCATCTTGAATTTCGGACCGGACCCCAAAACACTCGTTCTCGTCCCAAGGTGATAACAAAGGTACCCAAGAAGTTTTGTACAGATCAGTTCATAAATACGGCCTCTAGCCCGAGCCGTGTTGACGGCACAATGGACAGACAGATGGACGGACGATGGACAATGGTCCATGACAATACCTCAAATTTGGCTTCGCCAAAGTTGAGCTAATGATGTCAATGCTACAGTGCTAAAAAGTAACACTAAATAGATCAAAGTTAGTCTAATTGGCATAATTTATGCACGAGAAAAAAACCCGTATAATATGTGATGTATCCCATGGTACTAAACATTCACACAAAAAATTATTCAAATCAGTGCTTCCATATGGAAGTTCTGTGCAAAAATCTGATGCACCCATTCAATAAAGTTGAAAAACCACCACAATGTGTATTCTTAATCTCTCTAGATGCCCTTTTACGGGAAATATAAGTTAAACGACATGTGAAGCTTACAATTGAGCATACTTGCATCAATCGCCAGTTCATACCGGAAAAAGTGAAGGTTGCACTCCATTGACTCATGCTGCATAAAAATGACCAGTCGCACTGCACTTGGGTGGTACATGTGGCTCTGAGAGCCACGTGTACCGCCCGAATGGGCGCGTCTGGTCATTTTACTGCAACCGGAGTCAACGACATTTAACAATGTGAAATATGTTCAATTTAATTTAGTTCTTTCAAGCCTCGACTCATCTAGTAGTGCGCAGTATTACAATCGGAATTGGCATTGGAATCGGCTGGGTGTGAGCCCAAATAACTGGTAATCAGTCAGCGGCCATTTTTGGTAACCGGTTGAACACTAGTCTTTGAAATGAAATTATTTAGCCACTTTGGATTTGATTTGTTACAACTGATGTGAGAGGCACTCTCCAATAAATTATAACAAGGCAGAAACATGTAAACAAATTTTGACCCAAAACAAGAGGGCCAACGCAAAGCATGGGCCAATGCCCCTGACCTGCAAAAAAGTCAAGAGTGAAAAAGGACCATAACTCTGGAAAAAATGTGTGGAAGAAACTCATGCCACACAGGCATCGTTCCTCCATGATGCTCTATCACAACACCAAATATCATTCAAATCGGAGTATCAGTGGCTGAGATACAAGGAAAAATGTTGGTACGGATGGATGGATGAATGAATGGACAGACAGATAGATGGACGGAGGTCTCCGCTTGATACCCATTTGACTTTTTCAAGTCGGAGGCATAATAATTAGGCTCTCAACCAGCTAATAAAAATTTGACATGTTAACTGCATATGGGTTAGAGAAAATCCTAGTTAACTGAATGAGTAGTGCTGTAATTTGCAGAATATTCAAACCAACGACCACAAAAATCCTGTGCAAATATTTTGGCCATCAAAACCAAAAAAGAAAGCTTTCATCCTATTATATCTAATTTCATAAGCTTAACTGGTCTAGTGATAGAAGCCACTATCATGGCTCTACTGAAAAGTGCTGACAGCCACTATAGGGGCTTTACACTGTATGTATTAGAGTGATGTTTGTTCTGCAGTAGAAAAAAAAATGTTTGTATAAAGCCTCACAAAGTACATCTTCTGTTTCTTAGGCCATTATTTGTAAAACTGCATGCAGGAGAGCGGTTTTTGATTTCATTTTTTATTTCTGTAATTATTTCTTTGCCATCAAAAGTTCATAGCATGGCTTATGTTTTAGGCCTCATAATCTACAGAATAGCATGGGAGGTGGTAAAATTTGCCCCTTGAGAGCAAGAAGGCTTTGCAATGCATTAGCATCGCAAAGCCATCTTGCACTCAAGGGACAAATTTATCAATTTTTTTAACTTTGGTGAAATATCAGACATAAACCATTTAATTTTTATTTTTTTTAAAGTTTCCATTGGTTATAAAAAGAGAGCATGCGGCAGCCAAAAGGACCATGCAGGAGGGCCTGAGAAACAGATTTTTATTTTTTTAGCCTAAAATTGTTTTGTTACAATTTATTGGAGTGCCAATATGAAGCCACTAGGCACTCACCAATACATTATAAAAAATCAATTATTAATGAACCAAATTTGGATAAATCAAAGCTCCCATTGCTGGTAGTAACATAACCGATAGGCACTCTCCAACAGAACACCCTGACACAACTGATAACAATTTGTTTTTACCATTACATTCTACTGGTCATAAGGATGCTTCATACCAAATATCAGTTCTCTGTTCCATCTGGTGTAGGAAATATGGGCGTTTGAAAATACTTCTATTGTTAGCTCCAGGGGTTCCCACAGAGACACCGGAATTTTTTGTTGTTGCATGAATCAAGTATTTATGACACAATAATACCTCATACCAAATTTTGTTCAAACCGGACCATCGGTTTAGAAAATAGAAATTTTAGATGGGGCCAAAAACTTATCCCTCCCATTACAAAGGCAAATATTGCTCTAAGAACTTCATTTGAACAAACTTGATTCTACACCTCAAAAGGAAGCTTCATATCAAATATCAAGTCATTATACCCACTGGTTCATGAGAAGATTTAAAAAAAAAATGGAACATTTTCTCCCACCCCCTCCCTATTGAGCATAACAACTTTATTTGAACAAAATTGAATTAACACATGATAAGGACCATGCATATCAAATTTGGTTCAATTCAGCTCAGGGGTTTAGGAGCAGAAGTCGATAATGTAAAGCTGATGTCGGATGGATGGACAGATGGACAAACGATGGATGGAAAGTGATCAGTAAAGCTCCCTTTGAGCTTTGCTCAGATGAGCTAAAAAATATTATTAACCCTAAACTCGCCAATTAATTTTCATTATTTTTTCATTTTTTGTTTCTAAAACATAGGTTTTGACCCCTCATTGGAACGAGCTCATCGAGCTCGTTCCAATGAGTGGTCATGACCTATGTTTTTGATACAAAAAATGAAAATAATAGTTATTCAAGAATTTTTTTTGCAAGTGTCGTCTGCTCTTTATGTTAGGTAAAGGGTTAACTGAATAACTTACCCTGTACACTATACAGCCTTAGAGTAAATGTCAACAAAAGCAACTCTTTACTCAATGTAATACCCCAAACCAGCCGGTTATTTTCTCAAAAAGCATTTAAACTCAGCTTTTGACCCCTGATTGGAATGGATTGTGGAAAGGGTTTTTTTCAGTGATTTCCAAAGCTGAAAACATAATCTATTTTCGATTAATAGCTTGTTGTACGTCATCTGTAATTGCAACTGCCCCACCTTAAACACACCCACATTTCAAGATAGAAGTACTGTTGTGTTTATTAAGTAGAGAAGCACTATAGTTGTACTCCACAGGGCTACTTTCTGTTTTAATTAGATTATGGATGAAAAATGATTCTTGACAATACAAGAAGACATCTGTTGTTAACAAATTACAAGCTTGACACTAGTTCTTTTGATCAATACAGATAACTTCATTCATACCAGGATCCATAGATGCTAAAGATTCCACTGTAAAAAGTTACATGTATGGGTATAAAAAAATGTACTTTTCGCATTATTTTAAAGAAAAGATTGAGAAGATCTGGATTATTGTGCAGCTGTTCATAGATTTTTTAGGGTGTGAATTGAGGCGCAGTGGCTTAAGGTTTATGGCATTGGACTTCAAACCGAAAGGTCCATGGTTCGAGACCTAACAGGAGTAACTGGATTGTATCCTTGGGCAAGCAAGCCAGAAAATAAGCAGACTGTCATCTGCAAAATGAGGTCCTCAGAGGGTGAATTTGGTGATGCTACCCTGCAGGGTAGCATTACTAAATTTCCCCTCTGTGAACCTCAATCTGAATCAAGGTCTCAAACCTCAACAGAAAGAGATACCCAGAGGATTAATTGGCCTGCTGTATGGGTTAGCATCAGCAATTTCACCCTCTGGGGACCTCATTTTGTAAATGACAGATTGCTTATTATCAGGCTTGTGGGCAAGGCACTTAATCCTGATTGCCCACGTGGGAGTGCAGTGGCACTGTGTACTAAGGCATACTGCACATCGATGGTGTTTTCAACTAATGGTAACCCTGCTTGTGCAGATTTATTTCATTGAGGAGTCTGACAGTTGCTCACCATTGCTCGGTGGTTTTCTCCGGCTACTCCAAATTCCTCTACCTGTAAAACTGTCCTGACAGGAGTTGACCCTGGCTGCCAAAAGTGTCATTAAACCCCAATAAATATATACATTTTGGGTCCAAACACATTCCAGCAACTTTTCATGAAATAAAGTTATAAAGATCTAATAGACTTTATCAGAATTCCCCATGTTGGGTAATGTGAGGGTGGGCACACACCAAAACAATAAACACGTGTGGAGCAAAATAGGAAGCCAACAATGGCAGTTACCATCAATCGTTTCATATGTCACTCAATTCCATTACATATAACACAACTGTGCAAACTCCTTTGTCACATGTATTGATAATACGATAATACTTTATTTATATCAATGCATTTTGAACGTTGAACTTAGGCCCCTGCGAATCCTTATTTTCTGCTCGAATTGAATCCCGAATACAATCTTAAGGAAGATTTGAATCCAAATCGAATGCAACAGTGTGTTAAATACCAAGTAAAGTTAGCAAACTGCACGATTTTCGAGACAGCAATGAAAAACAAATGTATTATTGGGAATGCCAGTGCAAGTATATCATTGCAGTTTGTTGGGGAGTCTAAAAGTTGTTTGCCGCTGCTCGGTGGTTCTCTCCAGTTACTCTGGTTTCCTCCACCCGTAAAACTGTCCTACATGAGATGATCCTGGCAGTCAAAAGTGTCATTGAATCAAAATAACAAAGAAAAAAAATAAGTAGCTTAAATAAGTTTGCTTACCTCGATTTACTTATTCCCTCGAATCAATCGGTGTCATTCTTTTGTGACTGAAACTTCGAAGTTTCGTTTCAGAGCACAGTTTGTACCGTACACCTGTGCAGTTGTTGAATTTAAGATGGAATTTCCTGAATGTGCTCATGTTCATAAAAATCCAACCTAAATACAACTGCACATATGTACATCGCAAATTGTTTCTAGAGGGGTTACGGCATGAACAAACCGTGACTGGACATGGTTTTTAGATATTGGTTCGCGACCAGGAGATATTGCTTCGCAAACAGCAATGCGAAACCAAACAACAGATACCCTGTTGTCTGTAAACTAAAATTTATTTATTTATTGTTGTTTAAGGTCACATATTTTTGCACAATGACTAATCATGACAACATGAGTATCAACTCAAGACCAGGGGTGAGCATTAATAAGCCATGTTGCCCATTTTAGAGAGGGTTTGCACCTCCTAAGCATTGGTTACTGGGTTCTATTTTACCAGTAAAACAGAGCCTGTTTACCACAGTGAACAGGCAATGCTTCACTTCCTGGGGATCCCGCGGGGAATGAAAACTAAATAGCGTAAAAGAGTTTGTATCATTTTCTTCTCAAATTTTTTTTTTTTTTTTTCATTAAATTTCAGAATAGTTGAATTTAGGTTATTGTTGAAGATTCTCAGATTTTTTTCTGTTATCATTATTGTTATTTTCACACTAGAAAACCTGTATTGAAAGTAACATACTTAGGCCAAATAGGTCTATAAATAAGGGGTATTCATTGATTGTCAGGGTAAATTTTCTACATATTAGGCCACACAAAGTAGATCTGTTTCTCAGGCCATTATTTGTGAAATTGCATGCGGGCGAGCGGTTTTTTATTTTATTTTTTATATTTCAGTAATTACTTCTTTGCCATCGAAAGTTCATGTTCTTGGTTCAAGTTTTAGGCCTCATAATCTACAGAATAGCATGGGTGGTGGTGTATTCCATCCCTTGAGTGCAAGAAGGCTTTGCAATGCTAAAGCATTGCATAGCCTTCTTGCATTCAAGGGACAAATTCATCAATTTTTTCAACTTGGGTAAAATATCAGACATAAACCATTTAATTTTTATTTTTTTAAAGTTTAAATTGATTATAAAAAGAGAGCATGCGGCAGCCAAAAGGACCATGCGGGAGGGCCTGAGAAACAGATTTATTATTTTTTTAGGCCTTACAAGGGTTTTTATTCACTTAACAAAAGTTTGCTCTTCATTACTTTCCAAAGTGTGATTTACTGGGATTTCTGGGTTTGGTTATAAATGATAACTTCACAAGTGAATTATGCAATCAACAATTGTGTCATGTATCCGTGTGCGCAAACGAAGATGCTTTGCCATGGGTGTAATGGGGACTTCATTGTTTTTTTTGCTTTTTTTAACCCTTTACCTAACATGAAAAGCAGACAACACTTGCAAAACAAATTCTTGAATAACTATTGTTTTCATTTTTTGTCTCAAAAACATAGGTTATGACCCCTCATTAGAACGAGTTTGATTAGCTCGTTCCAATGAGGGGTCATAACCTATGTTTTAGAGACAAAAAATGAAAAAAATAATGAAAAATTAATTGGCGAGTTTTGCATGAGAATAGCACTGTCTGTTTTGGGCTGTTACGTTAGGTAAACGGTTAAATAATATAATTATCGTTAATAATGAAAAGTAATAAACAAAGTAATCGCTTGACTGGACTGGTTACGTGAAATAATTCATTCGAGGCAAGGGACTATATTGTAAAACACTTGTCGTGTGCATTCGCACACTCGTGTTTGTACAACGTCCCTCACCTCTCATGAATTATTTCATGTAACCAGTCCAGTCAAGTGATTACTCTCTAAAAAACCTACGAGTATACGCAAATAACAGGTCAAATTTAATCTGTTGATTAATTAACAGGTCAAATCTGTACTGAAGGCATGGTAAACAGTTTTGTGTTTGGAAGTTATATTCTATTAACAGGGTTATCCAATTAACCCTTTACCCAACGTAACGGCCCAAACCGGCTAGCGCTATTCTAAAAAATCGCCAATTAATTTTCATTATTTTTTCTTTCAAAAACATAGGTTATGACCCCTCGTTGGAATGAGCTCATTCCAACAAGGGGTCATAACCTATGTTTTTGAGATAAAAAATGAAAAAAATTAGTTATTCAAGAATTTTTCTTGCAAGTGTCGTCTGCTTTTCATGTTAGGTAAAGGGTTAAGAGATATCCAATTAAGTGGGTTCTATTGTACTCGAGGGGGGGGGGGGATTTTTTTTTCAGGTCACCTTACTTTGAAATTTGTATACACCTGTCCATTCTAAACTTGTACAGATGAAAGTGTGATTGCAGGTGAAGGGATAGTTTTAATTAACACAGTACATGTTATGGAGAATCGATCATTTACAATACATTTAAATAAGAATGGTACTGTCAGATCATACAGAGATCATAGAGAGATAGAGAAGCACAGGTGTTCCCAACAAGTCATCATGTAGTCAAGTATAATTGAAATTCTTTTACAATTGCATACCTGTATTCAGATGCAGAAACAAAACCACAGTATCTGGAAAACTTAACCCCATAAAAACTGATATCGAAACTACACAAGAAATTCAGTAAAACTCATGGATGTTCGACTTAGTTAACCCTTTACCTAACATGAAAAGCAGACGACACTTGCCAAAAATTTTTTTGAATAACTAATTTTTTAAATTTTTTGTCTCAAAAATATAGGTTATGACACCTCGTTGCAACAAGCTCGACGAGCTCGTTCCAACGAAGGGTCATAACCTATGTTTTTGAGACAAAAAAATGAAAAAATAATTAAAATTAATTGGTGATTTTTGAGAATAGCGCTGGCCGCTTTTGGCGGTTACGTTGGGTAAAGGGTTAACAAGCAGATTTGTAAAATAGTGGTCCCCCACTATGGGAAATAATTTGGCACATGTCTTTGAAATGCAAGGACCATAACTCTGGTGAAAAATATGTGGGCAAGTTTTTTATAACATGTGTAGGAGTGGCTTCTCACAATTTATTTAGTTATTTATTGGGTTTAACAACACTTTCAACAGCCAGGGTCGCCTCATCTCGGACAGTTTTTACGGGTGGAGGAAGCCGGAGTACCCGGAGAGAACCACTGGCAACAGCAAGCAACTGTCGGACTCCCCAACAAACTAATTCCTCATAAGCAGGTTTAGCATTGATTGAAGACAAGAGCACCATTGCTGTGCAGTATGACTTAGTACACAGAACCAATGTGCCCCAACATGGGCAATCAGGATTAAGTGCCTTGCCCAAGGATAGAATGCAGTTACCCCCCCCCCCCCACACCCCCCTCCCCCTGGTTGGGATCGAACCATGGACCTTTCAGTTCGAAGTCCAATGCCATAAACCACTGAGCCACCGCACTCCCATCACATCCTATAAGCAAATATATGTTTTGGTTAAAGAGGCCTTGGAAGAAAAAAAATCTGACCAGGTTCCAAACTTGAAATCAATTTGTAGGTACCCATGACAAAGCCACATACCAGAAATCAGCCAATTATCTCATTGTATGGTGAAAAAAAAGGCTGGAAAACTGTTACTTTGGAAGTTTAAAGTCAATAACTCTGCAAAAAATCATCTGACCAAACTCAGACATGTTTCGTAGGTACCCAGGACAAAGTCACACTAAGACCAAACTCTTAAGCCAATTTGAGGTGCCTATGACAAAGCCACATACCAGAAATTGGCCAATTTTCTCAACGTGTAGTGAAAAAAGTCCATAAAACTGTTGTTTTGGAAGTTCGAGGTCAATAACTCTGCCGAAAATCATCTGACTGAGACCAAACTCGAACTCAATTTGTAGGTACCCATGACAAAACAACATACCAGAAATCAGCCAATTATCTTAATGTATGGTAAAAATGCATCCAGAAACTGTTATTTTGAAATGAAACTTTGGCAGGGCTATCAATCCCATATTAGAGTAGACAGACAGACACATAAATGGTCAAAATGGATTCCAGATGCTATTCACTTCATGGTTTTTATGATGTCCGAATACTATGCTTCATTGGACAACCTATAATCATGTCAGACAAGTCAGTCGGATACCCACTTCTAGGCATGTTTCTTATCTGGACTGAATCTAATATTGTTTCCTCAGGATAAGTATTGTCAGGTTATGGACCTTCCAGAAAAAGGCATCTTCTGCAACCACCTTATCCCCTGCTCCTATGCTTCAAGTGCTCCAGTAAGTAGAGTGGAGCCCTGTTAATTGACTAGCCACTTTTCCAGCGAAAATTATTTACTTAATAGGAGTATTCAATTAACAGAGATGTGGTCACTTTCCTGTATTCTAGAGATAAAATGGGAATTTATTCTATTATAAAGAGCTCTGTCAAACAAGATATCACAGATTAACTTCTTGCAAGCTGCTGGCAGATATTCCTGCAAAGGACAGAATATCTCCTGCAACTGAAATAAGTATAATTTGGTCTCATTTAATAATTTTGTTTATCACCATAGCACTGTTGCTTTATCTGGTTTGTGTGTAAACTTATTCTATATTAACCCTTTACCCAACGCAGACGATTTATTATTTTAAATAACATTTTTTCAAATTTTTCAAAAATTTTCAACAAAACCATATCATGTGACCCCTCGTTGGATCGAGCTCGTTCCAACGAGGGGTCACATGATATGATTTTGTTGAGATGTTTTGAAAAATAATATTTTTTCATCTACTGAATTTGCATATCGTTTATACTCATGTTGCTCATTTTAGAGGACTTCCACCCCAGGTATTGGTTAGTGAAATTATTCAATTTAACAGGAGTATTCAATTAACAGAGATGTGGTCACTTTCCTGTATTAAACAGCTAATCTCCTCATTCATTCCTTTATATTATCTTGTGTGACAGAACTCATGAGTTCTGTCACACAAGATAATATAATACAATGAATATAGTAGATTAAATGGCTGTATTACATGTACTGAAGCCAAATAGATCTATAAACAAGGGGTATTCTGTAAATCTCAAGGGTAATTTCTCAGCATACTACAAGAGTTTTTATTAAATTATCCCTTTACCTAATGAAACAGCCACATCCACCCACATAATCTACAAACTGAGCAGTTGAAAACAATTATTTGTCCGAAAATTTCATCAAAATCATATCATGTAATCTTTCATTTGAACAGGCGCATTGAGCTCATTCCAATAAGGGGGACACATGAGATGGTTTTGTTGAAATTTTTGGAAAAAGTTGAAAAAATGACCTTAAAAAACAAGGTGCAACGCCACCAGTATCTCCCGTCAAGAAGTGGTTTACTAAAAAGGGGAATTCTAAATTGAGAAAAGCCAGAAAAGTCCCATAACTCGAGAAAAAAAATCGACAAAAACTGTTACTTGTGAATATCCTTTCCCCATGGTGGTCTATCAGCATACCAAAGATCATTTAAATCCAACATCCATTGACTGAGATAAGAAGGTCCAAAGTTGTTACAGACAGATGGCTAGATGGTCGTGCAGATGGACAGAAGAACGGATGGAAGAAGGGCCAGCCAGCTGGCCAGATGGATGGACAGACAGACATAACTTCATTTTGGCAGGGGATAATAACTTTTGATACCGTGTGCATTGGTTAAAGGGTTAACAGGAGTTAAACTCTATAATTCCCTGCCAGGTGTAACTGCATTGTGTCCTTGGGCAAAGCACTTAATTCCGATTGCCCACATGGGGGCACGTTGACACTGTGAACCAAGACATACTGCACGTCGATGACACACTTGTCTTCAACCAATGATAACCCTGCTTGTGTGGAGTTAGTACGTTGGGAGATTTTGACAGTTCCTCGCTGTTGCTCGGTGGTTCTCTTCGGGTACTCCAACTTCCACCATGCGTAAAAATGTCCAACACGAGGTGACCCTGGCTATCAAAAGTGTCATTAAACCCCAATAAACAAATAAATAACTCTATAACTTATATAAGAAATTAAGAGGTCAAATTTGTACTGAAGGTATAGTTAGTGTTTATATTTAATTAACAGTGGTATTTAATGAAGAGATATCCAATTAAGTGGGCTCCATTGTAATGTGAAAATATGAAGACCAGCATCAAGAGGAAAAAATTCTTTTAAAAACTCCGCTCACCTTCAGAACTTTCAGCCATGGTCAGCTGCAGTACTAGCCTTCAGAAAAAACATTAAACATACCTTTCCGTGTTTACAGTATTAGAACAGATTATCCCATTCATTTCCTTTATTATAACCACGATTTACACCACAGCTTATACTTAAAGGAAAAAATCTTCACTGAACTAAAATTAAGGCAAACCAACATACTTTATTCCTTCTACAAGGCTAGTGAGATGTTACATGTTTGAACTCCTACACTACAGTAGTTGTACCCCCAACCAACTATTTCTATGCATACAGTTTTGCCTGAATAGAAGTGGCACTCGACTAAAATGCAAATTTGTATTTAAAGTAATTAAATAATATTTTGTGTCTCTTTAAACAAGGAAATATTACAGATGTATTGCATATAAATCGCTCCTGAACAATATTCTTTTTGCTTGTCAAAATTTTTAACACAGTATTATTTCTGTTTTGGTGAAGAGAGCCAAGTGAAGCCATCAAGACAACAACAAAATTCATGGTATGTCCCCGGGCGAATGACATACAGGTATATACAAATCTGATTATTCACGGCATAATGGATTCTATATGTTAAAAGGTTCATATCTGAAGCAGTTGTATAAGGTATAAATAGGGTATGCAGTGTAAATAAAAAAGTGTAAAATTACAGGCAACTTCTGTTAACTCTTAACCTACTGAGTATTTTTAAGATATTTTTCATTAAATCTAGTCATGGCTGCTGTAAAGCAGCCATGGCTAGATTTGATGAAAAATTCATTCAAATTTAACTCCAGAAATTATTTGTGAAAGAATCCATTCAATTCATCAGAGGAGTACTGGACTAAATGTGTCAAAATTATACACATTTTTTGTGACAAGAGAGGGTGCATAGTGGCTGAGTAGGTAGAGGTGCAGGCTACAAGCTGAGAGGTCCTTGGTTCGAATCTCACCTGCTGCAACCACGTTGTGTCCTTGGGCAAGACACTTCAGCTCCATTGCCCATGTGGGGGCATGGTGGCATTGTGTACTAAGGCGTACTGCACGTCGATGGTGCACTTGTCTTCAACCAATGCTAACCCTGCTTGTGTGGAGTTAGTATGCCGGGGAGCTGACAGTTGCTTGCCATTGCTCAGTGGTTCTCTCTCAGTCCTCCAGCTTCCTTCACCTATAAAACTATCATGGTCATGATTAGCCATTGTGCAGAAATATGTGACCTTAAAACACCATTAAATAAATAAATAAATATTTCTATAGTGACAAGAGAAATTCTGTCCAGGGCAGGAATATCTGCCAGCAGCATGCAAGGAGTTACCCCTCCACTACATGTAGTACTTTAGAAACAATAGTGTTATCAAGCCTGCAAATAAGAAATATGTCATGATTAATGACAGGTACAATTTACATGCTTAACTTCAAAACAATTTCCATTAGTTCCTTGAATCCTGCACCCCATGTAACATGTAACCAACTAACCCTGTGCATTTTTACAGCCTTTGTCAGTGTGTACTTTCATGTAGTGTGTAATATGACAGCCTAACAACTAATCTTGTGCAATGCCTATGATTAACCAGTGCATGTTAACTTACCAACTAACTCTGTGCAATGCACAAGGTTAGTCACACTTTTCTTTCTGGTTATAAACAAGATTATCTCTATTATGACGGGGGCGCGGTGGCTCAGTTGGTAGAGGTGCAGGCTGCAAGCCGAGAGGTGATCGGTTTGAATCCCACCTGCGGCAACCGCATTGTGTCCTTGGGCAAGACACTTCACCCCATTGCCCACGTGGGGGCACGGTGATGTGTACTAAGGCGTACTGCACGTCGATGGTGCACCTGTCTTCAACCAATGCTAACCCTGCTTGTGTGGAGTTGGTATGTTTGGGAGCTGACATTTGCTCGCCGTTGCTCGGTGGTTCTCTCCGGGTACTCCGGCTTCCTCCACCCGTAAAACTGTCCCGGTCATGGTTAGCCATTGTGCAGAAATATGTGACCTTAAACACCAATAAATAAATAAATAAATAAATAAATAAATAAATAAATCTCTATTATGCGACTAACCTTGTGCATTGCACAGCCTTAGTGATTGTATATATTTTCATGTAGTATGTGATTCGGCAGGTACCAATATTTTACAGCCAGAAAGTGTGAACAACCCTGTGCAATGCACAGGGTTGTTCACACTTTCTGGCTATAAAATATTTTCCTGCTGCTTAACAGCATGTTTTAAGTATTTATTATTTATTCATTGGTGTTTAAGGTCACATATTTATGCACAATGGCCAATTATGACCGTGACAGTTTTACAGGTGGAGGAAGCCGAAGTACCCGGAGAGAACCACCGAGCAATGATGAGCAGCTGCCAGCTCCCCAACAGCGTAACTCTGCACTGTAGCACAGGCAGAGTTAGATTGGTTGAAGACATGCACACCATCGACTTGCAGTACGCCTTAGTACACAGCATCATCGTGCCCCCATGTGGACAATCGGGGTTAAGTGCATGCTTTAAGTAAAATGGTAGTAAGCAGTATACAGTGCACCATTTCCAAAATCGAAAGACAGACAAAACCATGTCATGTGACCCCTCATTGAAAGGAAATTTAAAAAAACAGTAATTAAAATAATAAATTTTGATATCCTGTGTGTTGGGTAAAGGATTAACCCTTTACCCAACGCAGACGTTATCTAAATTTATTATTTTAAATATCATCTTTTTAAATTTTTCAAAAAATTTCAACAAAACCATATCATGTGGCCTCTTATTGGAACGAGCTTGACAATTTTGTTGAAATTTTTTGAAAAGAAATATTTTCTCATCTGCCGAATTTGCATATTACGTGGGTTGATGTGACCGATTTGTTGGGTAAAGGGTTAACCAATTCAATCTCATCTGACAGACCTTATTGATCTTTGTCAAACAAGATTGAATAAGTTACATTCCTGGTTAAATTATTGGAAAAGTTTGCTGCTTAAAATTTCAGTATTTTGACATCAGTGTGCAACATGAATTGAGTATAAATTTTAGGCCTAAAAAGTTAAAAATCTGTTTCTCAGACTCCTCCTTTGGCCGTTGCATGCTCTCTTTTTATAACTGATGCAAACTAATTGACAAAACAAGGGCTGGACTGTCGTCCGGTGCATACCCCCACATGGTGTACCGCCTAGTGTGGGCATACCTATGACCAACAAATATTATTTATGAATATTCTCATACGGACTGATGGAAGGATGCATAGATGGACGGATGCAATCCAGTATATCCCCCCCCCTCCCATTTTCTCCAAACGTTTTCAACAATTTCCAAGTCAAAAGGTATGGTAAATTGTTTGGTGTTTGGAAGTTTTATGCAAAGAGGCAGAAGCCTTTGTCAAAGGCAAACTACATGCCATATTTCACTGAAATCTGATAACCCTAATCCAGTATACCCCCCCCCCCCCATTTTCTTCGAAAGTTTTCAACAATTTCCAACAATTTCTAAGTCAAAAGGTATGGTAAATTATTTGGTGTTTGGAAGTTTTATGCAATGAGGCAGAAGCCTTTGTCATCGGCAAACTGCATGCCATATTTCACTGAAATCCGATAACCCATACCTGAGATACAGGCTGAACAGACAAATAATGTCTATTTCCTACAATTTCTAAGTCAACAAGAAATGAAAAAAAAAAAAAAACTAGTGTGGGCATTGTGGGCATACCTATGACCAACAAATGTTATGAAAAATAATAATTTACTTAAGTTATGAAAGTTATGAATAGACTCACACACGGACAGACAGATGCACGGACACACGGACAGACACATGGATGCATGTAATCCAGTATACCCTCATTTTCTTTGAAAGTGGGGGTATAATAAAAACAGGTAAAGCATCGCAAAGCGATTCCAATCCTGTGCAAACAAATTTATTCCATAAACAAGCATAACACGATATTTTTTAAACAAAGGGCAATAGCTCCCATAATTTTCATCAGAAACTGGTTGTCATCATACCCAAAGTAGACATTGTTGCTATAGAGAGATATACCTAAAAGAATTGAATCGGTTAACTATTGTTCAAGTTATGCCATAAACAAGTTTTCCAGGATATTTTTATAACATTTAAGGGCCATAGCTCCCATAATTTTCAAGAGATATCAGTGGTCATTGAACTTGATGAATACATTGTTGCTATAGAGACATATACCAAAAAGAACTGAAATCCATTAAATTTTGTTAGAAATTATGCCATAAACAAAGTTTGGATGGACGGACGGAGGTCTTCACAAAATCCCTCCCTTGCAGGGGGATAAATAAGTGGTTTATGCCTGATATTTTACCCAAGTCAGTAAAATTGATAAATTTGTCCCTCGAGTGCAAGAAGGCTTTGCAATGCTTCAGCATTGCAAAGCCTTCTTGCACTCAAGGGATGAAATACACTACCACCCATGCTATTCTGTAGATTATGAGGCCTAAAACATAAAACAAGAACATGGAACACGAACTTTTGATGGCAAAGAAATTATTACAAAAATAAAAAAATAAAATAGAAAAACGCCCACCCACATGCAATTTTACAAAAAAAATGGCCTGAGAAACAGATGGTCTACTTTGTGGTGCCTTACCTGTTGTTTGCATCAATGGTAATAAGAAAATCGATATTAAAACCAAATGTATCATTTTGTGACATTTCATAACTTTATTGTGAAAATATCAAATTACCTCCATTTCAAAATCCAAAAGTGGGAGCATCAAATCTGACAAATGAAATATATTTAATAATAATAAATCATACCTTCTTGACAGAGCTCTGTGTGCTCAGCTGTGAAACAAGACAGTAATGAATTTTATGATATGCTACCTTGTAAGATGGCAGGAAATGTCTAATATTTTCTGACATTACCCCTTTACCCAACGTAATGGCCAAAACCGGTCAGCACTTATTCACAAAATTTACCATTCAATACTTTTTCATTTTTTGTCACAAAATCATAGCTTATGTCCTCTCATTGGAACGAGCTAACTGAACTCGTTCCAATGAGTGGTCAGAAGCTATGTTTTTGTGACAAAAATTGAAAAAATAGGTATTCAAGAATTTCGTTTGCAAGTGTTTTCTGCTTTTCGTGTTAGGTAAAGGGCTAAATGTCACGACTTATAAAAAAGAATTTATCTTATAATACATGTAAGTACATTATAAGTTACAGGGCGTTCAGGTGGCGGATACGGTATCATATGAGGCGAGGTGAAAACAATATTGGATGAGGCGGTACGCCAAGTCCAATATTGTTTTTGCCGAGCCTCATATGACACCGTATCCGCCACCTGAACGTCCTGTAACGTATTTATTATGCCAGCGAAAACAAAATAACAATCAAATTTGAACGCCGGCACATTTTCAAAACTGGTGCAAAACGCTATGTAAGTTGTAACAAACGTGCACAGTTGTCTCCCTGTTTGTGTATAATTTCCTTGACAACACATACAACAGCGATAGATGCTGTTCTTGTACTGTCACTTTGTCTTGAGTGTGCAGAAAATGTCCAAAACGTCCGATTTTATAGAATTCGAACAAAATAAATGTATCTCGCATCTTTTCCCATTGACTTTCATTCATTTTCCTACAATTTCATCATTGTGCAATCTTATAATTATTCAATGAAATTAAATCCATTTTCGAAGCGACGTTATCCATTTACCACAACAGAGACTACAGAATGAGCTCAATGAGAAATGAAAGTGTCAATGACACTGTAGCTCAACCTGACAAACTTGAACTTGGTAAGTTATAAATGAAATGGCAAAATTGAAGATCATTGGTACCAATGTCATTTTTTTTGCCAGTGGCAACATTTTTTGACAGAAACCGAAGAAAATTTATAGCTCCCATCTAGACGCCTCCCCAAACAAGCATGCCAGGTTTCAAAGCAATCCGATCATAAATGTGCCCTGTGGGGTGTACAAAAGGGAAATATTGTGGTCTGACTAAACTAAATTCTAAGAACATTGGCCGTGGCAACATTTTTTGACGGAAATGGAAGAAAATCGATAGCTCCCATCTAGAGGTCACCGTAAATAAGCATACCAGGTTTCAAAGCAATCTAATCATAAATGTGCCCTGCAGGGTGAGCCAAAGGGAAATATTGTGGTCTGACTAAACTAAGTTCTAAGAATGTTGGCTGCGGCAACATTTTTAGATGGAAATTGAAGAAAATCGATAGCTCCCATCTAGAGGTCACCCCAAATAAGCATGCCAGGTTTCAAAGCAATCCGATCATAAATGTGCCCTGTAGGGTATGCCAAAGGGAAATATTGAGTCTTCTGACTAAACTAAGTTATAAGAACGATGGCCGCGGCAACATTTTTTGACAGAAATTGAAGAAAATCGATAGCTCCCATCTAGAGGTCTCCCCAAACAAGCATACCCGGTTTCAAAGCAAGCAAATCATAAATGTGCCATGTAGGGTGTGCCAAAGGGAAATATTGTGGTCTGACTAAACTGAGTTCTAAAAACGTTGGCCGCGGCAACATTTTTTTACGGAAATTGAAAAAAATTGATAGCTCCCATCTAGAGGTCACCCCAAACAAGCATGCCAGGTTTCAAAGCAATCCGATTATAAATGTACCCTGTAGGGTGTGCCAAAGGAAAATATTGAGTCTTCTGACTAAACTAAGTTCTAAGAACGTTGGCCGTGGCAACATTTTTTGACAGAAATTGAAGAAAATCGATAGCTCCCAAAGCACACCAGGTTTCAAAGCAATCTGATCATAAATGTGCCCTGTAGGGTGTGCCAAAGGGAAATATTGAGGTCTGACTAAACTAAGTTCTAAGAACGTTGGCCGCGGCAACATTTTTTGACGGAAATTGAAGAAAATCGATAGCTCCCATCTAGAGGTCACCCCAAATAAGCATGCCAGGTTTCAAAGAAATCCGATCATAAATGTACCCTGTAGGGTGTGCCAAAGGGAAATATTGAGTCTTCTGACTAAACTAAGTTCTAAGAACGTTGGCCGCGGCAACATTTTTTGACAGAAATAGAAGAAAATCGATAGCTCCCATCTAGAGGTCACCCTAAATAAGCATACAAGGTTTCAATGCAATCAAATCATAAATGTGCCTTGTAGGGTGTGCCAAAGGGAAATATTGTGGTTTGACTAAACTAAGAACGTTGGCCGCGGCAACATTTTTTGACGGAAATGGAAGAAAATTGATAGCTCCCATCTAGAGGTCACCCCAAACAAGCATACCAAGTTTCAAAGTAATCTGATCATAAATGCGACCTGTGAGGTGTGCCAAAGGAAATTGTGGACGTACGTACTAACATACTAACATACGTACGTACGCCGACGGACGAGAAGTGATGACAATAGCTCAGCTTGACTTTGTCAAGTTGAGCTAAAAATGAAATTAATCTATTCCCGGGATAAGACAATTTTTTTCTCAGTTTATTTATTCACACTATATATATTTTTCAACTTTCTAACAATGCATTTATGGGTTATATATTTTTTCTAAAGCTTTTAAAATATGGAGGCAAACACCGTACCCAAACTGTTGTGTGTTAGCCTCAATAAGCTTAGACCCTATGTCAAGTTAGGGCCAGGCCGACTTATCCGTTATCGGTAGATCGAATACAGTAGTATTTCTCACTTCAAATAATTAAATTTACATTCAGAAAATAAATTTCACAATAAATTTATTATAAAACGAGAGAAAATGAGACATATAGACACGGAGGGTCGTTTGATTATACTGCAATTTCTTCAATATGGATATAAAAGCACCGCGAGGTGAGGAATTTCCACGTCGAAACAAAATGGCGGTACTGACCTAATACGAGTTTCGTATTAGGTCACCTCGGGCTGCAGGTGACCCAATACGGCTCAGTACCGTCCCACTATTCGGGGGCTGTGATTGGCAAATTTCATTAGCTGGCATAATAAGTATATGTATTGGGTGCGTAATTACTCAAATATAGTGTGTATCAGGGCCACCGATACAAAATCTGTATCCTGCAACTGAATAATACAACCGCATGCTTGGTCATGATTTGTTTATGTTACTATTATAGAACGTTATAAATTTTCGAAAAACCTTTGCAAGGGACCTTGTTCATTTCCTATGAGGAAAGGTGAAAAAAAATTCCCGAAAAAGAATAATTATTAAATTATAGAACCACATTGCTTTTATGCTCTTGTATCTGAATTAATGGAAGCATTCGAGCTGAAACAACATACAGTTAATTTATTAATTATTTATTGGTGTTTAAGGTCACATATTTCTGCACAATGGCTAATCATGACTGTGACAGTTTTACGGGTGGAGGAAGCTGGAGACTCGGAGAGAACCACCGAGCATCTGTCAGCTCCCCAACACACTGACTCCACACAAGCAGGGTTAGCATTGGTTGAAGTGCACCATCGACATGCGGTATGCCTTAGTACACAACACCACCATGCCCCCACATGGGCAATGGGGGTGAAGGATCTTGCCCAAGGACACAATGCGGTTGCCGCAGGTGGGATTCAAACCAAGGACCTCGCAACTTGCAGCCTGCACCTCTACCTACTGAGCCACCACGTCCCCTAACACACAGTTAACTGGTAGAGTGCTGGAAGCCCATATTTGGGCTTTACTCTGAAGTGTCAGTACCAGCACTTAAAGGCTTCATATTTTGTGGATGTTGTTCATACCACCTTTGAAGTGAAATTATTTAGTCTGTTAGGATTTGCCTTGTTACAATTTATGGGAGAGTGCCTACTGGCACTCTCCCATAAATTGTAACAAGGCAAACATATGTAAACAAATTTTGATGACCAAAAATAATTCAGCACTCTACCAGTTAAACAGTGCCAAGTCTTTTCAGAATGTTGAACATGTATGCACTTAATAAGTGTATTTGGGGATCGCAAAATTCAAGGCAGCCACAGATAGTTTAAACTGCTCAATTTGTAAATTATACAGACTGATACGAATCATTTGTTATGTAAAGGGGTAAAAGAAAATAGCCATTTTGTCTGAGAAAGACATTCAATTAAGGTGATAAATTAACCATTAACATACTAAATTAGTTGCATCCAGCCGTGTAATTTAAATTGAGCAGTTGACAAAACAATTATTTTTCTTAACATTTCAACAAAACCACATCATGTGATAGTAACCCCTCACTGGAACAAGCTCAATGAGTTTGTTCCATTGAGGGGTCACATGATATGTTTTTTAAAAATTATTTGAAAAACTCATGAATAATTGTTTTGTTTTTACAAATGCAGAAGACAACAGATAGAATTACATCCCCTGGGTCATTATTGGAAATGCGTTTACAGATTGGGGGGCTATTTTTTGTTGACAGATTTGCTCTTATTTTATTTTTTTCAAGCTGTTTGATTTAATTATTCGATTATTTAATTTATAACCTCAAAATATGATCGAATTGTCAGAACTCTGATATTTGTGACTATTTTTAGGATTTTTGGTTAGATTTTTATATCGAGGTAAGCGAGAGCGAAAAGCTTTCATTTGAACCATATACCCCCAATGTTTTGCATGCCTTTATACCCTGGATGTTGCACTCATATACACTCTCTCATATACCTTGGAAGTTGGGTGCACCCTTTACCAAGGCTATTTGTCCTAGGTATTCTGACCAAAAAGAAGACAGAATTTATCGGGATATTGGGACAATATATATTAACCCTCTGCACACCAATATCAAAATATAAAAAAGCGAATTCTTCCCATAATCCAAGAAATTCAACCTTGCTTGACCGAGCTTACTAAACTCTATCATGCAAGATTGAACTGTTTAAATTTTAAGTTGCATTATGGGAAAAATTTGTTGATTGAAATTTTGCTATTTTGAAATCAGTGTATAGAGTTAAACATTTGTATTGGCTATTTGTCCTTCGGCATTCTGACCAATCAGAAGACAGAATTTATCAGGATTTTGGGACAATATATATTAACCCTCTGCACACCAATATCAAAATTTAAAAAAAAGGAATTCTTCCCATAATCCAAGAAATTCAACAATTCAACCTTGTTTGACCAAGCTTTGAATGGTTTAAATTTTAAGTTGCATTATGGGAAAAGTTTGTTGCTTGAAATTTTGCTATTTTGACAAAATTTGAAAGGAATGCTCGTTTCGTTCGCGTGGAGGTTATGCAAATGTAAATCTATGCGAACAGATGACTGGTTAGTCAAAAGTTGCATCTTGAATGGTAAAGTCTGAGTAACTTAACTGGAAGAGTGCTAATTTTTTTCTCAGCCTCAAGATTTGTTCACACATTTTTGTCTTGTTACATAGGCACTCTCCCATAAATTGTAACAATGCAAATTGATGGAGATGAAGTAATTTTACTTCCGAGATAATAGGATGGACATCCACAAAATATGAAGTCTTCAACTTTAGGTACCTGCAATTCAGAATAAAGCCTGAATATGGGCTTCCAGCACATTACCAGTTAACCAGACTTTCTTGTGTAGAATAGATTTTTAGGCTTTTGCCTTGAGCGGGTATATATATTTCAATTCTATTGAATATATGAATACTTGCTAATGATAAAAAAAATCAGTTTTCCAAGAATTTATAATAGCCGAGCATTCAGTTAGCCATCTCCAAACCACGTGAAAGGTCAGTCGGTTAGGGTCATTTTTGAAATTTTGCACACTGCATCAGTGTGTAGAGAGGTCAACATTTGTATTAGATTAGTGCTGTCATGTTTAGTTGATTAGTCAACTAAACCTCGGCTATCTCGACAGCTAATAATTTTTATTTTTAGACAATAATTAACCCTTTACCTAACGCATCCTCCATGTCTGCCCACGTAATCTACAAATTCAGCAGTTGAAAAAATTCTACTTTTCCAAAATTTCAACAAATCCATATCATTAACACTTTACCCAACATAGACGATATCAAAATTTATTATTTTAAATATCATTTTTTAAATTTTTTCAAAAAATTTCAAGAAAACCATATCATGTGACCCCTCTTTGGAACGAGCTTGACAAGCTTTTTTTCAGCTGCTGAATTTGCATATTACGTGGGCGGATGCGGGCAATTTGTTAGGTAAAGGGTTAAGCTCGTTCCAATGAAGGGTCACATGATATGGTTTTGTTAAAATTCTTGCAAAAAATTGAAAAAATGATATTTAATGTAACAAATTTTGACATCATCTGCATTGGATAAAGGGTTTAGCTGTGTAAGAATGGATGACGGTTTATGTTTGAAATTTCCAGAAAGCCTTCACAGTGAATAATAATAGATGTGTAACATTTGCACATACTTTCTGTTTAAATTGTTCAGATCAATATGTCATTCAACAAGCAACAATCCACCGGAAATATATTAGTCTTTCCATTTTACCTTGGCACAGAAATGTACACATTTGTACATCGTCAGTTTTGAATTTGTAAGAAAGCCAGAAAACAAGCAGACTGTCATCTGCAAAATGAGGTCCCCAGAGGGTGAATTTAGTGATGCTACCCTGCATAGCAGGGTAGCATCACTAAATTTACCCTCTGTGAACCTCAGTCTGAATCAGGGTTTCAAAACTAACCCGAAAGAGGCTCCCAGAGGATAAATTGGCCCACTATTTGGGATAGCATCATCAAGTTCACCCCCTGGGGATCTCATTCTGAAAATGTCAGACTGCTTATTTTCAGGCCTGTTTGTAAGCATGAAAAGAGACCATTTGTTAATTTTATAGTAAACGACTCTGAATCTACTAACAATCAATTAATGGCAGAGATTAGATTGCTTATAAAAACTGATAGTCGTGACAGCTCTATACTGGATTTCCGCAGCCAAATGGGTCAATAAATATGCAGAATTTTGTGGTTCTTCGAGTAATTCTTCTGATAGAAGAGAATATTTTTTATTCAATAAGAGGAGATTATTCCTTATTTATTTATTGGGGTTTAACAACTCTTTCAACAGCCAGGGTCACCTCATGTCAGACAGTTTTATGGGTGGAGGAAGCCGGAGTACCCAAAGAGAACTACCAAGCAGCTGCAAGCAACTGTCAGACACCCCAACGTACTAACTCCATAAAAGCAGGATTAGCAATGGTTGAAGACAAGTGCACCATCGATGTGCAGTATGCCTTAGCACATAGTGCCACCATGCCCCCACGTGGGCAATCAGGAATAACCCTTTACCCAATGCAGACGATTTCAAAATTTATTATTTTAAATATCATTTTTTAAATTTTTTAAAAAAAATTCAACAAAACCATATCATGTGGCTCCTCTTAGGAACGAGCTTGTTGAGCTCGTTCCAAAGAAGGGCCACATGATATGGTTTTGTTGAAATTTTTCGAAAAATAATATGTTTTCAGCTGCTGAATTTGCATATTACGTGGGCGGATGCGGGCCATTCGTTGGGTAAAGGGTTAAGTGCCTTGCCTAAAGACACAACAGTGTTAACACTGGCAGGGATCGGACTGTGGACCTGTCCGTTTGAAGTCCAATGCCAAAACCGAGCCGCCGAAATCCCTAGATTACTCCTTGAATGGGTCTGGAAATAAAGGACTTATATCGTAACGCATTGGCAGGCTATGCTATATACCATAGCGATAACCCATAGGAAAATGGATGTTGTGATGCTTTCCAATTTGTTCATTTTTACTGCGCCAGTCATGCTGTTTTCCATCCAACTAAATATTAACAATTAACATGCGCTCTCGTCAAAGCGAGATCGCACGTTAGTTATTATTTATTTTAGCGGAAATTCTTTTATGATGGAAACAGCATGCAATTCTATTCGTATGTGGATGCAATACTCAGCCTTTAAGTCGAGATACGGAGATAGTTCCGAAAGATTGTAAAGTCTTTCTGGTAAAACATGCAAGATTAATAATTTAATAAAAGTCATGTTCAGGCCTGAAAATAAGCAGTCTGACATTTGCAGAATGAGGTCCCCAAAGGGTGAATTTGATGATGCTATCCCATACAGTGGGCCAATTTATCCTCAGGGTACTTCTCTCTGTTTAGTTTTGTGACCCTCATTCAGATTGAGGTTCACAGAGGGTAAATTTAGTGATGCTACCCTGCTATGCAGGGTAGAATCACTAAATTCACCCTCTGCGGACCTCATTTTGCAGATGTCAGTCTGCTTATTTTCTGGCTTGGTCATATTGTATTAACCCTCTGTACTCTGGTGTCAAAATATTAAAATTTCAACTTGTAATTATTTCCCATAATGCAACTAGGAATTTAACCAATTCAATCTTGTTTGACAAAGCTTAGTGAGCTCGGTCAAACGAGATCGAACTGTTTAAATTCCTAGTTGCATCATGGGAAATATTGGCTGACTGAAATTTTGAGATTTTGACATTAGTGTGCAGGAGGTTAATTTGTCATAACCTGTCATTCGTTTGCATATTTTACTATTGACATAACCCACATATAACCTAAACGTTGTTCATGGGTTATTTTAGGGCCTGCTTAAACTATTGACATTTAACAGGTCTAATTTGTTCTGAAGATGCCATATTTCAGCTTGATATATATCTGAAAATGTAGGAGTGGGGGAGACATTTTAGCTAAGTGCTGGGGAATTGTCTATGTATAAGACTATGTGATCTGACCAATTGAAATTTTGTCACTGCAAATCATACTCAGTCTGGTGAGGGGGTGGGGGAGGGTGGGTGGTGTTAAGCAGACAAACATCTGTGATGGTTGGATGGTCAGATGGTTCAATACCATTTCAATAGCAACAAGCAATTAATTGAAAATAGAACATGCATTAAAAATTCCAAATTCCTTTCCAATGAGCAGGGTATTTTTTGTTTTTAAAAATTTGATTAGCAATTTCCATCTTGGGTTTCAAAAAGTGATGATAAATAGTGAATATAAGGCCAATATGAAAGAAAAACGGTTAGTATTTGGAAATTTTTGTATAGCATTTTGTGATGCGAATCCAGTCATCAAATACCCTAATGAGGGTTCATATGCTGAGTTTAACCCTTTACCTAACATGAAAAGCAGACGACACTTGTAAACAAAATTCTTGAATAACTAATATTTTTCATTTTTTGTCTCAAAAACATAGGTTATGACCCCTCATTGGAACGAGCTCAACGAGCTCGTTCCAAAGAGGGGTCATAACCTATGTTTTTGAGACAAAAAAATGAAAAAAATAATGAAAATTAATTAGTGATTTTTGTGAATAGCATTGGTCGGTTTTGGCCATTACGTTGGGTAAAGGGTTAAATGCTTTTTGAGAATATTACAGACTGGTTTAGGCCATTATGTTGCATGGAGTTGCTATGTACAGGGTTAGCCACACTTTCTGGTTATAAAAAATGGTAACTAGTGCTCAAACGACTAGTGAATTCCAAAGTCGACTAGTCAATACCCAAAAGTCAAGTCGACTTCGACTAGTCATTAGTGATAACCTGTCTCCTTATAACAGTGTTGGTGTTCTGGTAGAGTGCTGAAGGTCCAAATTTGGCTTCACTTGGGCATTCATATACAGCAACTTACTGGAACATTATTCTGTTAATGTGCTTCTAATTATGCTAAGAGTGAAATTATATAGTCTTATTTAATTTACCTTGTTGCGATTTATGGGAGAGTGCCTATAGGCACTCTCCCATAAATTGCAACAAGGCAAATTAATAACATATCCTGATAGCCCAAAATATTGCAGCACTCTACTAGTACCAGTTAAAACAAACTACTGTCACTACTATTAGATGGCAATAGATGTATACATTGATTGCCCAATATTGCTGTTCAAACTGTCTGACAGTGGCACAGAAGGGATACTATTTACCTAAAAGCTTGAACTCCTCCGACTAGTCGACTGCACAATTGAGAGTCGACTACTGGTTTACCCAGAGTCGACATTGACTAGTCGACTAATCATTTGAGTACTAATGGTAACTGCTCACAAACTACAGGTAAACTCTCTTTGGCTGTGCAATGCACAGGGTTAATCACATAATAGATATTATCTTATTTATAACCAGAAAGAAAAGAGTTATTAACCCTGTGCATTGCACAGTAAGTTCATAAGCTAACATACACATAGGCATTATACAGGATTAGTTGATAGGCTGCCATATCACACACTACTGAAATGAAAATGAACACTGACTTTTATGCTATAAAAATGCACAGAACTATAATGCTATAAAAATGGACAGAGTTAGTTGGTTACATGTTACATAGTGTGCAGGATTCAAGGAACTAATGGCAATACTTATACCAGATTGTGGAATTTTTTTAAAAATGAATTCCAAAAATGAAAACATTAGGGCTGTCACAATTAATTGATTGTCGATCGGTCATGCCAAAATCGATTAGTATTTTTCGTTGTCGAAGAATCGGTAAATTTTACCCTGTTTCAGACGTTTAATAATTAAAAAAAAATTTCAAGAAAAAACTATTGTTTCTAAGCGTAGATGTTAAACCTCAAGAAGCATTTGTCTTTTAGGTATATTCAAAGCTTTGATATTCTGAACTTTTGAACGTCAGTGTAATAATCAAGACCTGTCGGCAGTTGCGAACTTTCCAAAGTTCGCAACTGACGACCAGTCTTGATTATTACACTGACGGTTCAAAAGTTCAGAACATCAAAGCTTTGAATGTATCTAAAAGAGGATCATCTTCGTTGTTTACTTGAGGTAGGTCAACTGACTTCAACTTCATTTTTAACGACTTCAAAGAGAGGGAGAGGTGGGTCATCTAGGTACGATTAATTGATTATTATTGACTATTTGCGACAATTAATCAATTCCTAAATTAAAAAATCATGACAGCCCTAGAAAACATATTCTATTTTCAATTAATAGCCTGTTTATCTCTTTTCTGACTTCATCAGCAGGGAGGCAAAGGGGTAACAATATGACAAAATGGGAATTTCTAATACATTACTTGCATGATATGGGTTAAATGAACTGTAATCATAATTAGTGTCAATTGGTTACACAATCACATATAATGTTCAATACCTCTCACATGGTGTGATGTCTTGCTTCAGTGGTACCCCTACAGTGATTAACCGATGTGTGACATATAAACTGCATTAGATGAATTCAAACACGACTTCTGATATTTTATTACCAATGTCATGTGTTTAGTAATAATTTGTCACAAAACTCTTCTGTTCTATCAATCCTATTTGGATTCAGTGAAGGGCAAGGCAGAGAGTTTATAATGTGAAATGACCTCTATCTGATGTCAACAACTTTTCTACTGCCCTATAAAGAGATGAACTTCTCAATTTAACCCCACACACTCTGGTGCTGAAATATCCAAATTTCAAGTTGCACATTTTTCCAAAATGCAAATAACCCTTTACCCAACAAATCAGTACCAAATTACCGCAAAAATTATAAAATGAGCAGTCGAAAAAAAAAATTCTACAAAACCATATCATGTGACTCACTCATTGGAATGAGCTCACCGAGCTCATTCCAATGAGGGGGTCACATAATATGGTTCTGTTGAATTATATTTGACAATTTAACAAATATAATCAGTACAACAAATTTTGATATCAGGTATATTGGTTAACCACTTCAGTCTTGTTTGACAGAGCTCATTTAGCTCTTTCAAACAAGACTGAATTTGTTAAATTTCCAGTGGCTTCAAGGGGAAAAAATGTCTAGCTGAAAACTGAAATTTCAGTATTTTGTCACCAGTGTGTCAAGGGTTAATCTCATGCTAAAATCTACACATGTCAACCTTGTCTATCGTTAAGTGTATCCTGGATCATAAGATACATGTAATATATGTATTATCTGTGGAGAACAAAAATCCATTGACATACTATGACTCAGGTCCTGCATTTTGAATTCATGACCTGGTCTAAAAATAGACTCTGTAAAAGTGATCACAGGCCTATTTCGATAGGTACAGGCTGTTTACTCAATAGTATTCCTTTTTCTCTTTTTTTTTATATTGGGGTTTAACGACACTTTTGACAGCCAGGGTCATCTCATGTCAGGCAGTTTTATGGGTGGAAGAAGCCAGAGTATCTAGAAAGAACCATCAAGCAGTGGTGAGCAACTGTTAGACCACACAAGCAGGGTTAGCACTGGTTGAAGACAAGTGCACCACAGACGTGCCTATGCTTTAGTACACAGCACCACCGTGCCACGACCTGAGCAATCAGTACTTCTTTGAAGATTTAGTTGGTGCGCACATTGTCAGCTGTACATTTCCACCCTAGCTAAAGCATTTACTTGTACAAGGCTGCTACTTTTAGATATCTTCTGAGAGTATACGTTAGCTGATGAATGTGTGGTAGAAACTACAGGAGATGATGGAAACTTGTACTGTAACTGAATTAGTGCTGAAATGGTTAACTGGTTTGAAAGCGGTTACCTACTTAACCGATTAAAAAAACGTCAACCGGTTATACAAAATATCGATAGTGATCGTCATTTCACGGTTAAAACGTAGTAAATCTGCCGCTTCTCCTTTGGGATATATTACACCTTGAAGCAGCGCTGTATATATTGTGAAATAATCGACTTTGGCGTTCAAGACTTCATTAATGATCGACAATTTCCGTGAGTACTGAGTAACCGCAGAAACTATTCCGTAGTATGTATGGAATAGTTTCTGAGAATACTGCTTTCCAATTCCTATAGTTTTGATCCCAGCTTCGGTGGAATAATGGCTACAGTTAACCGGATATTATCCGGTTACAGCTCTCAGTTAGTCGGTTGTGAAAATGAGCCAACCGTTTCAGCCCTACTATGAATTTGTGGTACAGCCAGATGGCTCAAATTCATAGTTGCAATCGATTTGAAGAATAGGCTGTACTTACACAATTTTCTATTTTTTTCATGTATAATTTTTGATTCAACATTTTATTCAAATTTAGGTAAAAATGTAGAAATAATTTTAACAGCGATGATTGCATCTTCACATGAAATTAACCAATATATTCTGTAAAGCTGAACAGTCCATGTCTGAATGTTGTACAATGAGAGTTATGCCTCTTGATGTGTTGATATTGAATTATTTCTCAGTGTTCACTGCTCATTGCATGTCTTCTTCAATTGTCTTTTATATTTGTTCCTCATACACATGTAAAACAAAAGCTATTTCAGTTAACTGGAGCTTACATAAATGTACTATCCTTAATTAACCCCTAGCACCCTGGTAGTGCAACAGGATTTTCTACACTCACTCTGTTTTTCTCTTTTGTAACTATGAATTTAACCAATTATATCTTGTTTGACAGAGCTCTCTGAGCTCTGTCAAACAAGGTATAATTGGTTAAATAGCAAACTGCATTATGGGAACTATTTGTTGCTGAAAACTTTACCATTTTGACATCAGAGTGTAGAGGGTTAATCTTCTTTTTAATGAGTTGTCTATTTTCAGGAGGTTAGAAGTTTGTCAGCAGCCATCTTGGATTTGTTCTGCTTTCAGTACTGCAAGCTTAACTCCCTTCATACTCATGTCAAAATAGCAAATTTTTCCCACAATGCAACAAGGAATGTAATCAATTTAATCTTGTTGGACAGAGTTCAATGACACCATAACTCAACACCACTGCAATTCCTCATACTGCAGTATGTTGAACTTTGGCCTCTAATAGGGAGCCCAAATATGAACTCATGAAAATTTGAACACACTTAATTCTGTCCACTGCCCCAACACCCTCCCATCTCCAGGATGCTCTATACTAAGATGATTCTGACTGATGGATCTGAAGAACAAGATTTTAAAGAATTGTACTAATGTTGCACTGAGTTAAAATTCAGTCTCTCATAAGGAGCCCAAATATAAACCCAGGTTCTTTATTTGAACAAACTTGAATCTGACCCTCATATGGATGCTATTTATATCAAATATCAAACGATTTTGAATGGGAGCTCATATTTATTTATTTATTTATTGGTGTTTAAGGTCACATACTTATGCACAATGGCTAATCGTGACCATGACAGTTTTATGGGTGGAGGAAGCTGGAGTACCCAGAGAGAACCACCAAGCATCGATGAGCAACTGTCAGCTCCTCAACATTCTCTGTTCAAGCTCCGTTCAAGCAGGGTTACAGCGGTTGAAGACTTGTGCACCATTGACGTGCAGTACGCCTTAGTACACAGCGTCATCATGCCCCCATGTAGGCAACTGGGATAAAGTGCCTTGCCCAAGGACACAACACGGGTCGTCCTGGCCGGGGATCGAACTCGGGACCTCTAACATAATAGTCCAACAGTCTACCACTGAGCCACCGCACTCCCAATGGGAGCTCATAAGATGATTTTTAAGGAATATTCCTCATACTGAACTAAGCTAAAATTTGGACTCCCATAGGGAGCCCACATATGAACTCAGAAACTTGTTTTGAACCAACTTGAATCTGCCCCAACTTAAAGAGTGTTGAATACCAAATATGAATAGTTTCTGCCTATTGGATCTGAAGAAGATTTGCAAATAGGTTTTCTCATATTGGACTAAGTTAAAATTCAGGTTCCCATAAGGAATCAAAATATGAACCCACGAATTTGAATGGAATAAATTTGAATCTGATCTCTATAAAGATGATGTATACCAAATATCAAATGGTTCTGTGAAGCATATTTGAAGAAATATTTTAAATATAATGTTTCACAAAGTTAAAATTTGGGCTCCCATTTCTATTTTCAGCTCCTTGAGTTTCCCCAGGAGTGTAAAAAAAAGTTTTCCAGGAATAAATCAAGTACAGGTCCCCAATACTACTCAATTTCAAATTTGGTCTAAGTTAGCCCAAAGGCAAGAGAAATAAAAATTTTGGGGAGAGCTAAAAATATATATTTCCCCTCCCAACATAAGCCCAAATATTCTTGTACAAACTTCCTTTGAACAAACTTCAATCTTTTGCATATACCAAATTTCAAAGCATCATGACTGGTGATTTATGAGAAAAAGATTTTTAAAGAATTACATGGTTTTGGGGTACTGTAGCTACTTCTATAGAGGAAACTTGACAGGCTATCTCTCAAAGATAATTTATGCCAAATCTGTCTGGTGAGCTAAAAAATCACCAGATTAATCAGAAAACTGGGGGAGCAGTGGCAGCGCGGTAACCAGTTCTCATCAGATCACCGAAGTTAAGCAACGTCGAGTCCGGTTAGTCCTTGGATGGGTGACTGTCTGAGCGATCGATTCGGACTCCTGCGTTGTGTCCTTGGGCAAGGCACTTAACTTCGATTGTCCACATGGGAGCATGATGATACCGTGTTCTAAGGTGTACTGCACATCGATAGTGCACATGTCTTTAACCAATCTAACCCTGCCTGTGCTGCAGTGCAGAGTTACAAAGCTGGGGAGCTGACAGCTGCTCATCGTTGCTCGGTGGTTCTCTCCGGTTACTCCGAATTCCTCCACCTGTAAAACTGTCGCTGACACGATATGACTTTGGCTGTTAAAGAGTCGTTAAACCTTAATAATAAATAAATAAATAAATCAGAAAACTTCCAAAATCCTTCTCTCAAGAAGGCCCTGGCTTTGAGAATTTCAGATAACAATATTTTTTCCCTTTCATATATATTCCTCGATTTCAGTTTTTATGTGTTTTCCTCAGGGGGAGACTTTTTTGCATGACGTTAGGTGGTGGTGGGGGGGGGGGGGGTGCATGTCTTACCCAAACTGCAAAAAAACATTTTTTCTCTGGAGTGTTCTTGATTTAAACAAACCTGAATCTGACCTCTGTAATGAGATTGTAAGCTCAAATATTAACCGAGGGACTTGATTTAAATAAATCTGAATCTGACCCCTATGAGGATGCTGTATACTGTATGTCAGAAGCTTCTAACTAGTGTTTCTGGAAAAGAAGATTTTAAAAGATTATTCCTCATATTGGATTAAGTTAAAATCCAGGTTCCAATAGGGAGCCCAAATATTAACCTAGGGACTTGATTTTTATAAACTTGAATCTGATTCCAATGAGGATAGTGTAGACCATACATCAAAAGATTCTGACTGGGGGTTCATGAGAACATCGTTTTCAAAGAATATTCCTCATATTGCACCAAGTCAAAATTTGGGTTCCAATAGGGAGCCCATATATTAATCAAGAGACTTGCTTTGACAAAACTTAAATCTGACCCCCATAAGAATGTTGTATACCAAACATCAAAAGATTCTGACTGGTGGATCTGAAGAAGAAGATTTTTAAAAGATTATTCCCAATATTTAACTAAGTTAAAATTTGGGCTCCCATAGAGAGCTCAATTAATAACAGATTGGCTTGATTTGAACATACTTGAATCCAACCCCTGCAAGGATTCTGTATACCATATATCAAAAGATTCTGACAAGTGGTTCTAGAGGAAAAGAGTTTTAAAGATTATTCCTCATGTAAGGCTAAGTTAAAATTAAAAGATTGAGTGGTGGATCTGAAGAAGATTTTTAAAGATTATTCCTCATGTTGCATGAAGTTAACATTCAGCACCCCCCTCCAAACACAAATGTTAACTGGGGCACTGGATTTGGACAAATGTGAATTTGACCCCTGTAATGATGGTGTATACTAAATGTTAAAAGATTCTGACTGGTGGTTCTGGAGAAGATTCTTTAAAGAACTTCTCATATTGAACCAAGTTAAAATTTGGGCTCCTGTATTGAGCCCAAATATGAACCAAGGGGCTTAATTTTAACATCATGGTATCTGCCCCCACTATGGATGCTGTATGCAAATATCAATTGATTCTAATCATGTTTCTGAAGAAGATTTTTAAAATTTTTGCAAATATGCTGACTCAGCATTTTTCTGATTCCTTCAACAGTGCACTATGATAAAATCGATGGCAATTTTCAAAAGAAAATTCCATTCTACTGGTCCTAAGGATGCAACAAACCAAATAACAGATCTCTATTCCATGCAGTTTGAGAAATATGGGCGTTTGAAAATATTTCTATTTTTAGCTTCTGGGGTTCCCATGGGGATGCAGGAAATTTTTTTTTTTTTTTTTTTGCACGAATCATGTACTTATGACTCAATAGGACGATATACCAAACTTGGTTCAAATCAGCTTATCGATTCAGAAAATAGGAATTTTGTTTTGGGCGGGGCCAAAAATCTTGCTCCTCCCATTGCAAAGGCAAATATTGCTTCACAAACTTTGTTTGAGCAAACTTGATTCGACACCTCAAAAGGAAGCTCAGTACCAGATATCAAGTCATAGTACCCACTGGTTCATGAGAAGAATATTCTTTTAAAATTTGGGAGCATTTTCTCTCACCCCCTTCCTATGAGGTTGGGAAAGTTGATTTGAACAAAAACAAAATGTGATGTCAGAACAAACAATCACCTCAAATTTATTTATTTATTGGGGTTTAACAACAATTTCTACAGCCCGGGTCACCTCGTGTCACACAGTTTTACGGGTGGAGGAAGCCCGAGTACCTGGAGAGAACCACCAAGCAATGACAAGTAACTGTCAGACTCCCCAACGTACTAACTCCACACAAGCAGGGTTAGCATTGGTTGAAGACAAGTTCACCATTGACGTGCATTACACCTTAGAAGACAATGCCAGCATACAATAAACCCATATCATGTGACCCTTCATTGGAACAAGCTCATAGAAAAATTTGAAAAAAACAATATTTAACCCTTTACCCAACGAATCGGCCGCATCCTCCCGCGTAATATGCAAATTCAGCAGCTGAAAAAATATTATTTTTAAAAAAATTTCAACAAAACCATATCATGTGACCCCTCATTGGAACGAGCTCATCGAGCTCATTCCAACGAGGGGTCACATGATATGGTTGTGTTGAAATTTTTAGAAAAATTTGAAAAAATGGTATTTAAAATAATAAATTTTGATATCGTCCGCGTTGGGTAAAGGGTTAAAATAATAATAATTTTTTATATCATCTGCACTGGGCAAAGGGTTAAGAATAAAACTTGAGAGGTAAAAAAAAAAAAAATACTGTGCTCAGTGAGAAGGTAGATAATGTTATTGATATGCTAATATCCAGAGAAAGCAACCTGCCATACTGGTCAGGGTTCGTACACCCTTGAGAAAAAATTCCAGGACTTTCAAGGATTTTTTCCAAGCATCTTCCAGGACCTTCTGATAACATAATGCTGACCCTATTTAATACTTGCATTCCTATTTATAACATAATAGCAGTCACGTAATGGGCTGAATAATACAGTGAATACCCGATGCACGATTTAGAAGGCACGCTCTGTTTTTTATGAAAGAACACCGACTTTATACACTATCAATCTACGTAACTACTCAAGTTATTACAGCAATTTTTTTTCATAAACAAGCTAGATTATTGACACTACATATTTTTCAAGTACTTTCCAGAACTTTACTACTGGAGATATGATTTTCAAGCACTTTCCAGGCCCTGGAATTTTTATTTTTTAATTCAAGCACTTTCAAAGACCCGTACGAACCCTGCCGGTGCAAGGAAAAATCTAGTGCAAGAAATTTGCAGGTCTTAATTAGGGCTGGGCAGTTTTTTGGTTCGCTTCCATTGTTTTGCGGCAAACCAGAAAACCAAACCATAAAACCCAGAAAAAAATGCCCGAATGGTTTTACTATGTTTGTGCATAAACTGATCAAACTATCTTACTAGGAGGGAACTAGACTAGTGACCACCACACCTGTTAACTCTCCCGGTTTCCCCATGAGTATACCGGTTTGAGGCACCAACTCACGCTCTCACGGTCACATCCTATTTTCTCCCGATTTTACACTTTTCAAAAATAGTTGTCCTGTTCTACTTTGAAAATTAAACAAGTTGCATTGTATGCCAAATACATTCTCATACTGTCGTGGTTATGTGAAATCAAAATTATATAAACTCAAAATATAAATTAAACAAGCCAAGACCAATACCGGGTCTGAACCTGCGTCGATGCATGCAATTGAATCAGCAAACAGGAAGTGGCTGCATGGCAGATCTGAAAATTGCATACACAATACAACTGATCATTATCAGGCTCCAGATGAAATATAAAATCAATCGCTTGCATAGAAGGGGAGAAAACCTTGACGGAAAATTTCAATGTTCAGTGGGTACAGTAAAATTTCAAAGTATCGGCAAACAGGAAGTGGCTGCATGGCAGATCTGAAAATTGCTTACACGATACAACTCATCATTATGAAGCAGCAGACCAAATATAAAATCATTCCCTTTCATAGAAGCCAAGAAAATTTTGACGGAAAAAGTGTTTTGGACGGACAGACGGACTGACGGATGGAGTCGAGCAGTTACTAGACCTGCTCTGCCACTGGCGACACAGGTAATAAAAACATAATCTATCAAGTATAATTAACTTCAGCTGACCTTTTAGTCCCCTTCAGAGGTTAAATGGTCTGGTGGCCACAATGGACACTCATTACTTACTCTATCCAGTCGAGGAGCGAATACGTCATGTTCTCATTGCCACATTTTCTCCCTTATTGACTCGTCCACCGGACAAGTCAATAAGAGAGAAAATTGGACAATGACATCACAACATAGTTTAGATGAGCTTTATTCATTTGTTATCCTCCTTTATGGTTTTCTTCTGAATGAATAGGCTTAGCAACTGATCCCATAGAACCCACGAGAAGTTAGGCTGAACGCAATACAAAGAGGGCTTTTTGTGGTGAGGGGTATCATATTGCAGATTTTTTCCAAGGTGAGGAGCATGAAGTGTTACCGACATTTTCCCCTAGGGCATTTTCCCTTACCAAAAGTGTAACCTAGGAATATTTTCTCCTACTTTTAACCCTTTACCCAACGAATCGCCCGCATCTGCCCTCGTAATATGCAAATTCAGCAGTTGAAAATATATTATTTTTCAAAAAAATTCAACAAAACCATTATCATGTGACCGCTCGTTGGAACGAGCTCGCTCCAACGAGGGGTCACATGGTATTGTTTTGTTGAAATTTTTTGAAAAATTTGAAAAAATGGTATTTAAAATAATAAATTTTGATATCGTCTGCGTTGGGTAAAGGGTTAAATGAAAAGGTGGACATTTTCCCCTACTTTGAAATGAAAGGGTGGACATTTTCCCCTAGTTCAAAAAATAAGAATTTTAATTATTTTTTACATAAAAAGATAATTTTTTTATTTAGTGCTTGAGAAATAAAGAGATAATGTATCAAGTCTACAAGAACTTTCCAAAGATGGCTATCAGATGCTGGTATTATTAGTGCTGGAGAAATAAAGAGATAATGTATCAAGTCTTCAAGAACTTTCCATAGACGTCTATCAGATGCTGGTATTATTAGTGCTTGAGAATTAAAGAGATAATGTATGAAGTCTACAATAATTTGAGTAATATTATGATTCATATTGTGCTACATGTATATTGTGCTATATTGTGCTAGCTGTTTTCTCTTTTAAAAACAATAAACAGTCAGAAGAAAATATTACTGAAATTTTAATTTTTCCACTTTGTTCCCTAATAAATTTAAAAAAAAAATCTAGGGGAAAATGTCCTGGGGTGAAAATCTAGGAGAAAATGTCCTGGGTGGAAAAATCCTGCGGTGAATAACCAGATGTCCTAGGGGAAAATGTCCTACACCTTATTTACTATCTGTTCTTAACACATAGAAAAACCAAACCAAATCTAAAAAATCAAAACCTCCCAGCTCTATCTAGTCTTAACCCTTTACCTAACAAATTGCTTGCATCCGCCCGCGTAATATGCAAATTGAGCAGTTGAAAAAATTAAATTTTTCAAAATATTTCAACAAAACCATTTCATGTGACCCCCCCTCATTTGAATGAGCTCAATGAGCTCGTTCCAATGAGCGGTCACATGATATGGTTTTCAAAAAAATAGGCCGATGAAATCGTCAGATGTGTACCCATACGCGCAACTAGTAGAAAACTGTATGACGGAGGGCCACCACGAATGCTGATATTATGTACACCATACAAGGTATGGGTACATATAGCAATGGATTGGAGGAGTGTCTAATTTGATGCATAAAGGGTTAATATCTCCGGATCAAATTATCAGATTTACATAAAAAACTATACAGCACAGCACATCAGTAACCTGAATAAATATATAAAGAAACATGACAATCGGATCGATCTTTTTTGAGTTATCTCATGCCAAAGGGATTGGAGGAATTTTCAATTTGAAGGATAAAGGGTTAATATCTCCGGATCAAATTATCAGATTAACACCAAAAACTACACAGCTCGGCACATCAGTAACCTGAACACAAATATAAAGTAACTTGACAATCCAAGCAATATTTTTCAAGTTATCGAATGCCAAAGGGATCGGAGGAATTTTCAATTTGAAGGATAAAGGGTTAATATCTCAGGATCAAAATAACAGATTTACACCAAAAACTATACAGCTCGCCACATCAGTAACCTGAACACAAATATAAAGTAACTTGACAATCCAAGTAATATTTTTCAAGTTATCGAATGCCAAAGGGATTGGAGGAATTTTCAATTTGAAGGATAAAGTGTTAATATCTCAGGATCAAATTATCCGATTTACACCAAAAACTATACAGCTCGGCACATCGGTAACCTGAACACAAATGTAAAGTAACTTGACAATCCAAGCAATATTTTTCAAGTTATCGAATGCCAAAGGGATTGGAGGAATTTTCAATTTGAAGGATAAAGGGTTAATATCTCAGGATTAAATTATCAGATTTACACCAAAAACTATACAGCTCAGCACATCAGTAACCTGAATACAAATATAAAGTAACTTGACAATCCAAGTAATATTTTTCAAGTTATCGAATGCCAAAGGGATCGGAGGAATTTTCAATTTGAAGGATAAAGGGTTAATATCTCAGGATCAAAATAACAGATTTACACCAAAAACTATACAGCTCGCCACATCAGTAACCTGAACACAAATATACAGTAACTTGACAATCCAAGCAATATTTTTCAAGTTATCGAATGCCAAAGGGATTGGAGGAATTTTCAATTTAAAGGATAAAGGGTTAATATCTCGGGATCAAATCATCAGATTTACACCAAAAACTATACAGCTCGGCAAATCAGTAACCTGAACACAAATATAAAGTAACTAGACAATCCAAGCAACATTTTTCAAGTTATCGAATGCCAAAGGGATTGGAGGAATTTTCAATTTGAAGGATAAAGGGTTAATATCTCAGGATCAAATTATCCGATTTACACCAAAAACTATACAGCTTGGCACATCAGTAACCTGAACACAAATAAAAAGTAACTTGACAATCCAAGCAATATTTTTCAAGTTATCGAATGCCAAAGAAATGGATACGGACACCGGACGGACGGACAGACGGAGGGACAAAGGATGGACGAACGACGGATGGTCACCCCAGATGCTGGCATTATGTGTGCCATACATAGTATGGGTACACATAAAAATTATACTTTAAATAATAAACTTTGATATCGTCTGCATTGGGTAAAGGGTTAATATGCGTAAAAAATAGATAAATTAAATTCTAGCTGTCATGTTGCATATAGTTAACTTGACAGTGCACGGCATGTTGTAAGCAGTGGTATCTTCATTTTAGTTTCTCTAAGATAAAGTGTAGAATCAATAAAATGACACTCCAAGTGTTCAGTGATGTAATCTAATAGAGGATTCCAGTGACATGACATAAAAACCCTTTAATGCTGAATTCTAAACCCTTTATTCATTATTCAGGGATTCTTCTGCCCTCTTTGGGTTCATGTCATTGGAAAAATCTGCATAGTGAAGGCTCCAATTGGGAATTTGTTTTAGAGGAAAAAGAACCCAAAGAATAAGAACTACTGCCTTCAAATTGAACTGAGAACATGAAAAAGCTACTACATGTATACTACATGGAGTACGTGTTATATAACAAACAATCACATGAAATCATGATCAAACCAGTCTCTGTAATCTCTGTTAGACAGTTCTTACACTTCTAACCCTTATAGGACAGGAGATATTTATGCCCTGTTGTCAGATTACATCCTGTGGCTTAGCAGTTGTTTCTAGGTAATTCTTGGCTGTACTATATAGGCAGCCAAGAGTTGCCTAAAAATAACTGACAAGGTTCTTAGAATGCAACTTGTTCTTAGAATGAAACTTGCAAATGTATCTGAAGACTGTCTGTTGGAGTGTCATGACTGTCAGTGCAGGGCACCAACTGTGAATTAAATGTTTGTTTGAGTGGGAACTGAGATTGGGAAATTTGGGGTTGGAATTGGGAAAAATCATGCCCAAATGCCATTTGGAAAGGATTCCATATTCAGCCCCTGCAGATACCCAAGAGTCTCTCTTATTAGTGAATTATATTGTACTAACTGAGATCAGTTACAGCATCAAAGGCTATCTAGCAACCACACCATAAAAGAGTTTTAAAATCATTAACAGACCTTCAATTTTGAAAAAGAAAGGCGCCCAATAACTCTTCTATTTTTTAACCCAGGCACGTGGTTTTTACAGTCAGGCAAAGGACTCGATTTAACCCTTTACCCAACGAATCGTCCGCATCCGCCTGCAAATTCATCAGCTGAAAAAATTTTATTTTTCGAAAAATTTCAACAAAACCATATCATGTGACCCCTCTTTGGAACGAGCTCATCGAGCTCGTTCCAAAGAGGGGTCACATGATATGATTTTGTTGAAATTTTTTGAAAAAATTTAAAAAATGATATTTCAAATAATAAATTTTGAAATCATCGGAGTTGGGTAAGGGGTTAACTGGATTCGCATAGCAATTTTCAAATCAATTTTCAACTATAACTAATCAATTTCACATGACAAAAATATATAAATAATAGGAAATGCTAATCAAAATTAATCTTAGTTAGTAAACAGCTATTCAATTTTTAAATTAAATCGACCCCTGGTCAGGCCTGACATTTCAAATTGGTTAATTCTCAAAACGAAAGATTGTCAAATTACTCATGAGACCGCAGTTCATTGTTAACGCTGATCAGCAACAATGCAATTGTATCAAAATTTGAAAACATTTTAATTTTATTCAACCTTATGTCACTCAAATTGAAATAGCTATAGTGTAACACTGTTCCACTCAAATTTTTGCAAATTTCTCACAATGAAATAAAATAGTTTTCCCATTGTCTGCAAACTAAACCATTCAGTGTTGTATGTTCTTTAAAATCCCAAGCATTTCTTATAGATAGTTCACTACAGTGCATGTGCAGAGTGAATTACCACTAAAGGGAAAAAACCAATTCATTGAATTGATCAGGAATAACAACACATTGACTTTGAAACAGTTACTTAACTCCTAATCACTCTGATACAAATTTTCATCAGGCCTGGACTTTTAAAAAATCTAAGGAAGCTACTACAGCGCTTCAAAACCTGTGCCATGAGAGTTAATCTATACTTAAGTCAGTTATTAACAAGAGCTGGACTGTCATCCGGTGCATACCCCATGGTGTACCGCCTAGTGTGGGCATACCTATGACCAACAAATATTATAGAAAATAATAATTTACTTAAGTTATGAAAGTTATGAATATTCTCGAACACACTCACACACAGACAGACAGACAGACAGACACACAGACACACAGATGGATGGACGCATGTAATGCAGTATACCCCAATTTTCTTCGAAAGTGGGGGTATAATTATCTAATAAAATAAAAAAAAATTATCTGACAACACCGAAATTCATTCTAGTCTTGGGCAATGTTACAAATTAATTGCATACTAAGTTTCATTTAATTCCATAATGATTTACTTAAGTTATGAATATTCTCGTACGGACAGACGGATGGATGCACAGATGGACGGACGCAATTCAGTATACCCCCCCCCCCCCCCTCCCCATTTTCTTCGAAAGTTTTCAACAATTTCCAACAATTTCTAAGTCAAAAGATATAACAATTTCCAACAATTTCTAAGTGAAAAGGTCTTGTAAATTGTTTGATGTTTGGAAGTTTTAGGCAATGAGGCATAAGCCTTTGTCACAGGCAAACTGCATGCCATATTTCACTGAAATCCGATAACCCATACTTGAGATACAGGCTGAACAGACAAATAATGTCTATTTCCTACAATTTCTAAGTCAAAAAAGGGGGGATAACTCTAAAAAGGAGAATGTGAGAAATATTGTTGAATCCATTTTTTAAAGCCAAAACCAAAAGCAGTGTTCACGACAAATTTCATTGCAATAGAACATTCGATACCCGAGATTCGGGCTGAACAGACAAAATTTGGCTCGGATGAACACAATTTCTAAGTGAACAAGTAATAAAAAAAAAAAAACTAGTGTGGGTATACCTATGACCAACAAATATTATAGAAAATAATAATTTACTTAAGTTATGAAAGTTATGAATATTCTCGGATGGACTCCCACATGGACGGATGGACGCACAGTATACCCCCAATTTCTTTGAAACTGGAAGTATAATAAGGGAATGAAGGTTTAAGGAGAGCTATTACAGCTCTTAAGGAGAGCAATTATAGCTCTCCTTAAATTGATTTTGCAGGAGCCATGGAAGGCAGGAGCCGTAGCTCCCCTTAAAAGACCAGGTCTGATTTCCATTATTGACTCCACATTGCCCATGTAGAATGAAAAATTTAATAAAATATATCTTTTTATAATTTAATAAATTCTCAGTTGCATTGTGGGAAAAAGTTGCTGCAAAACACTGTTATTTTGACATCAGAGTGTAGAGGGTTAAGTAAGGTTGGCTGTGAGTATCTGTGCCATGTTATGATGTGAAGCTTCAACAGTAACCTGTGTGTCAGCACACCAAAATGTTTTGAGGCACACAGTTTTTAGTACCCTGCTTTTGGAAACCATATGCATGGTGCTGCGCAATTGCATGCCTCAAAATCAAAGGTCTGCATTTTAAAAATGGCTCCCATGATTTTAAGAGGATTCACATGCAGCAGTCACGGCAAGCTCTCAGGCCACTGGTCAAATTCTGCTCGGAAACTGACACTGTTATATGGCTGTTTGCTCACTCACTTTTTGTGGAAATTTGAATGCAGACAGATGTTGATGTAATTTGATGTGCCTTTACTTACAAATATATACAGGTATTCTTTCCAGCTGCAGTTATGGCTATTCCAATCAATAAGTATTTAATTTCCCCTGAAAACATCATGATATTAACATAACATGTAGAACTATCTGGTGCAATAATAAAACTATGGCTGTGATGAGTCTTCAATTCTGATTGCAATGTCATCAAAATGTCAACCAAATCAAGTCTCAATTAACCCTTTACCCAACGCAGGCGATATCAAAATTTATTATTTTAAATACCATTTTTAAAAATTTTTCAAAATATTTCAACAAAACCATATCAGGTGACCCCTCGTTGGAACGAGCTCGAGGAGCTTGTTCCAACAAGGTGTCACATGATATGGTTTTATTGAAATGTTTTGAAAAATAATATTTTTTCAACTGCTGAATTTGCATATTATGCGGGCGGTTGTGGGCGATTCGTTGGATAAAGGGTTAAGCAACATTTCTTGCTTTGATTCACAGAAAATGAATATTATGAAATTTTTTTCTATTTAATCATGCAAAATATATCAGTTGCTTAGAAACGCAAACCGTGGGCTCTGCGGCGGCTTTTCTAACCAAATGAAATCTTCCAGAATTAATCTAAACAAAGGCAATGACCTATTTGAGAACTTGACTGGTTCCAGGCCATAACAGGATCAAATTTCTTACAGAATTAGACTTGTGGCCTGAGAGCTTGCAGTCACTGGGTTCTATTAGATCAGCAAAAAGATCTTTTCTATCACAGTAAACAAGCACCGTTCCAGTTCTCAGGGTTTCCATTGGTAAGTTAACCCTTTACCCATTCAATCGGTCAATCCACCCGCGTAATATGCAAATTCGGCAGCTGAAAAAATACTATTATTCGAAAAATTTCAACAAAAGCATATCATTTGACCCCTCTTAGGAATGAGCTCGTTGGGCTCATTCGAATAAGGGGTCACATGGTATGGTTTTATTGAAATTTTTTGAAAACTTTAAAAAAAATTATATTTAAAATAATAAAATTTTGATACTGTCTGTGTTGGGTAAAGGGTTAAACTATAACTATCATGGGTGATTAATACCCCGACTTCAGGCTTTTCAGAATGCCTCTCTGAATGTGGAGCAGAGCTTCAAAAACAGTTCATAAAAGTAGGAAGAGATGCACACCTCAAAATTCCATACTGTAATCAAAATTAAATCTCAGTTCAAAAGGAGGTAAGTTGGTCAAAATTGTCGTAGCTAATATGCACATGAGTTTCAACCCTTTACCTAACATGAAAAGCAGACGACACTTGCAAAAAAAATTCTTCAATAACAATTTTTTTTCATTTTTTGTCTCAAAAACATAGGTTATGACCCCTCATTGGAACGAGCTCGACGAGGGGTCATAACCTATGTTTTTGAGACCAAAAATGAAAGAATAATTAAAATTAATAGGCGATTTTTTAGAATAGCGCTGGCCAGTTTTGGCCGTTACGTTGGGTAAAGGCTTAAACAGTGAGGATATCAACTTCTTAATTGTTTGTTTGTTTATCCCTTTACTCAACATAATGGCCAAAACTGGCCAGCGCTATTCAGAAAAATGACCATTCAAATTTCATTATTTTAAAAAAAATTTGTCTCAAAGACATAGTTTATGACCCCTCATTGGAATGTGGGGTGGGGGGTGAGGGGGGGGGGGGGGGTTATAAGCTATGTTTTTGACAGAAAACTGAAAAAAATTTAGTTATTCAAGAATTTTGTTTGCAACTGTTGTCTGCTTTTCGTGTCAAGTAAAGGGTTATTGAGGTTTTGTGAGACTTTCAATAGCCAGGGTCATATCATGTCGGGACAGTTTTACAGGTGGAGGCAGCTGGAATACCAGGAGGGAATCTCTGTGCAATGGCAAGTAACTGTCACTCTCCATATTACTTTATCTGGCATGAGAAGGGTTTGCATCAGTTGAAGATGTGTACCATCATTGTGCACTACACCTTAGTACACAATGGAAAGCTAAGTTTAAACACCGGAAGGATAAAACTCGAGGCCGCAGACTCTCATTCGACCTTCAGCGCTGGCACTCGTGCCATATCGATTAACCCATTCACACATGCGTGTCGTTCTGTGTCTGTATAGCTAAAAAAAAATTTTAACCAGAAAATGTGACTAACCCAATGCACTGATGAGGTTAGTCACACTAACTGGTTAAAAAAAATTGGTAACTGCCATGTATCAAACACGACATGAAAATGCACACTTAGTCAGTAAGCTAACATACAAGATTAATTTATAGGCTGCCATATCACACACTACATGAAAATATACCCTGGCTAAGGCTGTAAAAAATGCACAGGGTTAGTTGGTTACATGTTAAATAGGGTACAGGATTCAAGGAACTAGTGGAAATACTTATACTGGATTGCGGAAATTTTTTTTATGTTAATTCCAACAAGTGTTTGACCACCGAGGTGGTATTAGTCACCTACGGCACTTTGAGACATAAGGTGTTTTTGTCACAGAAGACACTAGAGTATATAAGCATCTTGGATTTTGAAAAAAAAATATTGAGTGTGCATAATCCCCTCACAACCCTTTATCCATGTACCATATATGAAAGGCGTAGCTTGAACCATGTTGGAGGGAGGGGTGGTAACATAAAATAGAGAAAAAAGCTTAAAAAACACAACAAAAATGGCACCATTCTGCCATCTTGGATTTTGAAAAATAAATATTGACTGTGCATCATCCCCTCAGAACCATTTATCCATGTACCATATATGAAAAGTGCAGCTTGAACCATGTTGGAGGGAGCAGTGGTAACATAAAGTAGAGAAAAAAGCTTAAAAAACACAACAGAAATGGTTGCCATGGTGCCATCTTGAATTTTGGAAAAAAAATATTGAACGTGCAACATCCCATTACAACCCTCTATCCATGTACCAGATATAAAAAGTGTAGCTTGAACCATGTTGGAGTGAGGGGTGGTAACATAAAATAAAGAAAAAAGCTTAAAAAACACAACAAAAATGGCCGCCATCTTGGATTTTGAAGAAAAAATATTGAACGTGCATCATCCCCTCCCAACCCTCTATCGATGTGCCAAATATGCAAAGTGTAGCTTGAACCATGTTGGTGGGAGGGGTGGTAACATGAAAATAGAGGAAAAAAAAGCTTAAAAAACACAACAAAAATGGGCGCCATTCCACCATCTTGGATTTTGAAAAAAAAATTTTGAGCGTGCATCATCCCCTCAGAACCATTTATCCATGTACCAAATATGAAAGGTGCAGCTTAAAGCATGTTGGAGGGAGAGGTGGTAACATAAAAAACAGACAGACAGACAGACAGACAGACAAACAGACAGATAGACAGACAGACAGACAGACAGATGGACGGACGGACGGATGGACAGACAGACAGATGGATGGACAGATGGACGGATGGACAGAGTGCAATCCTATAGTCCCCTTACGGTTCCCGTAGGGGACTAAAAATGAAAACATATTCTATTTTCAATTAATAACTTGTTTTGAACTCTTCTATCCATCAGGCATCCTGAACAGGAGGCATGTTGATAGGAAGAAAGTTTCCGAAACTACTTTAACCCTTTACCCAACGCAGACGATTTCAAAATTTATTATTTTAAATATCAATTTTTAATTTTTTTCAAGAAATTTCAACAAAGCCATATCATGTGACCCCTCTTTGGAACGAGCTCAACGAGCTCGTTCCAAAGAGGGGTCACATGATATGGTTTTGTTGAAATTTTGTGAAAAATAATATTTTTTCAGCTGCTGAATTTGCATATTACGCGGGCGGATGCGGGCGATTCATTGGGTAAAGGGTTAATGACATTTTGGAATATTCCATCTTTTTGATTTGCCCAGACAAGCCATCATTGTATTTATTATTTATTTATTTACTGGTGTTTAAGGTCACATACTTATGCACAATGGCTAATCGTGACCGTGACAGTTTTACGCGTGGAGGAAGCCAGAGTACCCAGAGAGAACCACTGAGCATCGACAAGCAACTGTCAGCTTCTCAGCATTCTAACTCTGTTCAAGCTCCGCTCAAGCAGGGTTACAGCGGTTGAAGGCATGAGCACCATCAACGTGCAGTACACCTTAGTACACTGCGTCATCATGCCCCCATGTAGGCAACTGGGATAAAGTGCCTTGACCAAGGACACAACGTGGGTTCTCCCAGATGGGGATCGAACTCAGGACCTCTAGCACAGAAGTCCAACAGTCAGCCATCATTGTATGCAATACTTCTTGAGTGGACACTGACAGAATTTACATCTGTACAGGCCTTTAAATTCATTTATTTTTGGCACACCCTTTTGCCCTAATTTGGGCACATTAATGCCAAAAATAACAGTCTTATACTGTTGTGTATTATTGTAATGCCTTTCTTTGTGTTATTATGGTCATATTATGATGGAAGTTATTCTCAAACGCAGAAGGGGCACAGACATTTTATATATTTTTCTTCATGTCTTCACATTTTCTATAATTTGGGCACACCTGTAAACGGTGTGAAATTGGGGTAATCTAAAGGCCTGCTGTAAGAAGAATATTACAACCAGATAATTGATGAGGGGCAAAATTTTACTATTAATTTATTCATTTATTTATTGGTATTTAAACTCTTTGCGCAATGTAATGGCCAAAACCGGCCAGCGATATTCTAAAAAATCGCCAATTTAAATTTTCATTTTTTGTCTCAAAAGCCATAGGTTATGACCCCTTGTTGGAATGAGCTCGTTCATTCCAATGAGGGGTCATAACCTATGTTTTTGAGACATAAAATGAAAAAAATTAGTTATTCAAGAATTTGTTTTCCAAGTGTCGTCTGCTTTTCATCTTAACTAAAGGGTTAAGGTCCCATACTTCTGCACAATGGCTTATCGGGACCGCAACATGGAGATAAAGTCAAGTCCAGTCAATTGCACTAGTGACTGGGTCCTATTTTAGCAGTAAAACAGAGCTTGTTTTCTAGAACATTGTTTCATATACCGGGGTTCCCATGGGGGAAATTAGATTTACGATTCGACTTGATTAAAAATCTTCAGCCTGACTTGATTCAGGATTCAATTCAACCCAAAATTTGAGATTCACGGTGCCTTACAGCTGGAAGTTCGATTGAAGGAAACTTTTCTTTAACCAGTAAATTGTTTGTGTGAATTTTAAGAACAACACAAATTAAATCAGAATTACTGTGAAATTTTTTACCAGCTTTTATAACATTTTTCAATGGAAATCTGACAATAGATTTCAGCACTGGGACAGTTAATTAACCACTCTGGCTGTGCCCTGACGTTTAGCCTGATGGCAAATGTGTTATAAATTAGACTTGTCAATACAGTGGCAGTGTTTCTCCACTTATTTTAGCTGAGAGAGGGATTTCAACAGATGTATAACACAATAAAAAATCAATTATGGATTTGTAGTACTTAAAAAAACACACATTTACTTAATATATCCTGGAAAATACAGAAGATAATTGATGCTTCCAACTGACTAGTTCAAGGAAACTCACTTAACCGTTTCAATGATGTATTACAAAGGAATTTTCAGGCCAGAGAAAATAGTTACATTTCTTGTTGCATTGCTTTTCAAACCTGGGTTCAAAATTTTGTTCTGTACAATGGACCCCATTAACCCTTTACCCAACGAATCGTCCCCATCCACATGCGTAATATGCAAATTCGGCAACTGAAAAAATATTATTTTTCAAAAAATTTAAACAAAACCGTATCATGTGACCCCTCTTTGGAACGAGCTCATCGAGCTCGTTCCAAAGAGGGGCCACATGATAAGGTTTTGTTGAAATTTTTAAAAAAAATTTTAAAAATATTTAAAATAATAAATTTTGAAATTGTCTGCACTGGGTAAAGGGTTAATTGAATAGCCACTTTCTCAGTGAAAAATATTTTCAATTACCCTTTACCTAATGAAATGGCTGCGTAATTTACAAATTAAGTAGTTGAAACAAGTGTTTGACCACCGAGGTGGTATTAGTCCCCTACGGCGCTTTTGTGACATAAGGTGTTTTTGTCACAGAAGACACTAGAGTATATAAGCATCTTGGATTTTGAAAAAAAAATATTGAGCGTGCATAATCCCCTCACAACCCTTTATCCATGTACCAAACATGAAAGGCGTAGCTTGAACTATGTTGGAGGGAGGGGTGGTAACATAAAATCGAGAAAAAAGCTTAAAAAACACAACAAAAATGGCTGCCATTCTGCCATCTGGGATTTTGAAAAATAAATATTGACTGTGCATCATCCCCTCAGAACCATTTATCCATGTACCAAATATGAAAGGTGTAGCTTGAAGCATATTAGAGGGAGAGGTGGAAATAGAGAAGAAAAGCTTAAAAAACACAACAAAAATGGCCGGCATTTCGCCATCTTGGATTTTGAAAAAAAAATTTTGAGTGTTCATCATCCCCTCAGAACCATTTATCCATGTACCAAATATGAAAGGTGTAGCTTAAAGCATGTTGGAGGGAGAGGTGGTAACATAAAAAAACAGACAAACAGACAGATGGACGGACGGATGGAGTGCAATCCTACAGTCCCCTTACGGTTCTCGTAGGGGACTAAAAATATATCTTTAAAAAAAAATACCAGAAAATCATATCAGGTGACCGCCTCATTGGAAAGGGCTTATTGGGATCGTTCCAATGAGGGGTCAAATGATATAGTTTTGTTGAGATTTTTTGAAAAAATAAAATATTTAAAATAATAAATTTTGATATTTTCTGCATTGGGTAAAGAGTTTAACATGTTTATTTATTTATTTATTTATTGGTGTTTAAGGTCACATACTTATGCACAATGACTAATCGTGACCGTGACAGTTTTATGGGTGGAGGAAGCCAGAGGACCCGGAGAGAACCACCAAGCAACTGTCAGCTCCTCAACATTCTAACTCTGTTCAAGCTCCGCTCAAGCAGGGTTACAGCAGTTGAAGACATGTGCACAGTGATGTGCAGTACGCCTTATTACACTGCGTCATCGTGCCCCCATGTAGGCAACCGGGATAAAGAGAGTTGCCCAAGGACACAACGCAGGTCGACCCGGACAAGGATCAAACTTCGGACCTCTAGCATAGAAGTCCAACAGACTACCACTGAGCCACTGCATTCCTTGGCAGTCCACATAGAGGGCATTTCGATATACCAACAGTCTATGCAATTCAGATCCATTTCGTCTTTTGGCCATTTTCACGAAATTTAATGCAACAGGAGGTATTGGGGTGCATCAATTTTGGGAGCCCCCAGGGCAATCACAATAGGGGGGGGGGGGGGGGGTCGAGAAATTTCCTGGTGTACCATACAGCCAGTGCACCTCTGAATGAGTGTCTGGGAGATTGCCTTACTATCGTTTACAGAATGCTCATTTTAGAAGAAACTAGATGTGGCCTGTGCCAACTTGTGACCAAGAATACCCCCCCCCCCCCCCCCCCCCCCCCCCCCCCCCGTGACACACTTTCTGATAGTGCACAACAAGGATACCAAGTATCATTAATATCCCCCCAAAGCCATCAAAAGTTCTGAGCCGGACACGACATGTTACAGTTGGATTTGGATGCGGGGGGTAAGTAAACTTGAACTAAGTCTGTGACCTTGACCTTGCAGACAGGCATTCCAACCAACATTATTTGTGACACACCCTTTCTGATAGTGCATAACAATGATACCAAGTATCATTAATATCCTTCAAGGCCATCAAAAGTTCTGAGCCAGACATGACTTGTGTATATCTGGATATGGGTATGTGACCTTGAACTAAGTCTGTGATCATGACCTTTTAGACAGGCCGGCATTTTGATTGGCTGAGAGGTACGGTGTAACTTGCAATCCACAGTGGCTTTTTTTTACACTAAAAAAGTACCCATTTTTAATTATTAATTCATACCTTCTGCTCGGTTATGTTAGAACAAAAATAAAAATACAGGAAATTTAATATTTATGTGCAATAAAATATTACAGATATGGATGTAATTGGAACTGGCTCATTAAGCCAGTTCCAATGACATCCATATTTGTCTGGTGTTATTTAAGAAACATACAAAGTACAAATTTTCTGTCAGTTTTTGCCCACAATGTAGGTTAAAGTATTAAGTACACCAAAATTCTTGGAAATAAATCCATTATCCTTGTGTTTTCCAGGGTGTATGGATTAGTATTTGGGCTCTCTATATTGGAGCCCAAAGATTAACTTAGTGCAATATGAGGAAATTCTTTAAAAATCTTCTTCAGATGCACCAGTCAGAATCCTTTCATATTTAGTATGTGACATCCCTAAGGGGTGTCAAATTCAAGTTTGTTCAAATCAAGTCCTTGGGTTAATATTTGGGCTCTCTCAGATTTCTTATTGCATTATTATTATTACACCCCATAACACTATGATCGTAATCTCCGTTCTCAGCACAAGTGTACTCAGAATGTTTGAGATCTAGTGATAAGCTGGCCCTTTGTAACAGCTTTGATGTTAGATTGTTGTTGCTATGATTGGCTGACTATTAGTGGTGTACAGTCTATTTTATTTATACTGTAAAATGAGCAGATGCTAGGGGTAATAAAATGGTTGAAATAGCTCACATGCTAACACACTGATTGAGGTTTAACTGGTAGAGTGCTGGAAGCCCAAATGTACCACAGATTAAAGGATCCATCAGGGCTGGGAGCAGTTAACGTTTCAAACGTTAACGTATTAAATTATTTTAACAAAGTTAAAAAAATTTTTTAACTAAGTTATTAACGTTTAACTTTGCAGTTTCATTGGGTGCATCAGGAATGATTTTGTGCCCATCGTGACTCATTTAAAGTATATGTATAGGTCATCTATTCTTTCGTCTGACTCAGTTAATTGAAACTGTGTCGCATTGTTGACCCTTTCATAGCCATGTCAGGCGTAACTTCATATATGATAGCCTCAACAGTCAACACTGCCACACCCAATATCAATTACCTGAGCAAGACGACATGAGCGATGCAGAAACTAAAAACGTCAATAAACATCTATATGTAGCATTGCGTCATTATCTTGTGTCCACCCAAGCCAGATTGTGCGTGCCAATGACGTAAAGTTTGCTGCCATTTGACGAAATTGAAGAATACGAAAAATTTAGATGTCAGTCAATTATAGACGGCCCGTTGATTTGGTGGAGAGACCATGAAGCCCTCCTACCAACGTTGGCAAAGTTGGCCTGCCAATATTTGGCGATACAGTGAAGCCCACTTAATTGGATATATCTTAATTGTATATCCCTGTTAATTGAATAAAATTTTCAAACACAAAACCATTTACCATACCTTCAGTACAAATTTGATCTGTTAATTGCATATGGGTTGTAGAGTAAATTCCTGTTAATTGTATATAAATTTTTGTAATATGTCGAAAAAATTACTGTGACACGCACCAAATTCCCCTTATTTATCAACCTTTTTGGCCTCACTACATCCAATACAGGCATTTATTCTATTATATCTTGTTTGACAGAGCTCTATGAGCTCTGTCAAACAAGATATAATAGAATAAATGATCAGTTTACTTCCAGAACACAGGAAACTGACCAAATCCCTGTTAATTGTATACTCCTGTTAATTGAATAATTTTCACTGGCAAAATTGATATTCAATTAAGAGGATTCTACTGTACCAGTGACATCAGCTTCATCGGAATGCCTATTTTCCATATACAGACTGGTATTCGAGCAAAGGCGGGTGTGTTTTTCTAAGGATATGACCGCAGCTATTATATTCTTACATGAAAACATCACTGAATGTTAGACTTTACGATAGCCTGAGAGAACAATAATAAGGTACTGTAGTTATGTTATTAAAATGAAAAACGCCCAGTTTCTTTTTCTATTTCATTTTGGTGATAAAATTGACAGCGGAAGTACTGCCCCTTGATGCTCATGTAAACACAAACAAATTCGCACCTGTTGCTCAGTGAAATCGAGAAAAAATAATAGCGACTCTTAATAATCTGATGATCATGGTATAAATAAAATATACCCATAGTAGCATAGTGTATCAAATGTTCACCACACTTGGTGAAGTGATGTTAACCATGTGCCAAAAGGCCTGTAGTTAACACCACTTCACCATTCATGGTGAACATTTGGTATACCAAGCTAGTATGGGTATATTCTATATATATATTGTCTACAGGGGACAACAAGGCACCATCTGCAATGAAAAAACATTGCTGGTGGTGCCTTGTTGCCCTCAAGGGACAATATAAAGCTTTAGGCTCACCCCTCCAATTGTATAACTTCTTTGTTTGATGATTATGAGCAGCCTCCATCATTATTCCTGATACCCTCCCCCATTGCCAATGTCACACGTAAAATACATTAGAAATGAATACTTGAAGAGTTTCTCATTTTTTTTTTAAACTGGGGTTTAACCACACTTTCGAAAGCCAGGGTCACCATGTGTCGGATAGTTTTATAGGTGAAGGCAGCTGGGGAATCCGGAGAACCTCTGAGCAGCGGTGAGCAACTGTAGGACTCCCCAACATACAAACTCCACACATGCAGGATCAGCACTGGTTGAAGGTATGTGCTCATCGAAGTGCAGTACACCTCAATACATAGTGCCCCCCCGCCCCCCCATGCTCCCAGGTGGGCAATCAGGATTAAGTGCCTAATGCCCAAAGGCACATCACAGTTACCCCTGATCAGGATTGTGCTATGGACCAATTGGTTTGAAGTAGGATACTTTGACCACTGAGCCACTGCATGCCTAGATTCTCAGCTACAGTTGTCGGAATGTGAAGTCTTTTCTACTAGTGCACTTCTGGCGAAAACAGTTACTGAGCTGCTCCTTGCCCCCTCTAATCTTAGGACAAGACAGTGGTGTGGCCAATGGGGGCCTAGGGGGGGCATGCCTCCATTAAAAATTAGTGACTCCCTCAAAATGGGAAAATTAAAGCACCAAAGGGCCACAGATTCACTCTCTGGGCATTCAATTTTCCAAATTTTCTCAGGGGAGCCCCACCCCAAACCCCCATCAATGGGAGGGGGATACCGCAAACAAACCCCCACCACTGGGAAGGCCATACCCACCCCCACCTCAGACATATGGCCTTTGGATATGCCTGTGGCATATATCGATCTGGTCCTCCCCCCCCCCCCCCCCAAAAAAAAAAAATAAATAAAAAATAAAATAAATTATGCCCACCAATAGGAAATCCTCCCCTTCAAGCCCCCCCCCCCCCCTCCCAGATACCCATGGTGAAGAGGATTAAAATGGCCACCTGATACAATTTCCCTGCCGCCATTAGCAGTGTAAATCATGCATTTCTGTAATAAATTACATTTTTGTGTTGCTTGCATGTGTAAATTGGGTGGCAACTTTGTGAAGTTTGTTATTTGCATGGTTCAAGTTTAACCCCCCTAAGGCCCCTATTGATGTCAAAATACATAAACTTGCATAATGCAATTAGGAATTTAACCAATTCTCTCTTGTTTCACAGACCTCAATGAACTCTGTCAGCTAAGACTGATCTGGTTAAATTCAAGTTGCATTATGGAAAAAAATGACAGCTTGAAATTTTGGGTGTCTTCCCACGTAGCCAATATTTTGAATTTTAGGGTAATCAAGTAAGATTAAAAATGTTGGCTGAGTGGGAATTAATGTTATGGAGAACAATAGGCACTAATCCCCAATTGAGCTAAACTCTGTTTCACATTTTTACCTGGTCTCCTAAAAATTTTCTCATAGAAAGAGACCATGTATATTTAAATATTTAAATAAACCTTTATCCACTTGCTAATTTCAAAATGTTGGCGGAGTGGGAATGAACCCAATTTTGGTATTTCATTATCACCCTGCAGGGGATTAAAGGACTCTGCAAACAAATAATTTATTTGTAATTCATTCTCTCAATGATTATATGTGTTAACAGTTCCAGGGCCATGGCCTATACAAGCATGACCCAGTTGATTTCACATAATGGGATAGTGCTCAACAAATAACCTCAGGCCCGCACAAACTGGAGGAATACTTGTCTATCACTCTCTGAAAAAGAATTAGGCAATTGATTCTTCATTATTTATTTATTTTTTTATTAAGAGTTTTAACACCTTGCATGCTGCTGACAGATATTCCCGCCCACGATAGGATTTCTCTTGACATTGAAATATGTATGATTTGGGCATGTTTAATCCAATTACCACCCTGTAAATTGAATGAATTTTTTCACCAATGCTTTCTTGAGTTAAATTTAGATGAATTTTTCAGTGGGTTAACCCTTTACCCAATGAATCGCATGCATCCGCCCGCGTGATATGCAAATTCAGTGGTTGAAAAAATATTATTTTTCAAAAAATTTCAACAAAACCATATCATGTGACCCCTCGTTGGAACGAGCTCGTACCAACGAGGGGTCACATGATATTGTTTTGTTGACATTGTTTGAAAAAAATTGAAAAATTAGGCCTCACAAAGTAGATACTCTGTTTCTCAGGCCATTTTTTGTAAAACTGCATGCGTGCGGGTGGTTTTTTATTTCATTTTTTATTTTTGTAATTATTTCTTTGCCATTTAAAGTTCATGTTCTTGGTTTGTTCTATGTCTTAGGCCCCATAATCTGCTTAAACAGCATGGGTGGTGGTGTATTACGTCCCTTGAGTGCAAGAAGGCTTTGCAATGCTAAAGCATTGCAAAGCCTTCTTGCACTCAAGGGGCAATTTTATTAACTTGGGTAAAATATCAGACATAATCAATTCTACTTTGTTTTTTTCAAGTTTGGATAGGTTATAAAAAGAGAGCATGCAGCAGCCAAAAGGACCATGCGGAAGGGCCTGAGAAACAGATTTTTATTTTTTTTAGGCCTTATATTTAAAATAATAAATTTTGATATTGTCAGCGTTGGGTAAAGGGTTAACAGTTAACAACAGCTTCAACAGCCAGGGTCATATCATGTCACACAGATTTACTGGTGGAGTAAGTCAGAAGTCCTGAGAACCAACAAGAACTGGCAAGTAATTATCAGACTCTCCAAATGTTTGCATCAGTTGAAGGCATGTAGTACACCTTTCAGGCTTTGCACCCCATGCTCTCACATGGGTAGTTGGGATTAGGTACAAAGTATCTTGCCAAAGGATACAACTGAACAAGACCGAACCTACAAATTTTCAATCTCTAGTCCAGTGTCCTAACCAGAGAGCCAGTATGTTCCGTCCTACATTACTATACACTCACAAATTGCAAGATAGAATTCTAGAACTACCTTTGGTATTCATTTGTTGCCTCTTCTAGAACCTCAATCGACTTTACAATGATGACAAAACAAACAAGAGATTGCACCTGAGGTGCTGGCATACCCCCACAGGTGTCAAGTTGAGGGATGGAGCTGTGTGTGGATGGACTAAATCAAAATTCACCAAGTATGTAGTACTGAAATGGTTAACTGGATAACCGGTTTGAAGCCGGTTACGTACCTAACCGATTAAAAAAAACATCAACCGGTTATCTGAAATATCAATAGTGATCGTTATTCCACGGTTAAAACGAAAGAAAATCTGCCGCTTCGCCTTTGGGATAGATTACACCTCAAAGCAGCGCTGTTTTTTTGAGAAATAATCAACTTTGGCATTAAAGACTTTGTTAATGATTGGCAATTTTTGTGAATTCTGAGTAACCACAGAAACTATTCTGTAGTATGTATACAAACAATATGTCGAGTACTCGACAATGTTCGTTTGTATACACATTACACACTACAGAATAGTGTCTGAGAATACTGCTTTCTAATTCCTATAGTTTTGATCCCAGATTCGGTGAAATAATGGCTACAGTTAACCGGATATTATCCGGTTATGCTCTCGGTTAGTCAGTTGTGAAATGAGCCAACCAATTGAGCCCTATTAGTATGTGTTATAGGCCCCTATTATAATATCAGAATTGGTATGTCCTTGGTTAATAATTATACACAATTAATATTTTCTAAAACTATTTTTTTAATTACAATAAGCAGACTCTGGCTTAGGTGATCATTTATTTGCACTGAGTGACCTTTGAATGTTCCTATTAACATGTTTACAGTCTTAAACATGATCTATTTTTAACTTACTAATTGTTTATTTGGGTCTCACTTGTTTACTTGAAATTACACAGAAACATCTAGAAACTTAATGAGGTTATTTAATCCAGCCAATCAGTAGTTAATGAAACAATAGAACACTGGAGATATTTTTCATTTTTCATTCTGGAACTTTCTATTTGATAATAATAATAACACTTTGGCCAGCCGCTGATTTGTCGCGGTTCTCGAACGAGAAGGCCTTGGTTACCCCTGAACTCCCAACTGCCTCCCTGTTCCCACGCTTCTCCTCTCCTCCCAACATTCGGAGACGAACTGCTTGATGACATCCCTTGACCCATTCTTCCCAATCTCTCCGATTAACACATTAACCCTCTCCTTTGAGTCTCCCCCTAACCACATGTCCTTCATTCTCCCATCCCACTTCCCCATTATACTCCCAGTGAATCTCATTCTTTTAGACTGATACTTTGGGCATTCTAGAAGGAAGTGTTCCAGGGTCTCCACCATGCCCAAGTTACACATCTGGCACTCCCTTTCACCGTCTTTCCCAATTTTTCCCCTCAGCTCCAGGGATCGCGACCTCAGCTTGAACAGCAGTGACCCCCCAAAGGTGCCATCAAGGTACTCTTCAAAACCTGGCCTCTCTTTATCACGCAGGCCACCCAAAGACCTCTTTGATTTGACCCCCTCTCGCCAATTACGGTTACAATCCTCCATGACCCTTTCTCTGACGATTTTTTTACCCTGGTTTGCCCCAACGTCCAGGTCCGAGATCTCCAATGAATACTATCTAAGTCTCTGTCAACAGACTTCTGACTCTTTCATCTAACAAAGCACTGAGAAGTGTTTATACATTCAGCATTCATTGAATTCAGAAATTATAGTCAAAATGAAAATCAAACCCATGTGGGATTTGCTAGAGAAAAAAAAAAAATTGACAGGTGGTGCCATTCCAAAGAAATAGGGATTGATTTCTTAAAATTAAAGGAACTGATGTGAACTGAAGAGTTTAAAGGGAAGATATATTCAGATAAAGGCCAACATGGATGAACAAAAAGTTGACACATTAACCCTTTACCTAAACGAATCGGCCGCAACCACCTGCGTAATTTGCAAATTCGGCAGTTGAAAGAAATAAATGTTTAAAAATATTTCAACAGAACCATATCATGTGACCCCCTCATTGGAACGAGCTCATCGAGCTCGTTCCAATGAGGGATCACATGATATCGTTTTGTTGAAATTGTTTGATCAAGTTTAAAAAATAGTAATTAAAGTACTAAATTTTGATATTGTCTGCGTTGGGTAAAGGGTTAAACAAAGCAGCAGTGTGGGGAGCGTGGTGGCTCAGTAGGTAGAGGTGCAGGCTGCAAGCCGAGAGGTCCTCGGTTCGAATCCCACCTGCGGCAACCGCGTTGTGTCCTTGGGCAAGACACTTCATCCCCATTGCCCGCGTGGGGGCACGATGACGCCGTGTACTAAGGCGTACTGCACGCCGATGGTGCACATGTCTTCAACCAATCTAACCCTGCCGATGCTGCAGTGCGGAGTTACGATGTTGGGGAGCTGGCAGCTGCTCGTCGTTGCTCGGTGGTTCTCTCCGGGTACTCCGGCTTCCTCCACCCGTAAAACTGTCACAGTCATGATTAGCCACTGTGCATAAATATGTGACCTTAAACATCAATAAATAAATAAATGAATAAGCAGCAGTGTTAGAAGATGACTATGCCTTAACTCATAAAAATTCTTTCCAAAGTGGCCAAGACCAAATTCAGATAAAAGTCATTCCAATCCTCCAAACTTTTCACAGCCCAAATTTAATAAGAAATCTAATGGGAATAAGTGCTCCAATGCCAGCCCTGCACCATTAAGACCAAGAACCGGTAGTTCCATATGTAGCCATACAATGTACCTATATGCTAACGTATCGCCACATAATGTATCTCTACTGAGAACATGGTTTCCATAACTTGTATGTCTATAATTTCAGGACAAGCACCGAGAGCACATATTAAGCCACATAGAGTGTTTTTAACGTTTGCTTGTGCATCTGGCTACACATGCAAATTAGACACACAATGTTCATTCAGGCAAACTGCTAGCCACACAATGTACCCCTTGTGAAAACGAACAGATGGATGGGAGGATGGATGGACAGATGGATGGATGGATGGAAGGGCAGACAAGACAGACAGTGCATGTAATCCAGTATACCCTCCATTCTCTTCGAGAGCGGGGGTATAAATATCTTGGAGTTGGGAAATGAAATGATGTGATGTAATACACTGTTGAAAAGGGCTCTCTGAGCCCTTTCCAACAGTGGATTACATCACAACATATTATTGGCTCAGTGGAATACACTGCATTATTCTGGACTGGTAATTTCAGGCTTTGCATATATGCAGGCAAGCGTATCACTGTTACTGGCTTGCTTGCTATTCCTTTATTTAAAAAAACCCTGGAAACATGTGACGTCTGAGAAACGAATGCCTGAAAAAGGTTATGCAAAGTCTTTCATGTTGCCTTCATTTTTAATTTATACAGGCATCTAACCCTATTTAATGTATACAAGGAAAATACCCAACTATTTACCATACCTTAAGCACAATTTCACCTTGTTAATTGCAAAGATAAGTTTTTCAATAAATTTCTCTCAACTGAACAAACAAAGATATAGGATGCAGCAGGATGTTTAAGCATCATGATTACAACAATAAATATACTGTGCTAAACAAAAGAATATCACACAATTTAGTGAAGATTTCCTAATTTGAAGGTTCTCTCCCTGCTGGAAGGGAAATTTTATTAAACATATAGGCCCAAATAAGGTTCATACAGGGTGGCAAAATTCTCCATCATTAATAAATGTACATGTTGTATGTTTATTAGGAACAAAAGAGTACAAAACTCTTTCAGACCTGTCATCAAGCCAGAAAATATTAAAAGTTTTTAGTAAATTTTGTTTCTTAACATACCTACCACAATTGTTTACAATTGGCTGTAACGTAAGTGCAAGCCCTACTTCGAAACTAACTCAAGCCTTTAAGAAACTTTTCCAAACAAGTTGGAAAAGTAATAGAGTGCAAAAGCACGAAAATGATCAAAAAAGGGTCGAGCGTGACCAGCGCTCGAAATTACAGGTACTATCTCTGCACACCTCTTGCGTTTACCGAGCACATGCGTAACAACCGTGACGTCAATTCCGTATTTCCGCCAACAAGAAGTTTGTGATTTAGCAGGGAGGCATCGATATCAAAGATATCCCCAAGGAGGGTGGGTCTCCGGTAAACAATTTTGGTAGGTATGTTAAGAAACAAAATTTACTAAAAAATTTTAATTTCTTTTCAACCTACTCACAATTGTTTACAATTGGCTGAATAAACAATAGGAGGAGGTGTATCACATAACCAAAACCAACAAGAGTAGCAGAAAGAAAAAGCAAGGAGGGCAGAGAACAATAGCGAAACCTGTAATGAAGACAGAGAGAAGGCACCTGAAAAGAACAAAGCTGAGCGAAACACAACCTCGATAAAAACAATTTTAACGAGGGTGCACAACAGCCTGAGCAGCAATGAGAGGGCCTAAAGAATAAAGATCCTCAGATTGCTGCTGTAGGTGGTGGAGATAAAAGGAGAAGAAGGTAGAAGCATTCCTCCAGTAAGCCGCATTCATAACATCCCGGAGCGAAACAGAATTTGAGAAAGACCAGGATGTAGAGATGGCACGACCCTCATGAGCATTAAACCGGTTCGAAACAAGATCCGAAGCAGACAAGCGAGAATAAGCCAGCTTGATTGCAAGACAGATCCACCTGGAAATAGAATGGGAAGAGATAGACTGCCTCTTAGGAATGAGAGACAGTAAGAATCTCTTCCGACCCCTCCTAATGAACTGAGTGCGATTATTGTAAATCTTGATCGCACGAACAGGACAAAGAAGAGGTCTCCGACCATCGACAGCAGGGAGAGCCCGAATGCAGATGGGAGGAGGTACCGAATCAGGAAGTTGATTCTTAGCCAGAAAAGAGCAATCAGTAGTGAAGAAAGCAGAATCAACAGATAGCGCATGAAGCTCACTGACTCGTCGAGCAGAAGCAAACGCTAGAAGGAAAACCGTCTTATAGGTGAGAAAACGCATATCGGTCTCAGATAAAGGCTCAAATGGCACCCCCTCCAAACAGTGCAACACCCATGCTAAGTTCCACTTGGGTGTAAGACGCAAAACTCGAGGCTTCTTCAAAGAAAAGTGCCGAATGAGTTTGGAGAGAAAAAGATTACGACCAATGCACCGCTTTCCCACATAAGAGAAAGTATCACACAGCATAGACCGATAGCCCTTAATCGTAATAGGCTGGAGGCCCTTGGAGTCAAAAAGATATACCAGAAAATCTGCAATTTGAGCGATTGATGGATCACAGTAATCCACATTGTGATCTGCACACCAGCGGCAGAAAACCTTCCACTTCGCAGCTTAAGTCATGCCAGTGGAATGTCGCAGCGATGCAGAAATGCACTCCACTGTTCGTTTCGAAAAACTCTTCGTCGGAAACAGGACCTGATAAAAGACAGGTGTGAAGGGACAGGCTCACCAGGTTGTTGTGATACTTCCTGCGATGAGCCTGGGAAAGAAGATCGCGGTTGTTGCGCATGCACTCGGTAAACACAAGAGGTGTGCAGAGAGAGTACCTGTAATTTCGAGAGACGGTCCCGCTCAACCCTTTTTTGATCTTTTTCGGGCTTTTGCACTCTATTACTTTTCCAGCTTGTTTGGAAAAGTTTCTTAAAAGCTTGAGTTAGTTCCAAAGCAGGGCTTGTACTTACGTTACAGCCAATTGTAAACAATTGTGAGTAGGTTGAAAAGAAATTATACATGACTAAAACCAACACAAAGCTAATCACTTGAATCCTGAACTCGGATAATACTGTAGCTGACTAAAAATAAGTGCGAGACAATTGTACTCCCAATAAAAAAAATGCATGGAACAGATATGCAGAAAACATGTGGAGGCATTCTGTCATTCCGACTTTCGGGTCTTTTAAAAATGTTGCATCCAGTACGGTAATCCTACTATGGACAGGTGTCCACAAATTATCCCGGGATATCGCCCTGCATAGACACTTTCCAATAAATTGTAACAGGACGGCTCCATATGAACAAAATATGTTTCCTTCAAATAGGATATGAAGCAAATCCACCATGTATGTAATGCATGAAATGTACTACAGTAGAATCCTGTTAACCCTTTACCCAACGCAGACGATATCAAAATTTATTATTTTAAATATCATTTTTAAATGTTTTTCAAAAAATTTCAACAAAGCCATATCATGTGACCCCTCGTTGAAACGAGCTCAATGAGCTCGTTCCAACAAGGGGTCACATGATATGGTTTTGTTGAAATTTTTTTGAAAAATACTATTTTTTCAACTGCTGAATTTGCATATTACGCGGGCGGATGCAGCCGATTTATTGGGTAAAAGGTTAAATGAATAGCTACTTTGTCAGAGTATTCAATTAACCCTCTGCACTTTGATGTCAAAATGGCAAAGTTTTCAGCAGCAAATACTTCCCACAATGCAATTTGATATTTAACCAAATAGAAAATAGAGTGATTGGTAAAACTTTTGTTGCACTACCAGAGTGCTAGGCGTAAACAGGGATTTGGTCACTTTCCCTTATTTATTTATTTATTTATTTATTTATTTATTTATTTATTAGGGTTTAACAAAACTTTTTACAGCACTCAAGCAGTTAACCCTTTACCTAACATGAAAAGCAGACGACACTTGCAAAAATAATTCTTGAATAAGTAATTTTTTTCATTTTTTGTCTCAAAAACATAGGTTATGACCCCTCGTTGGAACGAGCTCGAGCTCGTTCCAACGAGGGGTCATAACCTATGTTTTTGAGACAAAAAATGAAAAAAATAGTGAAAATGAATTGGCGATTTTTGAGAATAGCGCTGGCCGGTTTTGGCCGTTACGTTAGGTAAAGGGTTAACCCTTAGTTCCCCATACTGGCTCAAATTGCCACCTTTGCATTGCTTTGAAAATAGGCTCCTGTGGAAAATTCGAAATTTGATTCGAAAGTCAATATTCGATTTGATTCGAAATCGGAAATTCAAATATTTTTGAATATAATTCGGCCATAACCGTGAATGTTTACAGATTGTAACTGATCACATTATTTTATATTGAGTATTGTTCTGAGTAGAAACATAACTGACTAGTAGCGGTAACAGTGTTTGTAGCAATGTAGCAACAACTGTACAACAGTTGTAGCTACATTGCTACAAACACTATTACTGCTACAACTGTTCATTTCAACTTATTGCACATTATGACCAGTGACCATTTATAAAAAGTTTTGAACTTTGAAAAGTTATATTCAGCTGTTCCACAACATGATCACATCATTTTATATTGAATATTGTTCTGTTCGATCAGTTATTGGATACATCGTCAAAAACAAAGGTTTTCTAAAAGAATACCCGATTCTTTCCCACATAAATCTCCCAAGTTTGTGGGTTAACTAGCACTTTGCTCATTGAGATCAAACACGCCGGTCTCGCTTTGAAGTGTTCAGAAAAAAAAATCATCACAGCTGAACAGCACGGACTGAGTCAGGTACTACACTGAATAAAAGCCCCACTCGATAGTTGCAGAATCATATTTGCTTTTGAGACTCACGCCGTAATTATGGGGAAAAAAGCATGTGATAATTCGCATACTAAACTAAAGTACGATTTACAATCTCATGATCAGCCATCAACTTCGAAAGTTAATGTCGATGAACCCATTCATGATCATGGAGTTGATATTGATTTTACTAATCCGTCAAATATTCTTCTCCCTCTTACTGATTATACTGACGAAGACACCATTAGTCTTTTTGTTTCCGACTCTGAGGAACAAAATTTGACTGGATTTGATTCTGATTTGGATACTGGAAAATATGTTGGGCCGAAATATTCGACTAGGTCAAAATCGCCATCAAAGGCTATTTGTTCAAAAACAAATGATGACGCAATGACATTAATTGGGCAAGGTCAAGTCACGAAGGGAGGTAACAATAAAATCTCCAATAAGAAAACTACAAAACGTTCGGCCACTTCCGGTTCGAAATTTTCACATGACAACAGCAACAATCTCGACTCAGTCGTCACTCAGTCCCTGGAAAATGACAGGATTTCAGGTAATAAATTAAATTCTCACGACAAAGTCGTAACACGGAATGCATCCAGGCCGGAGGCCTTTTCTGGATCTCCACCTAAAAAAACTGAAACTGTCCAATTATGGTGGAACGATTCAAGCTATTCCACTTCTCAATACCGACGAATCTCATGATATTCTGTCTCAAATCTTGTCTAAAATGACAAGTATCAGTCAAAGACTCGACATAGTCGAATCAACACGTACTACACCGTCACATACTGTCACCAGGGAAATGTTAGTTGACAATGACGACACTCGGGCTAATCGTCCAAATACCCAAACTAACTCCGCTATGGAGGATTCCTCAATGCATACCAATCCATTTCCTGATGTTGATGACCTTTTTGGTACTGACACTGACAATTTAAATTTCGACCTTCCAGAAATCACTTTAGATTCGGCTGCCCTTAAAATCGTGCCCAAAATTAATGACACTATGGCTGACTATATGTCAAAACAAATTGTACCACTCAAAATGACAAGTCTAAAGTTGATGAAGTCTTGGAGCATTCTATTATCCGTGAAAATGCCAACCTCATTCAACCTCCAAGGGTCAATGCTGAAATTTGGTCGCAAATCCGCAACTCCCAGACAAGGGTGCGTCATTGCAATTTACAAAAAATGTTGGCTGAGGCGATGTCGTCAACTTTACATGTTACTGAGGAACTGAGGAAATCCTCGCCTGATTTGTCAGTTATTAAAAAATTCATGATTAATAATCTACTCCTGACAGCCTCTTCTCAATTTGAAATGTCTATGATGAGACGTAATTTCTTGAGGCCGGTCCTTAAAAACTCGTACAAGGGTGTTTTTCTCTTCTCTCCTGTTCGGGGATGACATTTTCAAAAAGATAAAGGAGATTAATAAGCTGCATAAAATTGCAAATGCTCGATCATTTAAAGAGTCTTTTTTAGGACAGGGTCGAGGCAGACCCCAATAGTCCGGCCTTACAACTGGGGCTTCAACCGTCCAGCCCAAAGAGGCTCATGGCAAAACAGAACTTTTCAGAGAGGCAGATACTGGCAGGACAAAAAGACCTACCAGAACAAAGACAATATGCCACAAAAGTAAAGGTAAGTTCTACTCGTACTTCCATGTATGAAGGTGTGAAAATGGCTGGCAATCTTCGTAAATATACTAGAACTTGGGAGAATATCACTCAGGATGATTGGGTTCTGCACAACATTCATGGTCATGATTTAGAATTTATTCGCACTCCCACACAGTACAGTTTGCCAAAAACAATCAACTTTAGCAAATCTGAAATGTCAATCATGGATGAACTTATTGTTGAAATGTTTGGAAAAGGTGCTATTAAGATATCAAAATCTGACGAAAATCAGTTTGTTTCCAATATTTTTTTACGAATGAAGAAAAATGGCAAATTTCGTCCAGTTATTAACTTGAAAAAGCTGAATAAATTTATTGTTTACCATCATTTCAAGCAAGAAACCATTGATGTTGTTCTCCAGGCTATTCAGCCATTTCAGTATTTCACATCAGTGGACCTGAAGGATGCTTACTTTAGTCTGCCCATCAGTGCAGATGATAGGAAGTATCTCAAGTTTTTTGGTGAGGCCAATTGTACGAGTTCACGTCTACCTTTCGGCCTGGCCAGTGGGTCCCGAATCTTCACAAAAATTTTAAAACCCATTTTTTCTCACTCTCGACAAAAGGGTATACATTGTTTTTACTATATTGATGACTCTTTATTCGCAAATCAATCTCTTGATATCTGTCGACAATACACCAAAGAAGCATTCAATCTTTTTGAATCTTTAGGTTTTTTCATCAATTTTGAGAAATCTGTCATAGGACCATGCAGGAAGATACAGTATCTTGGGTTTATTACAGATTCATTTGAATTTAAGATTTTTCTTCCAGTCGATAAGGTTGAGAGTATTATTAAATTTTCTAAAGAGGTTCTGACCTCTGATTCTCCGACAATTCGAAAACTAGCTCAGTTGATTGGAATGTATACTCGGCCATGAAAGCCATAAAATTGGGCCATTTCCATTACAGATTCTTAGACTGCGATAAAACCAAAGCATTATCGGTTCACAACTCTAATTTTGATGCCGTTATTGAATTATCAGATCAGGCTAAAACTGACGTTCTTTGGTGGATAGATAACATCAATCAACAAAATGGCAATGACATTCGGTACCCCCAAAATTTCAAAATATTTACAAACAGATGCCTCACAATTGGGGTGGGGGGGGGGGGCAGCATGTGATAATACCAAAGCTAATGGTCATTGGGACACTGCTTTTATTCACCACATAAATTTGCTGGAACTCAAAGCTGTTTTTATGGGTCTTTAAAGTCTGTGTGGAAGTTTTCATGATATTCGCATTTGTATTCTGTCAGATAATACCACTGCTGTAGCATATATTAATAATCTTGGTGGAACTATTCCCCACTTATTTAAATTAACAAAAGAAATGTTTCTTTGGTGCGGGGAGAGAAATATTTTCCTTTCGGCTACTCATATTCCTGGAAAGTTGAATTCCACTGCCGATACCCTGTCTCAGCATTTCAATGATACAACTGAATGGATGTTAGATGCACAGATTTTCCGACGCATATGCCAACAAACCTTTCAGCCTGATGTAGATTGTTTTGCATCACACTTAACTTCAAAATCAGTAAATTTGTTTCATGGAAGCCAGACCCATTATCTTTTCATACTGATGCTTTTACTCTTGACTGGGGAGGTTATTTACCTTACCTTTTTCCTCCTTTCAGGTTGATCACACAGACTTTGGTGAAAGTAAAGGAAGACCAGGTAAGAAAAGCTCTTATTTTGGTACCCCTCTGGTCAACACAGTCATGGTTTCCACTTCTCATGGAAACCCTCATAGATACACCCATAGCACTGCCAAAAAAGGCAAACAGGCTAACACTGCCACATTCAGACCACATACATCCACTCAGCCAACAGCTGCATCTCATCGCATGCACTGTATCTGGAATTCAGTCAGAGCAAAGGGATTTTCAGTCGGCTCTTCAGAGCTTTTACTGCAGTCGTGGAGAAAAACCACAAGAAAGCAGTATGATCTTGCCTGGAATAAATGGGTATCTTGGTGTACATCATAACCTATTCATTCCTGTATGCCACTTGAAATAGATGTTGTAAATTACCTCCAATTTTTATTTGAGAGTGGTAAGTCATACAGTGTTATTAATATACACCGATCAATGATTAATCAAACATTACAACTCCTTAACCCTTTACCTAACTTAGAAAGCAGACGACACTTGCAAAAATAATTCTTGAATAACTAATTTTTTTCATTTTTTGTCTCAAAAACATAGGTTATGACCCCTCGTTGGAACGAGCTCGACGAGCTCGTTCCAACGAGGGGTCATAACCTATGTTTTTGAGACAAAAAATGAAAAAAATAATGAAAATTAATTGGCGATTTTTGAGAATAGCGCTGGCCAGTTTTGGCCGTTACGTTGGGTAAAGGGTTAATGGGGTTTCTTTTTCTCGATCAATTGCAGTCAATCGTATGATGAAGGGTATATTCAATACCAGGCCTCCTCTTCCACGATACAATGCAACCTGGAATGTATCAGTCTTGCTCAATTATTTGGCCACTCTCTATCCACATAATACTTTATCTTTACCGTTACTGACAAAGAAATTAGCATGTCTCGTTGCTCTTACCACGGCCCAAAGATCTCAAACCTAAGTTGCCTTGGATATTCAGTTTATGAAATTTGAGGGCCAGTTTGTTCAGTTTTCCGTCCAGCAACTTTTGAAAACATCTCGGCCTGGTAGAATTAACATTACCTTCAATTTATATGGGTTTCAGAATACTAAGTTATGTGTCGTCTGTACCCTTAAAGAATACTTGCTCCGAACCAAAACCAAACAAAAGTCTTCTAAATTGTTCATTTCTTTTAAAACCTTTCAAACTGTAACAACAACTACTTTAGCACGATGGATACCTGACAGCATGTCCATGGCTGGTATTGATACCTCAGTCTTTAAGCCACATTCAACTCGTGCAGCTTCAGCATCCGCAGTATTCCATGCCAGTGGTCTTGAAAACGGCTGACTGGGCATCCTCTAAGACGTTCTACCACTTCTATTTCAGGGACAGCACCATTTCAGACAAGGAACTTTTTGCTAAGACTGTTCTGAAGTGATCTGATTGTGAACTTTTGTGATGCGTTTGTTATTTCATCTACATGTAGTGAATATCCAGTGTGGATAAGTACAGATTACTAGATTATATTTGTATTTGACATTCATCTTGAGTTTTATTTTTCATTTTCTTCTCTCATGAATTATTCATTTACTTTATACATATATGTTCATCAATATCTTTAATCTGTGCTAGTTAACCCTTTACCCAACGTAACGGCCAAAACCGGCCAGCGCTGTTCTCAAAAATCGCCAATTAATTTTTATTATTTTTTCATTTTTTGTCTCATAAACATAGGTTATGACCCCTCATTGGAACGAGCTCGTCGAGCTCGTTCCAATGAGGGGTCATAACCTATGTTTTTGAGACAAAAAATGAAAAAAAATTAGTTATTCAATCATTTTTTGGCAAGTGTCGTCTGCTTTTCATGTTAGGTAAAGGGTTAACCCTCAAACTTGGGAGATTTATGTGGGAAAGAATCCCCCTCTCATCTTAGCTATGCGCTGGATGAGATGGATTCTTTGTTAACATAAAGATAACAAGTTTGAGGTCAAATGGCCCAGCCCGTTCACTTATCCTATTGTCCCACCCTCATATGCTATTGCTGAACATATCTTTGTTCTTCAATAGAGATGGGCAATATACCGAAAAACCGAACCGATACCGATATCATGGGGACACCGAAAAACCGAACCAACCCAATCTTTGAATACCGAAGCCAACGGTATTTTCAATTTTCCCTGTGCATTTGCTATTTATAAGGCCTTGATGAGGATTGATAGCAGTTGAAGTGTTCATTTTCATGAAAGAAGTGACTGATTTTATTTTTCAGTTTTGTTAAGCCTTAAGGACCAGGGCAGTTGTACTAAATTATCAATAGTCTACGACCTGTACATGTCCAGTTGCTTAGCAGTGATTTCTAGCCAAGTCTTGGCTGCCTTAACAGGCAGCCAAGACTTGGCTAGAAATCACTGACCAGATAATTTTACAACTGTCATCAGGCCCACCTAACGATGACATCTTCAGGACACACATTCTATGATTCTATGATTACAGACGCCTTAAGTGGAGCTTGAAAAGTTAAGGCGTATTTAGAACAAGTCACCAAATTACTGTAGATATGATCTGTGTTGACAAATGAATGACAATGTTGAACCCAATGGCATGTGTAGCACTGTGATAGAATGATACAAGAACAACTTATTCTGTATTTTTCTGACATGGATTCCCCTTTGGTACTATCAGTGAATCTGAAGTCACATACTGAATACCGAACTGATACCGCGGTATGCCCACACAAAAATACCGAAACCGATACCGAACTCAAATTTCCAACACCGCCCATCTCTATTCTTCAAAATATGATTCTGCAACTATCGAGTGGGGCTTTTATTTAATGTTGTACCTGACTCAGTCCGTGCTGTTCAGCTGTGATGATTTTTTTTTTCTGAACACTTCAAAGCGAGACCGCCGTGTTTGATCTCAATGAGCAAGGTGCTAGTTAACCCTCAAACTTGTTATCTTTATGTTAACAAAGAATCCATCTCATCCAGCGCATAGCTAGGATGAGAAGGGGATTATTATATAAAGAGAAACAGAGCAGGCTTTAAATTACAAGCGGATCGACTCCATTCGGTTTTGCATTATTGTTTCATTTTAGTCATTCCGCATTTTAAAACAAATGGCTTCACGACTGAGAGGAGTCGATCCGAATTGAAATGAGTTTTTTTTTCTCAAGAAAACAGGTGATAAAAGTCAAGTATCAGTCCTATCAGCCAGATTCATTTAAAAATGTTTATTTCTGCAGTTTAGAAGCTACAAAGTCAACAATTCAAACAGTTTCAATCAATAGCTAGTATATTGGTTTCAAGCCAGAAAATAAGCAGACTGTCATCTGCAAAATGAGGTCCCCAGAGGGTGAATTTAGTGATGCTACCCTGCATAGCAGGGTAGCATCAATAAATTTACCCTCTGTGAACCTCAATCTGAATCAGGGTCTCAAAACTAAACAGAAAGAGGTACCCAGAGGATAAACTGGCCAACTACATGTGATAGCATTATCAAATTCACCCCCTGGGGACCTCATTTTGTAAAAGTCAGGCTGCTTATTTTCAGGCCTGATTGGTTTCTATCTCAATTTATAGTTAGGGAAGTGGTGAAGCAAAAAGTGTACTCTACATAACTGTGTGTCTTTTAATAATCAGGGGTTATTATTTTAGAAAAAAAAATTTCTTTTGATGACTTATCCATTAACTGTAATTCGATTCACAGTTCGATTAAAAAATTTGATTCAAACTTCGATTCGTTTTCACCAATTTGATTTGATATTCGATTCGATCAAAATCAGCAATTTGCAGGTCCCAATTTGAAAAAGTAACCCCCAAGGTTCGTTGAGAACTTAGTCGGTAGGTCGCATTTATCATAGCAGTATTTTTCCATCATTGTGTAATGTTAGCTGCCTATACAGGCAGCCAACAATGATGTATAAACATGATTATGTCACCTGCAGATGTGTACATGAATATACAATAGTTATTAATGAAAAATTAATTTGAGGCTTTAAGAGTTAACCCTTTACCCAATGCAGACGATATCAAAATTTATTATTTTAAATATCATTTTTTAAATGTTTTAAAAAAAATTTCAACAAAACCATATCATGTGACCCCTCTTTGGAACGAGCTCGATGAGCTCGTTCCAAAGAGGGGTCACATGATATGGTTTTATTGAAATTTTTTGAAAAATAATATTTTTTCAGCTGCTGAATTTGCATATTACGCGGGCGGATGCAGGCGATTCATTGGGCAAAGGGTTAAGCTCACTTTTCAGACGATATTAAAAAAATGAGTCTCCTGGAACTTTCTTCTTTGACAGGATGTAAAACAGCAAGAACAAGAAAACATTTTGTGCAAACACAAGTACGCGTTAAAATGCCCATGAAAACACTATTTTGTGCATATATCATACAATCTCTTTGAATTTGAACATACAAGAAACATTCTGTGAACAAAGTTGAATCTCTCTCACTAAAGGAAGGTGAATACCACATCTCAAAGCACTGTGACTGATGATTCACAATAAATTCCAGGCTCTGGGGGTTAATATCTTCAATTGAAAACATTTGAAAGGCCACACCTCACACACACAACCCCCCCCCCCCCCCCCCCCCTTAAAAGACCTGTTTTTTTTTTAAAAATCGTACGAAACTCGACTTGGGACAAAATTCCCGTACTGAGGTGATTTTGAGAGGAACTGCCCCGCACCATCTCCAGGTACTGTCAGTGGTGATTCTCGAAAATTCTTTTTAAAGAATTTCACGCTTATTGGACAGGGAGGAACAGGGCTACACTTTGGGGGTTAAGATCTACATTCAAAACACCTTGGAAAACTACCCCACCCCTCCACACAAAATAAACAAAGCAAAATGCTTAAATGTAGGCTACAGGCATATTGCAAATTAGGCAGAAATATTCGCACAGACATCTCATCTAATATAATCGAGAGTGGATGTATCGTATAACAAAAATGGTTTTAAAAAGTACTTCGAAGTTTGGAGGTGGTAAAACACAACAGAAATATTGATAACATTGAACATGGTGAATCCCAGTTAACCCTTTCAACACTGGTGGTATCTTCTATGCCAGTTAAATGGCAGAAATTGGAAGAGTCCATATCTATTATTTGGGGGTAGAGCAATTAATATTAAGGGCTGCATGTTGAAAATATTAATTGTTCTACCACACGTTCAATAAGTAGCCATCCTACTTAATGAAATTATGACGTATTGTGTTGCTAGACCGGAAAAGTAGTCTCTCGTGTTGAAAGAGTTAAATAACATTTAATTCCGCATATTTGTGGATCCAGGATATATATGTATATATTGTTCCATTTTGGGGTTTTCCAAGTCAATTGAATCGACCTGAAAATTCACTACTGCATGATCTGGGGCAATTATCATCCCAATATACACGCACACATGCATGCTAAATAAAGTACTGAATATCAAAACAAAAAAAAAAGAAATAAAAAGCTTCTATTAAATAACGCTAGTTTTGAAATTTGATTTGTGTAAAGTGCATTTGAGAACTTCCTTCACTTCATAAAAAGGATGCCAAAGGCAATAAAATAGACATCCCATGCTTGGAACATCAGAGATACATTTCCTGTGATGGCATTTAAATAAATATTGACTGATAGAGAAAATTACAGTCACCAGTCAAATGTGCTATAGAGACGAGAAAAAAAATCAAAGAAATTCAGACCATATAAGATATTTTATAAATGTAAATGAATGTTGATGGAAATTAGTTCATCTTAACCATATCCATTTCAAAACCAAATTAATTTCAACCGTTTATTCGCAGCAGGGAATACTTTCAGAATGCACATAATCGGTAGGCTTCTAAATCTCCTATATCTAGTTTTCTAACTTAACCCTTTACCCAATGCTGATCAAAATTTATTATTCTAAATATTATATTTTCAAATTTTTCAAAAAAATGTCAACAAAGCCATTGTTTATTGGTGTTTTAACCCTTTACCCAACGAATCGGCCGCATCTGCGCGGGTAATATGCAAATTCAGCAGTTGAAAAAATATTATTTTTCAAAAAATTTCAACAAAACCATATCATGTGACCCCCTCGTTGGAGTCACGTGATATGGTTTTGTTGAAATATTTTGAAAAATTTGAAAAAATGATATTTAAAATAATAAGTTTTGATGTCGTCTGCGTTGGGTAAAGAGTTAAGGCACATACTTATGCACAATGGCTAATCATGACCGTGACAGTTTTACGGGAGGAGGAAGCCGGAGAACCCAGAGAGAACCACCGAGCAACGACAAGCAGCTGCCAGCTCCCCAACATCATAACTCTGCACTCTAGCACAGGCAGGGTTAGACTGATTGAAGACATGCACACCATCGACGTGCAGTACGCCTTACTACACAGCGTCATCGTGCCCCCATGTGGACAATCGGGGTTAAGTGCCTTGTCCAAGGACACAACGCGGGATTCCAAATCGATCGCTCAGAAGCAACAAAACCATATCATGTGATCCCTTATTGGAACAAACTCATCAAGCTCGTCCCAGTGAGGGGTAACATGATTTGGTTTTGTTGAAATTTTGTGAATTTTGTTTTTATAATTTTCCGAATTTGCATATTATGCATGCAGATGTGGCCAATTGGTAAGATATAGGGTTAGCCTCCATTTACAAGACAGGAATTGAGATATGACATTTGGAAAGTAAACTTACTGTACATGTGAGGGAAGTTATATGTTCCTCATATTATGACTTGTGTGAATCCAGTAAGGACCTCTCTGTCATTGCTTCCACACATGTGATTTCCACCTATCAGGAACAAGCTTATTTTACAAGACAGGGATTGAGATAAGACATATATTTTTCAATTAGCACAAAATTTGGACTATTACTTAGGATTTGCATGTCAACTTTTCGAACCATGAAAAACACACATCCCAAGAAAAATTGCTTTGGTTCCATTGCATCATATATTTTCAGACTCATAGATTCTGAATTTGTCAAAAAGTGAATTTGCACCCAAGTAGGAGATAGAACCTTTTGAAACTTACCAATGACATGCTACGGGCAAGGAATACTTTGGAGTCCATTATCAGAAAGACATTAAACCTTTTAACCCCTTATGAAAGCAGACGATATCAAAATGTTTTGCATAGCAGGGTACCATCACTAAATTTACCCTCTGTGAACCTCAATCTGAATTAGGGTCTCAAAACTAAACAGAAAGAGGTACCCAGAGGGTAAATTTGTCCACTGTATGGGATAGCATCATCAAATTCACCCTCTGGGGACCTCTTTCTGCAAATGTCAGACTGCTTATTTTCAGGCCTGCTTCTCGGGGTTATTTCACAAAAATTCATGGCTTTTCAAGGCCACCCATCTATTTTCAAGGCTTTCATGGCCTTGAACTGCTCTAAGTCAAATTCAAGACTATCCCGAAATTCAAGGCCCATGGGAACCTATCCCTTATATCTGAAGGCATGCGATTTTGGTGTGAATATGAGGGAAATCTATCCTCTTCTTAAAATTAAACCTTTCCCCTCCTTAACTCTTTGTTTTAGTAAATGTAATTACAATGAAAGTGTCAATGACACTGTAGCTCAACTTGACAAACTTGAACTTGGTAAGTTATAAATGAAATGGCAAAATTGAAGATCATTGGGACCAATGTCAGTTTTTTGCCAGTGGCAACATTTTTTGACAGAAACCGAAGAAAATCGATAGCTCTCATCTAGAGGCCTCCCCAAACAAGCATGCCAGATTTCAAAGCAATCCGATCTTAAATGTGCCCTGTAGGGTGTACAAAAGGGAAATATTGTGGTCTGACTAGACTAAATTCTAAGAACGTTGGTCGTGGCAACATTTTTTGACGGAAATGGAAGAAAATCGATAGCTCCCATCTAGAGGTCACCGTAAATAAGCATACCAGGTTTCAAAGCAATCTAATCATAAATGAGCCCTGTAGGGTGAGCCAAAGGGAAATATTGTGGTCTGACTAAACTAAGTTCTAAGAATGTTGGCTGCGGCAACATTTTTTGATGGAAATTGAAGAAAATCGATAGCTCCCATCTAGAGGTCACCCCAAACAAGCATGAAAGGTTTCAAAGCAATCCGATCATAAGTGTGCCCTGTAGGGTGTACCAAAGGGAAATATCGAGTCTACTGACTAAACCAAGTTCTAAGAACGTTGGCCGTGGCAACATTTTTTGATGGAAATTGAACAAAATCGATAGCTCCCATCTAGAGGTCTCCCCAAACAAGCATACCAGGTTTCAAAGCAATCAAATCATAAATGTGCCCTGTAGGGTGTGCCAAAGGGAAATATTGTGGTCTGACTAAACTGAGTTCTAAAAACATTGGCCGCGGCAACATTTTTTGATGGAAATTGAAGAAAATCGATAGCTCCCATCTAGATGTCACCCCAAACAAGCATGCCAGGTTTCAAAGCAATCCGATCATAAATGTACCCTGTAGGGTGTGCCAAAGGGAAATATTGAGTCTTCTGACTAAACTAAGTTCGAAGAACGTTGGTCGCGGCAACATTTTTTGACAGAAATTGAAGAAAATCGATAGCTCCCATCTAGAGGTCTCCCCAAACAAGCATACCAGGTTTCAAAGCAATCTGATAATAAATGGGCCCTGTAGGGTGTGCCAAAGGGAAATATTGAGGTCTGACTAAACTAAGTTCTACGAACATTGGCCGTGGCAACATCTTTTGCCGGAAATTGAAGAAAATCGATAGCTCCCATCTAGAGGTCACCCTAAATAAGCATACCAGGTTTCAAAGCAATCAAATCATAAATGTGCCCTGTAGGGTGTGCCAAAGGGAAATATTGTGGTTTGACTAAACTAAGTTCTAAGAACGTTGGCCGCGGCAACATTTTTTGACGGAAATTGAAGAAAATCGATAGCTCCCATCTAGAGGTCACCCCAAACAAGCATAAGAAGTTTCAAAGTAATCTGATCATAAATGCGACCTGTGGGGTGTGCCAAAGGAAATTGTGGACGTACGTACTAACGTACGTATGTACGTACGCCGACGGACGAGAAGTGATGGCAATAGCTCAGCTTGACTTTGTAAAGTTGAGCTAAAAATGGACAGCTAGAACTATTCACAAAACTCACCATTCAAACTGTATTCTTTTTCACATTTTTGCCCGATAAACATAGTTAATGTCCCCTCATTGGAACGAGCCCATGTAGCTCATTCCAATGGTGTGTCATAAACAGTGTTTTTGAGACCAACATGAAATTTTTTTAGAAATTCAAGAACTTTTTCTAAAAGTGTCGTCTGCTATTTGTTTCAGGTAAATGAAAAAAATAATAGTGTAGGCCCATGCGAATATTTGATTTTTTGAGTTGAAGTTGATCAACAAATTCAAGTCGAAAATAAAATCACGAATATAAAAATCGAATATGAAAAAAACTTATCAAGAAATGCCTCGGTACATGTACATTAGTACATTTACTACTGGCTAAATTGTCAAAACAACTTGAGAAATTGAGTGCGAACTGCAAGCATGCATCGTCAACATGGAACTTATAGTGTATTACCATTGTCATTTGGAATCGTGCATGTCGCCTGATTCCAAATGACATCAGTAATACACTCATATTTTACAGTGGATAAAGTCACGGCTACATACACGTGTAATACATGTAAGACTTCGTACAAAACTCAAACGACAGGGACTACATCTCACCTCTGGTACACTTCAGTAAGATGCATCCATCGCTTCATAAGGAAAACTGGACAATGCTAAGCTTAAAGTCAAGAAGGGAGCAAAGCAATTACAGGTACATACAGAAACTGGAAATATTGCATACCAAACCACACTTGGCAGGCCTTTAAATTCTTCCCAACTAACGACAGTAAACCCTGTGCCCAAATAAGATGATTGCGCCCAAATTATGCGGAGTTTGAAACTTTTCCCAAACTTTTTCCAAAGTGTTTCAGCAATATACAGTTTGGCCAGGTTTCCCTGATGCTTGGAGTATAGCTTACAGCTTACCTTCGCATCAAACAATGCAACAGATAAGGCCACATAAAGTAGATGTTCTGTTTCTCAGGCCAAGTTTTGTAAAATTGCATGCGGGCGGGAGTTTTTTTTATTTTATATTAATTATTTTTGTAATGTGAGCATGTGGCAGCCAAAAGGACCATGCGGGAGGGCCTGAGAAACAGATTTTTAATTTTATTAAGCCTAAATAATTTTTTTAAAAACCCACAGTTCGCCACAGAAAAGCAATCGGAGTCGACAGTATCATATACGACACTATCGACAGCGATTGCTTTTCTGTGGCGAATTCTATATGATCATGCACTTAAAGTTTTAGATCTATTATATTCATGTTTGTGGCATTTCTCAGTAAATGCCATGCATAATTTACATTCAAATACAAGTTTGGCTCGACACTGGGAAACTAAGAAGACTTCTCGAGTTAGTCAAGTAAACTTACATCAAAGGGTGGTGGGAAGCAGTGATACTGTGAAGACCTATAACAAGGGGTTGTAAACTATCATTTTAAGAGGTGGGACCAAAAACCTAAAACAGACGCCAAGAAGAAAATACCGGTGCTTTTTCTCCAACCATGCAGGCCACATCCATATTTGCCATTGTGCCCAAATTAGACTGATCTAAAGGTCTGACACTTGGACACCTAGTTTCGGCAAACTTGGTTCGAAGTCAATGTTCGGTCGACTCAAACATTTTTTTGGCAAGTTCGAGTCGAAAGTCGAGTCAAAGAAAAATCCATATTCGCAGAGACCTAAAATAGTGTCTGCACAAACACATGCCATCACATCAATGATTCATTTTAGATATGCACCATTGTATATACACACCTGTGACACACCTTATTTTTAGTTAAGGTACACTTTTTTAAACAGTCAACAAATCAATATCTCAGTCAAATGTGTTCAATGTTCTATTGAGAGATTTAAACATGAATTATAAGTTTAAAAGGACAGAGGTCCCAAAATTACTTATTTAAGGCCTAAAAAATTAAAAAATCTGTTCCTCAGGCCCTCCCACATGGTCCTTTTGGCTGCCGCATGCTCTCTTTTTATAAGCAATTTAAACTTAAAAAAATTAAAATTAAATGGTTTATGTCTGATATTTTACCCAAGTTAAAAAGTTTCATGAATTTGTCCCTTGAGTGCAAGAAGGCTTTGCAATGCTTTAGCATTGCAAAGCCTTCTTGCACTCAAGGGATAAAATACACCATCACCCATGCTATACTGTAGATTATGAGGCCTAAAAATTGAACCAAGAACATGAACTTTTAATGGCAAAGAAGAAATTACTGAAATAAAAATTAAAATAAAAAAAACGCTCGCCCGCATGCAATCTTACAAATAATGGCCTGAGAAACAGAAGATCTACTTTGTGTGGCCTAATGTGTCTAATATTTTTTTTCGATCAACATTTTTCAGTAATTTAGAGATTTCTACCAACTAGCTGCATGAACTGATATAGTAAAGCCACATGTAATCAAATCAAACCAACTGCTAGGGCTGCACGATACTCAAAAATGAATACTGGGATCGGTATTCAAAAACAAACCGCGATATATATATATATATATATATCGAAAACTGCTCAGATATATGAACATAGGTACCATAATCGAGACTTGAGGCACCATGGTCGGAACGAAGAAGCATGCCTTGATGATGCGGTTCAAAAAAACATTTACCCAACTCAGACGATATCAAAATTTAGTTTTTTAAAAATCAGTTTATCAGATTTTCCCCCAAAACAATATCATGTAACCCCCTCATTGGAACGAGCTTAACAAGGTCGTTCCAATGAGGGGGTCACATGATATAGTTTTGTAGAAATTTTTAAAAATTATTTTATCAAGTAGGGAATTTGTATATTACGTGGGCACACGCAGACGATTCCTTGGGTAAAGGGACAATATTATTCAATTGGGGCTACAGTTAAAAACTCAAGCCATCTTGAAAATTAAATTGTGGATAAATAAATCATGACGATAAACCGATATTTTTGTAATTACACCGGTATTCAATCGATACTGGTTTGAATACCAGTATATATCGGTTTATCGATATACCGTGCAGCCCTACCAACCGCCACCAGTTTATAGACAACACATCAATAAAAATATTATCATAGTCTATTATTTCTACAAATCATTCTAAAATCAGTGCAAGATATATCACTTCTTTGAACTACAAAATGTACCTGGAAAAAATTTAATGTTCATCATATATATTTTAACCCTTTACCTAACAAGCCTCTGCCACATGCATAATACACAAATCCAGTAGAAGAAATTCTTTTTCAAAACATTTCAACAAAAACATATCATGTGACCCCCTCATTGGAACGTGCTCATCAACCTCATTCTAAGGAGGGGTTATATGATATGGTTTTGTGAAATATACTTGTTCACTATATAAGACTTCACGGAGCACCGTGGCTCAGTGGTTATGGCCAAACCAGAAAACAAGCAGACTGTCATCTGCAAAATGAGGTCCCCAAAGGGTGAATTTGGTGATGCTACCCTGCACAGCAGTGTAGCATCACTAAATTTACCTTCTGTGAACCTCAATCTGAATCAGGGTTTCAAAAATAAACAGAAAGAGGTACACCGACGATAAATTGGCCCACTGTATGGGATAGCATAATCAAATTCACCCTCTGGGGACCTCATTTTGCAAATGTCAGACTGCTTATTTTCAGGCCTGGTTGTGGCACTGAACTGCAAAAGGTCCACAGTTCGATCACTGCCAGGGGCAACTGCATTGGGTCCTTGGGCAAGCCACTTAATCCTGATTGCCCACATGGGGGCATGGTGGCACTGTGTACTAAGGCATACTGCACATCAGGCTTGTCATTTTGAGGCGGGCGATCGTCCGGGCCGCAGTCACCCGCCTGAGTTCAAAATTTTGTGGACGGTAAACGTCTGCCTAACGCCAATTTCTGCGGCCCATTAATTCAGTCGAAGGCACCTCAAACGGCAATTTTCACGGATTGAAGGAGGTACATGTAACAAAAGCGCAGTTTGTAGTGTGTCGTCAACGCAGTCACCCAGAGACAGTAAGTAACTTTCCAAATATACATTACGTGATGATGTACATCATAATTACACAAACCATATACAGTACCTGGAGAGTGAATTATCACTAAATCACCTGCAGAGTGGAGATTCCACCCAAGCAATAATTGCAAATTTGTTGCAAAGCATAACAAGCACAGGCAAAGTTTCAACCAATGGACCTCCGGGTTAAACCCGGATGTCCATTGGCTGAAACATTGCTTGTGTTTTTTGTCCATATGTATAAAATTTGAAAGTTATAGTTTGGATGATAACTTCATTTACTTGCATTCCACTCTCCACGTACTTTACCTTAAAATGATATTAGTTATCTACCCAGCAGACTGAAACAAAATGGCCCCCGCAAATCATAAATGACACTCCTGTGGTTATTTTAGGTGAACCCAAAATGGCCCTTCTGTGGTGATTTGAGGCAAACCATAATGGCCCTTCTGCAATTTTCAAAATGACAAGCCTGGCACATTGAAGGTGCACCTGTCTTCAACCAATGCTAACCCTGTTTGTGTGTGGTTAGTATGTTGGGGGGTCTGACAGTTGCTCACTGTTGTTCGGTGGTTCTCTCCAGGTACTCTGGCTTCCTCCACCCGTAAAACTCTCTGACACGAGGTGACCCTGGCTGTCAAAAGTGTCATTGAATCCCAATAAATAATAATAATACTGTAAGATTTCACAATGATTTACGCTAGAATTATTTGGTACATATGTTTGCTGTGTACAAGTTGAGTGTGAATTGAAACTTCTGCTGCAATCACAAAGCAACTGTTTGTTGTTCACATCACTGACTTGGAACAAATCTACCTTGTTTATTCACAAATGTGATACATGATATTGTTCACCCATGTTTCAATATGCACAAAATGGAAACCAGTGACATATGATATATATGAAATGGATGAGGAGTTCAATTGCAAACTCACTTAGTATAGCATATAAAGTGATCAATTTAATACAACATTGCAGCAACCAGATGGTGAGAGCAAGAACACCATCAGCAACAAATTAACATGACAAGTATAATACTCTGATCGATAGAGACGTGCAGAAGTCGAGGCTCAAACCATCAAACCCCAGTACATAAAGTGACCAATATACCACAAGACTAAGAGATCCGGACCAACCAGGTTGGCTGGTAAATGGCCTTTATACCTCGACCACTATACTACTCTCACATCCTTTTGCAATTCAAACCCATTGAATCACACCCCAGAGCAGCAATCGAAATATCCACCATGCTTCATCACAGCACTAACAATGCTACCTACTACTGAGGACTGGTGCATGAACAGCACCAATTTAACAGATCAAGATAGAATTGCAGGAGCTGAGGCTTAAACCAATCGACCTCTGGCACACAGAGATCAATTTACCACAACACTAAGAGATTTGGATGAACAAGGCTGGTTGGTAAATGGCCTTCATACCTCAACTGCTACATAAGCAGGGATACTTTGTGGTGGTGGATGGGGGGGGGGGGGGGGGGGGGAGAGAGGGTTGTCTACAGGGGCTGAATATGGGACCCTTTCCCAATGGAATTTTTCAACCCAAAATTTCCCAATCTCAATCCCACCAAAACAAAAACCTGATTCACATTTGGTGTGCAGAACTGGGCAGAAATAAGCCTCCATAATGCCAATGGTTACCAACTCATGAAGCTTGGAAAGCATCTAACTCAAGGGCAAACAATAGGTTCTTCTTAGCCTTTAAGGCCCGATTCCGACTTTGATCACTTTTTTACTGCAACAAACAGGTGCCCCAACAGGCAGCCTTTAGATACACTTTGAAGTTACATTCTTAGAACCTTATGGTATCGCGGAACTAAATATTGAAATTAGAGTGAACTGCCTTAAAATGTTGCACTCGGAAATGACGCAATCTCTAAAAATAAACAGCCTTGGGAAAATCCATTGTTTCAATAAAAGTTTGAAACATTCTATTGCCATCTTGCATTATTGTTGAATATTCCTGATAAAAAAGAGTGTGATTTGATGACTTTTGGACCTAAAAAATACAATTTACTTTTTGTGTGTTTTTGTAGGGAATTCCCTGAAAAATATGTGCATGTGACCGGTATTTCCCTTTGTGTCAGTTTTTCTCTCTTATTTGTTGCATGACCCCCTGTTTTCAGATCAGAAAAAGTTGTCTGAAGGGCTGTACTTGACAGAGATATTTGAATGCCAAAATTAAAGTGATGCGATCATATTTTTTTCCACCTGAACGTTATAATGGTCGCCTATGGGAAAATATTTAGTTCTGTGATACCTTATCAGTTGTTTGTAGGCAAGTCTTGGCTGCCTATACATGCAGCTAAGACATTCCTAGAACTAACTGCAAAGCCACAGAATGCAAACTGACAAAGTGTAGCAAAAATAGTAAGGTGCAATGCCACCGGTATTCCCTGCCAAGAAGTGGTTTACGAAAAAGGGGAATTCTAAGTTGAAAAAAGTGGGAAAAGGCGCATAACTCTAGAAAAAAAAATGGACAAAACCTCTCTGTTACTTGTGAATATCCTTTCCCCCATGATGGTCTATCAGCATACCAAAGATCATTTAATTCTTAACCCACTGAGAATTTTTAAAATATTTTTCATCATATCTAGTCATGGCTGCTTCACAGCAGCCATGACTAGATATGATGAAAAATTCATATAAATTTAACTCAAAAATCATTGGTCAAACAGATAATCCAATATGCAAGGGAGACTTTGGATAAAAGTGGTCATATTATATTTATTTCACTGGTAACTATTCCTTGCTCTCGGCAAGAAAATCCGCCAGCAGCATGCAAGGAGTTAATTCACTGACTGAGATATGACGGTCCAAAGTTGTTACGAAAAGGATGGCCAAACGAGATACCCCATTTCTATATCCCCACAAACTTCGTTTTGGCGGGAGATAAAAACAGTTTATTAGAGATTACAGACTACATTGATATTGATATTATACGTGACCAAGCTAGAAAATAAGCAGACTGTCATCTGCAAAATGAGGTCCTCACTGGGTGAATTTAGTGATGCTACCCTGCACAGCAGGGTAGCATCACTAAATTTACCCTCTGGGAACCTCATTCTGAATCAGGGTCTCAAAACAAAACAGAAAGAGGTACCCAGATGATAAACTGGCCCACTGTATAGAATAGCATCATCAAATTCACCCTCTGGGGACCTTATTTTGCAAATGTCAGACTGTTTATTTTCAGGCCTATATGCGACTGTTTGCAATATAGCTTACTACATGTAGTATATATATAGTTGCTTCTGTATTAATATTCTCAGTACAATTTGAAGGTACAGTGGAATCCTGTTAATTGAATAGTAGTCACTTTGCCGGTGAAAATTATTCAATTAACAGGAGTATTCAATTAACAGGGACTGTATCACTTTCCTGTATTCTAGAGATAAACTTAGTATTTATTTTATTTTATCTTGTTTGGCAGAGCTCAAAGAGCTCTGTCAAACAAGATTTAATAGATTAAAAGCCCATATTGGATGTACTCAGGCCAAATAGGTTTAAAAACAAAGGAAAACTGGTTAGAGTAGGGTAATTTCTCGACAGGTTACAAGATTTTTTATTCAATTAACAGGAGTTTACTCTATAACATATATTAAATTATCAGGTCAAATTTGTATTGGGGTATGGTAAATGGTTTTGTGTTGGGAAATTATATTCAATTAACAGGGTTATTCAGTTAAGGGATATCCAATTAAGTGGGCTCCACTGTAATATTTCTTATTCTTTTCACGTTTCTTTTCCTCCACAACAAATTCCCAATTGGTGCCTTTATGATGCAAATTTTCTCAATAACATAGGTTTGGACCTTTTTCCCAAAGTGGACCCAAGAATCCCTGTTATAAGTTATTGAATGAATTAATGGCAACATGGGCTGAGGTTTGCGGCTTATTTATGTTCAACTGAGATGTGGAGCATCAAGATGAAATACCCTGTAAGCTCTGAGCGACAAATCTCAGACCATGTTACAATCTATTCATCGCAATAAAGGCAACTTTAATGAAAACATGTTTTGTATTTAAACCTCTTGTGTACCCCACAACTTCACTGGACAAATAATAAATAAATGAGATAAAGGTCAATGTCACTCCATGTTAGTTCAAACCGTAAAATGATCTGTAATTTTAACAACCCTTAATTTAGGGCTGTCGCGATTATTCGATTAGTCGACTAACCGTCGACTATTGAAGTAGTCAATGTTTTTTATTTTTAGTCGATCGTCGTTCATTTTCAAGGTGGTACACGTCTACTACACGTCGGGGCTAAATTGCATTGTTTTGTGAAGGTGAATAACTTTAAATATCTAACCATAGTTAACATTCATATCCGAAAGACTGTACGACTGTCACTGACTGTGTAAGAAAGAACACTCACAGTTACTCGAGAAGAATAGATTCTTCTGAATTTCTCCAGTCTTGTACACACGAATGCACCCATTGGAAAACCCAAAGCGCGGAAGTGACAAAATTATGACGAACGTCAGAATGTCAGATCACTTCTCAAAGTTCGGAACTTCAGACTAAGATCCAATTATAACAACTGAAGAGGGAATGCATAGATCTCAATGTTCAAAATTTCGAGAAACTTATTGCAGAAAGGAAACATATGCAGGAACGTTCTTTGGTAAATTTATTTTAATAACATCGGCTTCAATCTAGTTCAAACTTGGACCCGCAGTCAGTAATATTATTTTTGGGGTTGGTACGTCCTACAGGACGTACCAACCCCAAAAATTATATTACGGACTGTGGGTCCAAGATTGGACTACATGTAGCTTCAGTCGGGACCGATTTGTTGTTCCCACAACCCCACTTCGTCTGAACACACTGGTGCCATTGTCATTTTCAGAGTTTTACGAACAGAAGAATGATTTGCTAAAAAATCATGGGAAGCGACTATTAATCGACTAACTGTCGATTACTGGTCACGATTAGTCGATTACAAAAAATGATAGTCGCGACAGCCCTACCTTAATTCATAACATCGTCTGCATCACATGTGAAATATCTAGAGAAATGAAGCAAGTCACTCCATTGATGAAATAATTGCGAAAGGGGCAACATGACTTCAAATATTTCACGTGGTGATGCTACTAGAGCTGTAAACATAGAAAAAACTATGCAAGCTTCTGTCCAATCTGAGAGTAAGGATTTTAGTCTTATTGGAACATTATGTGAGCAGGGCAGAGATGGCGAGTATTGGAATTTTGAGTTTCCTAGTCCCTCCCCCTAGTTGGAAATTCTCTACAAGAAACATTTTGAAAATGAAGCCAAGAAAGAGAGCATAAAATTGATTCTAGTAACTGAAATGCCAAAACATTTATGATAGAATTATCAGGGTTATTATAATTTGGTATTATTCTAGGAATTAATATGTGCTAAACAAATGCTCAAGCTGAGAACTTTGAGCAATTCACATTGTCCTAACATTAAATCAGATCTTATGCAGGAATGATCAATTTTCGATGTTTCATCATTTTGTAACCATGAATGATGGAAATTAACTGAGGATAATGATTTTACATGATGTGATTTTCTTCAAGTGCATTTCAAGTATTTTTTTTATTATGATAAGTAACGTACTATAGAAATCTTGTACCAATTGACATCATGCATACTTATGAAGCACACAATGTAGTTGTAAATAGTAACAGTTGGAATTTTTGCTGATTTGAAACCGAGTTATTATATTGGGAAGTAAAGGAGACATCAGCATTACCAAAGAAGCTCTAAAATCCAGATAGATGGAATTTCCAACTACTCATTACCTGCCTTCCGAATTTCCAACAAAAGGAAGTTTTGGCCAGGACTGGGGATGGGGATGGGGAAGGGGGAGGGGTGGAGGACCCCCTCAATTGCCACATCCTTGGAGGGGAGGGTATATCACGGTATCAGTTTGATATTTGTTATCTGAATTAACTGAGATTTGTTGATGGTAGCAAAGTGGAATTCACGCCATGAAAATTCAGAATACCACAGCGACATAAATGCCACTGCCAATGAGCTTGACACTGGCATTCTTTTGCCAGCATAAATCATATGTACAGTAATTTTGTGATTTTCAAATGCACCTTAACCTTCAAAGGCCTATTTTAGGCTTTTGCAACTTCAAAAGATGTGCCATTAACATGCCATCATAAGGAGGTCCTACTGACAATAGATAAATCACCTGAGCATTGATTTCTAGTCAAGTCTTAGCTGCCTGTTAGAAATCACTAAACAAATGGACATGTTTAGATTGTAGTAGCATGGGAATACAAGACACCTGGTAGAGTGCTGGAAGCCCATATTTGGGCTTTATTCTTAAGTGTAAGTACCACAACTTGAAGGCTCATATTCACTGGATTTACTTAGTATTATCTTTGAAGTGATATTATTTAGTCTGTAAGGGTTTGCCTTGTTACAGTTTGTGGGAGAGTGCCCATAGGCACTCTCCCATAAATTGTAACAAGGCAAAGATATGTGTACAAGATTTGATGACCAAAAATAATTTAGCACTCTACCAGTTAACAAAACGGAAAAGAAAATCAATCACTTTTTTCAGGAAAATGAGCCTTTCAACAGTTATCAAACCGCAACAAGGCATTATTAGTAACAAATGTAGTGGAAATATGAAAATTCTGACAGTTTCGATATTCAATGATGGCTTTGGTTCAGTTTTTTTGGTATGCCCATGATATCAGTATCAGTTTTGGTTTTTTGGTATATTGCACATCTCTAGAGAAGGGCACATTGTGTCAAGAATGAGGTTAATTCATGGACTTTCAAGGGTCCTTCAGGCAATTCTCAAGACCTTTTAAACAATTTTTGAGTCTAGTCCTCACTATTTTCATACAACTTTAACTGGTAGAGTGCTGGAAGCCCATATTTGGGCTTTATTCTGAAGTGTCGGTACCACAATTTAATGGCTTCATATTCTGTGGATGTACTTCATATTATCTTTGAAGTGATATTATTTTATCTGTTAGGATTTGCCTTGTTACAATTGTAACAAGGCAAAGATGCACAAAGAAATTTTAAGGACCAAAAGTAATTTAGCACTCTACCAGTTAAGTAAACAGTAGAGTTATCAGTTTCACAAGAGCTACACCAGGCATTGCATAATATGCAGTCTCCTCATAAGTTGAAGCTACAAGCCAAGTTTGAAAACTGTAGCAAAGGGCCATAACTCTGGTGGAAATGGTCAGGTGGAGCAGAAATTCAATACCAACATGTATGCTGATATGTTTATTCTACAAACGTTATTTTTGGAAGCCAACAAAGGGACCAATTTTGTACAAAGTGCTATAACTCTGGTGAAAATAGGCAGACAGAGCTAAAATTCAATACCAACCTGTATTCTCATATGTTAATGTTACCAATTAAACAAAATCTGAAAAGTCTAGGACAAATCATGCAGAGCTATTGCACTGAAACCAAAAAGTTTACGGACAGACAAATGGCCCGACGGACAGACCAATAACATAACTTTCAAGGACTACAGTGAACCCTGTGTGAGTTATGCTACTATTCTATTCATTTGCATCCGATTTCAAGTGTGTATCACACCTACAAGAATAAGCCTTTCAGTTTGAAGCATGCTGCACTGCTTGTGCTTCACCTCATTTCTAAATGGTTCATTAGTTGAAAAGTTAATGCAGCGCCTTGGAAAATCCATTTTTGATGAGCACTGTAACAGATGTTTTCTCAAGCAATGGGCACTGGATCATTTTTCTGTATTGGGGTATGTCACCTATAACAGCTAGGGTAACTTCAGGTCAGACAGTTTTACTTGTGGAGGAAGCCAGAGCACCCAGTTATTCATCAAGTAATTGCATCAGTTCTACAAACTTCTACAAAAGTTCTTCTTTGTTAAAATTTCATTCGATTTTGTTATGCCAACTATAATAGCTTCTTTTTCGACTTTTTTTTCTGGATGTGGATTTCACTATGAATCCGGATCCGAAAAAGACAGGCAGGCCTTAAAATCTGTCACAACTCTCCTGAATTGATTTTAATTCTCACAAACTCCTGATGCACGAAAAAAGTTTCAGTTTTTAAACTAAGGGTGTGACTCTCCCAGATGGGCTGTCTATCCCCCCCCCCCCACCCCTGCCGCCATGATTATTCTAAGACAAAATGGGGCATAATTCTGGCAAAAAAGTCTGATCAAACTATAATCGTAGGTGCACAGGTTCCCATGGTAGTGAACATCCATAGCAAGTTTCAAAGGAATCTATACATTAACATTTTGCAGGCCTGGCATTCTTAAAAATGCAGGAGGGCTAAAAATCGCTCCCCTTGCATGGCCTGGGGAGCGATTACCACTCCTCAAGCTTACTTTTTTAAGGCGAGCAAAAACAATCGCTCTCCTGAAAATGTCAGGCCTGAATTTGAGAAAATCTCTGAACAAAATTCAGGCCAATGCAGCTGCTATTTCAAGTCAAAAAGGGCCATAATTCTGGCAAAAAAATAATACCAAGTTTCGAGCAGAATGGTCCATAAACATCTGAGAAAATCTGTACAAAATTAAAAAAAATTGCTGGTTTTGTTGAGTGAATCTTTGCATAAATAAATTCTCGGATACTTGTCAAAATATAAGCCCTGGTTTTGCTGATGGAAGTTATAGTTAAGTGGCAGTGGTTTTTAGTAAAGTCTTGGCTGCCTGAATAGGCAGCCAAGACTTCACTAGACACCACTGCAAGTGAAAGTGTTACCTTATTATGAGGAAGTAAAAAATAAATAAAATTCTTCAGGCCTTTTATGACACTTCCAGAATCTATGACAAGTATCAAATGAATGTTTTGCATGAATCAAAGATGATTCTCATTGTTTTTCATGCGAGAATCATTTGTGAGAGTCAATTCTCGCATGAATTTTAAGCCCAGAAAGGTCACAACAAAATGACTGAATCCAGTCTGGATCCAGAAAAAAAGTTTGTTCCGACTCCACTCCCCATGATTGGCTACTTTTCTGCAGGCTTGAATGAACATTAATTTTAACTTTTAAAGACATAATTTCGGCTTTGATAACTTTTTAATGTGAAAGAACAGGTGCCCCACTATGCATTGTTTGGGTAAACTCAAAACTAGAGCTGTCACGATTTTTGAATTTAGGAATCGATTAATCGTCGCAAATAATCAATTATAATCAAATAATCGTACATAGATGACCCCTCCCCACATTTCCCTCTCTTTAAGTTGTTAAAAATGAAGTTCAAGTCAGTTGACCTACCTCAAGTAAACAACGAAGACGATCCTCTTTTAGGTACATTCAAAGCTTTGATGTTCTGAACTTTTGAACCGTCAGTGTTATAATCAAGACCGGTCGGCAGTTGCGAACTTGCAAGCTAAGCCAAGCTTTGAATGTTCCTAAAAGGCAAATGCTTCTAACGGCTTCTTGAGATTTAACGTCGATGTTCTTGACCCTTTACCTTAAGAAACAATAGTTTTTTTCATTTTTTTTAATTATTAAACGTCTAAAACGGGGTAAAATTTACCGATTCTTCGACAACGAAAAATATTAATCGATTTCGGCATGATCGATCAGCAATTGATTAATCGAATAATCGTGACAGCCCTACTCAAAACTTGTTTTCTAAGTATCTTGTCAGTTATTTCTAGGCAAGTCTTGACTAGAAACAACTGCAAAGCCACATGAGGTAGACTTTCAAAGTATAGCAGAAATATATAAAACTCTACAGGCCCTAAGGGTTAAAAAATTGTACATGAGATAACTTGAGAGAAAATATTTAAATTCGACAATATTACCTGTTGGCTAGGAAGTCCCATCCAATCTAAAATATATATGCCTAGTGATGGTTTACCTATAGATTGAGTAATAATATGTAACAGATGGTGTTCCACAAAACTTCTCGGTTTCAATTGATACTTTGTCAAGAAAAATCAATATTCTTTCTCGACAGCAGCTTGTATGCTGGTAAATATATGAACATACTTAGGCTTATATTGAAATGGCAAGTTGTTTAACACATGCAGGTCAATAATTTGAATTCCGTGTAGGTAGTTAAGTACATAAATGAATAAATCAACACAACTTCATTCATTGTCTGATGGAGAGGAAGACCAATTTGTAGGTAATTAAAATTCAATACTTTTGAAATTTGAAATTCAAAAATGCCAGATAATGCTGAAAGTAAAAACACCAGGTAAATTTCGATCTATTGCCCTTACAAACTTTATTTTAACTTTTGGCAATTGGTATGGCAACCAAACACATCAAATTCAGCCCAAAATGTTTATAAAAAAGATACCTGACACATGGGATTGTCAATCATGGAACATGAACATTTCTGATGCCTGGAAACAAATTCTGCTCTTGGACTGTTTATATTTATTTATTGGTGTTTTAAGGTCACATATTTCTGCACAATGGCTAATCATGACCATGGCAGTTTTACGGGTGGAGGAAGCCGGAGTACCCAGAGAGAACCACCGAGCAACGGCAAGCAACTGTCTGCTCCCCAACATACTAACTCTACACAAGCAGGATTAGCAGTGGTTGAAGACAGGAGCACCAACGTCATGCAGTACACCTTAGTGCACAGTGCCACCGTGCACCCACATGGGCAATGGGGGTAAAGTGACTTGCCCAAGGACACAAGCCACCGCGCCCCCTCGACTGTTTATATACAGGTAAAAGATGAAAAAGGCGATGTATATTAACCTTTTACCCAACGAATCGCCCGCATCCGCCCGCGTAATATGCAAATTCAGCAGTTGAAAAAATATTATTTTTCAAAATATTTCAACAAAACCATATCATGTGACCCCTCGTTGGAACGAGCTCGTCGAGCTCGTTCCAATGAGTGGTCACATGATATGGTTTTGTTGAAATTTTTTGAAAAATTTGAAAAAATGATATTTAAAATAATAAATTTTGATATTGTCTGCGTTGGGTAAAGGGTTAAGTTGTGCTCTGGCCTGGAAATAAAGAGTTTACATCTTAACTTGTTAGCAAGCTACTGTCACAATGTATAATAATAATTCTAGTAACAGAAAGAAATCTGACATCCAACAACAATAACTCTGATTTAACGATACTGAAGTTTAAAAAACAAAAAAACTATAAAAGGAAAATGGTATAAAATATTTGACACTGTAAGGTTTACAGCAGGCTCCAGCAAAAATTTGATTCGAAATTCGATTCAAAAGTCAATATTCGATTCGATTTGAAATTGGAGATTCAAATATTTTCGAATATGCTTTGGCCAGAAGTTTGTGACAGTTCGGAGTAGAAATGTAACTGACTTGTAGCGGTAACAGTGTCTGTAGTGATGTAAATGACTTGTAGCAGTAACAGTGTTTGTAGCGATGTAGCTACAGCAGAAATGTAACTGACTTGTGGCGGTAACAGGGTTTGTAGTAATGTAACTGACTTGTAGCAATAACAGTGTTTGTATCCATGTAGCTACAGCAGAAATGTAACTGACTTGTAGCAGTAACAGTGTTTATAGCGATGTAACTGACTTGTAGCAGTAACAGTGTTTATAGAGATGTAACTGACTAGTTGCAGTAACAGTGTTTGAAGTGATGTAGCTGTAGCTTGTGACGGTAACAGTGTTTGTAGCCACATCGTCATCGCTACAAACACTGTTAGCACTACAAGTCAGTTAAATTTCTACTCCGAACTGTCACAAACTTACTTGTAGCGGTAACAGTGTTTATAGCGATGTAACTGACTTGTAGCAGTAACAGTGTTTATAGAGATGTAACTGACTTGTAGCAGTAACAGTGTTTGTAGTGATGTAGCTGTAGCTTGTGACGGTAACATTGTTTGTAGCTACATCGTCATCGCTACAAACACTGTTAGCACTACAAGTCAGTTAAATTTCTACTCCGAACTGTCACAAACTTACGGCCAATGTATATTAAAAAATATTCAAATTTTGTAGCTACATTGCTACAAACACTGTTACTTCTACATCCGTTCGTTTCAACTTATTGTGCATTATGACCAGTGACCATTTATGAAAATTTTATGTTTCAAACTTTGAAAAGTTATTCGGCTGTTCAACTTCTCTAAAGGATTTGTTCCATAACACGATCACATTATTTTATATTGAGTATTGTTCTGTTCGATCACAGTTATTGGATACATCGTCAAAATCAATGGTTTTCTAAAAGAATACCCCTGATTATTATATAAACAGAAGTAGCGCAGGCTTTGATTTGAAAGTGGATTGACTCCATTCGGCATTGAATTATTGTTTCCTTTTAGAAAATCCACGTTTTTATTTAAAACAAATGGCTTCACCACCAAAATGGAATCATTCCAATTTAAAATGAATTTTTTTTCAAGAAAACATTTGATAAAAGTAAGGTATCGGTGCTATCAGTCAGGTTCGTATGAAAATGTTTATTGCTGCCGGGGATATTATTTTAGAAAAAACAAGAGCACCGCTGGGCATTGCATCATACGCCCGTGAACTGTTCAAATTGTACCATTTTAACACATTTGCAATTTTTTTAGAGTGCAAGAAATTTATACTGGCATATATATATATGTTACGGTCAGACTTTGAAATCAGTGATTTTGTGAAATGACTAAATTTTTCAGTCATTTGAGAAAAAGACTAACAAGTTTGAAGCCAATCGAAAAACAAATACTAAAGTTATCATCCGGAAACCAAATATTTGACGAAGAATTCTAAGTCCAACAGGGGCCATAATTCAGGCAAAAATTGTTCAGACCGACCCCATATTCGAACTTGATCTGTATTTTGTTGTGATTAAACCACATACCAAGTTTGGAGCCAATCGGAAAACAAATACTAAAGTTATCATCCGGAAACCAAATATTTGACGAATTCTAAGTCCAAATGGGGCCATAATTCAGGCGAAAAATGTTCGGACCGACCCCATATTCAAACTTGACCTGTATTTTGTTGTGATTAAACCACATACCACATTTGGAGCCAATCGGAAAACAAATACTAAAGTTATTGTTCGGAAACCAAACGGACGGACGGACAGACGGACGAACAACGCCATACTATAATACGTCCCGTTTTTCAAACAGGCGTATAAAAACCTGCAGCAATAAATAGTTTCAAACGATTCGATTCGTTTTCACTAATTTTACTTGATTCGATCAAAATTGGCAATTCGCAGGTGCCTAGTTTACAGAAAAATAAAACAGAAATACTTATCAGTTAGTCTAAAATACAGTTCAATAGAATCCAGTAATAGGTATGATGAAGAAAGTATTGTAATGTCCAAAAATGTATCTGTAGAAACAGTTTCCAATAAATTGTAATGAAATGTTCACTCAAAATTCCAGCGGTATCCAATAAATTCCAATGAAGCACTCACCAAAATTTAAATAGAAGAATAAATGGGCTTCAAATTCTGGAAACACTTCTCCGATACAAAATGACACACAGGTATTGAAAATAATATTATTTAGAAAAAATAATCTCAGCTGCTATCTAAAATAATGCTCTATCCTGTAATAATCTCCAGTGTTCAATGAATGCTGAATGTATAGACAATAGTCACTTCTTACTGCTGTGTATCTAAGATGAAACCATCAGACAAATGACTGAGATAAAATGAGTGATGTTCCATTATAAAGTCATCAAATGGAAAGTCCATGAAAGAAAAATTTTTCCAATGTTCTTTTGTTCCACTAATTCCTGATTGGCTGAATTAACCCTTTACCCAATGTAATGGCCAAAACCGGCCAGCGTTATTCTCAAAAGCGCCAATTAATTTTTATTTTATTTTCATTTTTGTCTCAAAAACATTGGTTATGGCCCCTCTTTGGAACGAGCTCGTCAAGCTCGTTCCAATGAGGGGGTCATAACCAATGTTTTTGAGACAAAAAATGAAAAAAATGAGTTATTCAAGAATTTGTTTTGCGAGTGTCGTCTTCTTTTCATGTTAGGTAAAGGGTTAAATCACCTCATTAAGTTTCTTGATGATTTTGCCCAATTTCCATGCCAGCTAGACAGAACATGCAGTGTTTCCTATAAAAACACTACAACATAATAAACTTCCTATACAAGGTCTATTGAGGAAGAGTTAAAATGATTGTCAGATGATCTGTTCGGAGAGTGAATTCAACAACACTAATAATGAGATAACTGACACAGACTTTGAGATCAAAGTAGACGAGAAAGTTAACTGTGTTGCTTCGGCTTCTTTGGCAGTGGGTGAACTGCTCATGCCTTAATAGTTAATACTGTTAACAGCATAGTTATTTGAACTTGTCTCCATGCAGTCATACTCTTTTATTAAAACTATTGTATAGTTTTGATAAAAGAGTATGGCTTTAGTCAGACTAAGTCGGACACAACTTATGTCTACATTTTTATTGTACAGTGGAGCCTGTTATAGCCCCCATATTATATTGAGATTGATATATCCTTAAGTTCATAATTATGTGAGAAAGATTTTTTTTTATTTCTGCATTTTCTGACTGGTCTAACTCTTTTGCACTCAGTGACCTTGTTTACATCTTTGTTACACTGATATATTGTACATATAGCTGTTGATTGTTTAATTGTTTAAATAGGTCACTGACCTTGTTTACTTGAACTTTAACAGAATCCCCCAGAAACAAATAGAACATTGCAGAAACTTCCTCTTCTGGGACATTCTATCTGGTTACTATATAAAGGTTTGTCAACAGAATTCAAAAAACTCTTTTTAGAAAGCCATTTCAGAAGAACTTATTTTCACAGCAGTTGTTTCCATTGGAGATTATTATTGTTTCAGAACAGTGCATTTATTATAGAAGCAGTGCTTCTTTGTGATTTTGGAAGATTGATTCCAAAAGAGAATTTTGAAGAGAATTTGTTCGTCTTGGAAAAGAGAATTTATACTTTCTGTGAAACAGAATAATATTTTGTGAAAAGCCAGGATTCTACTGGATTGTTTGGAAATTACCTGTGGCGCCAATACTTCTTGGATTTTTACTCCATTTGAATTTTGCGGAGAATTTTATTATATTTTATTGGAGACTGCTGAAATTTCTAAGTGAAAATTTTATTACAATCTACGGGATACTGTTTCTGAAGAGACATTGTTGGATTTAATACTACATGTACCAGCTGGTAACTTTCTTCAGAAGATACTTCACCACTGGATTACTGGATTCTGTCAAACTGTACTTTGGACTAATTCTATAATTGATAAGTACCATTGTTTTTTTTTATTTTCTGTAACCCAATTAGTGTAAAAGATCTTTGTATCATTTTTTTTTTTATATCAATTTTTTTTAATTAAATTTTAGAATAGTTAAATTCATAGTTATTGTTGCTGATTCTCAGATTTCTTTCTGTTACCAATATCAATAATATTTCCATACCGTAACAGAAATTTGGGGGCTCGTTGCCGAGATTGAATGTTAGATAACGAGAAAGCTTTATTTGCATATTTCAATTATTATTTTGGCTCACTTTCAAAACACTTAAACTTTCTTAGAAACTTTCAGTATTATTATTTATATAATCTGAGAACCAGCAAACCTTTTCATCATGGTATTTATTGTGACAGAATTTATTTCTGAATTTGAAAGATCTCCTAGTTTGGCCCTTTTAGAATCTCTTAAGAAGGAGGATTTATTTCAACTTGCTCAGTGTCTAAAATTACCTGCCACCCCTGGTCTGAACAAGCATAAACTTAAACAGCTCATTGTTAATCATTATATTGAGGAGGGTCTGTTGCCTCAGTCTGGGTCACCTGTCTCTGAACCACAACCTACTGATGCCCTTGAACTCAAAAAGTTAGAATTAGAACTAAAGAGATTAGAAATGCAACAAGAAATGAAAAGGCAGGAAAATGAAATGAAATTAAAAGAATTAGAGGCCCAAAAAGAAGAAAGAGAAAATGAAATTAAATTAAAAGAATTAGAAGCTCAAAAAGAAAGGGAACTAAAATTAAGGGAAATAGAAGCTCAAAAAGAAATGCACTTAAAAGAATTAGAAATTCAGGCCCAAAAGGAAATAAGAATAAAAGAATTAGAATCTCAACGTCAAGGCTCAAATGTAATTTCTCCAAGTAGATTTGATGCAACTAAACATGTTAGGCTAGTTCCCCCCTTTCAAGAAAGAGAAGTTGATAAATATTTTTTACATTTTGAAAAAGTGGCAACAAGTTTAGAATGGCCAAGGGATGTCTGGACTTTGCTATTGCAAAGTGTTTTAAAAGGGAAGGCCCAAGAAATCTATTCCGCTCTATCTTCTGAGCAAAGCAATAATTATGACACTGTTAAAGAGGCAATACTTAAGGCATATGAACTTGTTCCAGAGGCCTATAGGCAGAAATTCAGAAATTACTATAAAAACGAAAATCAAACTCATGTGGAATTTGCCAGAGAAAAGCAAAATTTATTTGACAGGTGGTGCCACTCAAAAGAAATAGGGAAAGATTTTACAAAATTAAAGGAAATGATGCTGATTGAGGAGTTTAAAGGAAAGATACATTCAGATATAAAGGCCCACCTGGATGAACAAAAAGTTGACACTTTGAACAGAGCAGCAGTACTAGCAGATGACTATGCCTTAACTCATAAAATGAGTCGTAACTCTACAAATTTTTGGCTTCACAAGAATTCTTTCCAAAGTGGACCTAGACCTACTTCAGATAAAACTCATCCTTCTAATCATCATTCCAATCCTCCAAACTTTTCACCACCTAAATTTAATCGGAAGCCTAATGAGAATAAGTCATCCAATGCCAGCCCTACACCTTTACGACCCAACAGTTCAACTAAAACTTGTAATTATTGTAAGAAAGCAGGTCATTTATTATCTGATTGCTGGCTGTTAAAAAGGAAAAATGAGTCCTCAACTTCACAGAATGCACTAGCATGTGCTCCATGCCCTGAAAATTATGTTATAAAGCAAGATGCTTTAGAAAATTATAAGCCATTCATTTCTGAAGGCTTTGTTTCCCTTGATGGGGATAAGCACTGTTCCTTACCAATAAAAATACTGAGAGACACAGGGGCTACTCAGTCATTAATGTTAGAAGGCATTTTGCCATTTTCTGAAGAAAGTGCTACAGGGGCACAAGTTCTAATATCAGGTATTGAGTCAAACTCTTTAAAGGTCCCACTTCATAAAATAAATTTAAGAAGTAGCTTAGTAAATGGGACTGTGACAGTAGGAATCAGACCTACTCTACCTGTAAAAGGTATTTCTTTATTATTGGGAAATGACTTAGCTGGTGACAAAGTCACTGTAGAACCTCAAGTGGTGGATAAGCCGAGCACAGATGAAAGTATTATTAATTTGAAGGAATGTTTTCCTTTTGCCTTTCCAGCATGTGCTGTGACTCGGTCCATGGCAAAGAAAACTGAGGTTGATAACAACCTCAATTGTGTTGATTTCAGCAAAGCTGAGGATAAGAACTGTCACAGAGTTACGGATTCTGAAGACATTGATTTGTCTCAGACATTTTTGAGTCAGTGTGATGACTCGTCCAGACATTGTAAAGAGGCCACTACACCTGAGAGTGATAGGGGGACCTCCTTGAATGTCATTTCCCGGACATCTTTAATTCAGGAACAGGAAAGTGATCCTGACCTTGCCGAGCCACGTGAAAAGGCTCTAACACAGGCTGAAGCCCAAAACTCCCCTGTCTGTTATTTCAGAAAATCTGGTGTACTTATGAGGAAATGGCGACCACCAGAAGTACCCTCCAATAGTGATTGGGAGGTTATTTATCAAATAGTTGTCCCCACTAAATACCGGAATGAAATAATAAGCCTGGCTCATGAAAATCCAATGGCTGGACATTTGGGAATTAGGAAAACCTACTCTCGTATTCAACAGTGTTTTTACTGGCCCAAGCTTCGACAGGATGTTGTTGAATTTTGTAAAACCTGCCACACCTGTCAAATTGTAGGAAAACCCAACCAGAAGATTCCTCCTGCTCCCCTTCAACCAATCCCTGCTTTTGAGGAGCCATTTAGTAGAATTATTATTGATTGTGTTGGCCCATTGCCTAGAACAAGATCTGGAAATGAATATCTTCTTACCATCATGTGTGCTTCTACACGATTTCCTGAAGCTATACCTCTAAGAAATATTAAAACTAAGACAATAGTTAAGGCCTTGATAAAATTTTTTACAACTTTCGGTCTACCCAGGTCAGTGCAATCGGACCAAGGCTCAAATTTTATGTCAAACCTTTTTCAGCAGGTGATATATGAGCTCAAAATTAAGCAGTACACATCAAGTGCCTACCATCCCGAAAGTCAAGGAGCTCTAGAACGCTTTCATCAAACACTGAAGACCATGATAAAGGCCTATGGGGAGGATAATGAGAAGGATTGGGATGAAGGAGTACATCTCCTCTTATTTGCAGTCCGTGAGACTGTACAGGAATCTCTGGGATTCAGCCCTTTTGAATTAGTGTTTGGACACTCAGTGAGGGGTCCACTCATTGCTTTGAAGGAGAAATGGCTCGGGGAAGAGCCACCTGAAATTTCTCTTCTGGACTATGTGTCCACTTTTAAGGAAAAACTGCACCAGGCCAGAGAAATGGCAAATAAACATTTACAGAAAGCCCCGAGTCATATGAAGACCTGGTATGATAAAAAGGCAAAATTTCGCACCTTTAAACCTGGGGACAAGGTGCTAGTATTATTCCCTTTAAAGGGCAATGCTTTACAAGCAAGATATTCAGGCCCTTATATTGTTAAGCACAAGATCAGTGATACTGATTATGTTGTTGAGACTCCCGATAGACTCAAAAATACTCAGCTGTGCCATATAAATATGTTGAAAACATATTATGAGAGAGAACCAAACTCTCTACCAGTCTCAACAGTCACCCACATGGATGAGCTGGAAAATCCTGTGAAGGATGTTCATGAAGGCGGTGAAAATGTACCTCTAAAGTTACAGAACTCAGATGTCCTGAGAGATCTACAAAATAAAATAGATTATTTACTGCCTGACCAAAGAAACGATTTAGTTGATTTAATTTTCAAATATCAACACTTATTTCCCGATGTGCCTAGTAGGACATCTGTTATATTTCATGATGTTGATGTAGGAGAGGCAAATCCCATCAAACAGCATCCATATAGATTGAACCCTTTCAAAGCTGAGATCATGCGAAAGGAAATACAGTATATGCTGGACAATGATATCATAGAACCTAGCCATAGCAACTGGAGTTCACCCTGTATACTTGTCCCAAAACCTGATGGCAGTTACCGATTTTGTACGGATTACCGAAAGGTGAACAGCCTCACCAAAGCAGACAATTATCCAATTCCAAGAATTGATGACTGCATTGACAAACTTGGCCATGCTAAATTTGTGACAAAATTTGACTTGTTAAAGGGTTATTGGCAAGTCCCTTTAACAGAAAAAGCAAAAGAAATATCTGCTTTTGTTACCCCATTTGGGTTGTATCAATATAAAGTAACCCCTTTTGGCATGAAAAACTCTCCGGCAACGTTCCAGCGCATGGTTAACCACTTAATTGCAGACCTAGATCACAGTGAAGCTTATATTGATGATGTTATTATACACACAGATACAAATTGGGCTGATCATCTAAAGCATATACAAGAATTTTTTGACAAAGTGACCGAAGCCAACCTAACTATTAACTTGGTAAAATCAGAATTTGGCAAAGCAACTGTAAATTATTTAGGTCATGTTGTGGGGCAGGGGCAGGTGAGGCCGATTGCGGCTAAAGTTGATGCCATTGTAAATTTTCCAGTACCAAACTCTAAAAAAGAGCTCATGAGATTCTTAGGCATGGCTGGATATTATAGAAAATTTTGTTTAAATTTCTCAGATGTTGTCTCCCCTTTGACCAGTTTATTGAGCGAAAGGGTTAAGTTTGTTTGGACTGAGGAATGTCAGAAATCCTTTAACAGAATAAAAACTTTATTAAATAATTCCCCTGTCCTGGCCAGTCCCAATTATGAAAAGCCCTTCAAATTATTCATAGATGCAAGTGACAATGGAGCAGGTGGGTATATTGCCCAGGAAGATTCCCAAGGTATTGATCACCCTGTATGTTATTTTTCCAGAAAATTTCTCAAACATCAAAAGAATTACTCTACAGTAGAAAAAGAAACTTTGGCTCTAATTTTGGCATTAACCCATTTTGATGTGTATCTAGGAACCGCCCAATGTCCAATTACAGTTTACACCGATCATAACCCCTTAACATTTATCAATAAAATGAAAAACAAGAATCAAAGATTATTGCGGTGGAGCTTAGCCCTTCAAGAATATAATTTAGAGATTAGGCATATTTCGGGAAGAGATAATGTTGTAGCTGATGCTCTTTCCAGAATATCCTAATTTAAAATGATATGATCGGTCCCTATTCACTTCAAGTGTATATATGTTTATTAAAAAAAAAAAAAAAAAAAAAAAAAAAAAATTGTGAAGATTATGGTGTGTGTGTGTTGTAAACCAGTCAGAGTCTGCTAAAATTATGTAAAAAGTTTTCAGTACCTTCAAACTTTTTCTTTTAAGACGGGGTGTGTTATAGCCCCCATATTATATTGAGATTGATATATCCTTAAGTTCATAATTATGTGAGAAAGATTTTTTTTTATTTCTGCATTTTCTGACTGGTCTAACTCTTTTGCACTCAGTGACCTTGTTTACATCTTTGTTACACTGATATATTGTACATATAGCTGTTGATTGTTTAATTGTTTAAATAGGTCACTGACCTTGTTTACTTGAACTTTAACAGAATCCCCCAGAAACAAATAGAACATTGCAGAAACTTCCTCTTCTGGGACATTCTATCTGGTTACTATATAAAGGTTTGTCAACAGAATTCAAAAAACTCTTTTTAGAAAGCCATTTCAGAAGAACTTATTTTCACAGCAGTTGTTTCCATTGGAGATTATTATTGTTTCAGAACAGTGCATTTATTATAGAAGCAGTGCTTCTTTGTGATTTTGGAAGATTGATTCCAAAAGAGAATTTTGAAGAGAATTTGTTCGTCTTGGAAAAGAGAATTTATACTTTCTGTGAAACAGAATAATATTTTGTGAAAAGCCAGGATTCTACTGGATTGTTTGGAAATTACCTGTGGCGCCAATACTTCTTGGATTTTTACTCCATTTGAATTTTGTGGAGAATTTTATTATATTTTATTGGAGACTGCTGAAATTTCTAAGTGAAAATTTTATTACAATCTACGGGATACTGTTTCTGAAGAGACATTGTTGGATTTAATACTACATGTACCAGCTGGTAACTTTCTTCAGAAGATACTTCACCACTGGATTACTGGATTCTGTCAAACTGTACTTTGACTAATTCTATAATTGATAAGTACCATTGTTTTTTTTTATTTTCTGTAACCCAATTAGTGTAAAAGATCTTTGTATCATTTTTTTTTTATATCAATTTTTTTTAATTAAATTTTAGAATAGTTAAATTCATAGTTATTGTTGCTGATTCTCAGATTTCTTTCTGTTACCAATATCAATAATATTGCCATACCGTAACAGAGCCCACTTAATTGGATATGTCTTAATTGTATATACCTGTTAATCGAATATAATTTTCAAACACAAAACCATTTACCATACCTTCAGTACAAATTTGATCTGTTAATTGCATATGGGTCATAGAGTAAACTCCTGTTAATTGTCTATAAATTTTTGTAATATGTCGAAAAAATTACTGTGACACGCTCCAAATTCCCCTTATTTATCAACCTTTTTGGCCTCACTACATCCAATACAGGCATTTATTCTATTATATCTTGTTTGACAGAGCTCTATCTGTCAAACAAGATATAATAGAATAAATGCTCAGTTTACCTCCAGAACACAGGAAACTGACCAAATCCCTGTTAATTGTATACTCCTGTTAATTGAATAATTTTCACTGGCAAAATGGATATTTAATTACGAGGAATCTACTGTACTAGTATGCCAAATAAATTGCTATTTCAGGGGACTTTGGGGCGCGGTGGCTCAGTTGGTAGAGGTGCAGGCTGCAAGCCGAGAGGTCCTCGGTTTGAATCCCACCTGCGGCAACCACGTTGTGTCCTTGGGCAAGACACTTCACCCCAATTGCCTACATGGGGACACGATGACGCTGTGTACTGAGGCGTACTGCATGTCTTCAACCAATCTAACCCTGCCTGTGCTGCGGTGCAGAGTTCAGAGTTATGATGTTGGAGAGCTGACAGCTGCTCATCGTTGCTCGGTGGTTCTCTCCGGGTACTCCGGCTTCCTCCACCCGTAAAACTGTCACGGTCACGATTAGCCATTGTGCATAAGTATGTGACCTTAAACACCAATAACTAAATATAAATAATTCAGAGGACTTTGTTTGTATCTAAGCCAGGTGGTTTTAAGAACACTGATTTGTGAAGTCACATGATTAGTAACTTGGCATTATACTATGTGCAGGGTAAGCGGCTATCCACCATCAGAATATCGAAAGCATTTGGTTCATCATTCATCAGGACTGCTCTCCACATCTGCAGTCGATTGTACCTTGAATTGAATCATTACTCTTATACTCGAGTGTCTGATGGAATGGACATATTGTTAACAACTTACCACTAAAATCTAATCCAAATACAACCCATCATGACCATGTTTGTCACCCATGAACAGGCATCAGAAAAGTGCACAAATGGAAAGAAATATTCAACTGCAGAGGTATTGCTATGTAAATCTTGACAGCAGAAAGTGAGGTGCTGACAAGTCGACTTTGACTCAACTAATTGACTCCAGAATCCCAGAGTTGTTTCAACACTACTACTAACCCTTTACCCAACGTAACGGCCCAAACTGGCCAGTGCTATTCACAAAAATTGCCATTTAATTTTCATTATTTTTTCATTTTGGCCTCAAAAACATAGCTGGTTGAGCTCGTTCCAATGCAGAGTCACAAGCTATGTTTTTGATGTAAAAAGTTATTTAATAATTTTGTTTGCAAGTGTTGTCTGCTTTTCATGTTAGGTAAAGGGTAGGGCTGTCACGATTTTTCATTTTAGAAATCGATTAATCGTCGCAAATAATCGATTAATCGTACCTGGATAACCCCCACCCCCTCTCCCTCTCTTTGAAGTCAATAAAAATGAAGTTAAGTCAGCTGAGCTACATCAAGTAAACAACGAAGACGATCAACTTTTAGGGACATTCAAAGCTTTGATGTTCTGAACTTTTGAACCGTCAGTGTAATAATCAAGACCGGTCGGCAGTTGCGAACTTCGCAACTGCCGACCGGTCTTGATTATTACACTGACGGTTCAAAAGTTCAGAACATCAAAGCTTTGATGAATGTACCTGGAAGACTATTGCTTCCAACAACGTCTTGGGGTTTAACATCGATGTTCTTAACTCTTTAACTTTAGAAATAATAGTTTTTTCATCAAATTTTCTTTTAATTATTAAACATCTAAAACGGGATACAATTTACCGATTATTCGACAACGAAAAATACTAATCGATTTCGCCGTGACCGATCAACAATCGATTAATCAATTAATTGTGACAGCCCTAGTAAAGGGTTAACAGGGCATTTACCCCATGGGTGGAGGTCCAAAAAAAAATTAATGCTAATTAGAACACTTTGAGTCAGAATGTTTTCCACTGGTCCAAACCATGGTGGGTCAAGTTCGTCATGCAAATTAGTGCACATGCACTTTTATTGAGCACATGCACCTTTATTGAGCTTCCACGTCAAGTTGTTCGGTTTTAAAAGAAGCATTCAGTGAGTCGACTGGGTTATGTTAACCCTTTACCCAACATAACGGCCAAAACCGTCCACCGCTATTCACAAAAATTGTCAATTAATTTTCGTTATTTTTTCATTTTTTGTCTCAAAAACATAGGTTATGACCCCCCATTGGAACGAGCTTGTTCCAATGAGGGGTCATAACCTATGTTTTTTAGACAAAAAATGAAAAAAATTAGTTATTCAAGAATTTTTTTTGCAAGTGTCGTCTGCTTTTCATGTTAGGTAAAAGGTTAAAAAGCATACGCAATGGTCAATTTTTGTATTAGTAGATACTAACTATAGATTATAATTCTTTGAAGATATTGCTAATGATTTCCGATTACATCAGCCAACTTTCAATGTACTTGCACCTGCCAAACTACAGTGATGTCACTATTATTAATTTAGAAAAGAAGGTTGATCATCGCATCGCTATTAGTTGAAAATGAGATAAAAAGTGAATATGCCAACATTTTCATTAAATTTAACTAAAAATGCAGGACATCACCATTATTCAGTCATCACTATTATGTGACATGGGTACTCTTCTGTTCTCTTTGGGAAAGGGTCCGGAGCCCATACCATTGGGAAAATTTGTGTCATGGCCTCATGGGGGTTCCAATGGAAAATTTGTTTTGGAGGGAAAAAAACATGCAAAGACTAAGAAATGTTACATTTGAACTGAGCAGAAAACATTAATACCAATACCTAAGCAACTACAGTAGAATCCTCTTAATTCAATATCCATTTTGCCAGTGAAAATTATTCAATTAGCAGGACTATACAATTAACAGGGATTTGGTCAGTTTCTTGTGTTCTGGGGGTAAACTGAGCATTTATTCTATTATATCTTGTTTGACAGAGCTCACAGAGCTCTGTCAAACAAGATATAATAGAATACATGCCTGTATTGGATGTAGTGGGGCCAAAAAGGTTGATAAATAAGGGGAATTTGGAGCGTGTCACAGTAATTTTTTTGACATATTACAAAAATTTATATACAATTAACAGGAGTTTACTCTACAACCCATACGCAATTAACAGATCAAATTTGTACTGAAGGTATGGTAAATGGTTTTGTGTTTGAAAATTATATTCAATTAACAGGGATATAGAATTAAAAGATATCCAATTAAGTGGGTTCCACTGTATATGTATACCACAAGTAAGTTTTATTACAAACATGTCCATACAGTCTCTGTAGTCTCTATTAAACTGTTCTTATACTATTAACCCTTTACCTAACATGAAAAGCAGAAAAAAATTCTTGAATAACTAATTTTTTTAATTTTTTTGTCTCAAAAACATAGGTTATGAACCCTCATTGGAACGAGCTCGTCAAGCTCATTCCAATAATTTTAGAGACAAAAAATGAAAAAATAATGAAAATTAATTGGTGATTTTTGAGAATAGTGCTGGCTGGTTTTGACCGTTACGTTAGGTAAAGGGTTAAAAAGAACTTGTCATCTGCCTTCGAATTAAGAGACTTCATCAGGCAAGCAATTTAAATTGAATCTACAACTGGTGCCCTGAAATGGGTGCTCATAAGGTCTCAGAAAACCAATTGTTTTCTGAGCCTTATGACCTTTCAGTTCAGGACAACCAGATGTGCATTAAACATTTGTTTGCATGTGAATAGGGGCTGGGAAATTTAGGGTTAAGAATTGGGAAAAACCATGCCCAAATGTCATTGTGAAAGGGTCCCATAAACCCTCAGTGTAGATGCCCAAAGGAATCCCTGTGACCGATGAAAGTATATATATGTATGCTTGCATCTCACCCGACTCATTTGCAAAGCATCGAATAGAGAGCTGAAACGGTTAACCGATTAATCGATTAATCAATGATCAACATCTTGATCGATCCAAAAAGTAATTGATCGATTAACCATTACTTTTTTTGAAAAAAAACTACTGTATTATATGGGTTAACAAAGGAACAAACTTGTTCCAAAACAGGTATACATTGTCACACTGACTCCCATCAATTATATTAGACAGAGTAAAAGCATGCAAGTTACTTGCTGACATACTTGTTTACTTGCATGATCACCATACTGTATCAGTGACTGGAAATGGTCATTCTTAACCCTTTCTCACTGATGGTAGCAGACGATACTTGCAAAATAAATTCATGAATTACTAAAAAATTTCAATTCTTGTCTCAAAAACATAGCTTATGACACCTCATTGGAACAAGCTCATTCCAATAAGGCTCATAAGCTATGTTTTTGAGACAAAAATTGAAAACATAATAAATTTGAATGGAGATTTTTGTATATAGGCCTAGTCGGTTTTGTTTGTTATGTTGGGTAAAGGGTTCATGCTGTAAAACATCCAAATGATTAATCAATCAAGAAAACCCCTTAACCCTTTACCCAACGAATTGGCCGCATCCACCCGCAAATATGCAAATTCAGCGGTTGACAAAATATTATTTTTCCAAAAATGTCACCAAAACCATATCATATGACCCCTTGTTGGAACGAGCTCGTCGAGCTCGTTCCAACGAGGGGTCACATGATATGGTTTTGTTGAAATTTTTGGAAAAATTTGAAAAAATGATATTTAAAATAATAAATTTTGATATCGTCTGCGTTGGGTAAAGGGTTAACCTTTTCAGCTCTAACATCGAATAAACAAATCAAAGATCAAGGTAATAAAAGACAAAAAAATTTTGCATTATTGAACTGTCAAAGCTGAAAAAATTAAAGTTCAAAATTCTTACCTGATATATAATATTTCACATCTGGTTACTTAGTACAACAGTCCAGACTTTCCTAAGATTTCACAATTCAGACATGATTTTGCCTAAAGTTCTGCATGATTTCTGTCTTTGATATTCAAAAGCCCAATGGTCTTTGGCAATTGATTATAGAGTGTGCGTGTCTCTTTTATACCAGAATTTCAAATCTGTATCACAGTAACTACATCTAAACATTCACATACATAGATAAAAACCAACAATCTTGAAAATGGCACTCAATGGCTCTCCTTGGATGAACTGAAAGGCACACAATCATGTTTTTCCTGTAATTTTGAAAATGACAATTCCTGTAACTTAGAAAATGACAAGCATTAATTACTCTTGTTGGCCAGTCCCCTCCAAGCCTCTCCCACCCCCAATAAATGGTTTGTTTGCAATTTGATTACCCCTCCCCACTAGAGCTGTAGGTTAACCGAAACCGAACCAAGGTTTTTAGTTTTAAAAAAAAAATGAAACCGAAGCCGTCGACATCCCATAATGTAAGGTTTTTCGTTTTTTATTAAATACTCTCTTGCTGCAGAAATTCACAGAATGTAGCCATCCCAGAGTAGTGAGAGTACACAGACACTGGCAATGGCAGTGTCTGGGTACTCTCACTACTCTGGGAAGGCTACATTCTGCGAATTTCCGACATTTCAGTTTAGTTGTGTTTGCAGCTTTCAAGTTGCGTGTAGGTGTCAGACCTCGAAAAATGGCCAAGCACAATAAAAGTTCTGTATATTTAGGTAATTATTATATTGGCCTTCCTGATTCTTCATGTATTATAGCTTATTTCGGGCATTCATTGAGTTTCACTCATTTTCACTACCATTCAATTATGACTCCGGACATAAGAATGAGTTTTATTGAATTTTACTTGGCCTCATGAACAAACCGAAAACCGAACCGAACCGAGGTTTTACTCCACCTGAAAAACCAAAACCGAAACCGAACAAGAAATTTAAAAACCTACAGCTCTACTCCCCACCCCAAAAAATAAACATGAAGAGAGTTATACATGTAGGCCAAAAAAGGTTTTTCTGGTAATGCTATATATTCTCTCCCTTTGCGACTTCAACTTTATTTACAAGACCTATATATATAAGCAGACTTTTGATTCTGGAGTACTGGCTAACTGCAAATGTTTTCAAGTACATGCACTTTCAAGGGCCATTGTAATTTCAGGCCCATTTTGAAGAACTTTCAAGGCCTTGAAAATAAATTTCTGAATTCAAGGATCTTCAAGAACTTTCAATGTTGAACTCCATCATAATATGACCATAGAAATACAAAGAAAGGCACGGCAATAAAACATAACAGGATAAGACTGTTATTTCTGATTTTAATATGCCCAAATTAGGGATAAATATTCCCAAAATAAATGAATTTAAAGGCCTGTATTGGGCCATTGTTTTGGGTATTTTTTGAAGACCCCCATTCAACCCCCACCCCACCACATCAGATCTACAGATCATGGTGTAGACGATTGTTCAAACACTTTTAACCCTTTACCTAACAAACCAGCCATATCTGCCCACACAATTTGAAAATTGAGGATTTGAAAAAGAATTAATTGTTCAAAAGATTTCAACAAAACCATATCATGTGACCCCTCATTGGAACAAGCTCATAAATAGCAAATTTTGATATCATCTGCATTGAGTAAGTTTTAAGAGTTAATAGCAGCCAAAAACGGCCAAAAAATTACCCAGAATAAGCCTACCACAGCCTAAAATACCTTGGAATTTACTCAATAAAAGCATACAAATATGGATATCATTAGAACCAGCTCAACTCGAGCTGGTTCTAATGATATCCATATTTGTATTGTTTTATCGAAAAATTGTGAAATTTGTTTCTGAAAAATGTGAAATTTAATTTATTTTTTAAAAATACTGTGTTAGGTAAGGGTTTAGAGTTAATGTTTTAATGTTGAGGATCTGGAAATCAGTGCCTTCTGAACAGAAAAAGAAGATTACTAGGAAATGTAAAGTGCATTAGAAAAGGGGGCACTTAATCGGACATTTGGAAAAAATTGATAGCCCCATCTAGACATTGCCCCAAAGCTACATATGAAATTTGGGACTGATTGGGTGAGAGCCAAGGCCTGAATGGTATGCTAAAGGAATTGTTGGACAATTTATGTCCGAATCCAAGATGGCTGCTGGCAAGCAAGTGTTGCAACAAAATTTCAGAAAAATTCAATAGCTCCCATCTAGACATCCCTCCAAAGCTACATATGAAATTTGAAAAAGATTGGGTGAGAGATGCAGCCTGTAGGGTGTGCTAATGGAATTGTTGACAATTTATATGCCAAATGTGGTGGCCACTGATGGCCATGTTTTTTAATAAAATTTGGTAAAAAATTGTTAACTCCCACCTAGACATTGCCCGAAAGCTACATATAAAATTTGGGACAGATCAGGTGAGAGCTGTGACCTGTAAGGTGTATTAAAGGAATTGTTGGACAATTTATATATCCAAATCCAAGATGGCCACTGGCAGCCATGTTTTTCAACAAAATTCGAAAAAAATTGATAGCTCCCATCTAGACATAGATAGCCACATATCAAATTTGGAATTGATCAGGTAAGAGCAGTGGCCTGTTGGTGTGCTAAAGGAATTGTGGACAGACAGATGTACAGATGAATGTACAGACTGACATATGGATGGACAACAGATCACAACCCACCCCAATAGCTCATACTTGACATTTTAAATATGGAAAGAAACTATTAACACTCACAAGGGTATAAGAGTTCTTATTTAAAAACTGAAACTTGATTCTCGCAGTAGGACTTTCTTTGCAAAATCAAAAGCGATTCTGTGAATCAGGTCAGATTTTATGGCCTGACATTAACCCATCCTCCCCTCAGAGTGATGCTGAAATATTGCCATTTCAAACAGCAAATTTTCCAGATATTAACTGGAAATTTAGCCAATTTTGACTTGTTTGATAGAGCTCCGTCAAACGAGATTCAATTTTTTAACCCTCTCTCTGTCACTGTGGTCGATTTGAACTGCCTTTGTCTGATTCTCTCTCTCTCTCTCGTTCATGAGTTTGTAGTTCATATTTCTTCTTTTCTTGTTTACAAGGGGTAGAACTTTGATTTGTTTGGAATTATTACTCTCTCTCTCTCTCTTAAGAGAGAGAGAGAGATTGAGACAGTGAGAGAGGTGCATCAGGAGGGACAGAGAAATAGAGTTAATGAGATAGCTAGAGATGTAGAAACAAGCAGAAAAGCCTTGGATCAGCCATGGTGTTTAGGAAAAAATTGCTGCTTGAAATTTTAACATTAGCCAATGTGTGTGTGTGTGTGTGGGGGGGGGGGGGGGCTGTTATGGATGACTATTTTTCCTAAAAATTGTCCCTATACTTTGTCTAGATTACTGTATACAAAGAGTTGTGAGAATCAAAATGACATAATTCCTATTCTATTCCTATTGTTCAGAAATTTGCGAGAATCAGATTCTTTGATGCTTGTGAAATTCTATCCATGCTGTTTTAACTGAAACCACATTATTGAGAGCCTGTAGCAAAATGCTAATCAACTCATGGAATAGAATCACCTGTCAGTGTGAACTGTTGTCTGCAGCTGTTTATTTCCTGCACTCTTGAGTTGAATTATATGGGTGAATTTTCACTCTAAAAGTGGCTTCTACTAATTATTAAATCATCCAACATATAAAAATATCCAGATATTTACTGGCTGCTGTCTGAAGGGCTCAATGTTTGAATACTCTGTGGTCATGTAGAAGGGGTGCACACCAGGCTGCTTATCATGAGACAATGTAATCCACTTCCCTTTCCTCCCCCCTCCCCACCCCCCCCCCCCCCCCCCCAACAGCTACTAATGGTAGGTAAATCTGAAGATCTGAAGAATAGGGGACTCTGCAATTTATTTTTAAAATTCCTGGTCTCCTCTATGTTTCTGTAATTAATTTCATCCCATATCATGTTCTCAACAAATAATAACTGTTTGAGGTCCAACAATATCATATTTATTAGTTATTTTAACTCTTTGTGTGCAGTAAACTTAACTGGTTGAGTGTTAAAAGCCAGGGCTTTAAAAAAATGAGGGTCCCAGGGCAAAATCCAACCTTTTCCTTCCTTGTGTTTCATACTTGGTCAAACACAAGTAATATTTTGTTCATATAAATTTGTTGTATTACAAATTATTGAAGAGTGCTTGGCAGCACTCTTCAAGAATTTGTAATAAAACAAATTTAAAATAACAAATTCAGACCACCAAAAATAATCTAGCCCTCAACCAGTTAACTGGTAGAGTGTCGGAAGCCCATATTCATATTTTGTAGATCTTGTTCATACCACCTTTGAAGTGAAATTATTTAGTTTGTTAATATTTGCCTTGTTACAATTTATGGGAGAGTGCCTATTGGCACTCTCCCATAAATTGTAACTAGGCAAACGTATGTGAACAAATTTTGATGACCAAAAATAATTCAGCACTCTAGACTCTACCAGTTAAAATACTGAAACAAAATCTTGATGTGGACTAAAATGGGAGACATCCATAATGGTTTGGGGTCAGTATAGTAAGGGTAAGAGTTAGCAGTGGGCTGCTAACCCTTACTATACTGACCGTAATGATTTCTCCCAAGTTTTAAATTTCATTTTCTCGCAGCAGGTGGCTCTTTTTAAAACAAGCAGAACACAGACAGAAAGAAAGTGTGTACCATTGTCATACAGCCCTGAAAATGGGCTTATAAAAAATGACAAGAGGGTTAAAACAAATTTTTCTTCACTAAATTTATTAAAAATAAGAGGGAGAATCATGAATAAAAAGAAAAATTTTCAGAAGACCAGTTATTTTTAAAATAAATTTCTGAGTCCTCTATTCTTCATCTTTACTCTACTAATGTAAATGTAATTCATTTCAGACCTGGAACTCTTTAGGAGTGCTGCATGCCCACTGCATGCCTAAAAAAATTGAGATCATTTTTTGCACCTCCTGACTTTTTGGAATGCCAGACATGAAGGGGACTGACTTTAATAAAAATCTATTATCATCTGTCAATGTTGCATCGATTCGCAATAATTCATGACCCATTCTGTGTCACATTTCAATACATTTTGATTGTGGAAAACAAAGCACATAAGAATTGAATGCAACATTTTGAAAATGACAAGATGTGTGTGCCAATTTTTCCACTATGTAGCTTATTGTAGAACATTTTTTTCAGTCATAATATTAATACCTTGAAGTGAATACAGTCGAGTCCACTTAATTGGATATCTCTTAATTGTATATCCCTGTTAATTGAATATAATTTCCCACACAAAACCATTTACCATACCTCCAGTACAAATTTGACCTGTTAATTGAATATAGGTTATAGAGTAAACTTCTGTTATTAAATTGAATAAAAAATATTGTAACCTGTCGAGAAATTACCCTGACTCTCCCCAGTTTTCCTTTGTTTATAGATCCATTTGGACACCGTATATTCAGTACAGGCATTTAATCTGTTATATCTTTTCGACAGAGCTCATGGAGCTCTGTCAAACAAGATATAATAGAATAAATGCTCAGTTTATCTCTAGAACACAGGAAAGTGACACAATCCCTGTTAATTGAATACTCCTGCTAATTGAATGATTTTCATTGTCAAAGTGGCTATTCAATTAACAGAGTTCCACTGTATAACCAAAATTTGTCATGGTCCTCTGAGGAGTCCTACATTAACCCAGTGCCATGCCGGTTCCATGCCAGGGTATTCCTCCCCACTCTCCCTCCTGATCTGCCAGCATTTAGTCCTAAACTGTCTCATAATTCCCCATTGTTGCTTTCTTGATCTTCCTAACTCTAAAATCGACCCTTTTCCTCGCCCACTTATCCTTCATGTTTCCATCCATTTTTTTTAAACTAGTTTCCCAAAGATTCTTGTTCTACTAGGCAAATATTTGGGACATGTAAAATTGAAATGTGGCATGGTATCAATTACACCTATGTTACACATTTGGCACACTCTTTCCTCATCTTCCCTTCTCAACTCCAGTGACTTGGATGTCACTTTAAACAAATCTCTCCCCCTCCCCCACCCCGTCCAATGATATATCCAGACCCATCTCCTCAAAAGCTGGCATATCTTTTTTATATAACCCATCTAGAGAACTTTTGGTCCCAATTTCAGCTCGCCAGTTTCAATTTTCAAACTGTCATGGTGGGGGCGGGGGCAGTCTGGGGGTTGGGGGAGGGGATAGGGGGGTAGAGTGATATATCTATATAAAGTTGTGTTTTTTTTGTGTTAACCCCAAGAGCTCTATGAGGATTTTCGGCTTTAAACTACATTTATTATTATTGTTTATCCCCCAACTTTCAGTCAATCCCCCTCCGCTTCAAGCGGTGAGGCCTAATTATTGTTGCCTTTCACAACTTATAAATTATGAACACAATCGGACAAGAGTCAAGGGAATTGCGTTTTTTGTCCCGAATGGCAAAATTTTTCCCTGGGAGCCCCCCCCCCCCCCCCCCTGGCAATGGGGGTGTCGTCCTCTTGTGCACGCTCCATCTCGCTGCTACGTGGCCCGGATGATTCTGCGCATCCTATTCTATATGCCTCCCTCTAGTAGTTCAGCGATCTCCCCTAGCCCCCCCCCCCCTACATATTACTCCCCCCCCCCCCCCCCAAGGTCTTTCACTTTCAGACCTGTTTGGACAAGACAGTAGTTTCTATTACAATCCTCGAGCAACCTTTCCCTTATGAAGCTACTCATTTATTTTACATCTCTCAATCTAACGGAGAACAAACATGATAGGCCTACACAGCGCGACACAACTACAGCAATGACGCTTGTTGGTGATTCTTTCCGAGACGTTGGCTTTGTAAATTGTACGAGTGGTGAAGCAGGTGTACATACTAGCAGTAGTAGGCCTTACCCTCACAAACAGTACTACGCTGCACTTAGCAAATGAAATGTTTATAAAAAAAAAAAAGTCCTGTCGATTGTTGCTTCACCCAACTTAAAAAGCTTTAAGGCTGGCTGGACATCACTGAAGGCACAGACGTTGGATCATCGTATGCGTGAATATGAAGCATTGATATTTCCACCACCCTCCACGCGCGCCTTGCTTCAACACACGTGGTCTGTGAGTGTTTGGCGCGCGAAAAGTTTACCCATTACAACTCGCGCCATTGGTCATGTGTCCTCTCGTTACTTTACCGAAGCTGTCAACAGACAGGGTAAATTTAACGTAAAATATCACAGGCATGAGAAATGGGGTGGGAGAGGAGCGGTGATGAATAAAGGTTCGGGGGTGGGGGGATTTGGGGTATTAGAAAGAAATGGGTAGTTACTATCAATTTGTCCATCATCAGGAGGATTCGAATACAGAATGTCTGGCAACAATATATATATAGTAGGGATCTGCGAATCACAAATTTCTTTTCGAATCGAATCTCGAATCGAATCGTGTCTTTGATTTCGACATCGAATCGAATCCCGAATCGAATCTTAAAAGACAAGTTATTTCAAATTACATCAAACGGAAGTTACGGAACACTGTGATGACCCTTACGCGACGGAGTGAACACCTTAAACACCAATAACTAAATATTCTCTGTAGCACCGCCGCTGAAACAGCTAGGCCTATTGTCCATAGTTTTAGTTTTTGAAGGCCTAACTTGTTACTATTCACGTACTTAAGAACGTGAATAGTAACAAGTTAAGCCTTCAAAAACCAAAACTATGGATAATGTTCTGGGCCAAATTCACACCTTACCTAACAATTAAACATTGTCAATTACTCAAATAAATAGTAATTGAGCCTACATGAATGAATTTTCTAATGACAGTTTTATCCTATTTTTGTTGGAAATGTAACAAATTGAAGTTAGTACGAGAGATTCGAAAAAATCGAATCCTGAGACTGATTCGGGATCGATCTCGAAGCATACGTATGGTATCGATATCGAATCGAATCTCGAATATTCGCAGGACCCTAATATATAGTCGGTCAAGATGTAGGCCCTAGGCTATTGGGATATCGTGTTCAAGTTTTTCTTCTGATAGAATGTATTTCATTTCGTCTCCAGTAATTTTCAACCCCATTGTTCTGCCCAAGTCAACATGAAAACCGCACATTTTGATTAACTTCTTGGAAAGCTCTCGTTAAAGTTGGAGTTTTCCTGCTGTATTAGCATCACAGTTTTCTAAATGTCGCCGAAATTGCTTCCTGTGAACGACAGTGCTAGGTCACTGTCTTTTGGACTTCTAAAGAATATTTAGAGTGAATTCCAATCTCGACCAACTTACAAAAATACTCGAGTGTCTATCGGCGTTTATGGATTTCCAGCCACCCTCCCTTTCTCCCGCCATTTTGGATGCAACTTCCAAACAGTTCAGAAATTTGGCAGATATTAGTAACCCAGGAAAATGGAAAGAAAAGCCTAAATTTTGTATGGGGAGGACAAAAGGACAAAAAAGGCGTATACTGGCTGTGTCGTCCAAGATTTAGAATGTAGGTTCACAGATAGTTGTCAGTTTATTGGTTCCTTCTTCGATTCCAGGGTTTAAAATTCATGCGAAAATCGGAAAAGACTCTCACAGATAACGCTCGTCGGGAAAACAACGAGAATAAACCTTGATTTGATTCTTATCAAATTCTGAAACGCCTGGAGGATTCTACATATTATATACTCTCTCACAATAAGGCAAGACTTTGACTTGTCAGTATGCCTAGTGAAGTCTTGGCTACCTCTCCAGGCAGGCAAGACTTCGCAAGACACCACTGCCAATTAAGGTACTGTAACTTCCATCAACAAGACCACCAAAACTCTGTATGTTTGAACATTTATTCTACATATAAGTCAACAAATTTCCCCTAATCGGAACTAGGACCTGTAAGATTAAACTCGTGTTAATGTATAAATATGATGTTTGTTTTTTTTATGAAATGTGTACTTACAGCACTTAATGGTATGACGGTACTCTCAGGTTTAAATTATTTAAAAACTGCAACTTGATTCGTGCAACAGGTGTTTGTGATAGTCAAAATCGAGTCGCGTGAATTATGACAAATTTTAAGGCCTGTCGGTCTCTTTCCGAATGAAGTCTTGGCTTCCTATTACTAGAAATAATTGCCATGGTACTGTAACTTTCTTCAGCAATCCAAAAGCCTGCAAGATGGAACATTTGTTTTACAAGAACATGTGAGACAAGTTTGCCGAAATTGGAACTACGTTCTTTAGTGTTAACCATTTACCTAACATGGAAAGCAGACTACACTTGCAAAAAAAATTCTTGCATAACTAATTTTTTTTCATTTTTTGTCTCAAAAAGATAGGTTATGACCCTTCATTGGAACGAGCTCGTTCCAATGAGGGGTCATAGCCTATGTTTTTGAGACAAAAAATGAAAAAATAATGAAAATTAATCGGCAATTTTTGAGAATAGCGCTGGTCGAATTTGGCCGTTACGTTGGGTAAAGGGTTAAACTCTGGGGAATATATAAATGTGAGGTATGTTTTTTAAGTACTATGGAAAATGCACTGGTTGCACTCAAAAGAGTACACATGTTAGTACTCTCAAATTTTAAGTTACTGAGGAACTGAAAACTGATTCTCGCAGCAGGATTTGCGAGAGACAAAACCGATTCTCACGAATTAGAACAAAATTGAATGCCCAGTTTCCCTCCCACTGCGCGAAAATTATTTTTGACAACCCAATGGTCTTATTCTTAATTTTGACAAAGGACTGTTTTCTGAGGTACACAATACAATCAGTGCTGGTGTGATGGCACAAGCCATTCCATCAGATAAGTTGTACTGTCCAAGGGAGATAACTCCAAGCCTAGAATGCACTTTTATAAGGAAAAATATTAGGCCACACAAAGTAGATCTTCTGTTTCTCAGGCCATTATTTGTGAAATTGCATGCGGGCGAGCGTTTTTTTATTTTATTTTTTATTTCAGTAATTTCTTCTTTCCCATCAAAAGTTTATGTTCTTGGTTCAAGTTTCAGGCCTCATAATCTACTGAATAGCATGGGTGGTGGTGTATTTCATCCCTTGAGTGCAAGAAGGCTTTGCAATGCTAAAGCATTGCAAAGCCTTCTTGCACTCAAGGGACAAATTCATCAATTTTTTTAACTTGGGTAAAATATCAGACATAAACCATTTAATTTTTTATTTTTTTTAAGTTTAAATTGGTTATAAAAAGAGAGCATGAGGCAGCCAAAAGGACCATGCGGGAGGGCCTGAGAAACAGATTTTTTATTTTTTTAGGCCTTAGACATGTTTTAAAACTCGAATTTTTGTTCAAGCCTTGGGCCGACTAAAAGAATTCCGAAAAGAGTGTCTGAAACCCATGACAGGCACCTCATAGTACATTATATTGATGCTCAATGGTTACAGAATGTGACTTCAAACCGAAAGGTCCTCAGTTCGGAGCAACGGCGTTGTGTCCTTGGGCAAGCCACTTAATCACGATTGCCTACGCGTGTGTGTGAGCGGCGGGGGGGGGGGGGGTGCCTACGTGTGTGTATGTGTGTGTGTTGGGGGGGGGGGGGGGGCTGTGTACTATGGCGTACTGCACGTCGATGGTGTACTTGTCGAGCCAATGCAAATCCTGCTTGTGTGAAGTTAGTTAAATCACCCCAAGCCAACTAGGTTGAGTGAATGTGAACCCAATTGGTTTAATTTTTAACCCAACTTGTTTTAGAGTTTTCACTTTGCCATGTTGGCAGGCCTTAAAATTTGTTCCGATCTTTTTTGATTCTCGCGAACTCCTACCTCGAGAATGGATTTTCAGTTCTTAAATAATTTAGTACTCGAGAGTAGGGTTATACACCTGTGAGTGCTACTACCAGAATATATTCAAGAGTAAAAAAAAAACGCTGATATTTATCAATATATACTGAGTCAAAAAAGAAAGTATAACTAGACTTTATGATTCTGGAGAATCATGGCTTTTCCCGATTAGATTCCATGATTTTTCTTTACCCCACAGTGTCTGATGAATTGTTTTTAACTGTCTCCCTAAAGTTCCTTCATTGATGTTATGAGAAAGGTGAGTATAGTAGTCTCAAATGACTCGGTTTGGGTTTGATAAAAAATGTTTAGGTAAAACCCATCATTAATTTAGAATGGGTTAATATCAATATCAATGTTTCCCTATCAGTTTTGCGTCCGGTAAAAGAAGTTACGTTTCTCTGTGGCATTTCCATTTGATGTTGTTGGTGTCCAAAAACAGACTATTTTCTCAATTTTTTTTTACATTTAGCAGCCCATGAAGGGTTAACAAATGCCTACCAGAATAATTGATCCATGCAACTGGTCATATGACACCAAGACCTATCAACGGCCATTTTCACTTGAAAACCCCACAAAATGTTTGTAGAAATCCAGGGAAAACGATTTTTTAAGCTTTTGATGGGTATCCCCGTTAACCTCCCCAACAGGGGTTAACGCTTGGCTTTTTGAATACCTTTATTACTTACAAAAATGGTCCTCTGTGAATTCCACTTCAAACAAAGGAGATTATGTTTATCTCTCATGTATACATTAGGTGCTGTGCATGTCTGAAAACAGTCCCATGTTAACAACATTACGATGCTTGGCAGCTTGTAGATGGTTGAAAAACGCTCATCGGAGTATTTTGTCCATGCAACTTGTAATGTCACATAAAGACCTAAGAATAGTCAATTTGTCTTGAAACCCTACAAGTTACCGTTAGGGAAATTCACAGAAAATGGGAATATAAAGCTTTCAAGGGATATCGCTCTTTAGCCTGTCCACAATGGGTTAAGGCGTCGACTTTTGAATACCCTTACTATTTACAAAAATGTTTCTGTATAAATTGTACGCGCGATAAAAGAAGGCACTTTTCTTTGTGGTGTACCCTTTGGGTGCTGTTGGTGTGCAAAAACAGCCCATTTTATCGCAATTTTGACCTTCAGCAGCCCGGGCAGGGTTAACTAATGCTGACCGGAATATTTTGTTCATGCGACTTGTAATGTCACACCAAGACCTGCAAATAGCCGATTTTTCTTGAAAACCTACAAGATGTTGTTAGAGAAATCCATAGAAAACGGGGATTTTAAGATTTTAATGGGTATCTCTCTTTAACCAGCCCAAAATGGGTTAAGACGTCAAATTTTGAATACCCTTACCACTTTCAAAACTATTTTCCGATCAATTTTGCGTCCGATAAATGAAGGCCCCTTTCTCTGTGGTATATCGTTTGGGTGCTGTTGGTGTCTAAAAACAGCCCATTTTATCACAATTTTTACGTTTAGCAGCTCGGGGAGGGTTAACTAATGCTGACGGGAATATTTTATCCATGCAACTTGTAATGTCACACCAAGACCTGAGAGTGACCAATTTTTCTTGAAAATCTACAAGACTCGTTTAGAGAAATCCACGGAAAACATGAAGTTTTGAGCTTTTTGGGGGTATTCCTGTTTAACCAGCCCAAAAACGGGTTAACACTTGGTTTTCTGAACACCCTTATTACTTACAAAAATGATCCTCGGTGAATTCCACTTCCAATAAAGGAAGTTATGTTTACCTCTCGAGTATCGTTTGGGTGCTGTGGTGGGTATTCCTGTTTAACCAGCCCAAAAACGGGTTAACACTTGGTTTTCTGAACACCCTTATTACTTACAAAAATGATCCTCGGTGAATTCCACTTCCAATAAAGGAAGTTATGTTTACCTCTCGAGTATCGTTTGGGTGCTGTGGTGGGTCTGTACCGGCCCATTTCATCAAAATTTCGATGTTTGGCAGCCTGTGGAGGGTTACCATATGCATCGCCTAATATGTCGTGTGTATCAAAGGTTGTGTCATAGGCAGGTCTAGTAATTATGAATATTTAAAAAAAATCCTAAAGACGTGTTTCGAGAAAGTGCCGATAAACCCCAATTTTGTTAGTTTTTTGCCAATTCTGGCGAAATAAGGGTTAAATCGAAAATTCCGCTTCAGTACATTTTTAGATTTTTTGCCACTCTATGCGTGTGCCAAATTGTGTGAACATCGGTTCGAAAATGGCTTCTGAATCGTACGGACAAAAATGTGTGGAAAAAAACCCCAAAAAACTACACTTTATGATTCTGGAGAATCATGGCTTTTCCCAATGAGATTCCATGATTTGTGATGACCCACAGTGTATGATGAATTGCTTTTGTCTCACTGAAGTTCCTTCATTGATGTCATGAAAAAGGTGAGTATAGAAGTCTCAAATAACTCAGTTTGATAAAAAAAAAATTGTTTAGGTAAAAACCATCATTAACGGTGGAGAGGGTTAATATCAATATCGTCGTCCAACAAGTTAATGACCGACAAAAGGAGTTATGTTTGTTTGACACATACCCACTGAGTGCTGTATCTATTTGAAAATGGTCCGTTTTATCTCAAATGTATCCAAAATATTGATGTCTGGCAGCTTGTTAAATATTTATTCATGCAACTTGTAATTTCACACCAAAAACTGTGAATGGCCATTTTTACTTAAAAATCTACAAGATGTTTTCAGAGAAATCCAGGGAGAACATTAATTTTAAGCTGTTGACGGGTATAATTGTTTATCCAGCCCAAAACGGGTTAAGGGTTGTTTTTTTAATACGCTTATTACTTATAAAAATAATTCTCAGTGAATTCTACTTCCACTTATGTTGATTTCTCCTCTTAACTTTGAGTGCTGCGGGTATGCAAACACAGCCCACTTTTTCAACATTTTGATGTTTGAGAACCAGCATAGGGTTAACAAATGCTTACTGGAATATTTTGTACATGCAACTTGTAATTCACACTAAGATCTGAGAATGGCCAATTTTTCTTGAAAATCTATGTGATGTTTTTAGAGAAATCCTCGGATAACATGAATGTTTAACCTTTTGAGGGGTATCACCCTGTAACTAGCTCTAAACGGGTTAATGCTTGGTTTTATGAATACCTTAATTACTTACAAAAATGATCCTCGATGAATCCCACTTCCAATGAAGGTGGTTATTTTCATCTCGCAGGTACACATTGCATGTAATGGGTGGCCAAGTACAGCCCATTTACTCACAATTTGCTTCCTCTGAAGGGTTAACAAACGCTTACCGGAATCTTTTGTTCATGCAACTTGTAATGTCACTCCAAGACCTGCAAATGGTCAATTTCTCTTGAATACTTACCAGATTTTTTGGAGAAATCTACAGAAAATGAGAAATTTAAGGTTTTAAGGGGTACATCTCCTTAACCGGGCGAAAATGGGTTAAGACCTCAATTTTTGAATACCCTTACTATTTACTAAAAATTTTCCCTATCAGTTTTGCCTCCGGTAAAAGAAGTTATGTTTATCTGCAGCATTCCCATTTGATGTTGTTGGTGTCCAAAAAGAGACTATTTTTTTCGAAATTTTGATATTTAGCAGCCCATGGAGGGTTAACAAATGCTTATCTGAATATTTTATCCATGCAACTGGTAATGTGATTCTAAGACCTATCAACGACCATTTTCTCTTGAAACCCGACGAGACGTTTCTAAAGAAATTCAGGGAAAACATGATTTTTTAAGCTTTTGATGAGTGTTGCTATTAACCATCCCAAAAGGGGTTAATGCTTGGTTTTCTGAATACCCTTATTACTAACAAATTTGGTCCTCGGTGAATTCCACTTCCAACAAAGTAAATTATGTTTATCTCTCGGGTATGCATTGGGTGTTGTGCGCGTCTGAAAACAGCCTATTTCAACAAAATTACGATGCTTAGCAGCCTGTAGAGGGTTAATAAATGCTCACCGGAATATTTTGTCCATGCAACTTGTAATGTCACACAAGACCTGCGAATAGTCATTTTTTCCTGAAAACCTACAAGTTGCTTTTAGAGAAATCCACAGAAAATGGGAATTTTAAGCTTTTAAGGGGTATCTCTCTTTAACCAGTCCAAAATGGGTTAAGACTTCGACTTTTGAATACACTTACCACTATCAAAAATGTTTCCCCATCAATGTTGCGTCCGATGAAAGAAGGAACCTTTCTCGGTGGTACACCAAGTGGGTGCTGTTGGCGTTCAAAAACAACCCATTTTATCACAATTTTGACTTTTAGCAGCCCGTGGAGGGTTAACAAATGCTCACCGCAGTTTTTTGTTCATGCAAATTCTATTGTCACACCAAGGCCTGGGAGTGACAAATTTGTCTTGAAAATCTACAAGACTCGTTTGGAGAAATCCACGGAAAATACGAATTTTTGAGCTTTATGGGAGTATTGCTGTTTAACCAGCCCAAAACGGGTTAACGCTTGGTTTTTTGAACACCCTTATTACTGACAAAAATGATCCTCGGTGAATTCCACTCCCAATAAAGGAAGTTATGTTTATCTCTCGTGTATTGTTTAGGTCCAGTGTTGGCCTGAAACTGGCCTATTTCATCAAAATTTCGATGTTTGGCAGTCTGCGGAGGGTTACCATATGCATCGCCTGATATGTCGTGTGGATCAAAGAACGTGTCACAGACAGGTCTAGCAATGATGAATGTACAAAAAAAATCTACAAGACGTGTTTCGAGAAAGTGCCGATAAACCCCAATTTTGGCAGTTTTTTGCCAATTCTGACGAAATAAGGGTTAAATCGAAAATGCCGCTTCGGTACATTTTTAGATTTTGTGCCCCTCTATGCGTGTGCAAAATTTCGTGAAAATCGGTTCGAAAATGGCTTCTGAATCGTACGGACAAAATGTGTGGAAAAAAAAACAAAAAAAAAAAAACAACTAAACTTTATGATTCTGGAGAATCATGGCTTTTCCCGATTACATTCCATGATTTTTTATGACCCCACAGTGTCTGATGAATTGTTTTTAACTGTCTCACTAAAGTTCCTTCATTGATGTTATGAGAAAGGTGAGTATAGAAGTCTCAAATGACTCCTTTTGGGTTTGATAAAAAAATCTTTAGGTAAAACCCATCATTAATGGTAGAATGGGTTAATATCAATATCAATGTTTCCCTATCAGTTTTGCGTCGGTAAAAGAAGTTACGTTTCTCTGTGGCATTTCCATTTGATGTTGTTGGTGTCCAAAAACAGACTATTTTCTCAATTTTTTTTACATTTAGCAGCCCATGAAGGGTTAACAAATGCCTACCAGAATAATTGATCCATGCAACTGGTCATATGACACCAAGACCTATCAACGGCCATTTTCACTTGAAAACCCCACAAAATGTTTGTAGAAATCCAGGGAAAACGATTTTTAAGCTTTTGATGGGTATCCCTGTTAACCTCCCCAACAGGGGTTAACGCTTGGCTTTTTGAATACCTTTATTACTTACAAAAATGGTCCTCTGTGAATTCCACTTCAAACAAAGGAGATTATGTTTATCTCTCAGGTATATATTAGATGCTGTGCGTGTCTGAAAACAGACAAATGTTAACAACATTACGATGCTTGGCAGCTTGTAGATGGTTAAAAAACGCTCACCGGAGTATTTTGTACATGCAACTTGTAATGTCACATAAAGACCTACGAATAGTCAATTTGTCTTGAAACCCTACAAGTTACCGTTAGGGAAATTCACAGAAAATGGGAATTTAAAGCTTTCAAGGGATATCCCTCTTTAGCCTGCCCAAAATGGGTTAAGACGTCGACTTCTGAATACCCTTACTACTTACAAAAATGTTTCCGTATAAATTGTACGCGCGATAAATGAAGGCACTTTTCTTTGTGGTGCTGTTGGTGTGCAAAAACAGCCCATTTTATCGCAATTTTGACCTTCAGCAGCCGGGGGAGGGTTAACTAATGCTGACCGGAATATTTTGTTCACGCGACTTGTAATGTCACATCAAGACCTGCAAATAGCCGATTTTTCCTGAAAACCTACAAGATGTTGTTAGAGAAATCCACAGAAAACGGGTATTTTAAGATTTTAATGGGTATCTCTCTTTAACCAGCCCAAAATGGGTTAAGACGTCAAATTTTGAATACCCTTACCACTTTCAAAAATATTTTCTGATCAATTTTGCGTCCGATAAATGAAGGCCCCTTTCTCTGTGGTATATTGTTTGGGTGCTGTTGGTGTCTAAAAACAGCCCATTTTATCACAATTTTTACGTTTAGCAGCTCGAGGAGGGTTAACTAATGCTGACCGGGATATTTTATCCATGCAACTTGTAATGTCACACCAAGACCTGAGAGTGGTCAATTTTTCTTGAAAATCTACAAGACTCGTTTAGAGAAATCCACGGAAAACATGAAGTTTTGAGTTTTTATGGGGTATTGCTGTTTAACCAGCCCAAAACGGGTTAACACTTGGTTTTCTGAACACCCTTATTACTTACAAAAATGATCCTCGCTGAATCCCACTTCCAATAAAGGAAGTTATGTTTACCTCTCGGGTATCGTTTGGGTGCTGTGGGGGGTCTGAAACCGGCCCATTTCATCAAAATTTCGATGTTTGGCAGCCTGTGGAGGGTTACCATATGCATCGCCTAATATGTCGTGTGTATCAAAGGTTGTGTCATAGGCAGGTCTAGTAATTATGAATATTTAAAAAAAATCCTAAAGACGTGTTTCGAGAAAAGGCCGATAAACGCCAATTTGGCAGTTTTTTGCCAATTCTGGCGAAATAAGGGTTAAATCGAAAATTCCGCTTCGGTACGTTTTTAGATTTTTTGCCACTCTATGCGTGTGCCAAATTGTGTGAAAATCGGTTCGAAAATGGCTTCTGAATGGTACGGACAAAAATGTGTGGAAAAAAAAAAAAAAAAAAAAACGAAAAAAAAAATAATCCGTAGAAAAACAATAGTCTTTTCCAGAGGGAAAAGCCTAACAAGACTCGTTTAGAGAAATCCACGAAAAACATGAATTTTTGAGCTTTATGGGGGTATTGCTGTTTAACCAGCCCAAAACGGGTTAACGCTTGGTTTTTTGAACACCCTTATTACTTACAAAAATGATCCTCGGTGAATTCCATTTCCAATAAAGGAAGTTATGTTTACCTTTCGGGTATCGTTTGGGTGCTGTGGGGGTCTGAAACCGGCCCATTTCATCAAAATTTCGATGTTTGGCAGCCTGTGGAGGGTTACCATATGCATCGCCTAATATGTAGTGTGTCTCAAAGGTCATGTCATGGGCAGGTCTAGCAATGATGAATGCTTAAAAAAAATCTATAAGACGTGTTTTGAGAAAGTTCCGATAAATAACAATTTTGGCAGTTTTTTGCCAATTCTGGCGAAATAAGGGTTAAATCGAAAATTCCGCTTTGGTACATTTTTAGATTTTTTGCCCTTCTATGCGTGTGCCAAATTGTGTGAAAATCGGTTCGAAAATGGCTTCTGAATCGTACGGACAAAAATGTGCGGAAAAAAAAACAAAAAAAAAACAAAAAAAAAATAATAATAATCCGTAGAAAAACAATCGTCTTTTCCAGAGGGAAAAGCCTAAAAAAAAAAAATAATAATAATCCGTAGAAAAACAATAGTCTTTTCCAGAGGGAAAAGCCTAAAAAACAAATTCCTTCTTTCAACTCAGCTGGGTGTCAAGAAATATGTCTTTTGCACATACATCAATTTCTACATTCAAATTTTATCGGGTGGGAGTAACTTTTGTATGCTTTTGGGGGGGGGGGGGTGATAGCGGCTTCGGTCAAACATTCTGTAGGTGGGACTGAAGCAGTGGTTGCAGCGTGAATGAATGGTTTCGCGCAAGTAAACCCCATTCGGCCGTTGTCATGGTTGCATCGTTGCAAGCAACAAATTACATTAATGCCAAGGGTAGTTTATCTATCAGGGTGAGCTGAAACCCGTGTCCACATAAATAAACTTTTATTCTATGACCTATTCTATCTGTGCACTTTTATCGGGTTAATAAGGAACATTTTGTAGACGAAGGGTATAATGTGGATTGCTTCAGTGTCCTTTGAGAACAATAAAAATACACCCTCTGAAACAAAGTTTATACAAACTCTCCCGTTGGTCGCATTAGAGAAAACGTTTTATAGTCGAGTTAGTGTTGGGTTTCGTTTTTTTTTTCAGTAAATGAATGCGTTTGAAACAAATGTGCGTAACAAACTGTCTTGTCATTAGAACCAGAATTTCGTCAAAGCTCTCAGATATAAAAAAATATAGGAAACCACTGTAACATTAAAACATAGACAGTTTATAAAACACATCATGTTACATGTGCACATCATTAATGCAAAATAGCAGTTGTCCTTCGTCGAACACTATCCTCCATTTATAAAAAACAAGCTACAAACAAAAAGTTTTGTCTGGCCATTTACAGTCAAATAATCCTGGTAGGAACTCAGAGTAGTGTCTGTTTGCTGCTTGAGCCGACAACCAACGCCTGGGGTGCATATCCCAATAATGTGGTTTTATGGGTATAAACGATTAGTAAAACTTCAGTTTGGTTTTGGTGACCACATAGTTATAGGTGTTGGAAGTCACCGTAAATATGAATATATTAATAATCTCCAGAAAAATGTTAGTGTATCAGTGGCAAAGTCTCGAGCGTGGAACCACAAGCAAACAAAATTCGTTATTACTACGTGCAATGCGTAGATTGTGGACTACCACTGAAACACCTATGGAGTGGAGTTTCTCTCAGGCAAACACACCCCCTCGTCTGTTAAAAAAAACATGGAAATAATAAGGAAAATTTCAGCCATTTCACCTCCGACTTGAACGCGCAGGGTCACTGTCCTAAAGGGTGTTACAACCAGATGCGTCACGAAGAATATCAATTGGGGGAGGGGTGGAAAACATGACTTGTTCCGCCGGTGATTCCTAATGTTACGACTGATGAAATATTTCAACTACACTTTGGCCATTTATCTGTGAAGCATTTAGCTGATGGGTTCTGATAGTCGATAAGGGGAGATAACCGTCCATTTGAACCAGTCATCAAAAGTGGAAAGCTGCCAATGGATGCAGCAACTATTCACGAACGATGACTGAAAATATCAATTAAATCCCTCAAGAATTTTCTTAGATAGAGTGTTTTAACGAGATGTTTTGAATTTGGTCTTTTTCAAGATGTTGCGAAGCGGGACGGGGATGTGCACGGCGGACATCCCCCCCCCCCCCCCCCCCCCCGTTCTGGGATAGTGCCCCTTAAAACTTATAATTCAGTGCCACGGGTGGATAGATGGGACAAAAGCAACCTCGCGTTTTCAAGAACTTTGCCTGTGGATCACGACACTACCCTTAAAACATAGATAATGGCCAGAACTCGAAAGTGAACAGAAATCGCTTGCGAAAAAGATGGCTAGTTAGACATTAAAATGGAACACACGGCAGTTTCAGATATAGCTTGTGGAGGGGGGTGGGGTGGGGGGGGGGGCTGGGACCCATCGAGGAGACCCTAGTTCGACCCAATAGAAGAAAATTTGATTTCTCAATCTAACCGAACTGAAGAACGCTGTTTACATGCATCTGGGCGAAAAAATGGAGATTAGACGGCTGGTATGTCGAAATGTCTCCATGTGGACTGCTAATGGCAATCCACATAGAGAGCCATTTCGTATACCGGCAGTCTATGCAATGAGATCCATTTCGCTTGTTGGTCGTTTTCACGCACCAACAGGCTGCATTAATTTTGCGATTCCCGCCCCCCCCCCCCCTCCTCCTAGGGGTGGCGGCACTATCTTTTCAAGATATTTTCAGTCGACGTTCAGTCACAACTCTATTTTGTACAAAACGCAGGCTTATGCGATTATTTACATGAAGTTGGAAACGGGGCAATATTCTGAAATAAAAAAATGCTCTATTTCGCAGACGCCCAAGTCAAAGTATCACCTGGATTCGAAACCACTCGCAGCGATCTCTTCCAATGCTTATGAGTGCCGAAAAGATTGAGCACGTGACCTAGTGCATTTGCCACCCAAAGTTGTGAGCAGGATTAAATAGGAATCATCGGTCGATTGGTTCAAAATCTGTTGGCTTTGAATCCATCAATCAATATATTTTTATCCAGTTTGTACAGTATTAAAAACCTTTTTCTATAATTTTGTGCCAGAATGAGTGAAAATCTCTCAAAAACATGTGGCATGAAAACAAAGTGTCAAGTTCATTCAGTGCAAGACCAGACGGCAGAAGCGAAAATTCCAAAGTTCAATTTAAATTTTACGTTGTACTATATATTTTTTCCAGTTTTTGTTAGTTCAAAAAAGATGATGTACTTTTGGATGTATAGGTAACTTGGTGTGTTGTACAGAGAGTGAAAGGTATGCTGTCAATGGGATTTTGGGCTTTTAACAACCTCATTTCGAGAACGTATTGAACGCCCCAATCCACTTGGCTACTGAACCTTTCACTAAAATTTTGAAATAAAGCGTTGTAATACACCCAGGTGTTAAAAAATCAAAACCATTCAGATTGATTATTCTCTAATGTTTGTTAACAGTCGGAAACTTGATTATCTTTATCCGAAAGCAAGACTGATGGACAAATAATTTGATTATACAAAGCTTTAATTTATATTCTTTTTGAACAGACGATTTTTTCGATGAGATCTGTTCGGGTATACTTAGCCCATGTTGCACATTCAACACTGTGATTACGTTACTCTGCGTAGTGTACAGCGTATAATGTTTTGTCCATATTTCAATGAAAAATATGATCATGCAGAGCCATATTTTAAACGCCAGTATCTCTCGACACAACAGATGGAATAAGCTGATCTTTTCAGCCTAGAATTCTGACACGTACATTAAGAGAAACCATGCCTTTTTTCTCCTAAAGTTTTGTTAATAAAAAATGTCAAATTGAAAAAAGTCAAACATCGACTAAATAATCATTCATCTTTTGCCCCCTGTTAATATTCGTATCCATGCTCAAAGTCAAACCTTAAACCCGAAAATCTTATTCTGGAGTAAAGATTGACCAAGAGAAACCTTCTAATGTTCTCTTTATTTTAATAACGTGCAACTCAGATAAACGGGACATGCCGATAATGACAATGATTCGTCATCGTCTAACTACTCAGAATGAAAGTATGATATCAAAGAAAAATTCTGTTTTTCAAGGCTGCGCACATACACATACATCTTATGTGTTGGGGGGGGATTGCTTGGGGATAGTGTTGTGTGGCTGGAGGGAGGCTTTGCACAATATTATGTTAGTTTGGGCAGGGCCGTCACCAACAATTTTTATTTATTTATTTTTCTTGGGATGTAGGGGTGGGGGAGGTATAGGACATCTGAGCCCGACGGCTCGGTCATATCGTCCAAATTATCGGATCGTACCTAATTCCTTTTATCGAAGACACATACGCAAAAATATACTTTCCATTGATAGAATACTTACATGGCAGGGAATTTATTAGAATTTTATGACAGTGCTGTCCATTACAAACCAGTTGGGCGGATATGCCCGACCTTCTGGGTGCTTTCAACAGGTCATGGTCATAAAAATAATTTATTATTACTTGCTCTCTCCCTGGATGTGTGATTCTACCGATATTGTGAGTCTGGAATTTATTGCACTTTCTGATGTGTGTATATTTTATCGGCGAGCAAGAGATTTAGTCCAGCTGAGTACTCAAAACCATGTATATTTTCGACACGCAAGCAAGGGGACTGCCCAACTTGGTTTTTCATAATTTCTTGCCCAGCCTTTGTCTGGTGAAACTCTGGATCGGGTTACGCCCCTGAGCTTTTTTTAAAGAGTAATTTTATTTCCATTAAGATGAAATAGGACTTGGCGCCACTACAAATATATTCATTTCTGATCCTTTGAAAAGGACGAATGAGATTACTGCATATCTTCACCAAATCTACAAACTTTCACCGTGATGCATAGTTTGAAACCCTCTTTGCAATGTTTGTCTTGTGTTTCTCGATTTTTAAACAGTCCCCTCAACACCGATAGACCTACATTATTTGAAACACAATATTTTTTTTTCATCAGACTAAATGCTGAGACGGAGTCGATCAACTAAGGCGAGAATTGATTTCACCCCCTTCTCCCGCCCATTACTTCTACACAACAGCTCAGAAACTATAAACAATACAGCTTATAACGTGTAGGGAACCGAGTACCAGGCGAATTGCAACTATTGCCGCGTGTAACTGCCAGAGGTTTCGGCTTACACCAGTGCAAAGCCAAACTGAATTTCAACACAAGTTCACAGACCCGCCTCGTTCACGGACACAAGGCAACTGAAGGGCTCGTATCAAATTTGAAATAAAAATTGTAAATTTAGCAGCTGCACTGTCGGCCATGTGCACGCCTCAGTGTATTTGTGTTGGTTACGAATGCTAATACCATTTGTACATACGGTGCAACAAAACAGAATAATTTATATCAGTTATCCGACTTCTATATATATGCAAAGCTGCAGTCGGAAATAATACAGTCCACGAAAAGAGCGTCCTGAGAAAATATTTTGGTTTTAAAAATTGCTGAAGTATTTTATTTAGTTGAAGCATCGCTGTCAGATCTTCTTGCAAGAAAATAACCGATTGGATAGATTCACTGCAATATCTTGAAAGGGCCGATTGAAATGACCTGGTGGCATGAAAAAGCAATTGAATATTTGGATGTATTTTGTTTGAAAACATAAAAATATTTCGTCAACAGCGCCTGGATGCGCTGAACTGGGGACAATATACCCTTCCATACCCTTCTCGAAATCTACCATTGACACCAAGACTTATTTTGTATCTATGTTCATGGAGGCTAACTGGCGAAAGGGGAGGTGACAGTCTTCTTGAGATCTACTTCAAATGACAACATTTCTCTTGCATTTAAAACCTCGTATTGTTTGTAAAGTTTGTGTATCTTGCGAATAGCTATAAATTTGCATTACAGTATTTATAATGCCGTTATGGAGTGAAATAGTAACGTTTGTAAAGTGTTTTTAGTCTTTGTCAGAAAATTAAAATAGAAAAAAACAAATTCCTTCTTTCAACTCAGCTGGGTGTCAAGAAATATGTCTTTTGTACATACATCAATTTCTACATTCAAATTTTATCGGGTGGGAGTAACTTTTGTATGCTTTTGGGGGGGTGATAGCGGCTTCGGTCAAACATTCTATAGGTGGGACGGAAGCAGTGGTTGCAGCGTGAATGAATGGTTTCGCGCAAGTAAACCCCATTCGGCCGTTGTCATGGTTGCATCGTTGCAAGCAACAAATTACATTAATGCCAAGGGTAGTTTATCTATCAGGGTGAGCTGAAACCCGTGTCCACATAAATAAACTTTTATTCTATGACCTATTCTATCTGTGCACTTTTATCGGGTTAATAAGGAACATTTTGTAGACGAAGGGTATAATGTGGATTGCTTCAGTGTCCTTTGAGAACAATAAAAATACACCCTCTGAAACAAAGTTTATACAAACTCTCCCGTTGGTCGCATTAGAGAAAACGTTTTATAGTCGAGTTAGTGTTGGGTTTCGTTTTTTTTCAGTAAATGAATGCGTTTGAAACAAATGTGCGTAACAAACTGTCTTGTCATTAGAACCAGAATTTCGTCAAAGCTCTCAGATATAAAAAAAATATAGGAAACCACTGTAACATTAAAACATAGACAGTTTATAAAACACATCAAGTTACATGTGCACATCATTAATGCAAAATAGCAGTTGTCCTTCGTCGAACACTATCCTCCATTTATAAAAAACAAGCTACCAACAAAAAGTTTTGACTGGCCATTTACAGTCAAATAATCCTGGTAGGAACTCAGAGTAGTGTCTGTTTGCTGCTTGAGCCGACAACCAACGCCTGGGGTGCATATCCCAATAATGTGGCTTTATGGGTATAAACGATTAGTAAAACTTCAATTTGGTTTTGGTGACCACATAGTTATAGGTGTTGGAAGTCACCGTAAATATGAATATATTAATAATCTCCAGAAAAATGTTAGTGTATCAGTGGCAAAGTCTCGAGCGTGGAACCACAAGCAAACAAAATTCGTTATTACTACGTGCAATGCGTAGATTGTGGACTACCACTGAAACACCTATGGAGTGGAGTTTCTCTCAGGCAAACACACCCCCTCGTCTGTTAAAAAAAACATGGAAATAATAAGGAAAATTTCAGCCATTTCACCTCCGACTTGAACGCGCAGGGTCACTGTCCTAAAGGGTGTTACAACCAGATGCGTCACGAAGAATATCAATTGGGGGAGGGGTGGAAAACATGACTTGTTCCGCCGGTGATTCCTAATGTTACGACTGATGAAATATTTCAACTACACTTTGGCCATTTATCTGTGAAGCATTTAGCTGATGGGTTCTGATAGTCGATAAGGGGAGATAACCGTCCATTTGAACCAGTCATCAAAAGTGGAAAGCTGCCAATGGATGCAGCAACTATTCACGAACGATGACTGAAAATATCAATTAAATCCCTCAAGAATTTTCTTAGATAGAGTGTTTTAACGAGATGTTTTGAATTTGGTCTTTTTCAAGATGTTGCGAAGCGGGACGGGGATGTGCACGGCGGACATCCCCCCCCCCCCCCCCCCCGTTCTGGGATAGTGCCCCTTAAAACTTATAATTCAGTGCCACGGGTGGATAGATGGGACAAAAGCAACCTCGCGTTTTCAAGAACTTTGCCTGTGGATCACGACACTACCCTTAAAACATAGATAATGGCCAGAACTCGAAAGTGAACAGAAATCGCTTGCGAAAAAGATGGCTAGTTAGACATTAAAATGGAACACACGGCAGTTTCAGATATAGCTTGTGGAGGGGGGTGGGGTGGGGGGGGGGGGGGGGGGCTGGGACCCATCGAGGAGACCCTAGTTCGACCCAATAGAAGAAAATTTGATTTCTCAATCTAACCGAACTGAAGAACGCTGTTTACATGCATCTGGGCGAAAAAATGGAGATTAGACGGCTGGTATGTCGAAATGTCTCCATGTGGACTGCTAATGGCAATCCACATAGAGAGCCATTTCGTATACCGGCAGTCTATGCAATGAGATCCATTTCGCTTGTTGGTCGTTTTCACGCACCAACAGGCTGCATTAATTTTGCGATTCCCGCCCCCCCCCCCCTCCTCCTAGGGGTGGCGGCACTATCTTTTCAAGATATTTTCAGTCGACGTTCAGTCACAACTCTATTTTGTACAAAACGCAGGCTTATGCGATTATTTACATGAAGTTGGAAACGGGGCAATATTCTGAAATAAAAAAATGCTCTATTTCGCAGACGCCCAAGTCAAAGTATCACCTGGATTCGAAACCACTCGCAGCGATCTCTTCCAATGCTTATGAGTGCCGAAAAGATTGAGCACGTGACCTAGTGCATTTGCCACCCAAAGTTGTGAGCAGGATTAAATAGGAATCATCGGTCGATTGGTTCAAAATCTGTTGGCTTTGAATCCATCAATCAATATATTTTTATCCAGTTTGTACAGTATTAAAAACCTTTTTCTATAATTTTGTGCCAGAATGAGTGAAAATCTCTCAAAAACATGTGGCATGAAAACAAAGTGTCAAGTTCATTCAGTGCAAGACCAGACGGCAGAAGCGAAAATTCCAAAGTTCAATTTAAATTTTACGTTGTACTATATATTTTTTCCAGTTTTTGTTAGTTCAAAAAAGATGATGTACTTTTGGATGTATAGGTAACTTGGTGTGTTGTACAGAGAGTGAAAGGTATGCTGTCAATGGGATTTTGGGCTTTTAACAACCTCATTTCGAGAACGTATTGAACGCCCCAATCCACTTGGCTACTGAACCTTTCACTAAAATTTTGAAATAAAGCGTTGTAATACACCCAGGTGTTAAAAAATCAAAACCATTCAGATTGATTATTCTCTAATGTTTGTTAACAGTCGGAAACTTGATTATCTTTATCCGAAAGCAAGACTGATGGACAAATAATTTGATTATACAAAGCTTTAATTTATATTCTTTTTGAACAGACGATTTTTTCGATGAGATCTGTTCGGGTATACTTAGCCCATGTTGCACATTCAACACTGTGATTACGTTACTCTGCGTAGTGTACAGCGTATAATGTTTTGTCCATATTTCAATGAAAAATATGATCATGCAGAGCCATATTTTAAACGCCAGTATCTCTCGACACAACAGATGGAATAAGCTGATCTTTTCAGCCTAGAATTCTGACACGTACATTAAGAGAAACCATGCCTTTTTTCTCCTAAAGTTTTGTTAATAAAAAATGTCAAATTGAAAAAAGTCAAACATCGACTAAATAATCATTCATCTTTTGCCCCCTGTTAATATTCGTATCCATGCTCAAAGTCAAACCTTAAACCCGAAAATCTTATTCTGGAGTAAAGATTGACCAAGAGAAACCTTCTAATGTTCTCTTTATTTTAATAACGTGCAACTCAGATAAACGGGACATGCCGATAATGACAATGATTCGTCATCGTCTAACTACTCAGAATGAAAGTATGATATCAAAGAAAAATTCTGTTTTTCAAGGCTGCGCACATACACATACATCTTATGTGTTGGGGGGGGATTGCTTGGGGATAGTGTTGTGTGGCTGGAGGGAGGCTTTGCACAATATTATGTTAGTTTGGGCAGGGCCGTCACTAACAATTTTTATTTATTTATTTTTCTTGGGATGTAGGGGTGGGGGAGGTATAGGACATCTGAGCCCGACGGCTCGGTCATATCGTCCAAATTATCGGATCGTACCTAATTCCTTTTATCGAAGACACATACGCAAAAATATACTTTCCATTGATAGAATACTTACATGGCAGGGAATTTATTAGAATTTTATGACAGTGCTGTCCATTACAAACCAGTTGGGCGGATATGCCCGACCTTCTGGGTGCTTTCAACAGGTCATGGTCATAAAAATAATTTATTATTACTTGCTCTCTCCCTGGATGTGTGATTCTACCGATATTGTGAGTCTGGAATTTATTGCACTTTCTGATGTGTGTATATTTTATCGGCGAGCAAGAGATTTAGTCCAGCTGAGTACTCAAAACCATGTATATTTTCGACACGCAAGCAAGGGGACTGCCCAACTTGGTTTTTCATAATTTCTTGCCCAGCCTTTGTCTGGTGAAACTCTGGATCGGGTTACGCCCCTGAGCTTTTTTTAAAGAGTAATTTTATTTCCATTAAGATGAAATAGGACTTGGCGCCACTACAAATATATTCATTTCTGATCCTTTGAAAAGGACGAATGAGATTACTGCATATCTTCACCAAATCTACAAACTTTCACCGTGATGCATAGTTTGAAACCCTCTTTGCAATGTTTGTCTTGTGTTTCTCGATTTTTAAACAGTCCCCTCAACACCGATAGACCTACATTATTTGAAACACAATATTTTTTTTTCATCAGACTAAATGCTGAGACGGAGTCGATCAACTAAGGCGAGAATTGATTTCACCCCCTTCTCCCGCCCATTACTTCTACACAACAGCTCAGAAACTATAAACAATACAGCTTATAACGTGTAGGGAACCGAGTACCAGGCGAATTGCAACTATTGCCGCGTGTAACTGCCAGAGGTTTCGGCTTACACCAGTGCAAAGCCAAACTGAATTTCAACACAAGTTCACAGACCCGCCTCGTTCACGGACACAAGGCAACTGAAGGGCTCGTATCAAATTTGAAATAAAAATTGTAAATTTAGCAGCTGCACTGTCGGCCATGTGCACGCCTCAGTGTATTTGTGTTGGTTACGAATGCTAATACCATTTGTACATACGGTGCAACAAAACAGAATAATTTATATCAGTTATCCGACTTCTATATATATGCAAAGCTGCAGTCGGAAATAATACAGTCCACGAAAAGAGCGTCCTGAGAAAATATTTTGGTTTTAAAAATTGCTGAAGTATTTTATTTAGTTGAAGCATCGCTGTCAGATCTTCTTGCAAGAAAATAACCGATTGGATAGATTCACTGCAATATCTTGAAAGGGCCGATTGAAATGACCTGGTGGCATGAAAAAGCAATTGAATATTTGGATGTATTTTGTTTGAAAACATAAAAATATTTCGTCAACAGCGCCTGGATGCGCTGAACTGGGGACAATATACCCTTCCATACCCTTCTCGAAATCTACCATTGACACCAAGACTTATTTTGTATCTATGTTCATGGAGGCTAACTGGCGAAAGGGGAGGTGACAGTCTTCTTGAGATCTACTTCAAATGACAACATTTCTCTTGCATTTAAAACCTCGTATTGTTTGTAAAGTTTGTGTATCTTGCGAATAGCTATAAATTTGCATTACAGTATTTATAATGCCGTTATGGAGTGAAATAGTAACGTTTGTAAAGTGTTTTTAGTCTTTGTCAGAAAATTAAAATAGAAAAAAACAAATTCCTTCTTTCAACTCAGCTGGGTGTCAAGAAATATGTCTTTTGTACATACATCAATTTCTACATTCAAATTTTATCGGGTGGGAGTAACTTTTGTATGCTTTTGGGGGGGTGATAGCGGCTTCGGTCAAACATTCTATAGGTGGGACGGAAGCAGTGGTTGCAGCGTGAATGAATGGTTTCGCGCAAGTAAACCCCATTCGGCCGTTGTCATGGTTGCATCGTTGCAAGCAACAAATTACATTAATGCCAAGGGTAGTTTATCTATCAGGGTGAGCTGAAACCCGTGTCCACATAAATAAACTTTTATTCTATGACCTATTCTATCTGTGCACTTTTATCGGGTTAATAAGGAACATTTTGTAGACGAAGGGTATAATGTGGATTGCTTCAGTGTCCTTTGAGAACAATAAAAATACACCCTCTGAAACAAAGTTTATACAAACTCTCCCGTTGGTCGCATTAGAGAAAACGTTTTATAGTCGAGTTAGTGTTGGGTTTCGTTTTTTTTCAGTAAATGAATGCGTTTGAAACAAATGTGCGTAACAAACTGTCTTGTCATTAGAACCAGAATTTCGTCAAAGCTCTCAGATATAAAAAAAATATAGGAAACCACTGTAACATTAAAACATAGACAGTTTATAAAACACATCAAGTTACATGTGCACATCATTAATGCAAAATAGCAGTTGTCCTTCGTCGAACACTATCCTCCATTTATAAAAAACAAGCTACCAACAAAAAGTTTTGACTGGCCATTTACAGTCAAATAATCCTGGTAGGAACTCAGAGTAGTGTCTGTTTGCTGCTTGAGCCGACAACCAACGCCTGGGGTGCATATCCCAATAATGTGGCTTTATGGGTATAAACGATTAGTAAAACTTCAATTTGGTTTTGGTGACCACATAGTTATAGGTGTTGGAAGTCACCGTAAATATGAATATATTAATAATCTCCAGAAAAATGTTAGTGTATCAGTGGCAAAGTCTCGAGCGTGGAACCACAAGCAAACAAAATTCGTTATTACTACGTGCAATGCGTAGATTGTGGACTACCACTGAAACACCTATGGAGTGGAGTTTCTCTCAGGCAAACACACCCCCTCGTCTGTTAAAAAAAACATGGAAATAATAAGGAAAATTTCAGCCATTTCACCTCCGACTTGAACGCGCAGGGTCACTGTCCTAAAGGGTGTTACAACCAGATGCGTCACGAAGAATATCAATTGGGGGAGGGGTGGAAAACATGACTTGTTCCGCCGGTGATTCCTAATGTTACGACTGATGAAATATTTCAACTACACTTTGGCCATTTATCTGTGAAGCATTTAGCTGATGGGTTCTGATAGTCGATAAGGGGAGATAACCGTCCATTTGAACCAGTCATCAAAAGTGGAAAGCTGCCAATGGATGCAGCAACTATTCACGAACGATGACTGAAAATATCAATTAAATCCCTCAAGAATTTTCTTAGATAGAGTGTTTTAACGAGATGTTTTGAATTTGGTCTTTTTCAAGATGTTGCGAAGCGGGACGGGGATGTGCACGGCGGACATCCCCCCCCCCCCCCCCCCCCGTTCTGGGATAGTGCCCCTTAAAACTTATAATTCAGTGCCACGGGTGGATAGATGGGACAAAAGCAACCTCGCGTTTTCAAGAACTTTGCCTGTGGATCACGACACTACCCTTAAAACATAGATAATGGCCAGAACTCGAAAGTGATCAGAAATCGCTTGCGAAAAAGATGGCTAGTTAGACATTAAAATGGAACACACGGCAGTTTCAGATATAGCTTGTGGAGGGGGGTGGGGTGGGGGGGGGGGGGGGCTGGGACCCATCGAGGAGACCCTAGTTCGACCCAATAGAAGAAAATTTGATTTCTCAATCTAACCGAACTGAAGAACGCTGTTTACATGCATCTGGGCGAAAAAATGGAGATTAGACGGCTGGTATGTCGAAATGTCTCCATGTGGACTGCTAATGGCAATCCACATAGAGAGCCATTTCGTATACCGGCAGTCTATGCAATGAGATCCATTTCGCTTGTTGGTCGTTTTCACGCACCAACAGGCTGCATTAATTTTGCGATTCCCGCCCCCCCCCCCTCCTCCTAGGGGTGGCGGCACTATCTTTTCAAGATATTTTCAGTCGACGTTCAGTCACAACTCTATTTTGTACAAAACGCAGGCTTATGCGATTATTTACATGAAGTTGGAAACGGGGCAATATTCTGAAATAAAAAAATGCTCTATTTCGCAGACGCCCAAGTCAAAGTATCACCTGGATTCGAAACCACTCGCAGCGATCTCTTCCAATGCTTATGAGTGCCGAAAAGATTGAGCACGTGACCTAGTGCATTTGCCACCCAAAGTTGTGAGCAGGATTAAATAGGAATCATCGGTCGATTGGTTCAAAATCTGTTGGCTTTGAATCCATCAATCAATATATTTTTATCCAGTTTGTACAGTATTAAAAACCTTTTTCTATAATTTTGTGCCAGAATGAGTGAAAATCTCTCAAAAACATGTGGCATGAAAACAAAGTGTCAAGTTCATTCAGTGCAAGACCAGACGGCAGAAGCGAAAATTCCAAAGTTCAATTTAAATTTTACGTTGTACTATATATTTTTTCCAGTTTTTGTTAGTTCAAAAAAGATGATGTACTTTTGGATGTATAGGTAACTTGGTGTGTTGTACAGAGAGTGAAAGGTATGCTGTCAATGGGATTTTGGGCTTTTAACAACCTCATTTCGAGAACGTATTGAACGCCCCAATCCACTTGGCTACTGAACCTTTCACTAAAATTTTGAAATAAAGCGTTGTAATACACCCAGGTGTTAAAAAATCAAAACCATTCAGATTGATTATTCTCTAATGTTTGTTAACAGTCGGAAACTTGATTATCTTTATCCGAAAGCAAGACTGATGGACAAATAATTTGATTATACAAAGCTTTAATTTATATTCTTTTTGAACAGACGATTTTTTCGATGAGATCTGTTCGGGTATACTTAGCCCATGTTGCACATTCAACACTGTGATTACGTTACTCTGCGTAGTGTACAGCGTATAATGTTTTGTCCATATTTCAATGAAAAATATGATCATTCAGAGCCATATTTTAAACGCCAGTATCTCTCGACACAACAGATGGAATAAGCTGATCTTTTCAGCCTAGAATTCTGACACGTACATTAAGAGAAACCATGCCTTTTTTCTCCTAAAGTTTTGTTAATAAAAAATGTCAAATTGAAAAAAGTCAAACATCGACTAAATAATCATTCATCTTTTGCCCCCTGTTAATATTCGTATCCATGCTCAAAGTCAAACCTTAAACCCGAAAATCTTATTCTGGAGTAAAGATTGACCAAGAGAAACCTTCTAATGTTCTCTTTATTTTAATAACGTGCAACTCAGATAAACGGGACATGCCGATAATGACAATGATTCGTCATCGTCTAACTACTCAGAATGAAAGTATGATATCAAAGAAAAATTCTGTTTTTCAAGGCTGCGCACATACACATACATCTTATGTGTTGGGGGGGGATTGCTTGGGGATAGTGTTGTGTGGCTGGAGGGAGGCTTTGCACAATATTATGTTAGTTTGGGCAGGGCCGTCACTAACAATTTTTATTTATTTATTTTTCTTGGGATGTAGGGGTGGGGGAGGTATAGGACATCTGAGCCCGACGGCTCGGTCATATCGTCCAAATTATCGGATCGTACCTAATTCCTTTTATCGAAGACACATACGCAAAAATATACTTTCCATTGATAGAATACTTACATGGCAGGGAATTTATTAGAATTTTATGACAGTGCTGTCCATTACAAACCAGTTGGGCGGATATGCCCGACCTTCTGGGTGCTTTCAACAGGTCATGGTCATAAAAATAATTTATTATTACTTGCTCTCTCCCTGGATGTGTGATTCTACCGATATTGTGAGTCTGGAATTTATTGCACTTTCTGATGTGTGTATATTTTATCGGCGAGCAAGAGATTTAGTCCAGCTGAGTACTCAAAACCATGTATATTTTCGACACGCAAGCAAGGGGACTGCCCAACTTGGTTTTTCATAATTTCTTGCCCAGCCTTTGTCTGGTGAAACTCTGGATCGGGTTACGCCCCTGAGCTTTTTTTAAAGAGTAATTTTATTTCCATTAAGATGAAATAGGACTTGGCGCCACTACAAATATATTCATTTCTGATCCTTTGAAAAGGACGAATGAGATTACTGCATATCTTCACCAAATCTACAAACTTTCACCGTGATGCATAGTTTGAAACCCTCTTTGCAATGTTTGTCTTGTGTTTCTCGATTTTTAAACAGTCCCCTCAACACCGATAGACCTACATTATTTGAAACACAATATTTTTTTTTCATCAGACTAAATGCTGAGACGGAGTCGATCAACTAAGGCGAGAATTGATTTCACCCCCTTCTCCCGCCCATTACTTCTACACAACAGCTCAGAAACTATAAACAATACAGCTTATAACGTGTAGGGAACCGAGTACCAGGCGAATTGCAACTATTGCCGCGTGTAACTGCCAGAGGTTTCGGCTTACACCAGTGCAAAGCCAAACTGAATTTCAACACAAGTTCACAGACCCGCCTCGTTCACGGACACAAGGCAACTGAAGGGCTCGTATCAAATTTGAAATAAAAATTGTAAATTTAGCAGCTGCACTGTCGGCCATGTGCACGCCTCAGTGTATTTGTGTTGGTTACGAATGCTAATACCATTTGTACATACGGTGCAACAAAACAGAATAATTTATATCAGTTATCCGACTTCTATATATATGCAAAGCTGCAGTCGGAAATAATACAGTCCACGAAAAGAGCGTCCTGAGAAAATATTTTGGTTTTAAAAATTGCTGAAGTATTTTATTTAGTTGAAGCATCGCTGTCAGATCTTCTTGCAAGAAAATAACCGATTGGATAGATTCACTGCAATATCTTGAAAGGGCCGATTGAAATGACCTGGTGGCATGAAAAAGCAATTGAATATTTGGATGTATTTTGTTTGAAAACATAAAAATATTTCGTCAACAGCGCCTGGATGCGCTGAACTGGGGACAATATACCCTTCCATACCCTTCTCGAAATCTACCATTGACACCAAGACTTATTTTGTATCTATGTTCATGGAGGCTAACTGGCGAAAGGGGAGGTGACAGTCTTCTTGAGATCTACTTCAAATGACAACATTTCTCTTGCATTTAAAACCTCGTATTGTTTGTAAAGTTTGTGTATCTTGCGAATAGCTATAAATTTGCATTACAGTATTTATAATGCCGTTATGGAGTGAAATAGTAACGTTTGTAAAGTGTTTTTAGTCTTTGTCAGAAAATTAAAATAGAAAAAAACAAATTCCTTCTTTCAACTCAGCTGGGTGTCAAGAAATATGTCTTTTGTACATACATCAATTTCTACATTCAAATTTTATCGGGTGGGAGTAACTTTTGTATGCTTTTGGGGGGGTGATAGCGGCTTCGGTCAAACATTCTATAGGTGGGACGGAAGCAGTGGTTGCAGCGTGAATGAATGGTTTCGCGCAAGTAAACCCCATTCGGCCGTTGTCATGGTTGCATCGTTGCAAGCAACAAATTACATTAATGCCAAGGGTAGTTTATCTATCAGGGTGAGCTGAAACCCGTGTCCACATAAATAAACTTTTATTCTATGACCTATTCTATCTGTGCACTTTTATCGGGTTAATAAGGAACATTTTGTAGACGAAGGGTATAATGTGGATTGCTTCAGTGTCCTTTGAGAACAATAAAAATACACCCTCTGAAACAAAGTTTATACAAACTCTCCCGTTGGTCGCATTAGAGAAAACGTTTTATAGTCGAGTTAGTGTTGGGTTTCGTTTTTTTTCAGTAAATGAATGCGTTTGAAACAAATGTGCGTAACAAACTGTCTTGTCATTAGAACCAGAATTTCGTCAAAGCTCTCAGATATAAAAAAAATATAGGAAACCACTGTAACATTAAAACATAGACAGTTTATAAAACACATCAAGTTACATGTGCACATCATTAATGCAAAATAGCAGTTGTCCTTCGTCGAACACTATCCTCCATTTATAAAAAACAAGCTACCAACAAAAAGTTTTGACTGGCCATTTACAGTCAAATAATCCTGGTAGGAACTCAGAGTAGTGTCTGTTTGCTGCTTGAGCCGACAACCAACGCCTGGGGTGCATATCCCAATAATGTGGCTTTATGGGTATAAACGATTAGTAAAACTTCAATTTGGTTTTGGTGACCACATAGTTATAGGTGTTGGAAGTCACCGTAAATATGAATATATTAATAATCTCCAGAAAAATGTTAGTGTATCAGTGGCAAAGTCTCGAGCGTGGAACCACAAGCAAACAAAATTCGTTATTACTACGTGCAATGCGTAGATTGTGGACTACCACTGAAACACCTATGGAGTGGAGTTTCTCTCAGGCAAACACACCCCCTCGTCTGTTAAAAAAAACATGGAAATAATAAGGAAAATTTCAGCCATTTCACCTCCGACTTGAACGCGCAGGGTCACTGTCCTAAAGGGTGTTACAACCAGATGCGTCACGAAGAATATCAATTGGGGGAGGGGTGGAAAACATGACTTGTTCCGCCGGTGATTCCTAATGTTACGACTGATGAAATATTTCAACTACACTTTGGCCATTTATCTGTGAAGCATTTAGCTGATGGGTTCTGATAGTCGATAAGGGGAGATAACCGTCCATTTGAACCAGTCATCAAAAGTGGAAAGCTGCCAATGGATGCAGCAACTATTCACGAACGATGACTGAAAATATCAATTAAATCCCTCAAGAATTTTCTTAGATAGAGTGTTTTAACGAGATGTTTTGAATTTGGTCTTTTTCAAGATGTTGCGAAGCGGGACGGGGATGTGCACGGCGGACATCCCCCCCCCCCCCCCCCCGTTCTGGGATAGTGCCCCTTAAAACTTATAATTCAGTGCCACGGGTGGATAGATGGGACAAAAGCAACCTCGCGTTTTCAAGAACTTTGCCTGTGGATCACGACACTACCCTTAAAACATAGATAATGGCCAGAACTCGAAAGTGAACAGAAATCGCTTGCGAAAAAGATGGCTAGTTAGACATTAAAATGGAACACACGGCAGTTTCAGATATAGCTTGTGGAGGGGGGTGGGGTGGGGGGGGGGGGGGGCTGGGACCCATCGAGGAGACCCTAGTTCGACCCAATAGAAGAAAATTTGATTTCTCAATCTAACCGAACTGAAGAACGCTGTTTACATGCATCTGGGCGAAAAAATGGAGATTAGACGGCTGGTATGTCGAAATGTCTCCATGTGGACTGCTAATGGCAATCCACATAGAGAGCCATTTCGTATACCGGCAGTCTATGCAATGAGATCCATTTCGCTTGTTGGTCGTTTTCACGCACCAACAGGCTGCATTAATTTTGCGATTCCCGCCCCCCCCCTCCTCCTAGGGGTGGCGGCACTATCTTTTCAAGATATTTTCAGTCGACGTTCAGTCACAACTCTATTTTGTACAAAACGCAGGCTTATGCGATTATTTACATGAAGTTGGAAACGGGGCAATATTCTGAAATAAAAAAATGCTCTATTTCGCAGACGCCCAAGTCAAAGTATCACCTGGATTCGAAACCACTCGCAGCGATCTCTTCCAATGCTTATGAGTGCCGAAAAGATTGAGCACGTGACCTAGTGCATTTGCCACCCAAAGTTGTGAGCAGGATTAAATAGGAATCATCGGTCGATTGGTTCAAAATCTGTTGGCTTTGAATCCATCAATCAATATATTTTTATCCAGTTTGTACAGTATTAAAAACCTTTTTCTATAATTTTGTGCCAGAATGAGTGAAAATCTCTCAAAAACATGTGGCATGAAAACAAAGTGTCAAGTTCATTCAGTGCAAGACCAGACGGCAGAAGCGAAAATTCCAAAGTTCAATTTAAATTTTACGTTGTACTATATATTTTTTCCAGTTTTTGTTAGTTCAAAAAAGATGATGTACTTTTGGATGTATAGGTAACTTGGTGTGTTGTACAGAGAGTGAAAGGTATGCTGTCAATGGGATTTTGGGCTTTTAACAACCTCATTTCGAGAACGTATTGAACGCCCCAATCCACTTGGCTACTGAACCTTTCACTAAAATTTTGAAATAAAGCGTTGTAATACACCCAGGTGTTAAAAAATCAAAACCATTCAGATTGATTATTCTCTAATGTTTGTTAACAGTCGGAAACTTGATTATCTTTATCCGAAAGCAAGACTGATGGACAAATAATTTGATTATACAAAGCTTTAATTTATATTCTTTTTGAACAGACGATTTTTTCGATGAGATCTGTTCGGGTATACTTAGCCCATGTTGCACATTCAACACTGTGATTACGTTACTCTGCGTAGTGTACAGCGTATAATGTTTTGTCCATATTTCAATGAAAAATATGATCATTCAGAGCCATATTTTAAACGCCAGTATCTCTCGACACAACAGATGGAATAAGCTGATCTTTTCAGCCTAGAATTCTGACACGTACATTAAGAGAAACCATGCCTTTTTTCTCCTAAAGTTTTGTTAATAAAAAATGTCAAATTGAAAAAAGTCAAACATCGACTAAATAATCATTCATCTTTTGCCCCCTGTTAATATTCGTATCCATGCTCAAAGTCAAACCTTAAACCCGAAAATCTTATTCTGGAGTAAAGATTGACCAAGAGAAACCTTCTAATGTTCTCTTTATTTTAATAACGTGCAACTCAGATAAACGGGACATGCCGATAATGACAATGATTCGTCATCGTCTAACTACTCAGAATGAAAGTATGATATCAAAGAAAAATTCTGTTTTTCAAGGCTGCGCACATACACATACATCTTATGTGTTGGGGGGGGGATTGCTTGGGGATAGTGTTGTGTGGCTGGAGGGAGGCTTTGCACAATATTATGTTAGTTTGGGCAGGGCCGTCACTAACAATTTTTATTTATTTATTTTTCTTGGGATGTAGGGGTGGGGGAGGTATAGGACATCTGAGCCCGACGGCTCGGTCATATCGTCCAAATTATCGGATCGTACCTAATTCCTTTTATCGAAGACACATACGCAAAAATATACTTTCCATTGATAGAATACTTACATGGCAGGGAATTTATTAGAATTTTATGACAGTGCTGTCCATTACAAACCAGTTGGGCGGATATGCCCGACCTTCTGGGTGCTTTCAACAGGTCATGGTCATAAAAATAATTTATTATTACTTGCTCTCTCCCTGGATGTGTGATTCTACCGATATTGTGAGTCTGGAATTTATTGCACTTTCTGATGTGTGTATATTTTATCGGCGAGCAAGAGATTTAGTCCAGCTGAGTACTCAAAACCATGTATATTTTCGACACGCAAGCAAGGGGACTGCCCAACTTGGTTTTTCATAATTTCTTGCCCAGCCTTTGTCTGGTGAAACTCTGGATCGGGTTACGCCCCTGAGCTTTTTTTAAAGAGTAATTTTATTTCCATTAAGATGAAATAGGACTTGGCGCCACTACAAATATATTCATTTCTGATCCTTTGAAAAGGACGAATGAGATTACTGCATATCTTCACCAAATCTACAAACTTTCACCGTGATGCATAGTTTGAAACCCTCTTTGCAATGTTTGTCTTGTGTTTCTCGATTTTTAAACAGTCCCCTCAACACCGATAGACCTACATTATTTGAAACACAATATTTTTTTTTCATCAGACTAAATGCTGAGACGGAGTCGATCAACTAAGGCGAGAATTGATTTCACCCCCTTCTCCCGCCCATTACTTCTACACAACAGCTCAGAAACTATAAACAATACAGCTTATAACGTGTAGGGAACCGAGTACCAGGCGAATTGCAACTATTGCCGCGTGTAACTGCCAGAGGTTTCGGCTTACACCAGTGCAAAGCCAAACTGAATTTCAACACAAGTTCACAGACCCGCCTCGTTCACGGACACAAGGCAACTGAAGGGCTCGTATCAAATTTGAAATAAAAATTGTAAATTTAGCAGCTGCACTGTCGGCCATGTGCACGCCTCAGTGTATTTGTGTTGGTTACGAATGCTAATACCATTTGTACATACGGTGCAACAAAACAGAATAATTTATATCAGTTATCCGACTTCTATATATATGCAAAGCTGCAGTCGGAAATAATACAGTCCACGAAAAGAGCGTCCTGAGAAAATATTTTGGTTTTAAAAATTGCTGAAGTATTTTATTTAGTTGAAGCATCGCTGTCAGATCTTCTTGCAAGAAAATAACCGATTGGATAGATTCACTGCAATATCTTGAAAGGGCCGATTGAAATGACCTGGTGGCATGAAAAAGCAATTGAATATTTGGATGTATTTTGTTTGAAAACATAAAAATATTTCGTCAACAGCGCCTGGATGCGCTGAACTGGGGACAATATACCCTTCCATACCCTTCTCGAAATCTACCATTGACACCAAGACTTATTTTGTATCTATGTTCATGGAGGCTAACTGGCGAAAGGGGAGGTGACAGTCTTCTTGAGATCTACTTCAAATGACAACATTTCTCTTGCATTTAAAACCTCGTATTGTTTGTAAAGTTTGTGTATCTTGCGAATAGCTATAAATTTGCATTACAGTATTTATAATGCCGTTATGGAGTGAAATAGTAACGTTTGTAAAGTGTTTTTAGTCTTTGTCAGAAAATTAAAATAGAAAAAAACAAATTCCTTCTTTCAACTCAGCTGGGTGTCAAGAAATATGTCTTTTGTACATACATCAATTTCTACATTCAAATTTTATCGGGTGGGAGTAACTTTTGTATGCTTTTGGGGGGGTGATAGCGGCTTCGGTCAAACATTCTATAGGTGGGACGGAAGCAGTGGTTGCAGCGTGAATGAATGGTTTCGCGCAAGTAAACCCCATTCGGCCGTTGTCATGGTTGCATCGTTGCAAGCAACAAATTACATTAATGCCAAGGGTAGTTTATCTATCAGGGTGAGCTGAAACCCGTGTCCACATAAATAAACTTTTATTCTATGACCTATTCTATCTGTGCACTTTTATCGGGTTAATAAGGAACATTTTGTAGACGAAGGGTATAATGTGGATTGCTTCAGTGTCCTTTGAGAACAATAAAAATACACCCTCTGAAACAAAGTTTATACAAACTCTCCCGTTGGTCGCATTAGAGAAAACGTTTTATAGTCGAGTTAGTGTTGGGTTTCGTTTTTTTTCAGTAAATGAATGCGTTTGAAACAAATGTGCGTAACAAACTGTCTTGTCATTAGAACCAGAATTTCGTCAAAGCTCTCAGATATAAAAAAAATATAGGAAACCACTGTAACATTAAAACATAGACAGTTTATAAAACACATCAAGTTACATGTGCACATCATTAATGCAAAATAGCAGTTGTCCTTCGTCGAACACTATCCTCCATTTATAAAAAACAAGCTACCAACAAAAAGTTTTGACTGGCCATTTACAGTCAAATAATCCTGGTAGGAACTCAGAGTAGTGTCTGTTTGCTGCTTGAGCCGACAACCAACGCCTGGGGTGCATATCCCAATAATGTGGCTTTATGGGTATAAACGATTAGTAAAACTTCAATTTGGTTTTGGTGACCACATAGTTATAGGTGTTGGAAGTCACCGTAAATATGAATATATTAATAATCTCCAGAAAAATGTTAGTGTATCAGTGGCAAAGTCTCGAGCGTGGAACCACAAGCAAACAAAATTCGTTATTACTACGTGCAATGCGTAGATTGTGGACTACCACTGAAACACCTATGGAGTGGAGTTTCTCTCAGGCAAACACACCCCCTCGTCTGTTAAAAAAAACATGGAAATAATAAGGAAAATTTCAGCCATTTCACCTCCGACTTGAACGCGCAGGGTCACTGTCCTAAAGGGTGTTACAACCAGATGCGTCACGAAGAATATCAATTGGGGGAGGGGTGGAAAACATGACTTGTTCCGCCGGTGATTCCTAATGTTACGACTGATGAAATATTTCAACTACACTTTGGCCATTTATCTGTGAAGCATTTAGCTGATGGGTTCTGATAGTCGATAAGGGGAGATAACCGTCCATTTGAACCAGTCATCAAAAGTGGAAAGCTGCCAATGGATGCAGCAACTATTCACGAACGATGACTGAAAATATCAATTAAATCCCTCAAGAATTTTCTTAGATAGAGTGTTTTAACGAGATGTTTTGAATTTGGTCTTTTTCAAGATGTTGCGAAGCGGGACGGGGATGTGCACGGCGGACATCCCCCCCCCCCCCCCCCGTTCTGGGATAGTGCCCCTTAAAACTTATAATTCAGTGCCACGGGTGGATAGATGGGACAAAAGCAACCTCGCGTTTTCAAGAACTTTGCCTGTGGATCACGACACTACCCTTAAAACATAGATAATGGCCAGAACTCGAAAGTGAACAGAAATCGCTTGCGAAAAAGATGGCTAGTTAGACATTAAAATGGAACACACGGCAGTTTCAGATATAGCTTGTGGAGGGGGGTGGGGTGGGGGGGGGGGGGGGGGCTGGGACCCATCGAGGAGACCCTAGTTCGACCCAATAGAAGAAAATTTGATTTCTCAATCTAACCGAACTGAAGAACGCTGTTTACATGCATCTGGGCGAAAAAATGGAGATTAGACGGCTGGTATGTCGAAATGTCTCCATGTGGACTGCTAATGGCAATCCACATAGAGAGCCATTTCGTATACCGGCAGTCTATGCAATGAGATCCATTTCGCTTGTTGGTCGTTTTCACGCACCAACAGGCTGCATTAATTTTGCGATTCCCGCCCCCCCCCTCCTCCTAGGGGTGGCGGCACTATCTTTTCAAGATATTTTCAGTCGACGTTCAGTCACAACTCTATTTTGTACAAAACGCAGGCTTATGCGATTATTTACATGAAGTTGGAAACGGGGCAATATTCTGAAATAAAAAAATGCTCTATTTCGCAGACGCCCAAGTCAAAGTATCACCTGGATTCGAAACCACTCGCAGCGATCTCTTCCAATGCTTATGAGTGCCGAAAAGATTGAGCACGTGACCTAGTGCATTTGCCACCCAAAGTTGTGAGCAGGATTAAATAGGAATCATCGGTCGATTGGTTCAAAATCTGTTGGCTTTGAATCCATCAATCAATATATTTTTATCCAGTTTGTACAGTATTAAAAACCTTTTTCTATAATTTTGTGCCAGAATGAGTGAAAATCTCTCAAAAACATGTGGCATGAAAACAAAGTGTCAAGTTCATTCAGTGCAAGACCAGACGGCAGAAGCGAAAATTCCAAAGTTCAATTTAAATTTTACGTTGTACTATATATTTTTTCCAGTTTTTGTTAGTTCAAAAAAGATGATGTACTTTTGGATGTATAGGTAACTTGGTGTGTTGTACAGAGAGTGAAAGGTATGCTGTCAATGGGATTTTGGGCTTTTAACAACCTCATTTCGAGAACGTATTGAACGCCCCAATCCACTTGGCTACTGAACCTTTCACTAAAATTTTGAAATAAAGCGTTGTAATACACCCAGGTGTTAAAAAATCAAAACCATTCAGATTGATTATTCTCTAATGTTTGTTAACAGTCGGAAACTTGATTATCTTTATCCGAAAGCAAGACTGATGGACAAATAATTTGATTATACAAAGCTTTAATTTATATTCTTTTTGAACAGACGATTTTTTCGATGAGATCTGTTCGGGTATACTTAGCCCATGTTGCACATTCAACACTGTGATTACGTTACTCTGCGTAGTGTACAGCGTATAATGTTTTGTCCATATTTCAATGAAAAATATGATCATTCAGAGCCATATTTTAAACGCCAGTATCTCTCGACACAACAGATGGAATAAGCTGATCTTTTCAGCCTAGAATTCTGACACGTACATTAAGAGAAACCATGCCTTTTTTCTCCTAAAGTTTTGTTAATAAAAAATGTCAAATTGAAAAAAGTCAAACATCGACTAAATAATCATTCATCTTTTGCCCCCTGTTAATATTCGTATCCATGCTCAAAGTCAAACCTTAAACCCGAAAATCTTATTCTGGAGTAAAGATTGACCAAGAGAAACCTTCTAATGTTCTCTTTATTTTAATAACGTGCAACACAGATAAACGGGACATGCCGATAATGACAATGATTCGTCATCGTCTAACTACTCAGAATGAAAGTATGATATCAAAGAAAAATTCTGTTTTTCAAGGCTGCGCACATACACATACATCTTATGTGTTGGGGGGGGGATTGCTTGGGGATAGTGTTGTGTGGCTGGAGGGAGGCTTTGCACAATATTATGTTAGTTTGGGCAGGGCCGTCACTAACAATTTTTATTTATTTATTTTTCTTGGGATGTAGGGGTGGGGGAGGTATAGGACATCTGAGCCCGACGGCTCGGTCATATCGTCCAAATTATCGGATCGTACCTAATTCCTTTTATCGAAGACACATACGCAAAAATATACTTTCCATTGATAGAATACTTACATGGCAGGGAATTTATTAGAATTTTATGACAGTGCTGTCCATTACAAACCAGTTGGGCGGATATGCCCGACCTTCTGGGTGCTTTCAACAGGTCATGGTCATAAAAATAATTTATTATTACTTGCTCTCTCCCTGGATGTGTGATTCTACCGATATTGTGAGTCTGGAATTTATTGCACTTTCTGATGTGTGTATATTTTATCGGCGAGCAAGAGATTTAGTCCAGCTGAGTACTCAAAACCATGTATATTTTCGACACGCAAGCAAGGGGACTGCCCAACTTGGTTTTTCATAATTTCTTGCCCAGCCTTTGTCTGGTGAAACTCTGGATCGGGTTACGCCCCTGAGCTTTTTTTAAAGAGTAATTTTATTTCCATTAAGATGAAATAGGACTTGGCGCCACTACAAATATATTCATTTCTGATCCTTTGAAAAGGACGAATGAGATTACTGCATATCTTCACCAAATCTACAAACTTTCACCGTGATGCATAGTTTGAAACCCTCTTTGCAATGTTTGTCTTGTGTTTCTCGATTTTTAAACAGTCCCCTCAACACCGATAGACCTACATTATTTGAAACACAATATTTTTTTTTCATCAGACTAAATGCTGAGACGGAGTCGATCAACTAAGGCGAGAATTGATTTCACCCCCTTCTCCCGCCCATTACTTCTACACAACAGCTCAGAAACTATAAACAATACAGCTTATAACGTGTAGGGAACCGAGTACCAGGCGAATTGCAACTATTGCCGCGTGTAACTGCCAGAGGTTTCGGCTTACACCAGTGCAAAGCCAAACTGAATTTCAACACAAGTTCACAGACCCGCCTCGTTCACGGACACAAGGCAACTGAAGGGCTCGTATCAAATTTGAAATAAAAATTGTAAATTTAGCAGCTGCACTGTCGGCCATGTGCACGCCTCAGTGTATTTGTGTTGGTTACGAATGCTAATACCATTTGTACATACGGTGCAACAAAACAGAATAATTTATATCAGTTATCCGACTTCTATATATATGCAAAGCTGCAGTCGGAAATAATACAGTCCACGAAAAGAGCGTCCTGAGAAAATATTTTGGTTTTAAAAATTGCTGAAGTATTTTATTTAGTTGAAGCATCGCTGTCAGATCTTCTTGCAAGAAAATAACCGATTGGATAGATTCACTGCAATATCTTGAAAGGGCCGATTGAAATGACCTGGTGGCATGAAAAAGCAATTGAATATTTGGATGTATTTTGTTTGAAAACATAAAAATATTTCGTCAACAGCGCCTGGATGCGCTGAACTGGGGACAATATACCCTTCCATACCCTTCTCGAAATCTACCATTGACACCAAGACTTATTTTGTATCTATGTTCATGGAGGCTAACTGGCGAAAGGGGAGGTGACAGTCTTCTTGAGATCTACTTCAAATGACAACATTTCTCTTGCATTTAAAACCTCGTATTGTTTGTAAAGTTTGTGTATCTTGCGAATAGCTATAAATTTGCATTACAGTATTTATAATGCCGTTATGGAGTGAAATAGTAACGTTTGTAAAGTGTTTTTAGTCTTTGTCAGAAAATTAAAATAGAAAAAAACAAATTCCTTCTTTCAACTCAGCTGGGTGTCAAGAAATATGTCTTTTGTACATACATCAATTTCTACATTCAAATTTTATCGGGTGGGAGTAACTTTTGTATGCTTTTGGGGGGGTGATAGCGGCTTCGGTCAAACATTCTATAGGTGGGACGGAAGCAGTGGTTGCAGCGTGAATGAATGGTTTCGCGCAAGTAAACCCCATTCGGCCGTTGTCATGGTTGCATCGTTGCAAGCAACAAATTACATTAATGCCAAGGGTAGTTTATCTATCAGGGTGAGCTGAAACCCGTGTCCACATAAATAAACTTTTATTCTATGACCTATTCTATCTGTGCACTTTTATCGGGTTAATAAGGAACATTTTGTAGACGAAGGGTATAATGTGGATTGCTTCAGTGTCCTTTGAGAACAATAAAAATACACCCTCTGAAACAAAGTTTATACAAACTCTCCCGTTGGTCGCATTAGAGAAAACGTTTTATAGTCGAGTTAGTGTTGGGTTTCGTTTTTTTTCAGTAAATGAATGCGTTTGAAACAAATGTGCGTAACAAACTGTCTTGTCATTAGAACCAGAATTTCGTCAAAGCTCTCAGATATAAAAAAAATATAGGAAACCACTGTAACATTAAAACATAGACAGTTTATAAAACACATCAAGTTACATGTGCACATCATTAATGCAAAATAGCAGTTGTCCTTCGTCGAACACTATCCTCCATTTATAAAAAACAAGCTACCAACAAAAAGTTTTGACTGGCCATTTACAGTCAAATAATCCTGGTAGGAACTCAGAGTAGTGTCTGTTTGCTGCTTGAGCCGACAACCAACGCCTGGGGTGCATATCCCAATAATGTGGCTTTATGGGTATAAACGATTAGTAAAACTTCAATTTGGTTTTGGTGACCACATAGTTATAGGTGTTGGAAGTCACCGTAAATATGAATATATTAATAATCTCCAGAAAAATGTTAGTGTATCAGTGGCAAAGTCTCGAGCGTGGAACCACAAGCAAACAAAATTCGTTATTACTACGTGCAATGCGTAGATTGTGGACTACCACTGAAACACCTATGGAGTGGAGTTTCTCTCAGGCAAACACACCCCCTCGTCTGTTAAAAAAAACATGGAAATAATAAGGAAAATTTCAGCCATTTCACCTCCGACTTGAACGCGCAGGGTCACTGTCCTAAAGGGTGTTACAACCAGATGCGTCACGAAGAATATCAATTGGGGGAGGGGTGGAAAACATGACTTGTTCCGCCGGTGATTCCTAATGTTACGACTGATGAAATATTTCAACTACACTTTGGCCATTTATCTGTGAAGCATTTAGCTGATGGGTTCTGATAGTCGATAAGGGGAGATAACCGTCCATTTGAACCAGTCATCAAAAGTGGAAAGCTGCCAATGGATGCAGCAACTATTCACGAACGATGACTGAAAATATCAATTAAATCCCTCAAGAATTTTCTTAGATAGAGTGTTTTAACGAGATGTTTTGAATTTGGTCTTTTTCAAGATGTTGCGAAGCGGGACGGGGATGTGCACGGCGGACATCCCCCCCCCCCCCCCCCCGTTCTGGGATAGTGCCCCTTAAAACTTATAATTCAGTGCCACGGGTGGATAGATGGGACAAAAGCAACCTCGCGTTTTCAAGAACTTTGCCTGTGGATCACGACACTACCCTTAAAACATAGATAATGGCCAGAACTCGAAAGTGAACAGAAATCGCTTGCGAAAAAGATGGCTAGTTAGACATTAAAATGGAACACACGGCAGTTTCAGATATAGCTTGTGGAGGGGGGTGGGGTGGGGGGGGGCTGGGACCCATCGAGGAGACCCTAGTTCGACCCAATAGAAGAAAATTTGATTTCTCAATCTAACCGAACTGAAGAACGCTGTTTACATGCATCTGGGCGAAAAAATGGAGATTAGACGGCTGGTATGTCGAAATGTCTCCATGTGGACTGCTAATGGCAATCCACATAGAGAGCCATTTCGTATACCGGCAGTCTATGCAATGAGATCCATTTCGCTTGTTGGTCGTTTTCACGCACCAACAGGCTGCATTAATTTTGCGATTCCCGCCCCCCCCTCCTCCTAGGGGTGGCGGCACTATCTTTTCAAGATATTTTCAGTCGACGTTCAGTCACAACTCTATTTTGTACAAAACGCAGGCTTATGCGATTATTTACATGAAGTTGGAAACGGGGCAATATTCTGAAATAAAAAAATGCTCTATTTCGCAGACGCCCAAGTCAAAGTATCACCTGGATTCGAAACCACTCGCAGCGATCTCTTCCAATGCTTATGAGTGCCGAAAAGATTGAGCACGTGACCTAGTGCATTTGCCACCCAAAGTTGTGAGCAGGATTAAATAGGAATCATCGGTCGATTGGTTCAAAATCTGTTGGCTTTGAATCCATCAATCAATATATTTTTATCCAGTTTGTACAGTATTAAAAACCTTTTTCTATAATTTTGTGCCAGAATGAGTGAAAATCTCTCAAAAACATGTGGCATGAAAACAAAGTGTCAAGTTCATTCAGTGCAAGACCAGACGGCAGAAGCGAAAATTCCAAAGTTCAATTTAAATTTTACGTTGTACTATATATTTTTTCCAGTTTTTGTTAGTTCAAAAAAGATGATGTACTTTTGGATGTATAGGTAACTTGGTGTGTTGTACAGAGAGTGAAAGGTATGCTGTCAATGGGATTTTGGGCTTTTAACAACCTCATTTCGAGAACGTATTGAACGCCCCAATCCACTTGGCTACTGAACCTTTCACTAAAATTTTGAAATAAAGCGTTGTAATACACCCAGGTGTTAAAAAATCAAAACCATTCAGATTGATTATTCTCTAATGTTTGTTAACAGTCGGAAACTTGATTATCTTTATCCGAAAGCAAGACTGATGGACAAATAATTTGATTATACAAAGCTTTAATTTATATTCTTTTTGAACAGACGATTTTTTCGATGAGATCTGTTCGGGTATACTTAGCCCATGTTGCACATTCAACACTGTGATTACGTTACTCTGCGTAGTGTACAGCGTATAATGTTTTGTCCATATTTCAATGAAAAATATGATCATTCAGAGCCATATTTTAAACGCCAGTATCTCTCGACACAACAGATGGAATAAGCTGATCTTTTCAGCCTAGAATTCTGACACGTACATTAAGAGAAACCATGCCTTTTTTCTCCTAAAGTTTTGTTAATAAAAAATGTCAAATTGAAAAAAGTCAAACATCGACTAAATAATCATTCATCTTTTGCCCCCTGTTAATATTCGTATCCATGCTCAAAGTCAAACCTTAAACCCGAAAATCTTATTCTGGAGTAAAGATTGACCAAGAGAAACCTTCTAATGTTCTCTTTATTTTAATAACGTGCAACTCAGATAAACGGGACATGCCGATAATGACAATGATTCGTCATCGTCTAACTACTCAGAATGAAAGTATGATATCAAAGAAAAATTCTGTTTTTCAAGGCTGCGCACATACACATACATCTTATGTGTTGGGGGGGGGATTGCTTGGGGATAGTGTTGTGTGGCTGGAGGGAGGCTTTGCACAATATTATGTTAGTTTGGGCAGGGCCGTCACTAACAATTTTTATTTATTTATTTTTCTTGGGATGTAGGGGTGGGGGAGGTATAGGACATCTGAGCCCGACGGCTCGGTCATATCGTCCAAATTATCGGATCGTACCTAATTCCTTTTATCGAAGACACATACGCAAAAATATACTTTCCATTGATAGAATACTTACATGGCAGGGAATTTATTAGAATTTTATGACAGTGCTGTCCATTACAAACCAGTTGGGCGGATATGCCCGACCTTCTGGGTGCTTTCAACAGGTCATGGTCATAAAAATAATTTATTATTACTTGCTCTCTCCCTGGATGTGTGATTCTACCGATATTGTGAGTCTGGAATTTATTGCACTTTCTGATGTGTGTATATTTTATCGGCGAGCAAGAGATTTAGTCCAGCTGAGTACTCAAAACCATGTATATTTTCGACACGCAAGCAAGGGGACTGCCCAACTTGGTTTTTCATAATTTCTTGCCCAGCCTTTGTCTGGTGAAACTCTGGATCGGGTTACGCCCCTGAGCTTTTTTTAAAGAGTAATTTTATTTCCATTAAGATGAAATAGGACTTGGCGCCACTACAAATATATTCATTTCTGATCCTTTGAAAAGGACGAATGAGATTACTGCATATCTTCACCAAATCTACAAACTTTCACCGTGATGCATAGTTTGAAACCCTCTTTGCAATGTTTGTCTTGTGTTTCTCGATTTTTAAACAGTCCCCTCAACACCGATAGACCTACATTATTTGAAACACAATATTTTTTTTTCATCAGACTAAATGCTGAGACGGAGTCGATCAACTAAGGCGAGAATTGATTTCACCCCCTTCTCCCGCCCATTACTTCTACACAACAGCTCAGAAACTATAAACAATACAGCTTATAACGTGTAGGGAACCGAGTACCAGGCGAATTGCAACTATTGCCGCGTGTAACTGCCAGAGGTTTCGGCTTACACCAGTGCAAAGCCAAACTGAATTTCAACACAAGTTCACAGACCCGCCTCGTTCACGGACACAAGGCAACTGAAGGGCTCGTATCAAATTTGAAATAAAAATTGTAAATTTAGCAGCTGCACTGTCGGCCATGTGCACGCCTCAGTGTATTTGTGTTGGTTACGAATGCTAATACCATTTGTACATACGGTGCAACAAAACAGAATAATTTATATCAGTTATCCGACTTCTATATATATGCAAAGCTGCAGTCGGAAATAATACAGTCCACGAAAAGAGCGTCCTGAGAAAATATTTTGGTTTTAAAAATTGCTGAAGTATTTTATTTAGTTGAAGCATCGCTGTCAGATCTTCTTGCAAGAAAATAACCGATTGGATAGATTCACTGCAATATCTTGAAAGGGCCGATTGAAATGACCTGGTGGCATGAAAAAGCAATTGAATATTTGGATGTATTTTGTTTGAAAACATAAAAATATTTCGTCAACAGCGCCTGGATGCGCTGAACTGGGGACAATATACCCTTCCATACCCTTCTCGAAATCTACCATTGACACCAAGACTTATTTTGTATCTATGTTCATGGAGGCTAACTGGCGAAAGGGGAGGTGACAGTCTTCTTGAGATCTACTTCAAATGACAACATTTCTCTTGCATTTAAAACCTCGTATTGTTTGTAAAGTTTGTGTATCTTGCGAATAGCTATAAATTTGCATTACAGTATTTATAATGCCGTTATGGAGTGAAATAGTAACGTTTGTAAAGTGTTTTTAGTCTTTGTCAGAAAATTAAAATAGAAAAAAACAAATTCCTTCTTTCAACTCAGCTGGGTGTCAAGAAATATGTCTTTTGTACATACATCAATTTCTACATTCAAATTTTATCGGGTGGGAGTAACTTTTGTATGCTTTTGGGGGGGTGATAGCGGCTTCGGTCAAACATTCTATAGGTGGGACGGAAGCAGTGGTTGCAGCGTGAATGAATGGTTTCGCGCAAGTAAACCCCATTCGGCCGTTGTCATGGTTGCATCGTTGCAAGCAACAAATTACATTAATGCCAAGGGTAGTTTATCTATCAGGGTGAGCTGAAACCCGTGTCCACATAAATAAACTTTTATTCTATGACCTATTCTATCTGTGCACTTTTATCGGGTTAATAAGGAACATTTTGTAGACGAAGGGTATAATGTGGATTGCTTCAGTGTCCTTTGAGAACAATAAAAATACACCCTCTGAAACAAAGTTTATACAAACTCTCCCGTTGGTCGCATTAGAGAAAACGTTTTATAGTCGAGTTAGTGTTGGGTTTCGTTTTTTTTCAGTAAATGAATGCGTTTGAAACAAATGTGCGTAACAAACTGTCTTGTCATTAGAACCAGAATTTCGTCAAAGCTCTCAGATATAAAAAAAATATAGGAAACCACTGTAACATTAAAACATAGACAGTTTATAAAACACATCAAGTTACATGTGCACATCATTAATGCAAAATAGCAGTTGTCCTTCGTCGAACACTATCCTCCATTTATAAAAAACAAGCTACCAACAAAAAGTTTTGACTGGCCATTTACAGTCAAATAATCCTGGTAGGAACTCAGAGTAGTGTCTGTTTGCTGCTTGAGCCGACAACCAACGCCTGGGGTGCATATCCCAATAATGTGGCTTTATGGGTATAAACGATTAGTAAAACTTCAATTTGGTTTTGGTGACCACATAGTTATAGGTGTTGGAAGTCACCGTAAATATGAATATATTAATAATCTCCAGAAAAATGTTAGTGTATCAGTGGCAAAGTCTCGAGCGTGGAACCACAAGCAAACAAAATTCGTTATTACTACGTGCAATGCGTAGATTGTGGACTACCACTGAAACACCTATGGAGTGGAGTTTCTCTCAGGCAAACACACCCCCTCGTCTGTTAAAAAAAACATGGAAATAATAAGGAAAATTTCAGCCATTTCACCTCCGACTTGAACGCGCAGGGTCACTGTCCTAAAGGGTGTTACAACCAGATGCGTCACGAAGAATATCACTTGGGGGAGGGGTGGAAAACATGACTTGTTCCGCCGGTGATTCCTAATGTTACGACTGATGAAATATTTCAACTACACTTTGGCCATTTATCTGTGAAGCATTTAGCTGATGGGTTCTGATAGTCGATAAGGGGAGATAACCGTCCATTTGAACCAGTCATCAAAAGTGGAAAGCTGCCAATGGATGCAGCAACTATTCACGAACGATGACTGAAAATATCAATTAAATCCCTCAAGAATTTTCTTAGATAGAGTGTTTTAACGAGATGTTTTGAATTTGGTCTTTTTCAAGATGTTGCGAAGCGGGACGGGGATGTGCACGGCGGACATCCCCCCCCCCCCCCCCGTTCTGGGATAGTGCCCCTTAAAACTTATAATTCAGTGCCACGGGTGGATAGATGGGACAAAAGCAACCTCGCGTTTTCAAGAACTTTGCCTGTGGATCACGACACTACCCTTAAAACATAGATAATGGCCAGAACTCGAAAGTGAACAGAAATCGCTTGCGAAAAAGATGGCTAGTTAGACATTAAAATGGAACACACGGCAGTTTCAGATATAGCTTGTGGAGGGGGGTGGGGTGGGGGGGGGGGGGGCTGGGACCCATCGAGGAGACCCTAGTTCGACCCAATAGAAGAAAATTTGATTTCTCAATCTAACCGAACTGAAGAACGCTGTTTACATGCATCTGGGCGAAAAAATGGAGATTAGACGGCTGGTATGTCGAAATGTCTCCATGTGGACTGCTAATGGCAATCCACATAGAGAGCCATTTCGTATACCGGCAGTCTATGCAATGAGATCCATTTCGCTTGTTGGTCGTTTTCACGCACCAACAGGCTGCATTAATTTTGCGATTCCCGCCCCCCCCCCCTCCTCCTAGGGGTGGCGGCACTATCTTTTCAAGATATTTTCAGTCGACGTTCAGTCACAACTCTATTTTGTACAAAACGCAGGCTTATGCGATTATTTACATGAAGTTGGAAACGGGGCAATATTCTGAAATAAAAAAATGCTCTATTTCGCAGACGCCCAAGTCAAAGTATCACCTGGATTCGAAACCACTCGCAGCGATCTCTTCCAATGCTTATGAGTGCCGAAAAGATTGAGCACGTGACCTAGTGCATTTGCCACCCAAAGTTGTGAGCAGGATTAAATAGGAATCATCGGTCGATTGGTTCAAAATCTGTTGGCTTTGAATCCATCAATCAATATATTTTTATCCAGTTTGTACAGTATTAAAAACCTTTTTCTATAATTTTGTGCCAGAATGAGTGAAAATCTCTCAAAAACATGTGGCATGAAAACAAAGTGTCAAGTTCATTCAGTGCAAGACCAGACGGCAGAAGCGAAAATTCCAAAGTTCAATTTAAATTTTACGTTGTACTATATATTTTTTCCAGTTTTTGTTAGTTCAAAAAAGATGATGTACTTTTGGATGTATAGGTAACTTGGTGTGTTGTACAGAGAGTGAAAGGTATGCTGTCAATGGGATTTTGGGCTTTTAACAACCTCATTTCGAGAACGTATTGAACGCCCCAATCCACTTGGCTACTGAACCTTTCACTAAAATTTTGAAATAAAGCGTTGTAATACACCCAGGTGTTAAAAAATCAAAACCATTCAGATTGATTATTCTCTAATGTTTGTTAACAGTCGGAAACTTGATTATCTTTATCCGAAAGCAAGACTGATGGACAAATAATTTGATTATACAAAGCTTTAATTTATATTCTTTTTGAACAGACGATTTTTTCGATGAGATCTGTTCGGGTATACTTAGCCCATGTTGCACATTCAACACTGTGATTACGTTACTCTGCGTAGTGTACAGCGTATAATGTTTTGTCCATATTTCAATGAAAAATATGATCATTCAGAGCCATATTTTAAACGCCAGTATCTCTCGACACAACAGATGGAATAAGCTGATCTTTTCAGCCTAGAATTCTGACACGTACATTAAGAGAAACCATGCCTTTTTTCTCCTAAAGTTTTGTTAATAAAAAATGTCAAATTGAAAAAAGTCAAACATCGACTAAATAATCATTCATCTTTTGCCCCCTGTTAATATTCGTATCCATGCTCAAAGTCAAACCTTAAACCCGAAAATCTTATTCTGGAGTAAAGATTGACCAAGAGAAACCTTCTAATGTTCTCTTTATTTTAATAACGTGCAACTCAGATAAACGGGACATGCCGATAATGACAATGATTCGTCATCGTCTAACTACTCAGAATGAAAGTATGATATCAAAGAAAAATTCTGTTTTTCAAGGCTGCGCACATACACATACATCTTATGTGTTGGGGGGGGGGGGGGGGATTGCTTGGGGATAGTGTTGTGTGGCTGGAGGGAGGCTTTGCACAATATTATGTTAGTTTGGGCAGGGCCGTCACTAACAATTTTTATTTATTTATTTTTCTTGGGATGTAGGGGTGGGGGAGGTATAGGACATCTGAGCCCGACGGCTCGGTCATATCGTCCAAATTATCGGATCGTACCTAATTCCTTTTATCGAAGACACATACGCAAAAATATACTTTCCATTGATAGAATACTTACATGGCAGGGAATTTATTAGAATTTTATGACAGTGCTGTCCATTACAAACCAGTTGGGCGGATATGCCCGACCTTCTGGGTGCTTTCAACAGGTCATGGTCATAAAAATAATTTATTATTACTTGCTCTCTCCCTGGATGTGTGCTTCTACCGATATTGTGAGTCTGGAATTTATTGCACTTTCTGATGTGTGTATATTTTATCGGCGAGCAAGAGATTTAGTCCAGCTGAGTACTCAAAACCATGTATATTTTCGACACGCAAGCAAGGGGACTGCCCAACTTGGTTTTTCATAATTTCTTGCCCAGCCTTTGTCTGGTGAAACTCTGGATCGGGTTACGCCCCTGAGCTTTTTTTAAAGAGTAATTTTATTTCCATTAAGATGAAATAGGACTTGGCGCCACTACAAATATATTCATTTCTGATCCTTTGAAAAGGACGAATGAGATTACTGCATATCTTCACCAAATCTACAAACTTTCACCGTGATGCATAGTTTGAAACCCTCTTTGCAATGTTTGTCTTGTGTTTCTCGATTTTTAAACAGTCCCCTCAACACCGATAGACCTACATTATTTGAAACACAATATTTTTTTTTCATCAGACTAAATGCTGAGACGGAGTCGATCAACTAAGGCGAGAATTGATTTCACCCCCTTCTCCCGCCCATTACTTCTACACAACAGCTCAGAAACTATAAACAATACAGCTTATAACGTGTAGGGAACCGAGTACCAGGCGAATTGCAACTATTGCCGCGTGTAACTGCCAGAGGTTTCGGCTTACACCAGTGCAAAGCCAAACTGAATTTCAACACAAGTTCACAGACCCGCCTCGTTCACGGACACAAGGCAACTGAAGGGCTCGTATCAAATTTGAAATAAAAATTGTAAATTTAGCAGCTGCACTGTCGGCCATGTGCACGCCTCAGTGTATTTGTGTTGGTTACGAATGCTAATACCATTTGTACATACGGTGCAACAAAACAGAATAATTTATATCAGTTATCCGACTTCTATATATATGCAAAGCTGCAGTCGGAAATAATACAGTCCACGAAAAGAGCGTCCTGAGAAAATATTTTGGTTTTAAAAATTGCTGAAGTATTTTATTTAGTTGAAGCATCGCTGTCAGATCTTCTTGCAAGAAAATAACCGATTGGATAGATTCACTGCAATATCTTGAAAGGGCCGATTGAAATGACCTGGTGGCATGAAAAAGCAATTGAATATTTGGATGTATTTTGTTTGAAAACATAAAAATATTTCGTCAACAGCGCCTGGATGCGCTGAACTGGGGACAATATACCCTTCCATACCCTTCTCGAAATCTACCATTGACACCAAGACTTATTTTGTATCTATGTTCATGGAGGCTAACTGGCGAAAGGGGAGGTGACAGTCTTCTTGAGATCTACTTCAAATGACAACATTTCTCTTGCATTTAAAACCTCGTATTGTTTGTAAAGTTTGTGTATCTTGCGAATAGCTATAAATTTGCATTACAGTATTTATAATGCCGTTATGGAGTGAAATAGTAACGTTTGTAAAGTGTTTTTAGTCTTTGTCAGAAAATTAAAATAGAAAAAAACAAATTCCTTCTTTCAACTCAGCTGGGTGTCAAGAAATATGTCTTTTGTACATACATCAATTTCTACATTCAAATTTTATCGGGTGGGAGTAACTTTTGTATGCTTTTGGGGGGGTGATAGCGGCTTCGGTCAAACATTCTATAGGTGGGACGGAAGCAGTGGTTGCAGCGTGAATGAATGGTTTCGCGCAAGTAAACCCCATTCGGCCGTTGTCATGGTTGCATCGTTGCAAGCAACAAATTACATTAATGCCAAGGGTAGTTTATCTATCAGGGTGAGCTGAAACCCGTGTCCACATAAATAAACTTTTATTCTATGACCTATTCTATCTGTGCACTTTTATCGGGTTAATAAGGAACATTTTGTAGACGAAGGGTATAATGTGGATTGCTTCAGTGTCCTTTGAGAACAATAAAAATACACCCTCTGAAACAAAGTTTATACAAACTCTCCCGTTGGTCGCATTAGAGAAAACGTTTTATAGTCGAGTTAGTGTTGGGTTTCGTTTTTTTTCAGTAAATGAATGCGTTTGAAACAAATGTGCGTAACAAACTGTCTTGTCATTAGAACCAGAATTTCGTCAAAGCTCTCAGATATAAAAATAATATAGGAAACCACTGTAACATTAAAACATAGACAGTTTATAAAACACATCAAGTTACATGTGCACATCATTAATGCAAAATAGCAGTTGTCCTTCGTCGAACACTATCCTCCATTTATAAAAAACAAGCTACCAACAAAAAGTTTTGACTGGCCATTTACAGTCAAATAATCCTGGTAGGAACTCAGAGTAGTGTCTGTTTGCTGCTTGAGCCGACAACCAACGCCTGGGGTGCATATCCCAATAATGTGGCTTTATGGGTATAAACGATTAGTAAAACTTCAATTTGGTTTTGGTGACCACATAGTTATAGGTGTTGGAAGTCACCGTAAATATGAATATATTAATAATCTCCAGAAAAATGTTAGTGTATCAGTGGCAAAGTCTCGAGCGTGGAACCACAAGCAAACAAAATTCGTTATTACTACGTGCAATGCGTAGATTGTGGACTACCACTGAAACACCTATGGAGTGGAGTTTCTCTCAGGCAAACACACCCCCTCGTCTGTTAAAAAAAACATGGAAATAATAAGGAAAATTTCAGCCATTTCACCTCCGACTTGAACGCGCAGGGTCACTGTCCTAAAGGGTGTTACAACCAGATGCGTCACGAAGAATATCAATTGGGGGAGGGGTGGAAAACATGACTTGTTCCGCCGGTGATTCCTAATGTTACGACTGATGAAATATTTCAACTACACTTTGGCCATTTATCTGTGAAGCATTTAGCTGATGGGTTCTGATAGTCGATAAGGGGAGATAACCGTCCATTTGAACCAGTCATCAAAAGTGGAAAGCTGCCAATGGATGCAGCAACTATTCACGAACGATGACTGAAAATATCAATTAAATCCCTCAAGAATTTTCTTAGATAGAGTGTTTTAACGAGATGTTTTGAATTTGGTCTTTTTCAAGATGTTGCGAAGCGGGACGGGGATGTGCACGGCGGACATCCCCCCCCCCCCCCCCGTTCTGGGATAGTGCCCCTTAAAACTTATAATTCAGTGCCACGGGTGGATAGATGGGACAAAAGCAACCTCGCGTTTTCAAGAACTTTGCCTGTGGATCACGACACTACCCTTAAAACATAGATAATGGCCAGAACTCGAAAGTGAACAGAAATCGCTTGCGAAAAAGATGGCTAGTTAGACATTAAAATGGAACACACGGCAGTTTCAGATATAGCTTGTGGAGGGGGGTGGGGTGGGGGGGGGGCTGGGACCCATCGAGGAGACCCTAGTTCGACCCAATAGAAGAAAATTTGATTTCTCAATCTAACCGAACTGAAGAACGCTGTTTACATGCATCTGGGCGAAAAAATGGAGATTAGACGGCTGGTATGTCGAAATGTCTCCATGTGGACTGCTAATGGCAATCCACATAGAGAGCCATTTCGTATACCGGCAGTCTATGCAATGAGATCCATTTCGCTTGTTGGTCGTTTTCACGCACCAACAGGCTGCATTAATTTTGCGATTCCCGCCCCCCCCCTCCTCCTAGGGGTGGCGGCACTATCTTTTCAAGATATTTTCAGTCGACGTTCAGTCACAACTCTATTTTGTACAAAACGCAGGCTTATGCGATTATTTACATGAAGTTGGAAACGGGGCAATATTCTGAAATAAAAAAATGCTCTATTTCGCAGACGCCCAAGTCAAAGTATCACCTGGATTCGAAACCACTCGCAGCGATCTCTTCCAATGCTTATGAGTGCCGAAAAGATTGAGCACGTGACCTAGTGCATTTGCCACCCAAAGTTGTGAGCAGGATTAAATAGGAATCATCGGTCGATTGGTTCAAAATCTGTTGGCTTTGAATCCATCAATCAATATATTTTTATCCAGTTTGTACAGTATTAAAAACCTTTTTCTATAATTTTGTGCCAGAATGAGTGAAAATCTCTCAAAAACATGTGGCATGAAAACAAAGTGTCAAGTTCATTCAGTGCAAGACCAGACGGCAGAAGCGAAAATTCCAAAGTTCAATTTAAATTTTACGTTGTACTATATATTTTTTCCAGTTTTTGTTAGTTCAAAAAAGATGATGTACTTTTGGATGTATAGGTAACTTGGTGTGTTGTACAGAGAGTGAAAGGTATGCTGTCAATGGGATTTTGGGCTTTTAACAACCTCATTTCGAGAACGTATTGAACGCCCCAATCCACTTGGCTACTGAACCTTTCACTAAAATTTTGAAATAAAGCGTTGTAATACACCCAGGTGTTAAAAAATCAAAACCATTCAGATTGATTATTCTCTAATGTTTGTTAACAGTCGGAAACTTGATTATCTTTATCCGAAAGCAAGACTGATGGACAAATAATTTGATTATACAAAGCTTTAATTTATATTCTTTTTGAACAGACGATTTTTTCGATGAGATCTGTTCGGGTATACTTAGCCCATGTTGCACATTCAACACTGTGATTACGTTACTCTGCGTAGTGTACAGCGTATAATGTTTTGTCCATATTTCAATGAAAAATATGATCATTCAGAGCCATATTTTAAACGCCAGTATCTCTCGACACAACAGATGGAATAAGCTGATCTTTTCAGCCTAGAATTCTGACACGTACATTAAGAGAAACCATGCCTTTTTTCTCCTAAAGTTTTGTTAATAAAAAATGTCAAATTGAAAAAAGTCAAACATCGACTAAATAATCATTCATCTTTTGCCCCCTGTTAATATTCGTATCCATGCTCAAAGTCAAACCTTAAACCCGAAAATCTTATTCTGGAGTAAAGATTGACCAAGAGAAACCTTCTAATGTTCTCTTTATTTTAATAACGTGCAACTCAGATAAACGGGACATGCCGATAATGACAATGATTCGTCATCGTCTAACTACTCAGAATGAAAGTATGATATCAAAGAAAAATTCTGTTTTTCAAGGCTGCGCACATACACATACATCTTATGTGTTGGGGGGGGGATTGCTTGGGGATAGTGTTGTGTGGCTGGAGGGAGGCTTTGCACAATATTATGTTAGTTTGGGCAGGGCCGTCACTAACAATTTTTATTTATTTATTTTTCTTGGGATGTAGGGGTGGGGGAGGTATAGGACATCTGAGCCCGACGGCTCGGTCATATCGTCCAAATTATCGGATCGTACCTAATTCCTTTTATCGAAGACACATACGCAAAAATATACTTTCCATTGATAGAATACTTACATGGCAGGGAATTTATTAGAATTTTATGACAGTGCTGTCCATTACAAACCAGTTGGGCGGATATGCCCGACCTTCTGGGTGCTTTCAACAGGTCATGGTCATAAAAATAATTTATTATTACTTGCTCTCTCCCTGGATGTGTGATTCTACCGATATTGTGAGTCTGGAATTTATTGCACTTTCTGATGTGTGTATATTTTATCGGCGAGCAAGAGATTTAGTCCAGCTGAGTACTCAAAACCATGTATATTTTCGACACGCAAGCAAGGGGACTGCCCAACTTGGTTTTTCATAATTTCTTGCCCAGCCTTTGTCTGGTGAAACTCTGGATCGGGTTACGCCCCTGAGCTTTTTTTAAAGAGTAATTTTATTTCCATTAAGATGAAATAGGACTTGGCGCCACTACAAATATATTCATTTCTGATCCTTTGAAAAGGACGAATGAGATTACTGCATATCTTCACCAAATCTACAAACTTTCACCGTGATGCATAGTTTGAAACCCTCTTTGCAATGTTTGTCTTGTGTTTCTCGATTTTTAAACAGTCCCCTCAACACCGATAGACCTACATTATTTGAAACACAATATTTTTTTTTCATCAGACTAAATGCTGAGACGGAGTCGATCAACTAAGGCGAGAATTGATTTCACCCCCTTCTCCCGCCCATTACTTCTACACAACAGCTCAGAAACTATAAACAATACAGCTTATAACGTGTAGGGAACCGAGTACCAGGCGAATTGCAACTATTGCCGCGTGTAACTGCCAGAGGTTTCGGCTTACACCAGTGCAAAGCCAAACTGAATTTCAACACAAGTTCACAGACCCGCCTCGTTCACGGACACAAGGCAACTGAAGGGCTCGTATCAAATTTGAAATAAAAATTGCAAATTTAGCAGCTGCACTGTCGGCCATGTGCACGCCTCAGTGTATTTGTGTTGGTTACGAATGCTAATACCATTTGTACATACGGTGCAACAAAACAGAATAATTTATATCAGTTATCCGACTTCTATATATATGCAAAGCTGCAGTCGGAAATAATACAGTCCACGAAAAGAGCGTCCTGAGAAAATATTTTGGTTTTAAAAATTGCTGAAGTATTTTATTTAGTTGAAGCATCGCTGTCAGATCTTCTTGCAAGAAAATAACCGATTGGATAGATTCACTGCAATATCTTGAAAGGGCCGATTGAAATGACCTGGTGGCATGAAAAAGCAATTGAATATTTGGATGTATTTTGTTTGAAAACATAAAAATATTTCGTCAACAGCGCCTGGATGCGCTGAACTGGGGACAATATACCCTTCCATACCCTTCTCGAAATCTACCATTGACACCAAGACTTATTTTGTATCTATGTTCATGGAGGCTAACTGGCGAAAGGGGAGGTGACAGTCTTCTTGAGATCTACTTCAAATGACAACATTTCTCTTGCATTTAAAACCTCGTATTGTTTGTAAAGTTTGTGTATCTTGCGAATAGCTATAAATTTGCATTACAGTATTTATAATGCCGTTATGGAGTGAAATAGTAACGTTTGTAAAGTGTTTTTAGTCTTTGTCAGAAAATTAAAATAGAAAAAAACAAATTCCTTCTTTCAACTCAGCTGGGTGTCAAGAAATATGTCTTTTGTACATACATCAATTTCTACATTCAAATTTTATCGGGTGGGAGTAACTTTTGCATGCTTTTGGGGGGGGTGATAGCGGCTTCGGTCAAACATTCTATAGGTGGGACGGAAGCAGTGGTTGCAGCGTGAATGAATGGTTTCGCGCAAGTAAACCCCATTCGGCCGTTGTCATGGTTGCATCGTTGCAAGCAACAAATTACATTAATGCCAAGGGTAGTTTATCTATCAGGGTGAGCTGAAACCCGTGTCCACATAAATAAACTTTTATTCTATGACCTATTCTATCTGTGCACTTTTATCGGGTTAATAAGGAACATTTTGTAGACGAAGGGTATAATGTGGATTGCTTCAGTGTCCTTTGAGAACAATAAAAATACACCCTCTGAAACAAAGTTTATACAAACTCTCCCGTTGGTCGCATTAGAGAAAACGTTTTATAGTCGAGTTAGTGTTGGGTTTCGTTTTTTTTCAGTAAATGAATGCGTTTGAAACAAATGTGCGTAACAAACTGTCTTGTCATTAGAACCAGAATTTCGTCAAAGCTCTCAGATATAAAAAAAATATAGGAAACCACTGTAACATTAAAACATAGACAGTTTATAAAACACATCAAGTTACATGTGCACATCATTAATGCAAAATAGCAGTTGTCCTTCGTCGAACACTATCCTCCATTTATAAAAAACAAGCTACCAACAAAAAGTTTTGACTGGCCATTTACAGTCAAATAATCCTGGTAGGAACTCAGAGTAGTGTCTGTTTGCTGCTTGAGCCGACAACCAACGCCTGGGGTGCATATCCCAATAATGTGGCTTTATGGGTATAAACGATTAGTAAAACTTCAATTTGGTTTTGGTGACCACATAGTTATAGGTGTTGGAAGTCACCGTAAATATGAATATATTAATAATCTCCAGAAAAATGTTAGTGTATCAGTGGCAAAGTCTCGAGCGTGGAACCACAAGCAAACAAAATTCGTTATTACTACGTGCAATGCGTAGATTGTGGACTACCACTGAAACACCTATGGAGTGGAGTTTCTCTCAGGCAAACACACCCCCTCGTCTGTTAAAAAAAACATGGAAATAATAAGGAAAATTTCAGCCATTTCACCTCCGACTTGAACGCGCAGGGTCACTGTCCTAAAGGGTGTTACAACCAGATGCGTCACGAAGAATATCAATTGGGGGAGGGGTGGAAAACATGACTTGTTCCGCCGGTGATTCCTAATGTTACGACTGATGAAATATTTCAACTACACTTTGGCCATTTATCTGTGAAGCATTTAGCTGATGGGTTCTGATAGTCGATAAGGGGAGATAACCGTCCATTTGAACCAGTCATCAAAAGTGGAAAGCTGCCAATGGATGCAGCAACTATTCACGAACGATGACTGAAAATATCAATTAAATCCCTCAAGAATTTTCTTAGATAGAGTGTTTTAACGAGATGTTTTGAATTTGGTCTTTTTCAAGATGTTGCGAAGCGGGACGGGGATGTGCACGGCGGACATCCCCCCCCCCCCCCCCGTTCTGGGATAGTGCCCCTTAAAACTTATAATTCAGTGCCACGGGTGGATAGATGGGACAAAAGCAACCTCGCGTTTTCAAGAACTTTGCCTGTGGATCACGACACTACCCTTAAAACATAGATAATGGCCAGAACTCGAAAGTGAACAGAAATCGCTTGCGAAAAAGATGGCTAGTTAGACATTAAAATGGAACACACGGCAGTTTCAGATATAGCTTGTGGAGGGGGGTGGGGTGGGGGGGGGGGGGCTGGGACCCATCGAGGAGACCCTAGTTCGACCCAATAGAAGAAAATTTGATTTCTCAATCTAACCGAACTGAAGAACGCTGTTTACATGCATCTGGGCGAAAAAATGGAGATTAGACGGCTGGTATGTCGAAATGTCTCCATGTGGACTGCTAATGGCAATCCACATAGAGAGCCATTTCGTATACCGGCAGTCTATGCAATGAGATCCATTTCGCTTGTTGGTCGTTTTCACGCACCAACAGGCTGCATTAATTTTGCGATTCCCGCCCCCCCCCCTCCTCCTAGGGGTGGCGGCACTATCTTTTCAAGATATTTTCAGTCGACGTTCAGTCACAACTCTATTTTGTACAAAACGCAGGCTTATGCGATTATTTACATGAAGTTGGAAACGGGGCAATATTCTGAAATAAAAAAATGCTCTATTTCGCAGACGCCCAAGTCAAAGTATCACCTGGATTCGAAACCACTCGCAGCGATCTCTTCCAATGCTTATGAGTGCCGAAAAGATTGAGCACGTGACCTAGTGCATTTGCCACCCAAAGTTGTGAGCAGGATTAAATAGGAATCATCGGTCGATTGGTTCAAAATCTGTTGGCTTTGAATCCATCAATCAATATATTTTTATCCAGTTTGTACAGTATTAAAAACCTTTTTCTATAATTTTGTGCCAGAATGAGTGAAAATCTCTCAAAAACATGTGGCATGAAAACAAAGTGTCAAGTTCATTCAGTGCAAGACCAGACGGCAGAAGCGAAAATTCCAAAGTTCAATTTAAATTTTACGTTGTACTATATATTTTTTCCAGTTTTTGTTAGTTCAAAAAAGATGATGTACTTTTGGATGTATAGGTAACTTGGTGTGTTGTACAGAGAGTGAAAGGTATGCTGTCAATGGGATTTTGGGCTTTTAACAACCTCATTTCGAGAACGTATTGAACGCCCCAATCCACTTGGCTACTGAACCTTTCACTAAAATTTTGAAATAAAGCGTTGTAATACACCCAGGTGTTAAAAAATCAAAACCATTCAGATTGATTATTCTCTAATGTTTGTTAACAGTCGGAAACTTGATTATCTTTATCCGAAAGCAAGACTGATGGACAAATAATTTGATTATACAAAGCTTTAATTTATATTCTTTTTGAACAGACGATTTTTTCGATGAGATCTGTTCGGGTATACTTAGCCCATGTTGCACATTCAACACTGTGATTACGTTACTCTGCGTAGTGTACAGCGTATAATGTTTTGTCCATATTTCAATGAAAAATATGATCATTCAGAGCCATATTTTAAACGCCAGTATCTCTCGACACAACAGATGGAATAAGCTGATCTTTTCAGCCTAGAATTCTGACACGTACATTAAGAGAAACCATGCCTTTTTTCTCCTAAAGTTTTGTTAATAAAAAATGTCAAATTGAAAAAAGTCAAACATCGACTAAATAATCATTCATCTTTTGCCCCCTGTTAATATTCGTATCCATGCTCAAAGTCAAACCTTAAACCCGAAAATCTTATTCTGGAGTAAAGATTGACCAAGAGAAACCTTCTAATGTTCTCTTTATTTTAATAACGTGCAACTCAGATAAACGGGACATGCCGATAATGACAATGATTCGTCATCGTCTAACTACTCAGAATGAAAGTATGATATCAAAGAAAAATTCTGTTTTTCAAGGCTGCGCACATACACATACATCTTATGTGTTGGGGGGGGATTGCTTGGGGATAGTGTTGTGTGGCTGGAGGGAGGCTTTGCACAATATTATGTTAGTTTGGGCAGGGCCGTCACTAACAATTTTTATTTATTTATTTTTCTTGGGATGTAGGGGTGGGGGAGGTATAGGACATCTGAGCCCGACGGCTCGGTCATATCGTCCAAATTATCGGATCGTACCTAATTCCTTTTATCGAAGACACATACGCAAAAATATACTTTCCATTGATAGAATACTTACATGGCAGGGAATTTATTAGAATTTTATGACAGTGCTGTCCATTACAAACCAGTTGGGCGGATATGCCCGACCTTCTGGGTGCTTTCAACAGGTCATGGTCATAAAAATAATTTATTATTACTTGCTCTCTCCCTGGATGTGTGATTCTACCGATATTGTGAGTCTGGAATTTATTGCACTTTCTGATGTGTGTATATTTTATCGGCGAGCAAGAGATTTAGTCCAGCTGAGTACTCAAAACCATGTATATTTTCGACACGCAAGCAAGGGGACTGCCCAACTTGGTTTTTCATAATTTCTTGCCCAGCCTTTGTCTGGTGAAACTCTGGATCGGGTTACGCCCCTGAGCTTTTTTTAAAGAGTAATTTTATTTCCATTAAGATGAAATAGGACTTGGCGCCACTACAAATATATTCATTTCTGATCCTTTGAAAAGGACGAATGAGATTACTGCATATCTTCACCAAATCTACAAACTTTCACCGTGATGCATAGTTTGAAACCCTCTTTGCAATGTTTGTCTTGTGTTTCTCGATTTTTAAACAGTCCCCTCAACACCGATAGACCTACATTATTTGAAACACAATATTTTTTTTTCATCAGACTAAATGCTGAGACGGAGTCGATCAACTAAGGCGAGAATTGATTTCACCCCCTTCTCCCGCCCATTACTTCTACACAACAGCTCAGAAACTATAAACAATACAGCTTATAACGTGTAGGGAACCGAGTACCAGGCGAATTGCAACTATTGCCGCGTGTAACTGCCAGAGGTTTCGGCTTACACCAGTGCAAAGCCAAACTGAATTTCAACACAAGTTCACAGACCCGCCTCGTTCACGGACACAAGGCAACTGAAGGGCTCGTATCAAATTTGAAATAAAAATTGTAAATTTAGCAGCTGCACTGTCGGCCATGTGCACGCCTCAGTGTATTTGTGTTGGTTACGAATGCTAATACCATTTGTACATACGGTGCAACAAAACAGAATAATTTATATCAGTTATCCGACTTCTATATATATGCAAAGCTGCAGTCGGAAATAATACAGTCCACGAAAAGAGCGTCCTGAGAAAATATTTTGGTTTTAAAAATTGCTGAAGTATTTTATTTAGTTGAAGCATCGCTGTCAGATCTTCTTGCAAGAAAATAACCGATTGGATAGATTCACTGCAATATCTTGAAAGGGCCGATTGAAATGACCTGGTGGCATGAAAAAGCAATTGAATATTTGGATGTATTTTGTTTGAAAACATAAAAATATTTCGTCAACAGCGCCTGGATGCGCTGAACTGGGGACAATATACCCTTCCATACCCTTCTCGAAATCTACCATTGACACCAAGACTTATTTTGTATCTATGTTCATGGAGGCTAACTGGCGAAAGGGGAGGTGACAGTCTTCTTGAGATCTACTTCAAATGACAACATTTCTCTTGCATTTAAAACCTCGTATTGTTTGTAAAGTTTGTGTATCTTGCGAATAGCTATAAATTTGCATTACAGTATTTATAATGCCGTTATGGAGTGAAATAGTAACGTTTGTAAAGTGTTTTTAGTCTTTGTCAGAAAATTAAAATAGAAAAAAACAAATTCCTTCTTTCAACTCAGCTGGGTGTCAAGAAATATGTCTTTTGTACATACATCAATTTCTACATTCAAATTTTATCGGGTGGGAGTAACTTTTGTATGCTTTTGGGGGGGTGATAGCGGCTTCGGTCAAACATTCTATAGGTGGGACGGAAGCAGTGGTTGCAGCGTGAATGAATGGTTTCGCGCAAGTAAACCCCATTCGGCCGTTGTCATGGTTGCATCGTTGCAAGCAACAAATTACATTAATGCCAAGGGTAGTTTATCTATCAGGGTGAGCTGAAACCCGTGTCCACATAAATAAACTTTTATTCTATGACCTATTCTATCTGTGCACTTTTATCGGGTTAATAAGGAACATTTTGTAGACGAAGGGTATAATGTGGATTGCTTCAGTGTCCTTTGAGAACAATAAAAATACACCCTCTGAAACAAAGTTTATACAAACTCTCCCGTTGGTCGCATTAGAGAAAACGTTTTATAGTCGAGTTAGTGTTGGGTTTCGTTTTTTTTCAGTAAATGAATGCGTTTGAAACAAATGTGCGTAACAAACTGTCTTGTCATTAGAACCAGAATTTCGTCAAAGCTCTCAGATATAAAAAAAATATAGGAAACCACTGTAACATTAAAACATAGACAATTTATAAAACACATCAAGTTACATGTGCACATCATTAATGCAAAATAGCAGTTGTCCTTCGTCGAACACTATCCTCCATTTATAAAAAACAAGCTACCAACAAAAAGTTTTGACTGGCCATTTACAGTCAAATAATCCTGGTAGGAACTCAGAGTAGTGTCTGTTTGCTGCTTGAGCCGACAACCAACGCCTGGGGTGCATATCCCAATAATGTGGCTTTATGGGTATAAACGATTAGTAAAACTTCAATTTGGTTTTGGTGACCACATAGTTATAGGTGTTGGAAGTCACCGTAAATATGAATATATTAATAATCTCCAGAAAAATGTTAGTGTATCAGTGGCAAAGTCTCGAGCGTGGAACCACAAGCAAACAAAATTCGTTATTACTACGTGCAATGCGTAGATTGTGGACTACCACTGAAACACCTATGGAGTGGAGTTTCTCTCAGGCAAACACACCCCCTCGTCTGTTAAAAAAAACATGGAAATAATAAGGAAAATTTCAGCCATTTCACCTCCGACTTGAACGCGCAGGGTCACTGTCCTAAAGGGTGTTACAACCAGATGCGTCACGAAGAATATCAATTGGGGGAGGGGTGGAAAACATGACTTGTTCCGCCGGTGATTCCTAATGTTACGACTGATGAAATATTTCAACTACACTTTGGCCATTTATCTGTGAAGCATTTAGCTGATGGGTTCTGATAGTCGATAAGGGGAGATAACCGTCCATTTGAACCAGTCATCAAAAGTGGAAAGCTGCCAATGGATGCAGCAACTATTCACGAACGATGACTGAAAATATCAATTAAATCCCTCAAGAATTTTCTTAGATAGAGTGTTTTAACGAGATGTTTTGAATTTGGTCTTTTTCAAGATGTTGCGAAGCGGGACGGGGATGTGCACGGCGGACATCCCCCCCCCCCCCCCCCCCCGTTCTGGGATAGTGCCCCTTAAAACTTATAATTCAGTGCCACGGGTGGATAGATGGGACAAAAGCAACCTCGCGTTTTCAAGAACTTTGCCTGTGGATCACGACACTACCCTTAAAACATAGATAATGGCCAGAACTCGAAAGTGAACAGAAATCGCTTGCGAAAAAGATGGCTAGTTAGACATTAAAATGGAACACACGGCAGTTTCAGATATAGCTTGTGGAGGGGGGTGGGGTGGGGGGGGGGGCTGGGACCCATCGAGGAGACCCTAGTTCGACCCAATAGAAGAAAATTTGATTTCTCAATCTAACCGAACTGAAGAACGCTGTTTACATGCATCTGGGCGAAAAAATGGAGATTAGACGGCTGGTATGTCGAAATGTCTCCATGTGGACTGCTAATGGCAATCCACATAGAGAGCCATTTCGTATACCGGCAGTCTATGCAATGAGATCCATTTCGCTTGTTGGTCGTTTTCACGCACCAACAGGCTGCATTAATTTTGCGATTCCCGCCCCCCCCCCTCCTCCTAGGGGTGGCGGCACTATCTTTTCAAGATATTTTCAGTCGACGTTCAGTCACAACTCTATTTTGTACAAAACGCAGGCTTATGCGATTATTTACATGAAGTTGGAAACGGGGCAATATTCTGAAATAAAAAAATGCTCTATTTCGCAGACGCCCAAGTCAAAGTATCACCTGGATTCGAAACCACTCGCAGCGATCTCTTCCAATGCTTATGAGTGCCGAAAAGATTGAGCACGTGACCTAGTGCATTTGACACCCAAAGTTGTGAGCAGGATTAAATAGGAATCATCGGTCGATTGGTTCAAAATCTGTTGGCTTTGAATCCATCAATCAATATATTTTTATCCAGTTTGTACAGTATTAAAAACCTTTTTCTATAATTTTGTGCCAGAATGAGTGAAAATCTCTCAAAAACATGTGGCATGAAAACAAAGTGTCAAGTTCATTCAGTGCAAGACCAGACGGCAGAAGCGAAAATTCCAAAGTTCAATTTAAATTTTACGTTGTACTATATATTTTTTCCAGTTTTTGTTAGTTCAAAAAAGATGATGTACTTTTGGATGTATAGGTAACTTGGTGTGTTGTACAGAGAGTGAAAGGTATGCTGTCAATGGGATTTTGGGCTTTTAACAACCTCATTTCGAGAACGTATTGAACGCCCCAATCCACTTGGCTACTGAACCTTTCACTAAAATTTTGAAATAAAGCGTTGTAATACACCCAGGTGTTAAAAAATCAAAACCATTCAGATTGATTATTCTCTAATGTTTGTTAACAGTCGGAAACTTGATTATCTTTATCCGAAAGCAAGACTGATGGACAAATAATTTGATTATACAAAGCTTTAATTTATATTCTTTTTGAACAGACGATTTTTTCGATGAGATCTGTTCGGGTATACTTAGCCCATGTTGCACATTCAACACTGTGATTACGTTACTCTGCGTAGTGTACAGCGTATAATGTTTTGTCCATATTTCAATGAAAAATATGATCATTCAGAGCCATGTTTTAAACGCCAGTATCTCTCGACACAACAGATGGAATAAGCTGATCTTTTCAGCCTAGAATTCTGACACGTACATTAAGAGAAACCATGCCTTTTTTCTCCTAAAGTTTTGTTAATAAAAAATGTCAAATTGAAAAAAGTCAAACATCGACTAAATAATCATTCATCTTTTGCCCCCTGTTAATATTCGTATCCATGCTCAAAGTCAAACCTTAAACCCGAAAATCTTATTCTGGAGTAAAGATTGACCAAGAGAAACCTTCTAATGTTCTCTTTATTTTAATAACGTGCAACTCAGATAAACGGGACATGCCGATAATGACAATGATTCGTCATCGTCTAACTACTCAGAATGAAAGTATGATATCAAAGAAAAATTCTGTTTTTCAAGGCTGCGCACATACACATACATCTTATGTGTTGGGGGGGGGGGATTGCTTGGGGATAGTGTTGTGTGGCTGGAGGGAGGCTTTGCACAATATTATGTTAGTTTGGGCAGGGCCGTCACTAACAATTTTTATTTATTTATTTTTGTTGGGATGTAGGGGTGGGGGAGGTATAGGACATCTGAGCCCGACGGCTCGGTCATATCGTCCAAATTATCGGATCGTACCTAATTCCTTTTATCGAAGACACATACGCAAAAATATACTTTCCATTGATAGAATACTTACATGGCAGGGAATTTATTAGAATTTTATGACAGTGCTGTCCATTACAAACCAGTTGGGCGGATATGCCCGACCTTCTGGGTGCTTTCAACAGGTCATGGTCATAAAAATAATTTATTATTACTTGCTCTCTCCCTGGATGTGTGATTCTACCGATATTGTGAGTCTGGAATTTATTGCACTTTCTGATGTGTGTATATTTTATCGGCGAGCAAGAGATTTAGTCCAGCTGAGTACTCAAAACCATGTATATTTTCGACACGCAAGCAAGGGGACTGCCCAACTTGGTTTTTCATAATTTCTTGCCCAGCCTTTGTCTGGTGAAACTCTGGATCGGGTTACGCCCCTGAGCTTTTTTTAAAGAGTAATTTTATTTCCATTAAGATGAAATAGGACTTGGCGCCACTACAAATATATTCATTTCTGATCCTTTGAAAAGGACGAATGAGATTACTGCATATCTTCACCAAATCTACAAACTTTCACCGTGATGCATAGTTTGAAACCCTCTTTGCAATGTTTGTCTTGTGTTTCTCGATTTTTAAACAGTCCCCTCAACACCGATAGACCTACATTATTTGAAACACAATATTTTTTTTTCATCAGACTAAATGCTGAGACGGAGTCGATCAACTAAGGCGAGAATTGATTTCACCCCCTTCTCCCGCCCATTACTTCTACACAACAGCTCAGAAACTATAAACAATACAGCTTATAACGTGTAGGGAACCGAGTACCAGGCGAATTGCAACTATTGCCGCGTGTAACTGCCAGAGGTTTCGGCTTACACCAGTGCAAAGCCAAACTGAATTTCAACACAAGTTCACAGACCCGCCTCGTTCACGGACACAAGGCAACTGAAGGGCTCGTATCAAATTTGAAATAAAAATTGTAAATTTAGCAGCTGCACTGTCGGCCATGTGCACGCCTCAGTGTATTTGTGTTGGTTACGAATGCTAATACCATTTGTACATACGGTGCAACAAAACAGAATAATTTATATCAGTTATCCGACTTCTATATATATGCAAAGCTGCAGTCGGAAATAATACAGTCCACGAAAAGAGCGTCCTGAGAAAATATTTTGGTTTTAAAAATTGCTGAAGTATTTTATTTAGTTGAAGCATCGCTGTCAGATCTTCTTGCAAGAAAATAACCGATTGGATAGATTCACTGCAATATCTTGAAAGGGCCGATTGAAATGACCTGGTGGCATGAAAAAGCAATTGAATATTTGGATGTATTTTGTTTGAAAACATAAAAATATTTCGTCAACAGCGCCTGGATGCGCTGAACTGGGGACAATATACCCTTCCATACCCTTCTCGAAATCTACCATTGACACCAAGACTTATTTTGTATCTATGTTCATGGAGGCTAACTGGCGAAAGGGGAGGTGACAGTCTTCTTGAGATCTACTTCAAATGACAACATTTCTCTTGCATTTAAAACCTCGTATTGTTTGTAAAGTTTGTGTATCTTGCGAATAGCTATAAATTTGCATTACAGTATTTATAATGCCGTTATGGAGTGAAATAGTAACGTTTGTAAAGTGTTTTTAGTCTTTGTCAGAAAATTAAAATAGAAAAAAACAAATTCCTTCTTTCAACTCAGCTGGGTGTCAAGAAATATGTCTTTTGTACATACATCAATTTCTACATTCAAATTTTATCGGGTGGGAGTAACTTTTGTATGCTTTTGGGGGGGGGTGATAGCGGCTTCGGTCAAACATTCTATAGGTGGGACGGAAGCAGTGGTTGCAGCGTGAATGAATGATTTCGCGCAAGTAAACCCCATTCGGCCGTTGTCATGGTTGCATCGTTGCAAGCAACAAATTACATTAATGCCAAGGGTAGTTTATCTATCAGGGTGAGCTGAAACCCGTGTCCACATAAATAAACTTTTATTCTATGACCTATTCTATCTGTGCACTTTTATCGGGTTAATAAGGAACATTTTGTAGACGAAGGGTATAATGTGGATTGCTTCAGTGTCCTTTGAGAACAATAAAAATACACCCTCTGAAACAAAGTTTATACAAACTCTCCCGTTGGTCGCATTAGAGAAAACGTTTTATAGTCGAGTTAGTGTTGGGTTTCGTTTTTTTTCAGTAAATGAATGCGTTTGAAACAAATGTGCGTAACAAACTGTCTTGTCATTAGAACCAGAATTTCGTCAAAGCTCTCAGATATAAAAAAAATATAGGAAACCACTGTAACATTAAAACATAGACAGTTTATAAAACACATCAAGTTACATGTGCACATCATTAATGCAAAATAGCAGTTGTCCTTCGTCGAACACTATCCTCCATTTATAAAAAACAAGCTACCAACAAAAAGTTTTGACTGGCCATTTACAGTCAAATAATCCTGGTAGGAACTCAGAGTAGTGTCTGTTTGCTGCTTGAGCCGACAACCAACGCCTGGGGTGCATATCCCAATAATGTGGCTTTATGGGTATAAACGATTAGTAAAACTTCAATTTGGTTTTGGTGACCACATAGTTATAGGTGTTGGAAGTCACCGTAAATATGAATATATTAATAATCTCCAGAAAAATGTTAGTGTATCAGTGGCAAAGTCTCGAGCGTGGAACCACAAGCAAACAAAATTCGTTATTACTACGTGCAATGCGTAGATTGTGGACTACCACTGAAACACCTATGGAGCGGAGTTTCTCTCAGGCAAACACACCCCCTCGTCTGTTAAAAAAAACATGGAAATAATAAGGAAAATTTCAGCCATTTCACCTCCGACTTGAACGCGCAGGGTCACTGTCCTAAAGGGTGTTACAACCAGATGCGTCACGAAGAATATCAATTGGGGGAGGGGTGGAAAACATGACTTGTTCCGCCGGTGATTCCTAATGTTACGACTGATGAAATATTTCAACTACACTTTGGCCATTTATCTGTGAAGCATTTAGCTGATGGGTTCTGATAGTCGATAAGGGGAGATAACCGTCCATTTGAACCAGTCATCAAAAGTGGAAAGCTGCCAATGGATGCAGCAACTATTCACGAACGATGACTGAAAATATCAATTAAATCCCTCAAGAATTTTCTTAGATAGAGTGTTTTAACGAGATGTTTTGAATTTGGTCTTTTTCAAGATGTTGCGAAGCGGGACGGGGATGTGCACGGCGGACATCCCCCCCCCCCCCCCGTTCTGGGATAGTGCCCCTTAAAACTTATAATTCAGTGCCACGGGTGGATAGATGGGACAAAAGCAACCTCGCGTTTTCAAGAACTTTGCCTGTGGATCACGACACTACCCTTAAAACATAGATAATGGCCAGAACTCGAAAGTGAACAGAAATCGCTTGCGAAAAAGATGGCTAGTTAGACATTAAAATGGAACACACGGCAGTTTCAGATATAGCTTGTGGAGGGGGGTGGGGTGGGGGGGGGGGGGGGGCTGGGACCCATCGAGGAGACCCTAGTTCGACCCAATAGAAGAAAATTTGATTTCTCAATCTAACCGAACTGAAGAACGCTGTTTACATGCATCTGGGCGAAAAAATGGAGATTAGACGGCTGGTATGTCGAAATGTCTCCATGTGGACTGCTAATGGCAATCCACATAGAGAGCCATTTCGTATACCGGCAGTCTATGCAATGAGATCCATTTCGCTTGTTGGTCGTTTTCACGCACCAACAGGCTGCATTAATTTTGCGATTCCCGCCCCCCCCCCTCCTCCTAGGGGTGGCGGCACTATCTTTTCAAGATATTTTCAGTCGACGTTCAGTCACAACTCTATTTTGTACAAAACGCAGGCTTATGCGATTATTTACATGAAGTTGGAAACGGGGCAATATTCTGAAATAAAAAAATGCTCTATTTCGCAGACGCCCAAGTCAAAGTATCACCTGGATTCGAAACCACTCGCAGCGATCTCTTCCAATGCTTATGAGTGCCGAAAAGATTGAGCACGTGACCTAGTGCATTTGCCACCCAAAGTTGTGAGCAGGATTAAATAGGAATCATCGGTCGATTGGTTCAAAATCTGTTGGCTTTGAATCCATCAATCAATATATTTTTATCCAGTTTGTACAGTATTAAAAACCTTTTTCTATAATTTTGTGCCAGAATGAGTGAAAATCTCTCAAAAACATGTGGCATGAAAACAAAGTGTCAAGTTCATTCAGTGCAAGACCAGACGGCAGAAGCGAAAATTCCAAAGTTCAATTTAAATTTTACGTTGTACTATATATTTTTTCCAGTTTTTGTTAGTTCAAAAAAGATGATGTACTTTTGGATGTATAGGTAACTTGGTGTGTTGTACAGAGAGTGAAAGGTATGCTGTCAATGGGATTTTGGGCTTTTAACAACCTCATTTCGAGAACGTATTGAACGCCCCAATCCACTTGGCTACTGAACCTTTCACTAAAATTTTGAAATAAAGCGTTGTAATACACCCAGGTGTTAAAAAATCAAAACCATTCAGATTGATTATTCTCTAATGTTTGTTAACAGTCGGAAACTTGATTATCTTTATCCGAAAGCAAGACTGATGGACAAATAATTTGATTATACAAAGCTTTAATTTATATTCTTTTTGAACAGACGATTTTTTCGATGAGATCTGTTCGGGTATACTTAGCCCATGTTGCACATTCAACACTGTGATTACGTTACTCTGCGTAGTGTACAGCGTATAATGTTTTGTCCATATTTCAATGAAAAATATGATCATTCAGAGCCATATTTTAAACGCCAGTATCTCTCGACACAACAGATGGAATAAGCTGATCTTTTCAGCCTAGAATTCTGACACGTACATTAAGAGAAACCATGCCTTTTTTCTCCTAAAGTTTTGTTAATAAAAAATGTCAAATTGAAAAAAGTCAAACATCGACTAAATAATCATTCATCTTTTGCCCCCTGTTAATATTCGTATCCATGCTCAAAGTCAAACCTTAAACCCGAAAATCTTATTCTGGAGTAAAGATTGACCAAGAGAAACCTTCTAATGTTCTCTTTATTTTAATAACGTGCAACTCAGATAAACGGGACATGCCGATAATGACAATGATTCGTCATCGTCTAACTACTCAGAATGAAAGTATGATATCAAAGAAAAATTCTGTTTTTCAAGGCTGCGCACATACACATACATCTTATGTGTTGGGGGGGGGGGATTGCTTGGGGATAGTGTTGTGTGGCTGGAGGGAGGCTTTGCACAATATTATGTTAGTTTGGGCAGGGCCGTCACTAACAATTTTTATTTATTTATTTTTCTTGGGATGTAGGGGTGGGGGAGGTATAGGACATCTGAGCCCGACGGCTCGGTCATATCGTCCAAATTATCGGATCGTACCTAATTCCTTTTATCGAAGACACATACGCAAAAATATACTTTCCATTGATAGAATACTTACATGGCAGGGAATTTATTAGAATTTTATGACAGTGCTGTCCATTACAAACCAGTTGGGCGGATATGCCCGACCTTCTGGGTGCTTTCAACAGGTCATGGTCATAAAAATAATTTATTATTACTTGCTCTCTCCCTGGATGTGTGATTCTACCGATATTGTGAGTCTGGAATTTATTGCACTTTCTGATGTGTGTATATTTTATCGGCGAGCAAGAGATTTAGTCCAGCTGAGTACTCAAAACCATGTATATTTTCGACACGCAAGCAAGGGGACTGCCCAACTTGGTTTTTCATAATTTCTTGCCCAGCCTTTGTCTGGTGAAACTCTGGATCGGGTTACGCCCCTGAGCTTTTTTTAAAGAGTAATTTTATTTCCATTAAGATGAAATAGGACTTGGCGCCACTACAAATATATTCATTTCTGATCCTTTGAAAAGGACGAATGAGATTACTGCATATCTTCACCAAATCTACAAACTTTCACCGTGATGCATAGTTTGAAACCCTCTTTGCAATGTTTGTCTTGTGTTTCTCGATTTTTAAACAGTCCCCTCAACACCGATAGACCTACATTATTTGAAACACAATATTTTTTTTTCATCAGACTAAATGCTGAGACGGAGTCGATCAACTAAGGCGAGAATTGATTTCACCCCCTTCTCCCGCCCATTACTTCTACACAACAGCTCAGAAACTATAAACAATACAGCTTATAACGTGTAGGGAACCGAGTACCAGGCGAATTGCAACTATTGCCGCGTGTAACTGCCAGAGGTTTCGGCTTACACCAGTGCAAAGCCAAACTGAATTTCAACACAAGTTCACAGACCCGCCTCGTTCACGGACACAAGGCAACTGAAGGGCTCGTATCAAATTTGAAATAAAAATTGTAAATTTAGCAGCTGCACTGTCGGCCATGTGCACGCCTCAGTGTATTTGTGTTGGTTACGAATGCTAATACCATTTGTACATACGGTGCAACAAAACAGAATAATTTATATCAGTTATCCGACTTCTATATATATGCAAAGCTGCAGTCGGAAATAATACAGTCCACGAAAAGAGCGTCCTGAGAAAATATTTTGGTTTTAAAAATTGCTGAAGTATTTTATTTAGTTGAAGCATCGCTGTCAGATCTTCTTGCAAGAAAATAACCGATTGGATAGATTCACTGCAATATCTTGAAAGGGCCGATTGAAATGACCTGGTGGCATGAAAAAGCAATTGAATATTTGGATGTATTTTGTTTGAAAACATAAAAATATTTCGTCAACAGCGCCTGGATGCGCTGAACTGGGGACAATATACCCTTCCATACCCTTCTCGAAATCTACCATTGACACCAAGACTTATTTTGTATCTATGTTCATGGAGGCTAACTGGCGAAAGGGGAGGTGACAGTCTTCTTGAGATCTACTTCAAATGACAACATTTCTCTTGCATTTAAAACCTCGTATTGTTTGTAAAGTTTGTGTATCTTGCGAATAGCTATAAATTTGCATTACAGTATTTATAATGCCGTTATGGAGTGAAATAGTAACGTTTGTAAAGTGTTTTTAGTCTTTGTCAGAAAATTAAAATAGAAAAAAACAAATTCCTTCTTTCAACTCAGCTGGGTGTCAAGAAATATGTCTTTTGTACATACATCAATTTCTACATTCAAATTTTATCGGGTGGGAGTAACTTTTGTATGCTTTTGGGGGGGTGATAGCGGCTTCGGTCAAACATTCTATAGGTGGGACGGAAGCAGTGGTTGCAGCGTGAATGAATGGTTTCGCGCAAGTAAACCCCATTCGGCCGTTGTCATGGTTGCATCGTTGCAAGCAACAAATTACATTAATGCCAAGGGTAGTTTATCTATCAGGGTGAGCTGAAACCCGTGTCCACATAAATAAACTTTTATTCTATGACCTATTCTATCTGTGCACTTTTATCGGGTTAATAAGGAACATTTTGTAGACGAAGGGTATAATGTGGATTGCTTCAGTGTCCTTTGAGAACAATAAAAATACACCCTCTGAAACAAAGTTTATACAAACTCTCCCGTTGGTCGCATTAGAGAAAACGTTTTATGGTCGAGTTAGTGTTGGGTTTCGTTTTTTTTCAGTAAATGAATGCGTTTGAAACAAATGTGCGTAACAAACTGTCTTGTCATTAGAACCAGAATTTCGTCAAAGCTCTCAGATATAAAAAAAATATAGGAAACCACTGTAACATTAAAACATAGACAGTTTATAAAACACATCAAGTTACATGTGCACATCATTAATGCAAAATAGCAGTTGTCCTTCGTCGAACACTATCCTCCATTTATAAAAAACAAGCTACCAACAAAAAGTTTTGACTGGCCATTTACAGTCAAATAATCCTGGTAGGAACTCAGAGTAGTGTCTGTTTGCTGCTTGAGCCGACAACCAACGCCTGGGGTGCATATCCCAATAATGTGGCTTTATGGGTATAAACGATTAGTAAAACTTCAATTTGGTTTTGGTGACCACATAGTTATAGGTGTTGGAAGTCACCGTAAATATGAATATATTAATAATCTCCAGAAAAATGTTAGTGTATCAGTGGCAAAGTCTCGAGCGTGGAACCACAAGCAAACAAAATTCGTTATTACTACGTGCAATGCGTAGATTGTGGACTACCACTGAAACACCTATGGAGTGGAGTTTCTCTCAGGCAAACACACCCCCTCGTCTGTTAAAAAAAACATGGAAATAATAAGGAAAATTTCAGCCATTTCACCTCCGACTTGAACGCGCAGGGTCACTGTCCTAAAGGGTGTTACAACCAGATGCGTCACGAAGAATATCAATTGGGGGAGGGGTGGAAAACATGACTTGTTCCGCCGGTGATTCCTAATGTTACGACTGATGAAATATTTCAACTACACTTTGGCCATTTATCTGTGAAGCATTTAGCTGATGGGTTCTGATAGTCGATAAGGGGAGATAACCGTCCATTTGAACCAGTCATCAAAAGTGGAAAGCTGCCAATGGATGCAGCAACTATTCACGAACGATGACTGAAAATATCAATTAAATCCCTCAAGAATTTTCTTAGATAGAGTGTTTTAACGAGATGTTTTGAATTTGGTCTTTTTCAAGATGTTGCGAAGCGGGACGGGGATGTGCACGGCGGACATCCCCCCCCCCCCCCCCCCCCCCCGTTCTGGGATAGTGCCCCTTAAAACTTATAATTCAGTGCCACGGGTGGATAGATGGGACAAAAGCAACCTCGCGTTTTCAAGAACTTTGCCTGTGGATCACGACACTACCCTTAAAACATAGATAATGGCCAGAACTCGAAAGTGAACAGAAATCGCTTGCGAAAAAGATGGCTAGTTAGACATTAAAATGGAACACACGGCAGTTTCAGATATAGCTTGTGGAGGGGGGTGGGGTGGGGGGGGGGGGGCTGGGACCCATCGAGGAGACCCTAGTTCGACCCAATAGAAGAAAATTTGATTTCTCAATCTAACCGAACTGAAGAACGCTGTTTACATGCATCTGGGCGAAAAAATGGAGATTAGACGGCTGGTATGTCGAAATGTCTCCATGTGGACTGCTAATGGCAATCCACATAGAGAGCCATTTCGTATACCGGCAGTCTATGCAATGAGATCCATTTCGCTTGTTGGTCGTTTTCACGCACCAACAGGCTGCATTAATTTTGCGATTCCCGCCCCCCCCCTCCTCCTAGGGGTGGCGGCACTATCTTTTCAAGATATTTTCAGTCGACGTTCAGTCACAACTCTATTTTGTACAAAACGCAGGCTTATGCGATTATTTACATGAAGTTGGAAACGGGGCAATATTCTGAAATAAAAAAATGCTCTATTTCGCAGACGCCCAAGTCAAAGTATCACCTGGATTCGAAACCACTCGCAGCGATCTCTTCCAATGCTTATGAGTGCCGAAAAGATTGAGCACGTGACCTAGTGCATTTGCCACCCAAAGTTGTGAGCAGGATTAAATAGGAATCATCGGTCGATTGGTTCAAAATCTGTTGGCTTTGAATCCATCAATCAATATATTTTTATCCAGTTTGTACAGTATTAAAAACCTTTTTCTATAATTTTGTGCCAGAATGAGTGAAAATCTCTCAAAAACATGTGGCATGAAAACAAAGTGTCAAGTTCATTCAGTGCAAGACCAGACGGCAGAAGCGAAAATTCCAAAGTTCAATTTAAATTTTACGTTGTACTATATATTTTTTCCAGTTTTTGTTAGTTCAAAAAAGATGATGTACTTTTGGATGTATAGGTAACTTGGTGTGTTGTACAGAGAGTGAAAGGTATGCTGTCAATGGGATTTTGGGCTTTTAACAACCTCATTTCGAGAACGTATTGAACGCCCCAATCCACTTGGCTACTGAACCTTTCACTAAAATTTTGAAATAAAGCGTTGTAATACACCCAGGTGTTAAAAAATCAAAACCATTCAGATTGATTATTCTCTAATGTTTGTTAACAGTCGGAAACTTGATTATCTTTATCCGAAAGCAAGACTGATGGACAAATAATTTGATTATACAAAGCTTTAATTTATATTCTTTTTGAACAGACGATTTTTTCGATGAGATCTGTTCGGGTATACTTAGCCCATGTTGCACATTCAACACTGTGATTACGTTACTCTGCGTAGTGTACAGCGTATAATGTTTTGTCCATATTTCAATGAAAAATATGATCATTCAGAGCCATATTTTAAACGCCAGTATCTCTCGACACAACAGATGGAATAAGCTGATCTTTTCAGCCTAGAATTCTGACACGTACATTAAGAGAAACCATGCCTTTTTTCTCCTAAAGTTTTGTTAATAAAAAATGTCAAATTGAAAAAAGTCAAACATCGACTAAATAATCATTCATCTTTTGCCCCCTGTTAATATTCGTATCCATGCTCAAAGTCAAACCTTAAACCCGAAAATCTTATTCTGGAGTAAAGATTGACCAAGAGAAACCTTCTAATGTTCTCTTTATTTTAATAACGTGCAACTCAGATAAACGGGACATGCCGATAATGACAATGATTCGTCATCGTCTAACTACTCAGAATGAAAGTATGATATCAAAGAAAAATTCTGTTTTTCAAGGCTGCGCACATACACATACATCTTATGTGTTGGGGGGGGGGGATTGCTTGGGGATAGTGTTGTGTGGCTGGAGGGAGGCTTTGCACAATATTATGTTAGTTTGGGCAGGGCCGTCACTAACAATTTTTATTTATTTATTTTTCTTGGGATGTAGGGGTGGGGGAGGTATAGGACATCTGAGCCCGACGGCTCGGTCATATCGTCCAAATTATCGGATCGTACCTAATTCCTTTTATCGAAGACACATACGCAAAAATATACTTTCCATTGATAGAATACTTACATGGCAGGGAATTTATTAGAATTTTATGACAGTGCTGTCCATTACAAACCAGTTGGGCGGATATGCCCGACCTTCTGGGTGCTTTCAACAGGTCATGGTCATAAAAATAATTTATTATTACTTGCTCTCTCCCTGGATGTGTGATTCTACCGATATTGTGAGTCTGGAATTTATTGCACTTTCTGATGTGTGTATATTTTATCGGCGAGCAAGAGATTTAGTCCAGCTGAGTACTCAAAACCATGTATATTTTCGACACGCAAGCAAGGGGACTGCCCAACTTGGTTTTTCATAATTTCTTGCCCAGCCTTTGTCTGGTGAAACTCTGGATCGGGTTACGCCCCTGAGCTTTTTTTAAAGAGTAATTTTATTTCCATTAAGATGAAATAGGACTTGGCGCCACTACAAATATATTCATTTCTGATCCTTTGAAAAGGACGAATGAGATTACTGCATATCTTCACCAAATCTACAAACTTTCACCGTGATGCATAGTTTGAAACCCTCTTTGCAATGTTTGTCTTGTGTTTCTCGATTTTTAAACAGTCCCCTCAACACCGATAGACCTACATTATTTGAAACACAATATTTTTTTTTCATCAGACTAAATGCTGAGACGGAGTCGATCAACTAAGGCGAGAATTGATTTCACCCCCTTCTCCCGCCCATTACTTCTACACAACAGCTCAGAAACTATAAACAATACAGCTTATAACGTGTAGGGAACCGAGTACCAGGCGAATTGCAACTATTGCCGCGTGTAACTGCCAGAGGTTTCGGCTTACACCAGTGCAAAGCCAAACTGAATTTCAACACAAGTTCACAGACCCGCCTCGTTCACGGACACAAGGCAACTGAAGGGCTCGTATCAAATTTGAAATAAAAATTGTAAATTTAGCAGCTGCACTGTCGGCCATGTGCACGCCTCAGTGTATTTGTGTTGGTTACGAATGCTAATACCATTTGTACATACGGTGCAACAAAACAGAATAATTTATATCAGTTATCCGACTTCTATATATATGCAAAGCTGCAGTCGGAAATAATACAGTCCACGAAAAGAGCGTCCTGAGAAAATATTTTGGTTTTAAAAATTGCTGAAGTATTTTATTTAGTTGAAGCATCGCTGTCAGATCTTCTTGCAAGAAAATAACCGATTGGATAGATTCACTGCAATATCTTGAAAGGGCCGATTGAAATGACCTGGTGGCATGAAAAAGCAATTGAATATTTGGATGTATTTTGTTTGAAAACATAAAAATATTTCGTCAACAGCGCCTGGATGCGCTGAACTGGGGACAATATACCCTTCCATACCCTTCTCGAAATCTACCATTGACACCAAGACTTATTTTGTATCTATGTTCATGGAGGCTAACTGGCGAAAGGGGAGGTGACAGTCTTCTTGAGATCTACTTCAAATGACAACATTTCTCTTGCATTTAAAACCTCGTATTGTTTGTAAAGTTTGTGTATCTTGCGAATAGCTATAAATTTGCATTACAGTATTTATAATGCCGTTATGGAGTGAAATAGTAACGTTTGTAAAGTGTTTTTAGTCTTTGTCAGAAAATTAAAATAGAAAAAAACAAATTCCTTCTTTCAACTCAGCTGGGTGTCAAGAAATATGTCTTTTGTACATACATCAATTTCTACATTCAAATTTTATCGGGTGGGAGTAACTTTTGTATGCTTTTGGGGGGGTGATAGCGGCTTCGGTCAAACATTCTATAGGTGGGACGGAAGCAGTGGTTGCAGCGTGAATGAATGGTTTCGCGCAAGTAAACCCCATTCGGCCGTTGTCATGGTTGCATCGTTGCAAGCAACAAATTACATTAATGCCAAGGGTAGTTTATCTATCAGGGTGAGCTGAAACCCGTGTCCACATAAATAAACTTTTATTCTATGACCTATTCTATCTGTGCACTTTTATCGGGTTAATAAGGAACATTTTGTAGACGAAGGGTATAATGTGGATTGCTTCAGTGTCCTTTGAGAACAATAAAAATACACCCTCTGAAACAAAGTTTATACAAACTCTCCCGTTGGTCGCATTAGAGAAAACGTTTTATGGTCGAGTTAGTGTTGGGTTTCGTTTTTTTTCAGTAAATGAATGCGTTTGAAACAAATGTGCGTAACAAACTGTCTTGTCATTAGAACCAGAATTTCGTCAAAGCTCTCAGATATAAAAAAAATATAGGAAACCACTGTAACATTAAAACATAGACAGTTTATAAAACACATCAAGTTACATGTGCACATCATTAATGCAAAATAGCAGTTGTCCTTCGTCGAACACTATCCTCCATTTATAAAAAACAAGCTACCAACAAAAAGTTTTGACTGGCCATTTACAGTCAAATAATCCTGGTAGGAACTCAGAGTAGTGTCTGTTTGCTGCTTGAGCCGACAACCAACGCCTGGGGTGCATATCCCAATAATGTGGCTTTATGGGTATAAACGATTAGTAAAACTTCAATTTGGTTTTGGTGACCACATAGTTATAGGTGTTGGAAGTCACCGTAAATATGAATATATTAATAATCTCCAGAAAAATGTTAGTGTATCAGTGGCAAAGTCTCGAGCGTGGAACCACAAGCAAACAAAATTCGTTATTACTACGTGCAATGCGTAGATTGTGGACTACCACTGAAACACCTATGGAGTGGAGTTTCTCTCAGGCAAACACACCCCCTCGTCTGTTAAAAAAAACATGGAAATAATAAGGAAAATTTCAGCCATTTCACCTCCGACTTGAACGCGCAGGGTCACTGTCCTAAAGGGTGTTACAACCAGATGCGTCACGAAGAATATCAATTGGGGGAGGGGTGGAAAACATGACTTGTTCCGCCGGTGATTCCTAATGTTACGACTGATGAAATATTTCAACTACACTTTGGCCATTTATCTGTGAAGCATTTAGCTGATGGGTTCTGATAGTCGATAAGGGGAGATAACCGTCCATTTGAACCAGTCATCAAAAGTGGAAAGCTGCCAATGGATGCAGCAACTATTCACGAACGATGACTGAAAATATCAATTAAATCCCTCAAGAATTTTCTTAGATAGAGTGTTTTAACGAGATGTTTTGAATTTGGTCTTTTTCAAGATGTTGCGAAGCGGGACGGGGATGTGCACGGCGGACATCCCCCCCCCCGTTCTGGGATAGTGCCCCTTAAAACTTATAATTCAGTGCCACGGGTGGATAGATGGGACAAAAGCAACCTCGCGTTTTCAAGAACTTTGCCTGTGGATCACGACACTACCCTTAAAACATAGATAATGGCCAGAACTCGAAAGTGAACAGAAATCGCTTGCGAAAAAGATGGCTAGTTAGACATTAAAATGGAACACACGGCAGTTTCAGATATAGCTTGTGGAGGGGGGTGGGGTGGGGGGGGGCTGGGACCCATCGAGGAGACCCTAGTTCGACCCAATAGAAGAAAATTTGATTTCTCAATCTAACCGAACTGAAGAACGCTGTTTACATGCATCTGGGCGAAAAAATGGAGATTAGACGGCTGGTATGTCGAAATGTCTCCATGTGGACTGCTAATGGCAATCCACATAGAGAGCCATTTCGTATACCGGCAGTCTATGCAATGAGATCCATTTCGCTTGTTGGTCGTTTTCACGCACCAACAGGCTGCATTAATTTTGCGATCCCCGCCCCCCCCCCCCCCCCCCATCCTCCTAGGGGTGGCGGCACTATCTTTTCAAGATATTTTCAGTCGACGTTCAGTCACAACTCTATTTTGTACAAAACGCAGGCTTATGCGATTATTTACCTGAAGTTGGAAACGGGGCAATATTCTGAAATAAAAAAATGCTCTATTTCGCAGACGCCCAAGTCAAAGTATCACCTGGATTCGAAACCACTCGCAGCGATCTCTTCCAATGCTTATGAGTGCCGAAAAGATTGAGCACGTGACCTAGTGCATTTGCCACCCAAAGTTGTGAGCAGGATTAAATAGGAATCATCGGTCGATTGGTTCAAAATCTGTTGGCTTTGAATCCATCAATCAATATATTTTTATCCAGTTTGTACAGTATTAAAAACCTTTTTCTATAATTTTGTGCCAGAATGAGTGAAAATCTCTCAAAAACATGTGGCATGAAAACAAAGTGTCAAGTTCATTCAGTGCAAGACCAGACGGCAGAAGCGAAAATTCCAAAGTTCAATTTAAATTTTACGTTGTACTATATATTTTTTCCAGTTTTTGTTAGTTCAAAAAAGATGATGTACTTTTGGATGTATAGGTAACTTGGTGTGTTGTACAGAGAGTGAAAGGTATGCTGTCAATGGGATTTTGGGCTTTTAACAACCTCATTTCGAGAACGTATTGAACGCCCCAATCCACTTGGCTACTGAACCTTTCACTAAAATTTTGAAATAAAGCGTTGTAATACACCCAGGTGTTAAAAAATCAAAACCATTCAGATTGATTATTCTCTAATGTTTGTTAACAGTCGGAAACTTGATTATCTTTATCCGAAAGCAAGACTGATGGACAAATAATTTGATTATACAAAGCTTTAATTTATATTCTTTTTGAACAGACGATTTTTTCGATGAGATCTGTTCGGGTATACTTAGCCCATGTTGCACATTCAACACTGTGATTACGTTACTCTGCGTAGTGTACAGCGTATAATGTTTTGTCCATATTTCAATGAAAAATATGATCATTCAGAGCCATATTTTAAACGCCAGTATCTCTCGACACAACAGATGGAATAAGCTGATCTTTTCAGCCTAGAATTCTGACACGTACATTAAGAGAAACCATGCCTTTTTTCTCCTAAAGTTTTGTTAATAAAAAATGCCAAATTGAAAAAAGTCAAACATCGACTAAATAATCATTCATCTTTTGCCCCCTGTTAATATTCGTATCCATGCTCAAAGTCAAACCTTAAACCCGAAAATCTTATTCTGGAGTAAAGATTGACCAAGAGAAACCTTCTAATGTTCTCTTTATTTTAATAACGTGCAACTCAGATAAACGGGACATGCCGATAATGACAATGATTCGTCATCGTCTAACTACTCAGAATGAAAGTATGATATCAAAGAAAAATTCTGTTTTTCAAGGCTGCGCACATACACATACATCTTATGTGTTGGGGGGGGGGGGGGGGATTGCTTGGGGATAGTGTTGTGTGGCTGGAGGGAGGCTTTGCACAATATTATGTTAGTTTGGGCAGGGCCGTCACTAACAATTTTTATTTATTTATTTTTCTTGGGATGTAGGGGTGGGGGAGGTATAGGACATCTGAGCCCGACGGCTCGGTCATATCGTCCAAATTATCGGATCGTACCTAATTCCTTTTATCGAAGACACATACGCAAAAATATACTTTCCATTGATAGAATACTTACATGGCAGGGAATTTATTAGAATTTTATGACAGTGCTGTCCATTACAAACCAGTTGGGCGGATATGCCCGACCTTCTGGGTGCTTTCAACAGGTCATGGTCATAAAAATAATTTATTATTACTTGCTCTCTCCCTGGATGTGTGATTCTACCGATATTGTGAGTCTGGAATTTATTGCACTTTCTGATGTGTGTATATTTTATCGGCGAGCAAGAGATTTAGTCCAGCTGAGTACTCAAAACCATGTATATTTTCGACACGCAAGCAAGGGGACTGCCCAACTTGGTTTTTCATAATTTCTTGCCCAGCCTTTGTCTGGTGAAACTCTGGATCGGGTTACGCCCCTGAGCTTTTTTTAAAGAGTAATTTTATTTCCATTAAGATGAAATAGGACTTGGCGCCACTACAAATATATTCATTTCTGATCCTTTGAAAAGGACGAATGAGATTACTGCATATCTTCACCAAATCTACAAACTTTCACCGTGATGCATAGTTTGAAACCCTCTTTGCAATGTTTGTCTTGTGTTTCTCGATTTTTAAACAGTCCCCTCAACACCGATAGACCTACATTATTTGAAACACAATATTTTTTTTTCATCAGACTAAATGCTGAGACGGAGTCGATCAACTAAGGCGAGAATTGATTTCACCCCCTTCTCCCGCCCATTACTTCTACACAACAGCTCAGAAACTATAAACAATACAGCTTATAACGTGTAGGGAACCGAGTACCAGGCGAATTGCAACTATTGCCGCGTGTAACTGCCAGAGGTTTCGGCTTACACCAGTGCAAAGCCAAACTGAATTTCAACACAAGTTCACAGACCCGCCTCGTTCACGGACACAAGGCAACTGAAGGGCTCGTATCAAATTTGAAATAAAAATTGTAAATTTAGCAGCTGCACTGTCGGCCATGTGCACGCCTCAGTGTATTTGTGTTGGTTACGAATGCTAATACCATTTGTACATACGGTGCAACAAAACAGAATAATTTATATCAGTTATCCGACTTCTATATATATGCAAAGCTGAAGTCGGAAATAATACAGTCCACGAAAAGAGCGTCCTGAGAAAATATTTTGGTTTTAAAAATTGCTGAAGTATTTTATTTAGTTGAAGCATCGCTGTCAGATCTTCTTGCAAGAAAATAACCGATTGGATAGATTCACTGCAATATCTTGAAAGGGCCGATTAAAATGACCTGGTGGCATGAAAAAGCAATTGAATATTTGGATGTATTTTGTTTGAAAACATAAAAATATTTCGTCAACAGCGCCTGGATGCGCTGAACTGGGGACAATATACCCTTCCATACCCTTCTCGAAATCTACCATTGACACCAAGACTTATTTTGTATCTATGTTCATGGAGGCTAACTGGCGAAAGGGGAGGTGACAGTCTTCTTGAGATCTACTTCAAATGACAACATTTCTCTTGCATTTAAAACCTCGTATTGTTTGTAAAGTTTGTGTATCTTGCGAATAGCTATAAATTTGCATTACAGTATTTATAATGCCGTTATGGAGTGAAATAGTAACGTTTGTAAAGTGTTTTTAGTCTTTGTCAGAAAATTAAAATAGAAAAAAACAAATTCCTTCTTTCAACTCAGCTGGGTGTCAAGAAATATGTCTTTTGTACATACATCAATTTCTACATTCAAATTTTATCGGGTGGGAGTAACTTTTGTATGCTTTTGGGGGGGGGGGGGGGGGTGATAGCGGCTTCGGTCAAACATTCTATAGGTGGGACGGAAGCAGTGGTTGCAGCGTGAATGAATGGTTTCGCGCAAGTAAACCCCATTCGGCCGTTGTCATGGTTGCATCGTTGCAAGCAACAAATTACATTAATGCCAAGGGTAGTTTATCTATCAGGGTGAGCTGAAACCCGTGTCCACATAAATAAACTTTTATTCTATGACCTATTCTATCTGTGCACTTTTATCGGGTTAATAAGGAACATTTTGTAGACGAAGGGTATAATGTGGATTGCTTCAGTGTCCTTTGAGAACAATAAAAATACACCCTCTGAAACAAAGTTTATACAAACTCTCCCGTTGGTCGCATTAGAGAAAACGTTTTATAGTCGAGTTAGTGTTGGGTTTCGTTTTTTTTTCAGTAAATGAATGCGTTTGAAACAAATGTGCGTAACAAACTGTCTTGTCATTAGAACCAGAATTTCGTAAAAGCTCTCAGATATAAAAAAAATATAGGAAACCACTGTAACATTAAAACATAGACAGTTTATAAAACACATCATGTTACATGTGCACATCATTAATGCAAAATAGCAGTTGTCCTTCGTCGAACACTATCCTCCATTTATAAAAAACAAGCTACCAACAAAAAGTTTTGACTGGCCATTTACAGTCAAATAATCCTGGTAGGAACTCAGAGTAGTGTCTGTTTGCTGCTTGAGCCGACAACCAACGCCTGGGGTGCATATCCCAATAATGTGGCTTTATGGGTATAAACGATTAGTAAAACTTCAATTTGGTTTTGGTGACCACATAGTTATAGGTGTTGGAAGTCACCGTAAATATGAATATATTAATAATCTCCAGAAAAATGTTAGTGTATCAGTGGCAAAGTCTCGAGCGTGGAACCACAAGCAAACAAAATTCGTTATTACTACGTGCAATGCGTAGATTGTGGACTACCACTGAAACACCTATGGAGTGGAGTTTCTCTCAGGCAAACACACCCCCTCGTCTGTTAAAAAAAACATGGAAATAATAAGGAAAATTTCAGCCATTTCACCTCCGACTTGAACGCGCAGGGTCACTGTCCTAAAGGGTGTTACAACCAGATGCGTCACGAAGAATATCAATTGGGGGAGGGGTGGAAAACATGACTTGTTCCGCCGGTGATTCCTAATGTTACGACTGATGAAATATTTCAACTACACTTTGGCCATTTATCTGTGAAGCATTTAGCTGATGGGTTCTGATAGTCGATAAGGGGAGATAACCGTCCATTTGAACCAGTCATCAAAAGTGGAAAGCTGCCAATGGATGCAGCAACTATTCACGAACGATGACTGAAAATATCAATTAAATCCCTCAAGAATTTTCTTAGATAGAGTGTTTTAACGAGATGTTTTGAATTTGGTCTTTTTCAAGATGTTGCGAAGCGGGACGGGGATGTGCACGGCGGACATCCCCCCCCCCGTTCTGGGATAGTGCCCCTTAAAACTTATAATTCAGTGCCACGGGTGGATAGATGGGACAAAAGCAACCTCGCGTTTTCAAGAACTTTGCCTGTGGATCACGACACTACCCTTAAAACATAGATAATGGCCAGAACTCGAAAGTGAACAGAAATCGCTTGCGAAAAAGATGGCTAGTTAGACATTAAAATGGAACACACGGCAGTTTCAGATATAGCTTGTGGAGGGGGGTGGGGTGGGGGGGGGGGGCTGGGACCCATCGAGGAGACCCTAGTTCGACCCAATAGAAGAAAATTTGATTTCTCAATCTAACCGAACTGAAGAACGCTGTTTACATGCATCTGGGCGAAAAAATGGAGATTAGACGGCTGGTATGTCGAAATGTCTCCATGTGGACTGCTAATGGCAATCCACATAGAGAGCCATTTCGTATACCGGCAGTCTATGCAATGAGATCCATTTCGCTTGTTGGTCGTTTTCACGCACCAACAGGCTGCATTAATTTTGCGATTCCCGCCCCCCCCCCCCTCTCCTAGGGGTGGCGGCACTATCTTTTCAAGATATTTTCAGTCGACGTTCAGTCACAACTCTATTTTGTACAAAACGCAGGCTTATGCGATTATTTACCTGAAGTTGGAAACGGGGCAATATTCTGAAATAAAAAAATGCTCTATTTCGCAGACGCCCAAGTCAAAGTATCACCTGGATTCGATACCACTCGCAGCGATCTCTTCCAATGCTTATGAGTGCCGAAAAGATTGAGCACGTGACCTAGTGCATTTGCCACCCAAAGTTGTGAGCAGGATTAAATAGGAATCATCGGTCGATTGGTTCAAAATCTGTTGGCTTTGAATCCATCAATCAATATATTTTTATCCAGTTTGTACAGTATTAAAAACCTTTTTCTATAATTTTGTGCCAGAATGAGTGAAAATCTCTCAAAAACATGTGGCATGAAAACAAAGTGTCAAGTTCATTCAGTGCAAGACCAGACGGCAGAAGCGAAAATTCCAAAGTTCAATTTAAATTTTACGTTGTACTATATATTTTTTCCAGTTTTTGTTAGTTCAAAAAAGATGATGTACTTTTGGATGTATAGGTAACTTGGTGTGTTGTACAGAGAGTGAAAGGTATGCTGTCAATGGGATTTTGGGCTTTTAACAACCTCATTTCGAGAACGTATTGAACGCCCCAATCCACTTGGCTACTGAACCTTTCACTAAAATTTTGAAATAAAGCGTTGTAATACACCCAGGTGTTAAAAAATCAAAACCATTCAGATTGATTATTCTCTAATGTTTGTTAACAGTCGGAAACTTGATTATCTTTATCCGAAAGCAAGACTGATGGACAAATAATTTGATTATACAAAGCTTTAATTTATATTCTTTTTGAACAGACGATTTTTTCGATGAGATCTGTTCGGGTATACTTAGCCCATGTTGCACATTCAACACTGTGATTACGTTACTCTGCGTAGTGTACAGCGTATAATGTTTTGTCCATATTTCAATGAAAAATATGATCATTCAGAGCCATATTTTAAACGCCAGTATCTCTCGACACAACAGATGGAATAAGCTGATCTTTTCAGCCTAGAATTCTGACACGTACATTAAGAGAAACCATGCCTTTTTTCTCCTAAAGTTTTGTTAATAAAAAATGTCAAATTGAAAAAAGTCAAACATCGACTAAATAATCATTCATCTTTTGCCCCCTGTTAATATTCGTATCCATGCTCAAAGTCAAACCTTAAACCCGAAAATCTTATTCTGGAGTAAAGATTGACCAAGAGAAACCTTCTAATGTTCTCTTTATTTTAATAACGTGCAACTCAGATAAACGGGACATGCCGATAATGACAATGATTCGTCATCGTCTAACTACTCAGAATGAAAGTATGATATCAAAGAAAAATTCTGTTTTTCAAGGCTGCGCACATACACATACATCTTATGTGTTGGGGGGGGGGGGGATTGCTTGGGGATAGTGTTGTGTGGCTGGAGGGAGACTTTGCACAATATTATGTTAGTTTGGGCAGGGCCGTCACTAACAATTTTTATTTATTTATTTTTCTTGGGATGTGGGGGTGGGGGAGGTATAGGACATCTGAGCCCGACGGCTCGGTCATATCGTCCAAATTATCGGATCGTACCTAATTCCTTTTATCGAAGACACATACGCAAAAATATACTTTCCATTGATAGAATACTTACATGGCAGGGAATTTATTAGAATTTTATGACAGTGCTGTCCATTACAAACCAGTTGGGCGGATATGCCCGACCTTCTGGGTGCTTTCAACAGGTCATGGTCATAAAAATAATTTATTATTACTTGCTCTCTCCCTGGATGTGTGATTCTACCGATATTGTGAGTCTGGAATTTATTGCACTTTCTGATGTGTGTATATTTTATCGGCGAGCAAGAGATTTAGTCCAGCTGAGTACTCAAAACCATGTATATTTTCGACACGCAAGCAAGGGGACTGCCCAACTTGGTTTTTCATAATTTCTTGCCCAGCCTTTGTCTGGTGAAACTCTGGATCGGGTTACGCCCCTGAGCTTTTTTTAAAGAGTAATTTTATTTCCATTAAGATGAAATAGGACTTGGCGCCACTACAAATATATTCATTTCTGATCCTTTGAAAAGGACGAATGAGATTACTGCATATCTTCACCAAATCTACAAACTTTCACCGTGATGCATAGTTTGAAACCCTCTTTGCAATGTTTGTCTTGTGTTTCTCGATTTTTAAACAGTCCCCTCAACACCGATAGACCTACATTATTTGAAACACAATATTTTTTTTTCATCAGACTAAATGCTGAGACGGAGTCGATCAACTAAGGCGAGAATTGATTTCACCCCCTTCTCCCGCCCATTACTTCTACACAACAGCTCAGAAACTATAAACAATACAGCTTATAACGTGTAGGGAACCGAGTACCAGGCGAATTGCAACTATTGCCGCGTGTAACTGCCAGAGGTTTCGGCTTACACCAGTGCAAAGCCAAACTGAATTTCAACACAAGTTCACAGACCCGCCTCGTTCACGGACACAAGGCAACTGAAGGGCTCGTATCAAATTTGAAATAAAAATTGTAAATTTAGCAGCTGCACTGTCGGCCATGTGCACGCCTCAGTGTATTTGTGTTGGTTACGAATGCTAATACCATTTGTACATACGGTGCAACAAAACAGAATAATTTATATCAGTTATCCGACTTCTATATATATGCAAAGCTGCAGTCGGAAATAATACAGTCCACGAAAAGAGCGTCCTGAGAAAATATTTTGGTTTTAAAAATTGCTGAAGTATTTTATTTAGTTGAAGCATCGCTGTCAGATCTTCTTGCAAGAAAATAACCGATTGGATAGATTCACTGCAATATCTTGAAAGGGCCGATTGAAATGACCTGGTGGCATGAAAAAGCAATTGAATATTTGGATGTATTTTGTTTGAAAACATAAAAATATTTCGTCAACAGCGCCTGGATGCGCTGAACTGGGGACAATATACCCTTCCATACCCTTCTCGAAATCTACCATTGACACCAAGACTTATTTTGTATCTATGTTCATGGAGGCTAACTGGCGAAAGGGGAGGTGACAGTCTTCTTGAGATCTACTTCAAATGACAACATTTCTCTTGCATTTAAAACCTCGTATTGTTTGTAAAGTTTGTGTATCTTGCGAATAGCTATAAATTTGCATTACAGTATTTATAATGCCGTTATGGAGTGAAATAGTAACGTTTGTAAAGTGTTTTTAGTCTTTGTCAGAAAATTAAAATAGAAAAAAACAAATTCCTTCTTTCAACTCAGCTGGGTGTCAAGAAATATGTCTTTTGTACATACATCAATTTCTACATTCAAATTTTATCGGGTGGGAGTAACTTTTGTATGCTTTTGGGGGGGGGGGGCGTGATAGCGGCTTCGGTCAAACATTCTATAGGTGGGACGGAAGCAGTGGTTGCAGCGTGAATGAATGGTTTCGCGCAAGTAAACCCCATTCGGCCGTTGTCATGGTTGCATCGTTGCAAGCAACAAATTACATTAATGCCAAGGGTAGTTTATCTATCAGGGTGAGCTGAAACCCGTGTCCACATAAATAAACTTTTATTCTATGACCTATTCTATCTGTGCACTTTTATCGGGTTAATAAGGAACATTTTGTAGACGAAGGGTATAATGTGGATTGCTTCAGTGTCCTTTGAGAACAATAAAAATACACCCTCTGAAACAAAGTTTATACAAACTCTCCCGTTGGTCGCATTAGAGAAAACGTTTTATAGTCGAGTTAGTGTTGGGTTTCGTTTTTTTTCAGTAAATGAATGCGTTTGAAACAAATGTGCGTAACAAACTGTCTTGTCATTAGAACCAGAATTTCGTCAAAGCTCTCAGATATAAAAAAAATATAGGAAACCACTGTAACATTAAAACATAGACAGTTTATAAAACACATCATGTTACATGTGCACATCATTAATGCAAAATAGCAGTTGTCCTTCGTCGAACACTATCCTCCATTTATAAAAAACAAGCTACCAACAAAAAGTTTTGACTGGCCATTTACAGTCAAATAATCCTGGTAGGAACTCAGAGTAGTGTCTGTTTGCTGCTTGAGCCGACAACCAACGCCTGGGGTGCATATCCCAATAATGTGGCTTTATGGGTATAAACGATTAGTAAAACTTCAATTTGGTTTTGGTGACCACATAGTTATAGGTGTTGGAAGTCACCGTAAATATGAATATATTAATAATCTCCAGAAAAATGTTAGTGTATCAGTGGCAAAGTCTCGAGCGTGGAACCACAAGCAAACAAAATTCGTTATTACTACGTGCAATGCGTAGATTGTGGACTACCACTGAAACACCTATGGAGTGGAGTTTCTCTCAGGCAAACACACCCCCTCGTCTGTTAAAAAAAACATGGAAATAATAAGGAAAATTTCAGCCATTTCACCTCCGAGTTGAACGCGCAGGGTCACTGTCCTAAAGGGTGTTACAACCAGATGCGTCACGAAGAATATCAATTGGGGGAGGGGTGGAAAACATGACTTGTTCCGCCGGTGATTCCTAATGTTACGACTGATGAAATATTTCAACTACACTTTGGCCATTTATCTGTGAAGCATTTAGCTGATGGGTTCTGATAGTCGATAAGGGGAGATAACCGTCCATTTGAACCAGTCATCAAAAGTGGAAAGCTGCCAATGGATGCAGCAACTATTCACGAACGATGACTGAAAATATCAATTAAATCCCTCAAGAATTTTCTTAGATAGAGTGTTTTAACGAGATGTTTTGAATTTGGTCTTTTTCAAGATGTTGCGAAGCGGGACGGGGATGTGCACGGCGGACATCCCCCCCCCGTTCTGGGATAGTGCCCCTTAAAACTTATAATTCAGTGCCACGGGTGGATAGATGGGACAAAAGCAACCTCGCGTTTTCAAGAACTTTGCCTGTGGATCACGACACTACCCTTAAAACATAGATAATGGCCAGAACTCGAAAGTGAACAGAAATCGCTTTCGAAAAAGATGGCTAGTTAGACATTAAAATGGAACACACGGCAGTTTCAGATATAGCTTGTGGAGGGGGGTGGGGTGGGGGGGGGGGCTGGGACCCATCGAGGAGACCCTAGTTCGACCCAATAGAAGAAAATTTGATTTCTCAATCTAACCGAACTGAAGAACGCTGTTTACATGCATCTGGGCGAAAAAATGGAGATTAGACGGCTGGTATGTCGAAATGTCTCCATGTGGACTGCTAATGGCAATCCACATAGAGAGCCATTTCGTATACCGGCAGTCTATGCAATGAGATCCATTTCGCTTGTTGGTCGTTTTCACGCACCAACAGGCTGCATTAATTTTGCGATCCCCGCCCCCCCCCCCTCCTCCTAGGGGTGGCGGCACTATCTTTTCAAGATATTTTCAGTCGACGTTCAGTCACAACTCTATTTTGTACAAAACGCAGGCTTATGCGATTATTTACCTGAAGTTGGAAACGGGGCAATATTCTGAAATAAAAAAATGCTCTATTTCGCAGACGCCCAAGTCAAAGTATCACCTGGATTCGAAACCACTCGCAGCGATCTCTTCCAATGCTTATGAGTGCCGAAAAGATTGAGCACGTGACCTAGTGCATTTGCCACCCAAAGTTGTGAGCAGGATTAAATAGGAATCATCGGTCGATTGGTTCAAAATCTGTTGGCTTTGAATCCATCAATCAATATATTTTTATCCAGTTTGTACAGTATTAAAAACCTTTTTCTATAATTTTGTGCCAGAATGAGTGAAAATCTCTCAAAAACATGTGGCATGAAAACAAAGTGTCAAGTTCATTCAGTGCAAGACCAGACGGCAGAAGCGAAAATTCCAAAGTTCAATTTAAATTTTACGTTGTACTATATATTTTTTCCAGTTTTTGTTAGTTCAAAAAAGATGATGTACTTTTGGATGTATAGGTAACTTGGTGTGTTGTACAGAGAGTGAAAGGTATGCTGTCAATGGGATTTTGGGCTTTTAACAACCTCATTTCGAGAACGTATTGAACGCCCCAATCCACTTGGCTACTGAACCTTTCACTAAAATTTTGAAATAAAGCGTTGTAATACACCCAGGTGTTAAAAAATCAAAACCATTCAGATTGATTATTCTCTAATGTTTGTTAACAGTCGGAAACTTGATTATCTTTATCCGAAAGCAAGACTGATGGACAAATAATTTGATTATACAAAGCTTTAATTTATATTCTTTTTGAACAGACGATTTTTTCGATGAGATCTGTTCGGGTATACTTAGCCCATGTTGCACATTCAACACTGTGATTACGTTACTCTGCGTAGTGTACAGCGTATAATGTTTTGTCCATATTTCAATGAAAAATATGATCATTCAGAGCCATATTTTAAACGCCAGTATCTCTCGACACAACAGATGGAATAAGCTGATCTTTTCAGCCTAGAATTCTGACGCGTACATTAAGAGAAACCATGCCTTTTTTCTCCTAAAGTTTTGTTAATAAAAAATGTCAAATTGAAAAAAGTCAAACATCGACTAAATAATCATTCATCTTTTGCCCCCTGTTAATATTCGTATCCATGCTCAAAGTCAAACCTTAAACCCGAAAATCTTATTCTGGAGTAAAGATTGACCAAGAGAAACCTTCTAATGTTCTCTTTATTTTAATAACGTGCAACTCAGATAAACGGGACATGCCGATAATGACAATGATTCGTCATCGTCTAACTACTCAGAATGATAGTATGATATCAAAGAAAAATTCTGTTTTTCAAGGCTGCGCACATACACATACATCTTATGTGTTGGGGGGGGGGGGGGATTGCTTGGGGATAGTGTTGTGTGGCTGGAGGGAGGCTTTGCACAATATTATGTTAGTTTGGGCAGGGCCGTCACTAACAATTTTTATTTATTTATTTTTGTTGGGATGTAGGGGTGGGGGAGGTATAGGACATCTGAGCCCGACGGCTCGGTCATATCGTCCAAATTATCGGATCGTACCTAATTCCTTTTATCGAAGACACATACGCAAAAATATACTTTCCATTGATAGAATACTTACATGGCAGGGAATTTATTAGAATTTTATGACAGTGCTGTCCATTACAAACCAGTTGGGCGGATATGCCCGACCTTCTGGGTGCTTTCAACAGGTCATGGTCATAAAAATAATTTATTATTACTTGCTCTCTCCCTGGATGTGTGATTCTACCGATATTGTGAGTCTGGAATTTATTGCACTTTCTGATGTGTGTATATTTTATCGGCGAGCAAGAGATTTAGTCCAGCTGAGTACTCAAAACCATGTATATTTTCGACACGCAAGCAAGGGGACTGCCCAACTTGGTTTTTCATAATTTCTTGCCCAGCCTTTGTCTGGTGAAACTCTGGATCGGGTTACGCCCCTGAGCTTTTTTTAAAGAGTAATTTTATTTCCATTAAGATGAAATAGGACTTGGCGCCACTACAAATATATTCATTTCTGATCCTTTGAAAAGGACGAATGAGATTACTGCATATCTTCACCAAATCTACAAACTTTCACCGTGATGCATAGTTTGAAACCCTCTTTGCAATGTTTGTCTTGTGTTTCTCGATTTTTAAACAGTCCCCTCAACACCGATAGACCTACATTATTTGAAACACAATATTTTTTTTTCATCAGACTAAATGCTGAGACGGAGTCGATCAACTAAGGCGAGAATTGATTTCACCCCCTTCTCCCGCCCATTACTTCTACACAACAGCTCAGAAACTATAAACAATACAGCTTATAACGTGTAGGGAACCGAGTACCAGGCGAATTGCAACTATTGCCGCGTGTAACTGCCAGAGGTTTCGGCTTACACCAGTGCAAAGCCAAACTGAATTTCAACACAAGTTCACAGACCCGCCTCGTTCACGGACACAAGGCAACTGAAGGGCTCGTATCAAATTTGAAATAAAAATTGTAAATTTAGCAGCTGCACTGTCGGCCATGTGCACGCCTCAGTGTATTTGTGTTGGTTACGAATGCTAATACCATTTGTACATACGGTGCAACAAAACAGAATAATTTATATCAGTTATCCGACTTCTATATATATGCAAAGCTGCAGTCGGAAATAATACAGTCCACGAAAAGAGCGTCCTGAGAAAATATTTTGGTTTTAAAAATTGCTGAAGTATTTTATTTAGTTGAAGCATCGCTGTCAGATCTTCTTGCAAGAAAATAACCGATTGGATAGATTCACTGCAATATCTTGAAAGGGCCGATTGAAATGACCTGGTGGCATGAAAAAGCAATTGAATATTTGGATGTATTTTGTTTGAAAACATAAAAATATTTCGTCAACAGCGCCTGGATGCGCTGAACTGGGGACAATATACCCTTCCATACCCTTCTCGAAATCTACCATTGACACCAAGACTTATTTTGTATCTATGTTCATGGAGGCTAACTGGCGAAAGGGGAGGTGACAGTCTTCTTGAGATCTACTTCAAATGACAACATTTCTCTTGCATTTAAAACCTCGTATTGTTTGTAAAGTTTGTGTATCTTGCGAATAGCTATAAATTTGCATTACAGTATTTATAATGCCGTTATGGAGTGAAATAGTAACGTTTGTAAAGTGTTTTTAGTCTTTGTCAGAAAATTAAAATAGAAAAAAACAAATTCCTTCTTTCAACTCAGCTGGGTGTCAAGAAATATGTCTTTTGTACATACATCAATTTCTACATTCAAATTTTATCGGGTGGGAGTAACTTTTGTATGCTTTTGGGGGGGTGATAGCGGCTTCGGTCAAACATTCTATAGGTGGGACGGAAGCAGTGGTTGCAGCGTGAATGAATGGTTTCGCGCAAGTAAACCCCATTCGGCCGTTGTCATGGTTGCATCGTTGCAAGCAACAAATTACATTAATGCCAAGGGTAGTTTATCTATCAGGGTGAGCTGAAACCCGTGTCCACATAAATAAACTTTTATTCTATGACCTATTCTATCTGTGCACTTTTATCGGGTTAATAAGGAACATTTTGTAGACGAAGGGTATAATGTGGATTGCTTCAGTGTCCTTTGAGAACAATAAAAATACACCCTCTGAAACAAAGTTTATACAAACTCCCCCGTTGGTCGCATTAGAGAAAACGTTTTATAGTCGAGTTAGTGTTGGGTTTCGTTTTTTTTTCAGTAAATGAATGCGTTTGAAACAAATGTGCGTAACAAACTGTCTTGTCATTAGAACCAGAATTTCGTCAAAGCTCTCAGATATAAAAAAAATATAGGAAACCACTGTAACATTAAAACATAGACAGTTTATAAAACACATCATGTTACATGTGCACATCATTAATGCAAAATAGCAGTTGTCCTTCGTCGAACACTATCCTCCATTTATAAAAAACAAGCTACCAACAAAAAGTTTTGACTGGCCATTTACAGTCAAATAATCCTGGTAGGAACTCAGAGTAGTGTCTGTTTGCTGCTTGAGCCGACAACCAACGCCTGGGGTGCATATCCCAATAATGTGGCTTTATGGGTATAAACGATTAGTAAAACTTCAATTTGGTTTTGGTGACCACATAGTTATAGGTGTTGGAAGTCACCGTAAATATGAATATATTAATAATCTCCAGAAAAATGTTAGTGTATCAGTGGCAAAGTCTCGAGCGTGGAACCACAAGCAAACAAAATTCGTTATTACTACGTGCAATGCGTAGATTGTGGACTACCACTGAAACACCTATGGAGTGGAGTTTCTCTCAGGCAAACACACCCCCTCGTCTGTTAAAAAAAACATGGAAATAATAAGGAAAATTTCAGCCATTTCACCTCCGACTTGAACGCGCAGGGTCACTGTCCTAAAGGGTGTTACAACCAGATGCGTCACGAAGAATATCAATTGGGGGAGGGGTGGAAAACATGACTTGTTCCGCCGGTGATTCCTAATGTTACGACTGATGAAATATTTCAACTACACTTTGGCCATTTATCTGTGAAGCATTTAGCTGATGGGTTCTGATAGTCGATAAGGGGAGATAACCGTCCATTTGAACCAGTCATCAAAAGTGGAAAGCTGCCAATGGATGCAGCAACTATTCACGAACGATGACTGAAAATATCAATTAAATCCCTCAAGAATTTTCTTAGATAGAGTGTTTTAACGAGATGTTTTGAATTTGGTCTTTTTCAAGATGTTGCGAAGCGGGACGGGGATGTACACGGCGGACATCCCCCCCCCCCCCCCCCGTTCTGGGATAGTGCCCCTTAAAACTTATAATTCAGTGCCACGGGTGGATAGATGGGACAAAAGCAACCTCGCGTTTTCAAGAACTTTGCCTGTGGATCACGACACTACCCTTAAAACATAGATAATGGCCAGAACTCGAAAGTGAACAGAAATCGCTTGCGAAAAAGATGGCTAGTTAGACATTAAAATGGAACACACGGCAGTTTCAGATATAGCTTGTGGAGGGGGGTGGGGTGGGGGGGGGGGGGGGGGGGGCTGGGACCCATCGAGGAGACCCTAGTTCGACCCAATAGAAGAAAATTTGATTTCTCAATCTAACCGAACTGAAGAACGCTGTTTACATGCATCTGGGCGAAAAAATGGAGATTAGACGGCTGGTATGTCGAAATGTCTCCATGTGGACTGCTAATGGCAATCCACATAGAGAGCCATTTCGTATACCGGCAGTCTATGCAATGAGATCCATTTCGCTTGTTGGTCGTTTTCACGCACCAACAGGCTGCATTAATTTTGCGATCCCCGCCCCCCCCCCTCCCTCCTCCTAGGGGTGGCGGCACTATCTTTTCAAGATATTTTCAGTCGACGTTCAGTCACAACTCTATTTTGTACAAAACGCAGGCTTATGCGATTATTTACCTGAAGTTGGAAACGGGGCAATATTCTGAAATAAAAAAATGCTCTATTTCGCAGACGCCCAAGTCAAAGTATCACCTGGATTCGAAACCACTCGCAGCGATCTCTTCCAATGCTTATGAGTGCCGAAAAGATTGAGCACGTGACCTAGTGCATTTGCCACCCAAAGTTGTGAGCAGGATTAAATAGGAATCATCGGTCGATTGGTTCAAAATCTGTTGGCTTTGAATCCATCAATCAATATATTTTTATCCAGTTTGTACAGTATTAAAAACCTTTTTCTATAATTTTGTGCCAGAATGAGTGAAAATCTCTCAAAAACATGTGGCATGAAAACAAAGTGTCAAGTTCATTCAGTGCAAGACCAGACGGCAGAAGCGAAAATTCCAAAGTTCAATTTAAATTTTACGTTGTACTATATATTTTTTCCAGTTTTTGTTAGTTCAAAAAAGATGATGTACTTTTGGATGTATAGGTAACTTGGTGTGTTGTACAGAGAGTGAAAGGTATGCTGTCAATGGGATTTTGGGCTTTTAACAACCTCATTTCGAGAACGTATTGAACGCCCCAATCCACTTGGCTACTGAACCTTTCACTAAAATTTTGAAATAAAGCGTTGTAATACACCCAGGTGTTAAAAAATCAAAACCATTCAGATTGATTATTCTCTAATGTTTGTTAACAGTCGGAAACTTGATTATCTTTATCCGAAAGCAAGACTGATGGACAAATAATTTGATTATACAAAGCTTTAATTTATATTCTTTTTGAACAGACGATTTTTTCGATGAGATCTGTTCGGGTATACTTAGCCCATGTTGCACATTCAACACTGTGATTACGTTACTCTGCGTAGTGTACAGCGTATAATGTTTTGTCCATATTTCAATGAAAAATATGATCATTCAGAGCCATATTTTAAACGCCAGTATCTCTCGACACAACAGATGGAATAAGCTGATCTTTTCAGCCTAGAATTCTGACACGTACATTAAGAGAAACCATGCCTTTTTTCTCCTAAAGTTTTGTTAATAAAAAATGTCAAATTGAAAAAAGTCAAACATCGACTAAATAATCATTCATCTTTTGCCCCCTGTTAATATTCGTATCCATGCTCAAAGTCAAACCTTAAACCCGAAAATCTTATTCTGGAGTAAAGATTGACCAAGAGAAACCTTCTAATGTTCTCTTTATTTTAATAACGTGCAACTCAGATAAACGGGACATGCCGATAATGACAATGATTCGTCATCGTCTAACTACTCAGAATGAAAGTATGATATCAAAGAAAAATTCTGTTTTTCAAGGCTGCGCACATACACATACATCTTATGTGTTGGGGGGGGGATTGCTTGGGGATAGTGTTGTGTGGCTGGAGGGAGGCTTTGCACAATATTATGTTAGTTTGGGCAGGGCCGTCACTAACAATTTTTATTTATTTATTTTTCTTGGGATGTAGGGGTGGGGGAGGTATAGGACATCTGAGCCCGACGGCTCGGTCATATCGTCCAAATTATCGGATCGTACCTAATTCCTTTTATCGAAGACACATACGCAAAAATATACTTTCCATTGATAGAATACTTACATGGCAGGGAATTTATTAGAATTTTATGACAGTGCTGTCCATTACAAACCAGTTGGGCGGATATGCCCGACCTTCTGGGTGCTTTCAACAGGTCATGGTCATAAAAATAATTTATTATTACTTGCTCTCTCCCTGGATGTGTGATTCTACCGATATTGTGAGTCTGGAATTTATTGCACTTTCTGATGTGTGTATATTTTATCGGCGAGCAAGAGATTTAGTCCAGCTGAGTACTCAAAACCATGTATATTTTCGACACGCAAGCAAGGGGACTGCCCAACTTGGTTTTTCATAATTTCTTGCCCAGCCTTTGTCTGGTGAAACTCTGGATCGGGTTACGCCCCTGAGCTTTTTTTAAAGAGTAATTTTATTTCCATTAAGATGAAATAGGACTTGGCGCCACTACAAATATATTCATTTCTGATCCTTTGAAAAGGACGAATGAGATTACTGCATATCTTCACCAAATCTACAAACTTTCACCGTGATGCATAGTTTGAAACCCTCTTTGCAATGTTTGTCTTGTGTTTCTCGATTTTTAAACAGTCCCCTCAACACCGATAGACCTACATTATTTGAAACACAATATTTTTTTTTCATCAGACTAAATGCTGAGACGGAGTCGATCAACTAAGGCGAGAATTGATTTCACCCCCTTCTCCCGCCCATTACTTCTACACAACAGCTCAGAAACTATAAACAATACAGCTTATAACGTGTAGGGAACCGAGTACCAGGCGAATTGCAACTATTGCCGCGTGTAACTGCCAGAGGTTTCGGCTTACACCAGTGCAAAGCCAAACTGAATTTCAACACAAGTTCACAGACCCGCCTCGTTCACGGACACAAGGCAACTGAAGGGCTCGTATCAAATTTGAAATAAAAATTGTAAATTTAGCAGCTGCACTGTCGGCCATGTGCACGCCTCAGTGTATTTGTGTTGGTTACGAATGCTAATACCATTTGTACATACGGTGCAACAAAACAGAATAATTTATTATCAGTTATCCGACTTCTATATATATGCAAAGCTGCAGTCGGAAATAATACAGTCCACGAAAAGAGCGTCCTGAGAAAATATTTTGGTTTTAAAAATTGCTGAAGTATTTTATTTAGTTGAAGCATCGCTGTCAGATCTTCTTGCAAGAAAATAACCGATTGGATAGATTCACTGCAATATCTTGAAAGGGCCGATTGAAATGACCTGGTGGCATGAAAAAGCAATTGAATATTTGGATGTATTTTGTTTGAAAACATAAAAATATTTCGTCAACAGCGCCTGGATGCGCTGAACTGGGGACAATATACCCTTCCATACCCTTCTCGAAATCTACCATTGACACCAAGACTTATTTTGTATCTATGTTCATGGAGGCTAACTGGCGAAAGGGGAGGTGACAGTCTTCTTGAGATCTACTTCAAATGACAACATTTCTCTTGCATTTAAAACCTCGTATTGTTTGTAAAGTTTGTGTATCTTGCGAATAGCTATAAATTTGCATTACAGTATTTATAATGCCGTTATGGAGTGAAATAGTAACGTTTGTAAAGTGTTTTTAGTCTTTGTCAGAAAATTAAAATAGAAAAAAACAAATTCCTTCTTTCAACTCAGCTGGGTGTCAAGAAATATGTCTTTTGTACATACATCAATTTCTACATTCAAATTTTATCGGGTGGGAGTAACTTTTGTATGCTTTTGGGGGGGTGATAGCGGCTTCGGTCAAACATTCTATAGGTGGGACGGAAGCAGTGGTTGCAGCGTGAATGAATGGTTTCGCGCAAGTAAACCCCATTCGGCCGTTGTCATGGTTGCATCGTTGCAAGCAACAAATTACATTAATGCCAAGGGTAGTTTATCTATCAGGGTGAGCTGAAACCCGTGTCCACATAAATAAACTTTTATTCTATGACCTATTCTATCTGTGCACTTTTATCGGGTTAATAAGGAACATTTTGTAGACGAAGGGTATAATGTGGATTGCTTCAGTGTCCTTTGAGAACAATAAAAATACACCCTCTGAAACAAAGTTTATACAAACTCTCCCGTTGGTCGCATTAGAGAAAACGTTTTATAGTCGAAATAGTGTTGGGTTTCGTTTTTTTTTTCAGTAAATGAATGCGTTTGAAACAAATGTGCGTAACAAACTGTCTTGTCATTAGAACCAGAATTTCGTCAAAGCTCTCAGATATAAAAAAAATATAGGAAACCACTGTAACATTAAAACATAGACAGTTTATAAAACACACCATGTTACATGTGCACATCATTAATGCAAAATAGCAGTTGTCCTTCGTCGAACACTATCCTCCATTTATAAAAAACAAGCTACCAACAAAAAGTTTTGACTGGCCATTTACAGTCAAATAATCCTGGTAGGAACTCAGAGTAGTGTCTGTTTGCTGCTTGAGCCGACAACCAACGCCTGGGGTGCATATCCCAATAATGTGGCTTTATGGGTATAAACGATTAGTAAAACTTCAATTTGGTTTTGGTGACCACATAGTTATAGGTGTTGGAAGTCACCGTAAATATGAATATATTAATAATCTCCAGAAAAATGTTAGTGTATCAGTGGCAAAGTCTCGAGCGTGGAACCACAAGCAAACAAAATTCGTTATTACTACGTGCAATGCGTAGATTGTGGACTACCACTGAAACACCTATGGAGTGGAGTTTCTCTCAGGCAAACACACCCCCTCGTCTGTTAAAAAAAACATGGAAATAATAAGGAAAATTTCAGCCATTTCACCTCCGACTTGAACGCGCAGGGTCACTGTCCTAAAGGGTGTTACAACCAGATGCGTCACGAAGAATATCAATTGGGGGAGGGGTGGAAAACATGACTTGTTCCGCCGGTGATTCCTAATGTTACGACTGATGAAATATTTCAACCACACTTTGGCCATTTATCTGTGAAGCATTTAGCTGATGGGTTCTGATAGTCGATAAGGGGAGATAACCGTCCATTTGAACCAGTCATCAAAAGTGGAAAGCTGCCAATGGATGCAGCAACTATTCACGAACGATGACTGAAAATATCAATTAAATCCCTCAAGAATTTTCTTAGATAGAGTGTTTTAACGAGATGTTTTGAATTTGGTCTTTTTCAAGATGTTGCGAAGCGGGACGGGGATGTGCACGGCGGACATCCCCCCCCCCCCCCCCCGTTCTGGGATAGTGCCCCTTAAAACTTATAATTCAGTGCCACGGGTGGATAGATGGGACAAAAGCAACCTCGCGTTTTCAAGAACTTTGCCTGTGGATCACGACACTACCCTTAAAACATAGATAATGGCCAGAACTCGAAAGTGAACAGAAATCGCTTGCGAAAAAGATGGCTAGTTAGACATTAAAATGGAACACACGGCAGTTTCAGATATAGCTTGTGGAGGGGGGTGGGGTGGGGGGTGGGGGGCTGGGACCCATCGAGGAGACCCTAGTTCGACCCAATAGAAGAAAATTTGATTTCTCAATCTAACCGAACTGAAGAACGCTGTTTACATGCATCTGGGCGATAAAATGGAGATTAGACGGCTGGTATGTCGAAATGTCTCCATGTGGACTGCTAATGGCAATCCACATAGAGAGCCATTTCGTATACCGGCAGTCTATGCAATGAGATCCATTTCGCTTGTTGGTCGTTTTCACGCACCAACAGGCTGCATTAATTTTCCGATCCCCGCCCCCCCCCTCCTCCTAGGGGTGGCGGCACTATCTTTTCAAGATATTTTCAGTCGACGTTCAGTCACAACTCTATTTTGTACAAAACGCAGGCTCATGCGATTATTTACCTGAAGTTGGAAACGGGGCAATATTCTGAAATAAAAAAATGCTCTATTTCGCAGACGCCCAAGTCAAAGTATCACCTGGATTCGAAACCACTCGCAGCGATCTCTTCCAATGCTTATGAGTGCCGAAAAGATTGAGCACGTGACCTAGTGCATTTGCCACCCAAAGATGTGAGCAGGATTAAATAGGAATCATCGGTCGATTGGTTCAAAATCTGTTGGCTTTGAATCCATCAATCAATATATTTTTATCCAGTTTGTACAGTATGAAAAACCTTTTTCTATAATTTTGTGCCAGAATGAGTGAAAATCTCTCAAAAACATGTGGCATGAAAACAAAGTGTCAAGTTCATTCAGTGCAAGACCAGACGGCAGAAGCGAAAATTCCAAAGTTCAATTTAAATTTTACGTTGTACTATATATTTTTTCCAGTTTTTGTTAGTTCAAAAAAGATGATGTACTTTTGGATGTATAGGTAACTTGGTGTGTTGTACAGAGAGTGAAAGGTATGCTGTCAATGGGATTTTGGGCTTTTAACAACCTCATTTCGAGAACGTATTGAACGCCCCAATCCACTTGGCTACTGAACCTTTCACTAAAATTTTGAAATAAAGCGTTGTAATACACCCAGGTGTTAAAAAATCAAAACCATTCAGATTGATTATTCTCTAATGTTTGTTAACAGTCGGAAACTTGATTATCTTTATCCGAAAGCAAGACTGATGGACAAATAATTTGATTATACAAAGCTTTAATTTATATTCTTTTTGAACAGACGATTTTTTCGATGAGATCTGTTCGGGTATACTTAGCCCATGTTGCACATTCAACACTGTGATTACGTTACTCTGCGTAGTGTACAGCGTATAATGTTTTGTCCATATTTCAATGAAAAATATGATCATTCAGAGCCATATTTTAAACGCCAGTATCTCTCGACACAACAGATGGAATAAGCTGATCTTTTCAGCCTAGAATTCTGACACGTACATTAAGAGAAACCATGCCTTTTTTCTCCTAAAGTTTTGTTAATAAAAAATGTCAAATTGAAAAAAGTCAAACATCGACTAAATAATCATTCATCTTTTGCCCCCTGTTAATATTCGTATCCATGCTCAAAGTCAAACCTTAAACCCGAAAATCTTATTCTGGAGTAAAGATTGACCAAGAGAAACCTTCTAATGTTCTCTTTATTTTAATAACGTGCAACTCAGATAAACGGGACATGCCGATAATGACAATGATTCGTCATCGTCTAACTACTCAGAATGAAAGTATGATATCAAAGAAAAATTCTGTTTTTCAAGGCTGCGCACATACACATACATCTTATGTGTTGGGGGGGGGGGATTGCTTGGGGATAGTGTTGTGTGGCTGGAGGGAGGCTTTGCACAATATTATGTTAGTTTGGGCAGGGCCGTCACTAACAATTTTTATTTATTTATTTTTCTTGGGATGTAGGGGTGGGGGAGGTATAGGACATCTGAGCCCGACGGCTCGGTCATATCGTCCAAATTATCGGATCGTACCTAATTCCTTTTATCGAAGACACATACGCAAAAATATACTTTCCATTGATAGAATACTTACATGGCAGGGAATTTATTAGAATTTTATGACAGTGCTGTCCATTACAAACCAGTTGGGCGGATATGCCCGACCTTCTGGGTGCTTTCAACAGGTCATGGTCATAAAAATAATTTATTATTACTTGCTCTCTCCCTGGATGTGTGATTCTTCCGATATTGTGAGTCTGGAATTTATTGCACTTTCTGATGTGTGTATATTTTATCGGCGAGCAAGAGATTTAGTCCAGCTGAGTACTCAAAACCATGTATATTTTCGACACGCAAGCAAGGGGACTGCCCAACTTGGTTTTTCATAATTTCTTGCCCAGCCTTTGTCTGGTGAAACTCTGGATCGGGTTACGCCCCTGAGCTTTTTTTAAAGAGTAATTTTATTTCCATTAAGATGAAATAGGACTTGGCGCCACTACAAATATATTCATTTCTGATCCTTTGAAAAGGACGAATGAGATTACTGCATATCTTCACCAAATCTACAAACTTTCACCGTGATGCATAGTTTGAAACCCTCTTTGCAATGTTTGTCTTGTGTTTCTCGATTTTTAAACAGTCCCCTCAACACCGATAGACCTACATTATTTGAAACACAATATTTTTTTTTCATCAGACTAAATGCTGAGACGGAGTCGATCAACTAAGGCGAGAATTGATTTCACCCCCTTCTCCCGCCCATTACTTCTACACAACAGCTCAGAAACTATAAACAATACAGCTTATAACGTGTAGGGAACCGAGTACCAGGCGAATTGCAACTATTGCCGCGTGTAACTGCCAGAGGTTTCGGCTTACACCAGTGCAAAGCCAAACTGAATTTCAACACAAGTTCACAGACCCGCCTCGTTCACGGACACAAGGCAACTGAAGGGCTCGTATCAAATTTGAAATAAAAATTGTAAATTTAGCAGCTGCACTGTCGGCCATGTGCACGCCTCAGTGTATTTGTGTTGGTTACGAATGCTAATACCATTTGTACATACGGTGCAACAAAACAGAATAATTTATATCAGTTATCCGACTTCTATATATATGCAAAGCTGCAGTCGGAAATAATACAGTCCACGAAAAGAGCGTCCTGAGAAAATATTTTGGTTTTAAAAATTGCTGAAGTATTTTATTTAGTTGAAGCATCGCTGTCAGATCTTCTTGCAAGAAAATAACCGATTGGATAGATTCACTGCAATATCTTGAAAGGGCCGATTGAAATGACCTGGTGGCATGAAAAAGCAATTGAATATTTGGATGTATTTTGTTTGAAAACATAAAAATATTTCGTCAACAGCGCCTGGATGCGCTGAACTGGGGACAATATACCCTTCCATACCCTTCTCGAAATCTACCATTGACACCAAGACTTATTTTGTATCTATGTTCATGGAGGCTAACTGGCGAAAGGGGAGGTGACAGTCTTCTTGAGATCTACTTCAAATGACAACATTTCTCTTGCATTTGAAACCTCGTATTGTTTGTAAAGTTTGTGTATCTTGCGAATAGCTATAAATTTGCATTACAGTATTTATAATGCCGTTATGGAGTGAAATAGTAACGTTTGTAAAGTGTTTTTAGTCTTTGTCAGAAAATTAAAATAGAAAAAAACAAATTCCTTCTTTCAACTCAGCTGGGTGTCAAGAAATATGTCTTTTGCACATACATCAATTTCTACATTCAAATTTTATCGGGTGGGAGTAACTTTTGTATGCTTTTGGGGGGGTGATAGCGGCTTCGGTCAAACATTCTATAGGTGGGACGGAAGCAGTGGTTGCAGCGTGAATGAATGGTTTCGCGCAAGTAAACCCCATTCGGCCGTTGTCATGGTTGCATCGTTGCAAGCAACAAATTACATTAATGCCAAGGGTAGTTTATCTATCAGGGTGAGCTGAAACTCGTGTCCACATAAATAAACTTTTATTCTATGACCTATTCTATCTGTGCACTTTTATCGGGTTAATAAGGAACATTTTGTAGACGAAGGGTATAATGTGGATTGCTTCAGTGTCCTTTGAGAACAATAAAAATACACCCTCTGAAACAAAGTTTATACAAACTCTCCCGTTGGTCGCATTAGAGAAAACGTTTTATAGTCGAGTTAGTGTTGGGTTTCGTTTTTTTTTTCAGTAAATGAATGCGTTTGAAACAAATGTGCGTAACAAACTGTCTTGTCATTAGAACCAGAATTTCGTCAAAGCTCTCAGATATAAAAAAAATATAGGAAACCACTGTAACATTAAAACATAGACAGTTTATAAAACACATCATGTTACATGTGCACATCATTAATGCAAAATAGCAGTTGTCCTTCGTCGAACACTATCCTCCATTTATAAAAAACAAGCTACCAACAAAAAGTTTTGACTGGCCATTTACAGTCAAATAATCCTGGTAGGAACTCAGAGTAGTGTCTGTTTGCTGCTTGAGCCGACAACCAACGCCTGGGGTGCATATCCCAATAATGTGGCTTTATGGGTATAAACGATTAGTAAAACTTCAATTTGGTTTTGGTGACCACATAGTTATAGGTGTTGGAAGTCACCGTAAATATGAATATATTAATAATCTCCAGAAAAATGTTAGTGTATCAGTGGCGAAGTCTCGAGCGTGGAACCACAAGCAAACAAAATTCGTTATTACTACGTGCAATGCGTAGATTGTGGACTACCACTGAAACACCTATGGAGTGGAGTTTCTCTCAGGCAAACACACCCCCTCGTCTGTTAAAAAAAACATGGAAATAATAAGGAAAATTTCAGCCATTTCACCTCCGACTTGAACGCGCAGGGTCACTGTCCTAAAGGGTGTTACAACCAGATGCGTCACGAAGAATATCAATTGGGGGAGGGGTGGAAAACATGACTTGTTCCGCCGGTGATTCCTAATGTTACGACTGATGAAATATTTCAACTACACTTTGGCCATTTATCTGTGAAGCATTTAGCTGATGGGTTCTTCTCGCAGCGATCTCTTCCAATGCTTATGAGTGCCGAAAAGATTGAGCACGTGACCTAGTGCATTTGCCACCCAAAGTTGTGAGCAGGATTAAATAGGAATCATCGGTCGATTGGTTCAAAATCTGTTGGCTTTGAATCCATCAATCAATATATTTTTATCCAGTTTGTACAGTATTAAAAACCTTTTTCTATAATTTTGTGCCAGAATGAGTGAAAATCTCTCAAAAACATGTGGCATGAAAACAAAGTGTCAAGTTCATTCAGTGCAAGACCAGACGGCAGAAGCGAAAATTCCAAAGTTCAATTTAAATTTTACGTTGTACTATATATTTTTTCCAGTTTTTGTTAGTTCAAAAAAGATGATGTACTTTTGGATGTATAGGTAACTTGGTGTGTTGTACAGAGAGTGAAAGGTATGCTGTCAATGGGATTTTGGGGCTTTTAACAACCTCATTTCGAGAACGTATTGAACGCCCCAATCCACTTGGCTACTGAACCTTTCACTAAAATTATGAAATAAAGCGTTGTAATACACCCAGGTGTTAAAAAATCAAAACCATTCAGATTGATTATTCTCTAATGTTTGTTAACAGTCGGAAACTTGATTATCTTTATCCGAAAGCAAGACTGATGGACAAATAATTTGATTATACAAAGCTTTAATTTATATTCTTTTTGAACAGACGATTTTTTCGATGAGATCTGTTCGGGTATACTTAGCCCATGTTGCACATTCAACACTGTGATTACGTTACTCTGCGTAGTGTACAGCGTATAATGTTTTGTCCACATTTCAATGAAAAATATGATCATTCAGAGCCATATTTTAAACGCCAGTATCTCTCGTCACAACAGATGGAATAAGCTGATCTTTTTAGCCTAGAATTCTGACACGTACATTAAGAGAAACCATACCTTTTTTCTCCTAAAGTTTTGTTAATAAAAAATGTCAAATTGAAAAAAGTCAAACATCGACTAAATAATCATTCATCTTTTGCCCCCTGTTAATATTCGTATCCATGCTCAAAGTCAAACCTTAAACCCGAAAATCTTATTCTGGAGTAAAGATTGACCAAGAGAAACCTTCTAATGTTCTCTTTATTTTAATAACGTGCAACTCAGATAAACGGGACATGCCGATAATGACAATGATTCGTCATCGTCTACCTACTCAGAATGAAAGTATGATATCAAAGAAAAATTCTGTTTTTCAAGGCTGCGCACATACACATACATCTTATGTGTTGGGGGGGGGGGGGGGATTGCTTGGGGATAGTGTTGTGTGGCTGGAGGGAGGCTTTGCACAATATTATGTTAGTTTGGGCAGGGCCGTCACTAACAATTTTTATTTATTTATTTTTCTTGGGATGTAGGGGTGGGGGAGGTATAGGACATCTGAGCCCGACGGCTCGGTCATATCGTCCAAATTATCGGATCGTACCTAATTCCTTTTATCGAAGACACATACGCAAAAATATACTTTCCATTGATAGAATACTTACATGGCAGGGAATTTATTAGAATTTTATGACAGTGCTGTCCATTACAAACCAGTTGGGCGGATATGCCCGACCTTCTGGGTGCTTTCAACAGGTCATGGTCATAAAAATAATTTATTATTACTTGCTCTCTCCCTGGATGTGTGATTCTACCAATATTGTGAGTCTGGAATTTATTGCACTTTCTGATGTGTGTATATTTTATCGGCGAGCAAGAGATTTAGTCCAGCTGAGTACTCAAAACCATGTATATTTTCGACACGCAAGCAAGGGGACTGCCCAACTTGGTTTTTCATAATTTCTTGCCCAGCCTTTGTCTGGTGAAACTCTGGATCGGGTTACGCCCCTGAGCTTTTTTTAAAGAGTAATTTTATTTCCATTAAGATGAAATAGGACTTGGCGCCACTACAAATATATTCATTTCTGATCCTTTGAAAAGGACGAATGAGATTACTGCATATCTTCATCAAATCTACAAACTTTCACCGTGATGCATAGTTTGAAACCCTCTTTGCAATGTTTGTCTTGTGTTTCTCGATTTTTAAACAGTCCCCTCAACACCGATAGACCTACATTATTTGAAACACAATATTTTTTTTTCATCAGACTAAATGCTGAGACGGAGTCGATCAACTAAGGCGAGAATTGATTTCACCCCCTTCTCCCGCCCATTACTTCTACACAACAGCTCAGAAACTATAAACAATACAGCTTATAACGTGTAGGGAACCGAGTACCAGGCGAATTGCAACTATTGCCGCGTGTAACTGCCAGAGGTTTCGGCTTACACCAGTGCAAAGCCAAACTGAATTTCAAAATTAGCAACGCATGGTGTACTTTCCATAATATCAACAGCCCATCAACACAAGTTCACAGACCCGCCTCGTTCACGGACACAAGGCAACTGAAGGGCTCGTATCAAATTTGAAATAAAAATTGTAAATTTAGCAGCTGCACTGTCGGCCATGTGCACGCCTCAGTGTATTTGTGTTGGTTACGAATGCTAATACCATTTGTACATACGGTGCAACAAAACAGAATAATTTATTATCAGTTATCCGACTTCTATATATATGCAAAGCTGCAGTCGGAAATAATACAGTCCACGAAAAGAGCGTCCTGAGAAAATATTTTGGTTTTAAAAATTGCTGAAGTATTTTATTTAGTTGAAGCATCTGTGGCATAGCAGGGTTAAGTACCCTGGAAAAATGATCATCTAGTGGATTCGGGTTAGGACTACAATCGTGGCAAGTGGCCACAGGACAATTTAAGTGTTCAGTCTAAGAGGCAACCAGTTTCTGTAGAGTCTGCAACAATTCTTGATACTGCAGCCGCAGCGAAAGGGTGAATTCAAAACACATAAAAGTTACTTACAGTTTTCTACTTTTATTCACTAAACCCTAAATAAAGTTCCTATAATTTAAACTGAAATATTCTCTCTCTCTGGTAAATTTATAACATATATAAAATACGAAATGAGACTAAGTCGAAATTATCGCATCGCTCTCATCGCGTCCTGTGTCTGGAACTGTTGTCTGGCCTGGCAGCGTTCGGCGGCGTCCTTCCACGAGATAGGAGAGTGACTTCTTGTACGACGGAAGACCAAAGAGAGAAGTGTCTACTCGGGTGCTTCCGTGGGTTTAAATACAGTTTGATTCGTGCATAGTCGTGCATATCTTGTTTCAATTGACGTCATAAAACACCACAGAACACCACTTATACCCCAAGTGGCGGAGAGGTATTTCTTAACCCCTTACTTCCATCCTGGGATAGTAGGGCATCCTGAGGGTATCCTATGCTAATAGTATGCGTTCTCGCATTTAAAAGGACATTGGCATTTGGTAGGTGTACAATTTCAAAACCGACAGTGCCACCTAGCGAACGTGCTAGATTGCACAATTCTCAGAGCTGAAAGTGATACTGGGTGTGTTGAGGTTAGGTCGGGTCAGTATACAATGCTAAAATCTGTCAAAAGTATTCTGATGGGGTTATTATAGGTTAGGCTTTTACTAGCTAATATGCCAGTCATAATTGCAAATTCTGTCGAAAACACCTTAGTAAGGTTACTTTAGGTCAGACTATTGTCTAATTTCGTGTCTCGTGCTCCACTTCTATAGTAAGTGTGCAGAGTACTTTTTTAGGTCAGTTGCACTGATGTTATGCAATGCAAATATACTAGGAATATGAATAAAATTACATAACTTGTGCTTGAAAACAGTGTTTACTTATTAAAGTTTATACAACAGAGAATTATTACCAAGTAGGACTTGGCCACTCTGATTAACACATTAACACTTCGGGAACCAAGACTCCCAAGTGCAATCATATGACTCCGACGTGCCCCACGGAGGTTAACCTGACGCGCTCCGTGGAGGGCATTTCGTTACAATCCTCCCAACCAAGACGCGAGGTCCGGTAAACTTTTATCGGAGCTCGAGTCTGGATCAGATGAATTCCAGAATTTTCAACAGTGACCAGGATCACTGGCTGACCTGATCCATGGAATCAGGATGACCAATCACATGCGGTGACCAGGATGCTATCAGCATCATGGTCAACACTGTGACGGGAATCCATGACCAGGATCAGACACTACCGGTTTTAGGGATAAGAAATGCACTACAGGGATTATTTATTAAGGTCTAACAATATCGGAACGCCTCCAGACAACAGGAATCACCTTTTTCCCCTAAGACATTACATTCTCAATTCCTTAAGTAATTCTAAATAACAGTAAACTCTACCTGATTCTGTTAGTGGGGAAAAACTGATAATTAAAGGCCGTAAAATCGAAGCTATGCTTCTTCAAAGGGGTTCCCCATAGGAGGTCAAAACGACACAGAGGACAACTTTGTTTTTGCTGCATCCAAGTTAACCCACAGTAGAGATGTACTATCTGAGTACATTGAGGACAACGATATGCTTCACGGGGCCCAACAATGTCCACCAAGCATATCGCACATTGTCTCCCATCTCCATCAACTAAATTTTGTCTGGCTTGAAAGATTCGAAGGCTTGCATACAATTCAAGCAAGGATTGCAAGACTTGATGATTGTGTTGTGCATTTTCCCATTCATAGGTATGTTCCACCTGCACATGATGGAACGTTTCACCAATGATCATTCGATATTCGCGAGGTAAATCAGGTACGGAGATTTGACTATATTCACTAGGGCGAAATGGACGGACCGGAGTCGATGTGATGAATGTATCGATCCCATTCTCCGATTCATAAGGAATTCGTTGATCATAATAAGTTCCGTCCCACCGTGGGTCATTCCAATAACGAATAACACTTATACGGCTTGATCGTGCTGCCTCCCGAGGGGTTGCTAATCAAGCCTCATGTTTGATTACCACTATGTGAGGCATCACCAGTTCGCGTCCTACTTCCGTTGTATGGAGACAATACCGGTACAAAACTTGAGTTCGAATCAATTCTAAATGACCGGTGACTTCGTTTAACTGGACCACATCCCACACACGGATTTTACACTGAAAAGTGGAAGCTCCGTTGTGACAGATCATAGGTACAGGAATACGAAATCTCTGTGTCCAGTACTCTAATTGCTCCGGAAGAAAATCGTCTGAAGTTGGGTTAACTATACGGTATGCATATGCAGTGGCCATTTTTCAAGAATTTAATATTACTTGTAAACTAACTAAAACTTTTTTTTTTTAACTATAAAAACTGAAAATTGACTACAAACAATTAGATATCAAGTGCGATAAAACAAAAGAACTGTGATTGACTATACTCAATAAAATAACAAAAACTATTTTACACTATGCTACAGCTGTGCCGTATGAACAATTCTACTTTCCCCGTTAACGGTTCTTCGTTAGTTTTTAATCTGTTGTCGATAGTGACGAGACTAGGAGTCACGTCTAGAATGTCACTATGTAATTTTGATTGAAAATAACTTTTTCGTTTACTTTACTTGGAATACTTTTGTTGTTTGTGCAATAAGAAAGTTATACAAGGACGTCCAAAGATGACAACAGTGCCCGACGGCGCGCAGCTGTAGGGGGTCGCCTTCTCAAACTCAAAAACTTAAAACTGATGTGGGTCCATTTCAGCTGGTACTGGAAGCTTCGGCTCGTTACCAATGCCCCACCTCATGGGTGCACGGCAGTGCGGGCAAGAAGCTTGCTCAGGAGCACCTGCTTTTGATCTGGCCCATGCAATACCACAAGAGTAGTGGATTTGCTGTTTACATTGGCCACATTCAAATAAATCCTGCCAAGTTTTCGAAATTTCTGTTAAGCAAATACAGCAAGGGTCTCCAAGACCCTTATAATGAGTCTGTACCTCCAGCGTCTCATTATATTTGATAATTTGGTTGCGTAAACTAAAGCGTTGTAATCGTCTTCCTTCGTGTCGGATTAAAGCTTCACAAAGGAGCCGATACTGTTTTTGTTGTTTCTCCAATTCATAAGTTTTCTGTACATTACCAGGAGGAAAGAATCGTGCAGGATGCATTTGGTGCTGATAAAATCCAAATGAATCATCAGCATCTTCACTAGGGGGATATGTGCTACCAGGGAAGATCTCATGACTCCTGAATGGTCGGACCAAGCCAGGATTGGCTATTAGGTCCAGTTCAGCATCCAATTGATTTCGTCCATGGTCATAATATCGGCCATTCCAACAGGGGTCATTGACACAATGAATGACCTCGTCAGGACCGGGACCAGTGACCTCATGGGGTTCAACTTCTACTGGGAACTCCGGAAGGTACAAAAGATGGGGAAATATTACTTTTCTTTCCTCAGAGAGATAAAAACGATAGCCAAGTTGGTGTTGCATTATCTCTGTCTGGCCATTGGCAGGATTATAATGTCTTGTGTTCCATATACGAATATACCTTAAGTGGCGACATCTCCATAAATCTTTTGGGAAAAATAGACAATGATCATGACAAGGAGGTACGGCATGTTGGAAGGCTTCGCATTTATGTAACTCAAACATTGCCTGTTTCTCGGCGAATTCTTCAAATTCTAAAGTATTTGCCGAAGCCATTCCAACAGCAAATTAATCAATACAAAATAAAATATATACGATTATATTTAAAACAAAGAAACCACTATGTATGTCACAATAGAATGACGTATACTACACTAAAATGTACACTTGATAGTACGCTCCCCTGGGTTCGTCTGCAACTTGGTGCACTCAATCAACACTCTTTCCACCAACTTTCAAATTTGTTTGCCTTGATACTGGAGTCCTGTGTGTAACTTATCTAATACACTCCAGGAACTCCGAATTTATAATAACTGGTTACACTGCAGGGCAGAATTACTAACTTCTTGGAAAAATTTTTGACTAGTAAACAAGACAAACACAGACGACCTGTGATCGTCATGTATCAGGTTTCCAATGAAGGATTATACATAAATTGGGAAACCAGATTCATGAAAATCTTATATACATGTATTAGTCTGCTAGACTTTTCTGCTTGTTGCTGCTTATAATAACTCCTCAATCTTCACTCTGAAGGTTTTCATTTTGTGTTGGCAACTGATAATGCTGATACACAGTATTTGGGCCTGTTCGGTAATCAAACGTTGACCCTGTGAAATATCCAACATAATCTGGGTGGTATTGACGATAGACAACAAAGGGTTGAAAACTCCTTGGTCGGCCATCTGAATGATATCGTGCTCGTCTTCGACGACTAAAGTCACGATATCTTGCACAGAAGGGAGTAAACTCTGCTACATTTCTTGGCATGTGAAATCTATGATGTACACTGCTGGTAGTAGCCACCCGGTGACTATAATACCGCAGAGGTTCATTTATCTCACCCTGCTCGTTGATTCTTGGGTATTGTAAATCAGGGCAATTGTATATCACTAAATATCTAGACCTATTTGCAAAAGTTAAATGAGTATCAACAGCACTGTCATAATAATATATCAACTCTCGCTCAACCTCTATATATAGTATATTCAAATCAAAATCAAAATATTGACATCCAAATTCATCCACAATACTCAAGAGATCTGTATCTCTCATAAAATCTTGTTCATATGTATTGGGTCGTATGATATCTTGATCAAATTCATGAGGAGAGGCCAACGGGCGAGGTGTCCCGAAAAACTCGCTCCTTGCCCACTCCCATGGTCTCGGTCGAATATCGATTATAGGCTGCGAGACAACATTAGTAGGTAATGGAGTAAATTGTCTTGCTTCTACATCACTTAAAGGAGGGGTGTGTACTTCTAATTCAAGATCAGCTCGTGCAAGTTTGTTCTGTATCAGACACACAATTATCAGATGAATTGCTATTTATATTTACGTTTATACTAGATGAATTAGTGTCTTGAAAAAGTTCTCGTGAAACAGTACTATTACTGTCAGATCCAGTACTAACTGTACTTGAAGTTTCATCATCATATAAATTGTCACGATCATTATAATAACTCTGGTAATCAGGGAAATCATCGATCCCACTGTCAACACTAGAATCAGATTCTGCCATTTGTACACTGATCACTGAAACAAAAACACACAGTGTGTGAACTACTGTTTTTCAGTTTCTTTGTCTATATCAAACATAGTTATGTGGACATTGGCAGAATCCACATCATGTTGTACACGGGGATATATTGATTTCCTATTAGGTTGAGGAGAAGGTCTAAAGTTTTGAACAGCTTTTCTCATCATGTCTCTAATACTCTTAGGAGGTTGTTGTGGTTGTTGTTGTTGTGCTCCAGTTGGATTAGCAGGAGCTGAAGGCTGTGGTCTAGGTCCCATACTAGTATAGATTTCATCATCGGCAAATGCAAAATTAGACATTTCACTATCATCAACAGCAGAAAAAGTACTTTTACGGTTTCTTAACCACTTGTATATCTGTTTGTGTCTATCGGCTCGATAGCACTTCCAAAGCAGATATAATCCTATTAGTAATGCAACAGTCGCGAGAGCATAAGCCCACTTAGGGACTTCAAATGATTCCGTCATTTGTAAATTTAGCGAGTCAAGTTCATGAATTAAGTCATCCATGGGTAAGTCGTTCTATTCCTTTCGGTATCGTAAACGTCGATATATTCACTCTCTCTATGACAGGTTTCCACATCTGTCGTTGTAACAACGAGAAATTTGGTAACACCGTCTTTGTAACAATCCGAAAAGTAGAATTATCCCTTTTATGGAAATAACTCGGTAACATTAATTGACCGCTCGATGCCATACATAACGGTTTTAATTCCAAAATTCCAATTGGCGGAAGAATCCGTTTCGGTTTTGGATTTCTTCGTTTCGGACACGTAATTGAGAATCGTAGTGGGACATCTGTCGTGATGTACCACATTCCTTCATCGATTCTAGTACTGAACGGGAGGTCGATATTCAATCGAACTTCCGTTTGACATAAGTTTGGTATCTCTAATTTCATGTTTAGAAATAAGGCTAACATACAACTTGTCGTTGTATGTATCGTTCGTACGGCACCTACTAAAGGACAAAACAACTTATTGTTATCTACACATTGATCATGTCCTATTTCTGCGACATACTTCGTCCTTTCTTTATTAATAATTAATATGTCAGATTCAAGAGTATATATTGCTACTAATTTATTTGCAACTCGCGACGCATTCTTGGTTACATTGACAAAGGGTACAGGCAAAGCCTGCACCTTGAACATTTCAAATTGCAAGTTCGAATTACGTAAGGGGATCTTCATAAAGATCACCAGTTTATCGTCGTCATAAATGGCAGCCGTCGTAAGCAAATGATAATATTGCCATAATTCTGTTGTCAGATCTAGTGGCAACATGGACTTATCATCTAATTGAACTTGAATACTCATTAATACTGAGGTCAATAGTGAAGGATCCACTATTTTTGGTGATAACTTCCTATCGGCTAGAATATCCATTTGAGCATGTAATCCCCGCAGAGTGGTTTCTGCGGTGATTATCATTGATTCCAATCGACTCATTACAAACTCAAGCTGATGATAAGCATGAGTGAAATGTTCAAGATATAATATTCGATCTTCATGATTCTGAACTACTTGATTTACTCGACCTTGAAATAACATCAATTCGCGCGACATGTTTAACATAAATTCTCTATTTTTCAGAATCGCTTCATGATTCATCTTAATGAAGGTTAAACTTTGTTTTTGAATATGTTGAATCATTGCTTGATTAGTACTTACACGTCTTAAATTTTCTGCTATCCCATCTAAATCTGACTGGGATACAGTTCCGAAGAGAAAACTCAATCCTTCACCTACAAAGTCGAACAAACCTCGTTTCTTCCAAGATGAGATTATTGTATGGCCATGTAATCTGCGGTAATCGTTCAGATCCTCTTTTACTCGTTTAACACGGTTATTTAGGTATCTGATCTCCTGGTGTATATCTGTTATGATCGATTGTAACACAACGGCAAGAGTAGAGTTTTCACCATTTACTTCTACAAAAGTTTGTCGAAAAGCTATGGTTGTAGCATTATACAAACCATCGGTATATTTCATACTTCAATCAAGTCTATGCACATATTGTATAAAAGGCTGAAGTTCATAAACAAACATTGTACTCCAATCACTAGTTACCATATTTACTTCTTTTACTTTCGTAAAAATCACATTGTTTCTAATAATAGTATGTCCATCTATTATTGTAGTCAAAAGACCAACTAATAACATTCAACGTAACATCTTGCTCCTACAATGAGAAAGGAAGCAAGAGTTAGCGTAATGAGTAATACGCGATTCAATTTCCTACACTCTGACGGTTTACTTCCCGGGTGTAAAAGGTCAGAAAGTTATTCTAACTACACGAAATCTCAGTCAGTTCGCGAGGCTGACAAGATTTATAGTTTCGTTCCGCACAAATCATAAGTCAATACAATTTTGTTACTCATTTTACACTTTCTCCCGTCTCTCTCAAACTTAAGGAGAGGCATGCCATATGTGTTACGTTTAGTTATCATGAGTCTTGTGGTAACATTTAATCACTAGTACTCCAGGTAGAGGGTACCATAATTGCTCCTAATTCTAATTTCTCACCTGGTTCTTTAATCTTATTATGATCTCGTAACACAGCTTGTATACAAGAGATCATCTCAGTTATATCTTTACTTGACTGTGTTGGTTGAGGCTCACTACTTTGGCCTTTTTCTTCAGTTATTTGCAATTGATCAACTTCCATCGTTGAATCATTTACTCGATCATTTCGATCGTCAGCAATGAATCGTGATGGTAGCCGATCAGCTGAAGGAGCTTGTAGCTCTTTCATATGTTTCTTGTAATCTCGTACCTGTTGTACTTGTTGTCTTAATTCTGCTAATGGAACACCATCTTCTTCTGAAGAGGAATGTTTCCGTCTTTGTCTTTTATTTTTAATGAATGACGTTAAGGGGTGTTTTTCTTGAATCCCTTGCATATCATCACCTTCATTACTGTCACTACTGCTACTGTATTCAGTAGTCGACTGTTCTGACGGGGCAGCGTAACGTTGTATTCGTCGTGCTCTAACAGGTTGGACAGGTTGAGGCACCTCCCATTCTTGAGGCGCTTTACTAAGTCTTTCTCCATGACATTTAATTATTCTGCGAGTTAATTGATCTTGTATCTTGTAACTCACTGGACCTGTTCTCTTAATGACTCGAAATGGGTAGTCCCATTTCGATTCTAATTTTCCTTTAGATTTACCTGAGGAGTATAAAACAGGATCACCTACTTCAAAGGTGATATCCTTTGCTGTTATATCATGTAATCTTTGTTGTTTTAATACTCGTTTCTTTTGTGCAGCTTGTTGTTTTCTAAATGCTTTATGTTGTTCCTGAATGGCTATCTTATGAGGTTCTTCACCTACGTATTTTTCTCGAGGTTTAAGTATGTTGTCGAGTGGTAAAACTACATCTCTACCATACACCAGATAGAATGGAGAGAATCCAGAAGATTCGCTGCCATTAAACCTGATGGCTGCCATAGCTTGGTTTAGGAATAAATCCCAAGTTTCTAATTCTTCTCGAGCTAGTTTTGCTAAGATGTCATTCAATGTCCTATGTAGCCTCTCCACCTTCCCATTAGATTGTGGATGGAAGTAGGAAGTGGTTACATGATGTATCTTGAAATAGTCAGTTAAATATTTCATCACTGCATTTACATTTTCAGATCCATTGTCTGTTAATATTTCTAAAGAACATCCAAATCTTGGAAAAATTTGATCTATTTTCAGGTTAGCAATTGTTTCCGCCTTTTTATCAGGCACTGGAAACGCTTCAGGCCAGCCAGAATAAATATCTATGAAGGTCACAATATATTTGTTTCCTGATAAAGTCTCAGGGTGTGGACCACTCATATCCAATGCTATTTTAGCAAAGGGGTATGGAGGTCTATCAGTCTCTTGCAATGGCAAAGTATGAGCTCTGGTGTTACGAGCTCGACACACAAGACAATTTTCTACATGTTTATAAATATGTTTATATAAATCTTTCCAATAATATTTTCTACTGATATTATTGTATACTTTGTCTATGCCAAGGTGACCTAATTCATCATGGTATTGTTTCAACACATCTGCATGTAATTGTTCGGGTATGCACAAGCGTACCCGTGGGTTATCGTCAACTGTACTGATGTAATAATACTCCCTCAATCATGAGGTATCTACTACTAATGTGTGCAGGGGTACTGTTACCTTGATATTTCTGAATGATTTCTACAATCTTTTCATCTTTCTGTTGCTCTACCTTCATGTCCAAATCTTTGTAATTAATTGCTTGTGGTTCGGGCGGAACCTGAAGTTCATCTGTGATGACATGTACATATCATTGAGGATCAAATTTGTTACTATTGATAATGCCAATTTGTAATGCTTTCTGATTTTCCACATTATCCATCTCGTACCCGGGGTCAGCATTTGCAATTCCTTCAGGTAAACGAGAAAGTAGGTCAGCACATGTATTCTTTCTACCTGGTAAATATTCAATTTTACAATTGTAGCTAGCTATCTTTAATGCCCAGCGTTGTACTTTGGCATTGTTTTGTGGACTTTTCAACAAGTACTGCAAGGGGGCGTGGTCTGTCTTAATAACAAACTCTGCTCCCTGCAGGTAGTTATTGAATTTATCCAATGCATATGAGATAGCGAAAGCTTCTTTCTCAAATGTCGACCATTTCTGTTGGGTTTCACCCAATTTATGAGATAGGAAGACAATGGGTTTTTCATCAGGTACTCCAGGTAGTTGACCTGTTTCGTCATCACATGGTTGTGCCAAAACCGCTCCGACATACCGGCCACTGGCATCTGTGTAAAGCACGTAAGGCTTTCTGGGTTTGGATATGACAAATGAGCAACTTGAGTTAAACGATCTTTCAACTCTTGAAAGGCTTTTTGATGAGTATCACGCCAATGAAATCTTGCATATTTCTTTGTCAGTTCTAAGAGTGGTTGAGCAATTTCACTGAACCGAGGAATAAATCGACGGTAGTATAAAGTCATGCCCATCAAAGATCTCACTTCTGTTACCGTTTTCGGCGGATTTAATTTTCGAATGACCTCGACCTTCGAAGTCTCAGGTTTAATTCCATCTTTACTAATTACAAAACCAAGATAAGATGTTTCAGATTGAAAGAAGGAACACTTCTTAGCTTTTAGCTTCAGCTTATGTTTTCTTAGTCGACCAAATACTTGTTTAATATGGTCAATATGAGATTTTATGTCACGGCTGAAAATCAAAATATCGTCAAGGTAGGCCAGAGAAAAATCCTCTAGGCCCTCCAAGATGCTTGTCATGAGGGATTGATACACCGAGGGCGCATTCACGAGTCCAAATGCCATCACATTGAACTCATAAAGGCCCTTATGACAAACAAAGGCCGTTTTCGGTCTGTCTTCTTCATCCATCTTGACTTGCCAGTAACCCGACTTCATGTCAAGGGTGGTGAAGTATTGACATCCATTCAATAAAGTAAAGATGTCGTCAATCAATGGAAGCAGCCAGTTCATAACTTTCGTGACTTCATTGAGCTTGCGGAAATCAATGCAGAAGCGTTTCGAGCCGTCTTTCTTGTCCACGAGCAGGCACGGAAAACTCCATGCACTATTTGACCTTCGGATAATTCCGGATTGAAGCATTTCTTCAAGTGCTTCATCCATAATTTTTCTCTTCAGTAAGGGAACTCTATAGGCTCTACTTTTTATTGGTGGCGCATCACCTGTGTCGATGCACATCTTAACTGTATCTGTCTGAGTTAATTCTTTATCAGTTTTTGCAAACAAGTCTTTATTATTATTGATGACTGGCATCAACAGGTGCCGTTTGTCCTCAGGCACCTGTATGTCAGCATCTGTGATCTGGTCTTCAGGTGTATTGTGAGTTAAGATCTGATTAATTTCTAAGACTTTTTCTTCCTGTTCTATTGACTCAAGTTTTCCAATCAAACATCCCCTTTTCAAGGTGTAATGTTTGTTGGTACTGTTCACCAACAGTACAGGTATGGTTTCATTTCCATTAGTGACTATACTGTTACTAACTAAGAGGCCAGGCTGTTCAGCCACGTGACCTTTAGTCAGTCCATGATGTTCTAAGTATTTTGCATCAAAGACAGATTTGACACCGGAAGCTTTTGCTGTACACAAACAAGTGGACTGTGGTTTAAGTTCCACCTGATTAATCAGTCTAGTAAGACAACTCACCTGTATATCTTGAACAATGGGTATATAGTGACCATCTAATCTCAATTTATGAAATTCCCAATATAAATTAACTCGATTGCCCCTTATCCAATCCATTCCTAATAACATACTTCGATTCAATTCATTTATTACTAAGAACTCATGCACCTGATAAATTCCTTGAATATAAAATTCAAGTCTAACTTTTCCTCGAGGGAGAGTGTCATTCCCAGTAATACCCGCAATTCAAGGCAAAGAATTTTTATCACCAACTAATTTCGGTCGGTGTTTAAGATTTTTCCAAAATTTTGTACTAATACAACTTGTCTGTGCCCCTGTATCTAATAAGGCACGTACTCGTTGTCCTTTGATGTTCACTAAGACACTATTCAAAGAAGCAGCCCCATAATTTATGGTTACTGTTTCCGGTTGAGAATTTCTAAGTTTTTGTTGCTGTTGTTCCCCATTTGGGTAATCATCATTGTTTACTAAGTTATTTCCCTTGGTATCCATAGAGTGTTTCACTTCCTGTTGACATGGGCTTTTCCAATTACTTCCCCTTGGGTTTTTCCTGTTTTGTAGTTTTGGGTTTTTCCCAAGTGATTTCTCTTGGCTCCTTATTCTTGGATTCCTATTTCCTGATTCACATACTTCCTGTTTCTGTTGATTTATTTCAACACAACCCTGCTTACCTGGTTGATTATAATCACAAGACTTTTTCATAGTTTGATTTTCATAAGCATTTTTCATATAAATCATAATATCAGGGTCTACATCTACAATGTGTATCTCTTTTAATTGTTTAGGATTAAAGTTTTGTAGAACTCTCACATAAACATCTGCACACTTCTGTTTAGGTACACCATATATCCCACTACTGATGAGTGGGATGGCTATGTTTACAAAATTTTCTTTGTCACATACCTGTAATACTTTTTGTACAGTACGGTATAAAACATTGAGACATTTATTTTTATCACTGTAATCATTCCAGCGTGGTCCCACAGCATGTATTACTTTTAAACATGGCAACATTCCACAAGTGGTAGTCATATTCTCACCCACTGGAAGATTTCCATGCTGTTGAATATATTGTTGACATTCTTGTTCAAGGGCTGGACCAGCTCCAAGAGCTATAGCTCTGGCAACACCTCCGCGATGGGTCAATTGGCTATTAGCCGCATTCACCATAGCGTCAGTAGCTACCTGGGTTATTCCAGTCCTGTATACTTTTATTTCCAGACCACTGGTGGTCCGATAGCTGAAACAATTTTGTGAAGTAAATTTTTCTTGCTGACTGTCCCTTGCAGGGCAGCCATTTTGTGAGTTGACCTTGAGTTTCCTAGGCCTACCAGTCAGAGGAATGGTTTTGAATTTTACTGTACAATTTTTCCTGTGATGTGTGGTCTGACCACACCTTGTGCATTGAAGGCTTTTACTTTTCACTGGAGGAGAATCATTTTTGGTTCTCCTTGTTTGAGATTGAGTACTTGGCTTTATATTACATGTTTTATTACCCGTATTTCCACCTGTCTTATTATTTACAATTTTATTTTTACAATTATTCATACATTCATTTTGTACATTAATTTTCACATCTCCCTGGTGATTTCCATTTTCACTTCCGTTGGGAGCATGTGACTTCTCATTAACTCTGCTCATTGCCCCATATGGGCAGAGTTCCCTTCGTTAAAATTGACTCGGCAATCGTGAGCAAAGTGGTTTGGCTTCCCACAGCAAAAGCAGCAAAAGGTCGCCCCTGGTGACCTTTCACCTGCTGGCTGAATATCAAGTGTTCTCACTTGTTTGGTCAAGTTAACGCGACAATCGCGTTTCACGTGGCCAACGCGGTTACAACGATTGCAAACCGGTCGTGAAAATCGTGTCGGTTTCTGATATCTGTTGTAATTTTGTCCTCCCCTATTTTGGTATTGACTACTGATTTTTGTTCTGATTCTGATATGGAGGTCGCGCATAACCTCCACTATAGTTTTTCGTTAAAATATTCACCTTATGGCATCGGCGCGCCACACCTATGTCCATGGGAGTCTCGTCTCTTGTCTCCAAAGGGAGATCTACATGTTCTTCCTGTTCGTCGATGGGGTCGCGAAATACAGGGTCCCGATAACGCTCATATTCTTCATATTGTCTGTCAAATGCCTTCCCAAAGGGCGCTTTTCCTTTGGCGGCTTCAGAACGGGCGCGAAATTTGATTTTTGCGGCATTTAATGCTTGACTCACAGCGTTTTCTAGCGTTTTGGGCATGCGACGGATTAATTTCATCTGAACATCGTTGTCATACAACCCGTCACAAAAGTAATCTGAGAGGTTTTTCTGGATGGTGGGGTTATCAATTTCCTGATCAAAGGCATCTTTTGTAAGATCAAGCAGTTGCTCAGCATATGAGACAAGAGTTTGATTTTTCCCTTGTCGCATATGGCGCAACTGATTGGTAGCCATGGAGTTATCCATAGTGGCGCTATAACGACTTTTCACTTCGCCATACAGTTCGGACCAAGGCATTTCAGGATTTTTCTTCATTGTTCTTAAAATAAAATCAGCAACTACAAAGTCACTGGTTTGGGCGGCGATTTTAGGTCGTCGCTTCTCTTCTACATCATTTGTCTCACAGAAAAGGTCAAGAGATTTTATCCATCCCCGAAAATTCAGGGGGTTTCCGTCAAATTTTTTAATATGGGAATGAATGGACTGAGCCTGAGTGGCGTTAGCAGTCTTTGCATTACTCTTTTCACTTTGGCGCACGGTTTCATGCAAGTCGATTATGGCAGTAGACGTGGGGTCATTGGCTTTCTTTTCAGCTTCTGCCAATTGTTTTTTTAGTCTCAGTAGTTTTGCTTGGGCACCGGCCTTGTCAGTAGCTAACTGTAATTCTAAATCAGCTTTCTGCTGTACTAATTCTGCTTGAACCTGGGCGAGGGCTGTCTGCGTTTGTTGAAGGGTTTGTTGTGAGGCAGCATGCTGCTGCGACAAGCTCTGAGCTTGAGTGCTCATTTCACTAATTTGCAGCTCATACTGACCCACAAGACCTTCCCTTTCCTGTTTCACTTGAGTAATTTCATCGATTAACCGTCACTCTCTGTCCGTCAACGGTGTAGTCATTTTTAATGAGTTTTATTACTATGAAAAATAATTTACAATTTAATTTTTCTGCTGTTAATGAACGTAAAATGAAGGAAATTGCACCTACCTTGCTAGCACTATAACTGTTGAAACACCCGCGGTTGTCGTTTCAGAATTTCCTGGAATTCCTCGAGATTTTCCACAGTTCCCTGAGTTTCCGTTTTTCTCTGATGTTCAGTCAAAAGTTCGATATATCTGATGAGCAACGCTCGGTGCGATCAGTCGAGCGTGGTTTGGATGTGATAGCAATTGGCGGTCGGCGTCAGTGTCAATAATGGCATGTTGGACATGCAACCAGTTCTACCATGGAGTTGTACCAGGTTTAGATTCGGAGGGCGCTGTCTGCGTCTGCTGCCTTACAAATTTCAGCTGCCAGGCGTTCAATTTACCAGTAAAATTAAGGGATGTCTGTCCCTCATAAATATTTAGCAAAAAAGTTCTCACAAGTTCACTGAGCTCCCCAGCGGCAACGTTTTGGGTCCGTTTCGGCTTCACTGAGTCCGTTAGGGTTAATAGATGTTTCTAGAATGTTCGCCTGATTGTTTCAAGAGAGTTAGAAGTCAGAGTCTACATCCTGACGAGCGGCACCATATAAACTGGCCTGTGGCATAGCAGGGTTAAGTACCCCGGAAAAATGATCATCTAGTGGATTTGGGTTAGGACTACAATCGTGGCAAGTGGCCACAGGACAATTTAAGTGTTCAGTCTAAGAGGCAACCAGTTTCTGTAGAGTCTGCAACAATTCTTGATACTGCAGCCGCAGCGAAAGGGTGAATTCAAAACACATAAAAGTTACTTACAGTTTTCTACTTTTATTCACTAAACCCTAAATAAAGTTCCTATAATTTAAACTGAAATATTCTCACTCTCTGGTAAATTTATAACATATATAAAATACGAAATGAGACTAAGTCGAAATTATCGCATCGCTCTCATCGCGTCCTGTGTCTGGAACTGTTGTCTGGCCTGGCAGCGTTCGGCGGCGTCCTTCCACGAGATAGGAGAGTGACTTCTTGTATGACGGAAGACCAAAGAGAGAAGTGTCTACTCGGGTGCTTCCATGGGTTTAAATACAGTTTGATTCGTGCATAGTCGTGCATATCTTGTTTCAATTGACGTCATAAAACACCACAGAACACCACTTATACCCCAAGATGGCGGAGAGGTATTTCTTAACCCCTTACTTCCATCCTGGGATAGTAGGGCATCCTGAGGGTATCCTATGCTAATAGTATGCGTTCTCGCATTTAAAAGGACATTTGGTAGGTGTACAATTTCAAAACCGACAGTGCCACCTAGCGAACGTGCTAGATTGCACAATTCTCAGAGCTGAAAGTGATACTGGGTGTGTTGAGGTTAGGTCGGGTCAGTATACAATGCTAAAATCTGTCAAAAGTATTCTGATGGGGTTATTATAGGTTAGGCTTTTACTAGCTAATATGCCAGTCATAATTGCAAATTCTGTCGAAAACACCTTAGTAAGGTTACTTTAGGTCAGACTATTGTCTAATTTCGTGTCTCGTGCTCCACTTCTATAGTAAGTGTGCAGAGTACTTTTTTAGGTCAGTTGCACTGATGTTATGCAATGCAAATATACTAGGAATATGAATAAAATTACATAACTTGTGCTTGAAAACAGCGTTTACTTATTAAAGTTTATACAACAGAGAATTATTACCAAGTAGGACTTGGCCACTCTGATTAACACATTAACACTTCGGGAACCAAGACTCCCAAGTGCAATCATATGACTCCGACGCGCCCCATGGAGGTTAACCCGACGCGCTCCGTGGAGGGCATTTCGTTACACATCACTGTCAGATCTTCTTGCAAGAAAATAACCGATTGGATAGATTCACTGCAATATCTTGAAAGGGCCGATTGAAATGACCTGGTGGCATGAAAAAGCAATTGAATATTTGGACGTATTTTGTTTGAAAACATAAAAATATTTCATCAACAGGGCCTGGATGCCCTGAACTGGGGACAATATACCCTTCCATACCCTTCTCGAAATCTACCATTGACACCAAGACTTATTTTGTATCTATGTTCATGGAGGCTAACTGGCGAAAGGGGAGGTGACAGTCTTCTTGAGATCTACTTCAAATGACAACATTTCTCTTGCATTTAAAACCTTGTATTGTTTGTAAAGTTTGTGTATCTTGCGAATAGCTATAAATTTGCATTACAGTATTTATAATGCCGTTATGGAGTGAAATAGTAACGTTTGTAAAGTGTTTTTAGTCTTTGTCAGAAAATTAAAATAAAAAAAAACAAATTCCTTCTTTCAACTCAGCTGGGTGTCAAGAAATATGTCTTTTGTACATACATCAATTTCTACATTCAAATTTTATCGGGTGGGAGTAACTTTTGTATGCTTTTGGGGGGGGGGGGGTGATAGCGGCTTCGGTCAAACATTTTGTAGGTGGGACGGAAGCAGTGGTTGCAGTGTGAATGAATGGTTTCGCACAAGTAAACCCCATTTGGCCGTTGTCATGGTTGCATCGTTGCAAGCAACAAATTACATTAATGCCAAGGGTAGTTTATCTATCAGGGTGAGCTGAAACCCGTGTCCACATAAATAAACTTTTATTCTATGACCTATTCTATCTGTGCACTTTTATCGGGTTAATAAGGAACATTTTGTACATGAAGGGTATAATGTGGATTGCTTCAGTGTCCTTTGAGAACAATAAAAATACACCCTCTGAAACAAAGTTTATACAAACTCTCCCGTTGGTCGCATTAGAGAAAACGTTTTATAGTCGAGTTAGTGTTGGGTTTCGTTTTTTTTTCAGTAAATGAATGCGTTTGAAACAAATGTGCGTAACAAACTGTCTTGTCATTAGAACCAGAATTTCGTCAAAGCTCTCAGATATAAAAAAAAATATAGGAAACCACTGTAACATTAAAACATAGACAGTTTATAAAACACATCATGTTACATGTGCACATCATTAATGCAAAATAGCAGTTGTCCTTCGTCGAACACTATCCTCCATTTATAAAAAACAAGCTACCAACAAAAAGTTTTGTCTGGCCATTTACAGTCAAATAATCCTGGTAGGAACTCAGAGTAGTGTCTGTTTGCTGCTTGAGCCGACAACCAACGCCTGGGGTGCATATCCCAATAATGTGGTTTTATGGGTATAAACGATTAGTAAAACTTCAATTTGGTTTTGGTGACCACATAGTTATAGGTGTTGGAAGTCACCGTAAATATGAATAAATTAATAATCTCCAGAAAAATGTTAGTGTATCAGTGGCAAAGTCTCGAGCGTGGAACCACAAGCAAACAAAATTCGTTATTACTACGTGCAATGCGTAGATTGTGGACTACCACTGAAACACCTATGGAGTGGAGTTTCTCTCAGGCAAACACACCCCCTCGTCTGTTAAAAAAACATGGAAATAATAAGGAAAATTTCAGCCATTTCACCTCCGACTTGAACGCGCAGGGTCACTGTCCTAAAGGGTGTTACAACCAGATGCGTCACGAAGAATATCAATTGGGGGAGGGGTGGAAAACATGACTTGTTCCGCTGGTGATTCCTAATGTTACGACTGATGGAATATTTCAACTACACTTTGGCCATTTATCTGTGAAGCATTTAGCTGATGGGTTCTGATAGTCGATAAGGGGAGATAACCGTCCATTTGAACCAGTCATCAAAAGTGGAAAGCTGCCAATGGATGCAGCAACTATTCACGAACGATGACTGAAAATATCAATTAAATCCCTCAAGAATTTTCTTAGATAGAGTGTTTTAACGAGATGTTTTGAATTTGGTCTTTTTCAAGATGTTGCGAAGCGGGACGGGGATGTGCACGGCGGACATCCCCCCCCCCCCCCTGGTCTGGGATAGTGCTCCTTAAAACTTATAATTCAGTGCCACGGGTGGATAGATGGGACAAAAGCAACCTCGCGTTTTCAAGAACTTTGCCTGTGGATCACGACACTGCCCTTAGAACATAGATAATGGCCAGAACTCGAAAGTGAACAGAAATCGCTTGCGAAAAATATGGCCAGTTAGACATTAAAATGGAACACACGGCAGTTTCAGATATAGCTTGTGGAGGGGGGGGGGGGGGGGGGCTTGGACCCATCGAGGAGACCCTAGTTCGACCCAATGGAAGAAAATTTGATTTCTCAATCTAACCGAACTGAAGAACGCTGTTTACATGCATTTGGGCGAAAAAATGGAGATTAGACGGCTGGTTTGTCGAAATGTCTCCATGTGGACTGCTGATGGCAATCCACATAGAGAGCCATTTCGTATACCGGCAGTCTATGCAATGAGATCCATTTCGCTTGTTGGTCGTTTTCATGCACCAACAGGCTGCATTAATTTTGCGATCCCCCCCCCCCCTCCTCCCAGGGGTGGCGGCACTATCTTTTCAAGATATTTTCAGTCGATGTTCAGTCACAACTATATTTTGTACAAAACGCAGGCTTATGCGATTATTTACCTGAAGTTGGAAACGGGGCAATCTTCTGAAATAAAAAAATGCTCTATTTCGCAGACGCCCAAGTCAAAGTATCACCTGGATTCGAAACCACTCGCAGCGATCTCTTCCAATGCTTATGAGTGCCGAAAAGATTGAGCACGTGACCTAGTGCATTTGCCACCCAAAGTTGTGAGCAGGATTAAATAGGAATCATCGGCCGATTGGTTCAAAATCTGTTGGCTTTGAATCCATCAATCAATATATTTTTATCCAGTTTGTACAGTATTAAAAACCTTTTTCTATAATTTTGTGCCAGAATGAGTGAAAATCTCTCAAAAACATGTGGCATGAAAACAAAGTGTCAAGTTCATTCAGTGCAAGACCAGACGGCAGAAGCGAAAATTCCAAAGTTCAATTTAAATTTTACGTTGTACTATATATTTTTTCCAGTTTTTGTTAATTCAAAAAAGATGATGTACTTTTGGATCTATAGGTAACTTGGTGTGTTGTACAGAGAGTGAAAGGTATGCTGTCAATGGGATTTTGGGGCTTTTAACAACCTCATTTCGAGAACGTATTGAACGCCCCAATCCACTTGGCTACTGAACCTTTCACTAAAATTTTGAAATAAAGCGTTGTAATACACCCAGGTGTTAAAAAATCAAAACCATTCAGATTGATTATTCTCTAATGTTTGTTAACAGTCGGAAACTTGATTATCTTTATCCGAAAGCAAGACTGATGGACAAATAATTTGATTATACAAAGCTTTAATTTATATTCTTTTTGAACAGACGATTTTTTCGATGAGATCTGTTCGGGTATACTTAGCCCATGTTGCACATTCAACACTGTGATTACGTTACTCTGCGTAGTGTACAGCGTATAATGTTTTGTCCATATTTCAATGAAAAATATGATCATTCAGAGCCATATTTTAAACGCCAGTATCTCTCGACACAACAGATGGAATAAGCTGATCTATTCAGCCTAGAATTCTGACTCGTACATTAAGAGAAACCATGCCTTTTTTCTCCTAAAGTTTTGTTAATAAAAAATGTCAAATTGAAAAAAGTCAAACATCGACTAAATAATCATTCATCTTTTGCCCCCTGTTAATATTCGTATCCATGCTCAAAGTCAAACCTTAAACCCGAAAATCTTATTCTGGAGTAAAGATTGACCAAGAGAAACCTTCTAATGTTCTCTTTATTTTAATAACGTGCAACTCAGATAAACGGGACATGCCGATAATGACAATGATTCGTCATCGTCTAACTACTCAGAATGAAAGTATGATATCAAAGAAAAATTCTGTTTTTCAAGGCTGCGCACATACACATACATCTTATGTGTTGGGGGGGGGGGGGGTTGCTTGGGTATAGTGTTGTGTGGCTGGAGGGAGGCTTTGCACAATATTATGTTAGTTTGGGCAGGGCCGTCACTAACAATTTTTATTTATTTATTTTTCTTGGAATGTAGGGGTGGGGGAGGTATAGGACATCTGAGCCCGACGGCTCGGTCATATCGTCCAAATTATCGGATCGTACCTAATTCCTTTTATCGAAGACACATACGCAAAAATATACTTTCCATTGATAGAATACTTACATGGCATGGAATTTATTAGAATGTTATGACAGTGCTGTCCATTACAAACCAGTTGGGCGGATATGCCCGACCTTCTGGGTGCTTTCAACAGGTCATGGTCATAAAAATAATTTATTATTACTTGCTCTCTCCCTGGATGTGTGATTCTACCGATATTGTGAGTCTGGAATTTATTGCACTTTCTGATGTGTGTATATTTTATCGGCGAGCAAGAGATTTAGTCCAGCTGAGTACTCAAAACCAAGTATATTTTCGACACGCAAGCAAGGGGACTGCCCAACTTGGTTTTTCATAATTTCTTGCCCAGCCTTTGTCTGGTGAAACTCTGGATCGGGTTACGCCCCTAAGCTTTTTTTAAAGAGTAATTTTATTTCCATTAAGATGAAATAGGACTTGGCGCCACTACAAATATATTCATTTCTGATCCTTTGAAAAGGACGAATGAGATTACTGCATATCTTCACCAAACCTACAAACTTTCACCGTGATGCATAGTTTAAAACCCTCTTTGCAATGTTTGTCTTGTGTTTCTCGATTTTTAAACAGTCCCCTCAACACCGATAGACCTACATTATTTGAAACACAATATTTTTTTTTCCATCAGACTAAATGCTGAGAAGGAGTCGATCAACTAAGGCGAGAATTGATTTCACCCCCTTCTCCCGCCCATTACTTCTACACAACAGCTCAGAAACTATAAACAATACAGCTTATAACGTGTAGGGAACCGAGTACCAGGCGATTTGCAACTGTTGCCGCGTGTAACTGCCAGAGGTTTCGGCGTACACCAGTGCAAAGCCAAACTGAATTTCAAAATTAGCAACGCATGGTGTACTTTCCATAATATCAACAGCCCCTCAACACAAGTTCACAGACCCGCCTCGTTCACGGACACAAGGCAACTGAAGGGCTCGTATCAAATTTGAAATAAAAATTGTAAATTTAGCAGCTGCACTGTCGGCCATGTGCACGCCTCAGTGTATTTGTGTTGGTTACGAATGCTAATACCATTTGTACATACGGTGCAACAAAACAGAATAATTTATTATCAGTTATCCGACTTCTATATATATGCAAAGCTGCAGTCGGAAATAATACAGTCCACGAAAAGAGCGTCCTGAGAAAATATTTTGGTTTTAAAAATTGCTGAAGTATTTTATTTAGTTGAAGCATCGCTGTCAGATCTTCTTGCAAGAAAATAACCGATTGGATAGATTCACTGCAATATCTTGAAAGGGCCGATTGAAATGACCTGGTGGCATGAAAAAGCAATTGAATATTTGGATGTATTTTGTTTGAAAACATAAAAATATTTCGTCAACAGCGCCTGGATGCGCTGAACTGGGGACAATATACCCTTCCATACCCTTCTCGAAATCTACCATTGACACCAAGACTTATTTTGTATCTATGTTCATGGAGGCTAACTGGCAAAAGGGGAGGTGACAGTCTTCTTGAGATCTACTTCAAATGACAACATTTCTCTTGCATTTAAAACCTCGTATTGTTTGTAAAGTTTGTGTATCTTGCGAATAGCTATAAATTTGCATTGCAGTATTTATAATGCCGTTATGGAGTGAAATAGTAACGTTTGTAAAGTGTTTTTAGTCTTTGTCAGAAAATTAAAATAAAAAAAACAAATTCCCTCTTTCAACTCAGCTGGGTGTCAAGAAATATGTCTTTTGTACATACATCAATTTCTACATTCAAATTTTATCGGGTGGGAGTAACTTTTGTATGCTTTGGGGGGGGGGGGGGGGGGGTGATAGCGGCTTCGGTCAAACATTCTATAGGTGGGACGGAAGCAGTGGTTGCAGCATGAATGAATGGGTTCGCGCAAGTAAACCCCATTCGGCCGTTGTCATGGTTGCATCGTTGCAAGCAACAAATTACATTAATGCCAAGGGTAGTTTATCTATCAGGGTGAGCTGAAACCCGTGTCCACATAAATAAACTTTTATTCTATGACCTATTCTATCTGTGCACTTTTAAAGGGTTTATAAGGAACATTTTGTAGACGAAGGGTATAATGTGGATTGCTTCAGTGTCCTTTGAGAACAATAAAAATACACCCTCTGAAACAAAGTTTATACAAACTCTCCCGTTGGTCGCATTAGAGAAAACGTTTTATAGTCGAGTTAGTGTTGGGTTTCGTTTTTTTTTCAGTAAATGAATGCGTTTGAAACAAATGTGCGTAACAAACTCTCTTGTCATTAGAACCAGAATTTCGTCAAAGCTCCCAGATATAAAAAAAAATATAGGAAACCACTGTAACATTAAAACATAGACAGTTTATAAAACACATCATGTTACATGTGCACGTCATTAATGCAAAATAGCAGTTGTCCTTCGTCGAACACTATCCTCCATTTATAAAAAACAAGCTACCAACAAAAAGTTTTGTCTGGCCATTTACAGTCAAATAATCCTGGTAGGAACTCAGAGTAGTGTCTGTTTGCTGCTTGAGCCGACAACCAACGCCTAGGGTGCATATCCCAATAATGTGGTTTTATGGGTATAAACGATTAGTAAAACTTCAATTTGGTTTTGGTGACCACACAGTTATAGGTGTTGGAAGTCACCGTAAATATGAATAAATTAATAATCTCCAGAAAAATGTTAGTATATCAGTGGCAAAGTCTCGAGCGTGGAACCACAAGCAAACAAAATTCGTTATTAATACATGCAATGCGTAGATTGTGGACTACCACTGAAACACCTATGGAGTGGAGTTTCTCTCAGGCAAACACACCCCCTCGTCTGTTAAAAAAAACATGGAAATAATAAGGAAAATTTCAGCCATTTCACCTCCGACTTGAACGCGCAGGGTCACTGTCCTAAAGGGTGTTACAACCAGATGCGTCACGAAGAATATCAATTGTGGGAGGGGTGGAAAACATGACTTGTTCCGCCGGTGATTCCTAATGTTACGACTGATGAAATATTTCAACTACACTTTGGCCATTTATCTGTGAAGCATTTAGCTGATGGGTTCTGATAGTCGATAAGGGGAGATAACCGTCCATTTGAACCAGTCATCAAAAGTGGAAAGCTGCCAATGGATGCAGCAACTATTCACGAACGATGACTGAAAATATCAATTAAATCCTCAAGAATTTTCTCAGATAGAGTGTTTTAACGAGATGTTTTGAATTTGGTCTTTTTCAAGATGTTGCGAAGCGGGACGGGGATGTGCACGGCGGACATCCCCCCCCCCCCGGTCTGGGATAGTGCCCCTTAAAACTTATAATTCAGTGCCACGGGTGGATAGATGGGACAAAAGCAACCTCGCGTTTTCAAGAACTTTGCCTGTGGATCACGACACTGCCCTTAAAACATAGATAATGGCCAGAACTCGAAAGTGAACAGAAATCGCTTGCGAAAAAGATGGCCAGTTAGACATTAAAATGGAACACACGGCAGTTTCAGATATAGCTTGTGGAGGGGGGGGGGGTGGGGGCTTGGACCCATCGAGGAGACCCTAGTTCGACCCAATGGAAGAAAATTTGATTTCTCAATCTAACCGAACTGAAGAACGCTGTTTACATGCATCTGGGCCAAAAAATGGAGATTAGACGGCTGGTATGTTGAAATGTCTCCATGTGGACTGCTAATGGCAATGCACATAGAGAGCCATTTCGTATACCGTCAGTCTATGCAATGAGATCCATTTCGCTTGTTGGTCGTTTTCACGCACCAACAGGCTGCATTAATTTTGCGATTCCCGCCCCCCCCCCCCCCTCCTCCCAGGGGTGGCGGCACTATCTTTTCAAGATATTTTCAGTCGACGTTCAGTCACAACTCTATTTTGTACAAAACGCAGGCTTATGCGATTATTTACCTGAAGTTGGAAACGGGGCAATCTTCTGAAATAAAAAAATGCTCTATTTCGCAGACGCCCAAGTCAAAGTATCACCTGGATTCGAAACCACTCGCAGCGATCTCTTCCAATGCTTATGAGTGCCGAAAAGATTGAGCACGTGACCTAGTGCATTTGCCACCCAAAGTTGTGAGCAGGATTAAATAGGAATCATCGGCCGATTGGTTCAAAATCTGTTGGCTTTGAATCCATCAATCAATATATTTTTATCCAGTTTGTACAGTATTAAAAACCTTTTTCTATAATTTTGTGCCAGAATGAGTGAAAATCTCTCAAAAACATGTGGCATGAAAACAAAGTGTCAAGTTCATTCAGTGCAAGACCAGACGGCAGAAGCGAAAATTCCAAAGTTCAATTTAAATTTTACGTTGTACTATATATTTTTTCCAGTTTTTGTTAGTTCAAAAAAAGATGATGTACTTTTGGATGTATAGGTAACTTGGTGTGTTGTACAGAGAGTGAAAGGTATGCTGTCAATGGAATTTTGGGGCTTTTAACAACCTCATTTCGAGAACGTATTGAACGCCCCAATCCACTTGGCTACTGAACCTTTCACTAAAATTTTGAAATAAAGCGTTGTAATACACCCAGGTGTTAAAAAATCAAAACCATTCAGATTGATTATTCTCTAATGTTTGTTAACAGTCGGAAACTTGATGATCTTTATCCGAAAGCAAGACTGATGGACAAATAATTTGATTATACAAAGCTTTAATTTATATTCTTTTTGAACAGACGATTTTTTCGATGAGATCTGTTCGGGTATACTTAGCCCATGTTGCACATTCAACACTGTGATTACGTTACTCTGCGTAGTGTACAGCGTATAATGTTTTGTCCATATTTCAATGAAAAATATGATCATTCAGAGCCATATTTTAAACGCCAGTATATCTCGACACAACAGATGGAATAAGCTGATCTTTTCAGCCTAGAATTCTGACATGTACATTAAGAGAAACCATGCCTTTTTTCTCCTAAAGTTTTGTTAATAAACTAGACTTTATGATTCTGGAGAATCATGGCTTTTCCCGATGAGATTCCATGATTTGTGATGACCCTACAGTGTATGATGAATTGTTTTTGACTGTCTCACTGAAGTTCCTTCTTTGGTGTCATGAAAAAGGTGAGTACAGAAGTCTCAAATGACTCAGTTTGATAAAAAAAATTGTTTAGGTAAAAACCATCATTAACGGTGGAGAGGGTTAATATCAATATCGTCGTCCAACAAGTTGATGACCGACAACAGGAGTTATGTTTGTTTGACACATACCCACTGGGTGCTATATCTATTTGAAAATGGTCCGTTTTATCTAAATATATCCAAAATATTGATGTCTGGCAGCTTGTTAAGGGTTAACAAGTGCTAACAGGAATATTTATTCTTGCAACTTGTAATTTCACACCAAAAACTGTGAATGGCCATTTTTACTTAAAAATCTACGAATTTTAAGCTGTTGATGGGTATAATTGTTTATCCAGCCCAAAACGGGTTAAGGGTTGCTTTTCAATACGCTTATTACTTATAAAAATAATTCTCAGTGAATTCTACTTCCACTTATGTTGATTTCAACTCTTAACTTTGGGTGCTGCGGGTATGCAAACACAGCCCACTTTTTCAACATTTTGATGTTTGAGAACCAGCATAGGGTTAACAAATGCTTACTGAAATATTTGGTACATGCAACTTGTAATTCACGCTAAGATCTGAGAATGGCCAATTTTTCTTGAAAATCTATGGGATGTTTTTAGAGAAATCCTCGGATAACATGAATTTTTAACCTTTTGAGGGGTATCACCCTGTAACCAGCTCTAAACGGGTTAATGCTTGGTTTTATGCATACCTTCATTACTTACAAAAATGATCATCGGTGAATCCCACTTCCAATGAAGGTGGTTATGTTCATCTCGCAGGTACACATTGGGTGTAATGGGTGGCCAAGTACAGCCCATTTTCTCAAAATTTGCTGCCTCTGGAGGGTTAACAAACGCTTACCGGAATCTTTTGTTCATGCAACTTGTAATGTCACTCCAAGACCTGCAAATGGTCAATTTCTCTTGAATACTTACTAGATGTTTTTGAGAAATCCACAGAAAATGGGAATTTTAAGGTTTTAAGGGGTACATCTCCTTAACCGGGCGAAAATGGGTTAAGACCTCAATTTTTGAATACCCTTACAACTTACTAAAAAATTTCGCTATCAGTTTTGCGTCCGGTAAAAGAAGTTATGTTTCTCTGCAGCATTCCCATTTGATGTTGTTGGTGTCCAAAAACAGTCTATTTTTTCGAAATTTTGACATTTAGCAGCCCATGGAGGGTTAACAAATGCTTATCTGAATATTTTATCCATGCAACTGGTAATGTGACTCTAAGACCTATCAATGGCCATTTTCTATTGGAACCCTACGAGACGCTTGTAAAGAAATTCAGGGAAAACATGATTTTTTAAGCTTTTGATGCGTATTGCTATTAACCATCCCAAAAGGGGTTAATGCTTGGTTTTTTGAATACCTTTATTACTAACAAATTTGGTCCTCGGTGAATTCCACTTCCAACAAAGTAGATTACGTTTATCTCTCGGGTATATCTTGGGTGCTGTGCGCATCTGAAAACAGCCTATTTCAAGAAAATTACGATGCTTAGCAGCCTGTAGAGGGTTAATAAATGATCACCGGAATATTTTGTCCATGCAACTTGTAATGTCACGCAAAGTCCTGCGATTAGTCAATTTTTCCTGAAAACCTACAAGTTGCTTTTAGAGAAATCCACAGAAAATGGGAATTTTAAGCTTTTAGGGGGTATCTCTCTTTAACCAGTCCAAAATGGGTTAAGACTTCGACTTTTGAATACCCTTACCACTATGAAAAATGTTTCCCCATCAATTTTGCGTCCGATAAAAGAAGGAACCTTTCTCGGTGGTACACCAAGTGGGTGCTGTTGGTGTTCAAAAACAGCCCATTTTATCACAATTTTGACTTTTAGCAGCCTGTGGAGGGTTAACAAATGCTCACCGTGGTTTTTTGTCCATGCAACTTCTATTGTCACACCAAGGCCTGGGAGTGACAAATTTTTCTTGAAAATCTACAAGACTCGTTTAGAGAAATCCACGGAAAATACAAATTTTTGAGATTTATGGGGGTATTGCTGTTTAACCAGCCCAAAACGGGTTAACGCTTGGTTTCTTGAACACCCTTATTACTGATAAAAATAATCCTCGGTGAATTCCACTCCCAGTAAAGGAAGTCATATTTATCTTTCGTGTATTGTTTGGGTGCAGTGGGAGCCTGAAACCGGCATATTTCAACAAAATGTCGATGTTTGGCAGCCTGTGGAGGGTTACCATATGCATCGCCTGATATGTCGTGTGTAGCAAAGGGCGTGTCACAGACAGGTCTAGCAATGACGAATGTATAAAAAAAATCTACAAGACGTGTTTAGAGAAAGTGCCGATAAACCCCAATTTTGGCAGTTTTTTGCCAATTCTGAGGAAATAAGGGCTAAATCGAAAATTCCGCTTCGGTACAGTTTTAGATTTTGTGCCCCTCTATGCGTGTGCAAAATTTTGTGAAAATCGGTTCGAAAATGGCTTCTGAATCGTACGGACAAAATGTGTGGAAAAAAAAAAAAAAAAAACCCCAAAAAACTAGACTTTATGATTCTGGAGAATCATGGCTTTTCCCGATTAGATTCCATGATTTTTCTTGACTCCACAGTGTCTGATGAATTGTTTTTAACTGTCTCACTAAAGTTCCTTCATTGATGTTATGAGAAAGGTGAGTATAGTAGTCTCAAATGACTCGGTTTCGGTTTGATAAAAAAATGTTTAGGTAAAACCCATCATTAATGGTAGAATGGGTTAATATCAATATCAATGTTTTCCTATCAGTTTTGCGTCCGGTAAAAGAAGTTACGTTTCTCTGTGGCATTTCCATTTGATGTTGTTGGTGTCCAACAAAAGACTATTTCCTAAATTTTTTTTACATTTAGCAGCCCATGAGGGGTTAACAAATGCCTACCAGAATAACTGATCCATTCAACTGGTCATATGACACCAAGACCTATCAACGGCCATTTTCTCTTGAAAACCCCACAAAATGTTTGTAAAGAAATCCATGGAAAACGATTTTTTAAGCTTTTGATGGGTATCCCTGTTAACCTCCCCAACATGGGTTAACGCTTGGCTTTTTGAATACCTTTATTACTTACAAAAATGGTCCTCTGTGAATTCCACTTCAAACAAAGGAGATTATGTTTATCTCTCATGTATACATTAGGTGCTGTGCGTGTCTGAAAACAGTCCCATGTTAACAACATTACGATGCTTGGCAGCTTGTAGATGGTTAAAAAAAACGCTCACCGGAGTATTTTGTCCATGCAACTTGTAATGTCACATAAAGACCTACGAATAGTCAATTTGTCTTGAAACCCTACAAGTTACCGTTAGGGAAATTCACAGAAAATGGGAATTTAAAGCTTTCAAGGGATATCTCTCTTTAGCCTGTCCAAAATGGGTTAAGACGTCAAATTTTGAATACCCTTACTACTTACAAAAATGTTTCCGTATAAATTGTATGCGCGATAAAAGAAGGCACTTTTCTTTGTGGTGTACCATTTGGGTGCTGTTGGTGTGCAAAAACAGCCCATTTTATCGCAATTTTGACCTTCAGCAGCCTGGGGAGGGTTAACTAATGCTGACCGGAATATTTTGTTCATGCGACTTGTAATGTCACACCAAGACCTGCAAATAGCCGATTTTTCTTGAAAACCTACAAGATGTTGTTAGAGAAATCCACAGAAAATGGGTATTTTAAGATTTTAATGGGTATCTCTCTTTAACCAGCCCAAAATGGGTTAAGACGTCAAATTTTTAATACCCTTACCACTTTCAAAAATATTTTCCGATCAATTTCGCGCCCGATAAATGAAGGCCCCTTTATCGTTTGGGTGCTGTTGGTGTCAAAAACAGCCCATTTTATCACAATTTTTACGTTTAGCAGCTCGGAAAGGGTTAACTAATGCTGACCGGAATATTTTATCCATGCAACTTGTAATGTCACACCAAGACCTGAGAGTGACCAATTTTTCTTGAAAATCTACAAGACTCGTTTAGAGAAATCCACGGAAAACATGAAGTTTTGAGCTTTTTTGGGGTATTGCTGTTTAACCAGCCCAAAACGGGTTAACACTTGGTTTTCTGAACACCCTTATTACTTACAAATCCTCGGTGAATTTCACTTCCAATAAAGGAAGTTATATTTACCTCTCGGGTATCGTTTGGGTGCCGTGGGAGTCTGAAACCGGCCCATTTCATCAAAATTTCGATGTTTGGCAGCCTTTGGAGGGTTACCATATGCATCGCCTAATATGTCGTGTGTATCAAAGGTTGTGTCATAGGCAGGTCTAGTAATGATGAATATTTTAAAAAAATCCTAAAGACGTGTTTCGAGAAAGTGCCGATAAACCCCAATTTTGGCAGTTTTTTGCCAATTCTGGCGAAATAAGCGTTAAAACGAAAATTCCGCTTTGGTACATTTTTAGATTTTTTGCCACTCTATGCGTGTGCCAAATTGTGTGAAAATCGGTTCGAAAATGGCTTCTGAATCGTACGGACAAAAATGTGTGGAAAAAAACCCCCCAAAAACTAGACTTTATGATTCTGGAGAATCATGGCTTTTCCCTATGAGATTCCAGGATTTTTCATGACCCCACGGTGTCTGATGAATTGTTTTTAACTGTCTCACTGAAGTTCCTTAATTGATGTTATGAGAAAGGTGAGTATAGTAATCTCAAATGACACAGTTTGATAAAAAATTGTTTAGGTAAAAACCATCATTAACGGTGGAGTGGGTTAAAGTCAATATCGTCGTCCAACAAGTCAATGACCGACAAAAGGAGTGTTTGTTTGACACATACCCACTGAGTGCTGTGTCAATTTTACAATGGTCCATTTTATCTCAAATGTGGGAGCGCGATGGCTCAGTTGGTAGAGGTGCAGGCTGCAAGCCGAGAGGTCTTCGGTTCGAATCCCACCTGCGGCAACCACGTTGTGTCCTTGGGCAAGACACTTCATCTCCATTGCCCGCATGGGGGCACGATGACGCCGTGTACTAAGGCGTACTGTACGTCGATGGTGCGCATGTCTTCAACCAATCTAACCCTGCCTGTGCTGCAGTGCGGAGTTACGATGTTGGGGAGCTGGCAGCTGCTCGTCGTTGCTCGGTGGTTCTCTCCGGGTACTCCGGCTTCCTCCACCCGTAAAACTGTCACGGTCATGATCAGCCATTGTGCATAAATATGTGACCTTAAACACCAATAAATAAATAAATAAATAAATATCTCAAATGTATCCAAAATATTGATGTCTGGCAGCCTGTAGAGGGTTAACAAGTGCTAACAGGAATATTTATTCATGCAACTTGTAATGTCACACCAAGAACTGTGAATGGCCAGTTTTTCTTTAAAATCTACAAGATGTTTTCAGAGAAATCCAGGGATAACTTGAATTTTAAGCTTTTGATGGGTATCATTGTTTGTCCACCCCAAAACGGGTTAAGTGTTGTTTTTTGAATACTCTTATTACTTCCAAAACTAATTCTCAGTGAATTCTACTTCCACTTATTTTGATCTCTCCTCCCAACTTCGGGTGCTGTGGGTATGCAAACACAGCCCATTTTATCAACATTTTGATGTTTGAGAACCTGCATAGGGTTAACAAATGCTTACATGAATATTTCGTACATGGAACTTGTAATGTCACACTAAGATCTGAGAATGGCCATTTTTTCTTGACAATGTACGAGATTTTTTTAGAGAAATCCTCCAATAACACGAAGTTTTAACCTTGTGATGGTCATCGCTCTGTAACCAGCCCTAAATGGGTTAATGCTTGGTTTTGTGAATAACTTCATTACTTACAAAAATGACTGACGGTGAATTCCACTTCCAATGAAGGAGGTTATGTTTATCTCGCAGGTACACATTTAGTGTTATGGTTGCCCAAGAACAGCCAATTTTCTCCAAATGTCTATGTTTGGCAGCCTCTGGAGGGTTAACAAATGCTTACCGAAATATTTTGTTCACGCAACTTGTAATGTCACTCGAAGACCTGCGAATGGTCAATTGCTCTTGAAAATTGTTTTTTGAGAAATCCACAGAAAACTGGAATTTTAAGCTTTTAAGGGGCATATCTCCTTAACTAGTCAAAAATGGGTTAAGACCTCGATTTTTTAATGCACTTACTACTTACAAAAATGTTTCCCTGTCAGTTTTGCGTCCGGTAAAAGAAATTAGGTTTCTCTGTTGCATTCCCATTTGATGTTGTTGGTGTTCAAAAACAAACTATTTTTTCAAAATTTTGACATTTAGCAGCCCATGGAGGGTTAACAAATGCTTACCGGAATAATTTATCCAATCAGCTGGTAATGTGACACCATGACCTATCAATGGCCATTTTCTCTTGAAAATCTTACCAGATGTTTGTAAAGAAATCCAGGGTAAACATACATTTTTAAGCCTTTGATGGGTATCACTATTAACAACCACAAAATGGGTTAACACTTGGTTTTGTGAATACCCTTATTACTTACAAAAATGGTCTTCGGTGAATTCCACTTCCAACAAAGGAGATTATGTTTATTTCTCAGGTACATGTTGGGTGATGTGGGTGCCTGAAAACAGCCCATTTCAACAAAATTACGATGCTTGGCAGCCTCTAGAGGGTTAATAAACGCTCACCGGAATATTTTGTCCATGCAACTTGTAATATCACACAAAGACCTGCGAGTAGTAATTTTTTCTTGAAAACCTACAGGATGTTTTTAGAGAAATCCACAGAAAATAGGAATTTCAAGATTTTAAGGGGTCTTTCTCTTTAGCCTGTCCAAAATGGGTTAAGACTTCGACTTTTGAATACCCTTACTACTTACAAAAATGTTTGCGTATAGATTGTGCGCTCGATAAAAGATGGCACGTTTCTTTGTGGCGAACCCATTGGGTGCTGTTGGCGTCCAAAAACAGCCCATTTTATCACAATTTTGACATTTAGCAGCCCGTGGAGGGTTAACAAATGCTCACCGCAGTATTTTGTCCATGCAACTTGTATTGTCACAACAAGGCCTGGGAGTGACAAGTTTTTCTTGAAAATCTACAAGACTCGTTCAGAGAAATCCACGGAAAACATGATTTTTTTAGCTTTATGGGGGTATTGCTGTTTAACCAGCCCAAAAGGGGTTAACGCTTGGTTTTTTGAACACCCTTATTACTGACAAAAATGATCCTCGGTGAATTCCACTCTCAATAAAGGAAGTTATGTTTATCTCTCGTGTATTGTTTGGGTGCAGTGGTGGCCTGAAACCGGCCTATTTCATCAAAATTTCGATGTTTGGCAGCCTTTAGAGGGTTACCATATGCATCGCCTGATATGTCGTGTATATCAAAGGGCGTGTCACAGACAGGTCTAGCAATGACGAATGTATAAAAAAAATCTACAAGACGTGTTTCGAGAAAGTGCCGATAAACCCCAATTTTGGCAGTTTTTTGCCAATTCTGACGAAATAAGGGTTAAATCGAAAATTCCGCTTCGGTACATTTTTAGATTTTGTGCCCCTCTATGCGTGTGCAAAATTTCGTGATAATCGGTTCGAAAATGGCTTCTGAATCGTACGGACAAAATGTGTGGAAACCTCCCCCCCCCCCCCCCCCCCCCCAAAAAAAAAAAATGTCTCACTGAAGGTCCTTCATTGATGTTATGAGAAAGGTGAGTATAGTAGTCTCAAATGACTTGGCTCGATCCTAATTAACACCATAATTATGGAAACACTGGAACTACCAGCGCGACTGAAGAGAACTATAGCAGCTCTGGGCATCTCTTGCCCTGTCACCTGGACTGTCCGGGAGACAGGCAAGAGAGTCCATCTGAACTTGGAGTTCGTCATTGAAGAGCACAACACCGCCACACCTTCTTCGGGGAGAGGTAGCACCTTTTGTGAGAGGAACCCCTCTCACACTGGTCCTCACCGAAGAAGCCTGGACCTGGCCCTGAAAAGAAGAAGAGCAAGAAGAAGAAGAGTCCGTCCACCAAGCGCCGGGATTCCAGGCGCCTGGAGGCCTTCCGGAATAGGAAGAAAGAGGTGAGCGAGAGGATGGAGGTCCTGGAGGCAGCTGCCAGTTCCCCTCCTAGTCCCACTAGTACACCCAACCAACTGCCAGCTCCTGAGCCGGTACTGTTGGATGAGGAACGTCTGGTGGAGACTGAGGAGGAACTGGAGGTTGCCTTTTCACCACCTCCCACCCCTCACTCCCCACTTCCTTCTCTACCGGACAGCCCGGGTGTGTCAATCTCAGCAACACAGCCACCTAAGTCTGCAGTCACCGCCGAAGAATTAAGGAGAATAATATAGATGGGAAGGCGAGCAGTTGAGATGGGAAACAGAATCGCCTCCGAAACCCACGAGTTCAGGGAACAATCCAAGGCAGATCTCAAAAAGGAATTAGACGCAATCCATTCACCAAACTCAACACTAAACTCAACATCGTCGACTTCCACATCACAATCTCAACCAACTCCAAAGAAAAAGAGCCGGAAGAAGCCTAGACGGGGTTAAGCCACCTCCCTCCTTCCTTTTCCTCCTCCACCGCGCCTTGACATCCTGCAACAACAACAAACAGCTAACGAGGGTCGAAAGGGGCCTGTCCTCCAAATCGTCCCTGCGCGCCTTCGGCGCGTCAAACCATTTCGTTCGTCTCAAATGACTCAGTTGATATGAAAATTGTTTAGGTAAAAACCATCATTAACGGTGGAGTGGGTTAATATCAATATCGTCGTCCGACAAGTTAATGACCCACAAAAGGAGTTATGTTTGTTTCACACATACCCACTGAGTGCTGTGTCTATTTGAAAATGGTCCATTTTATCTCGAATGTATCCAAAATATTGATGTCTGGCAGCTTGTAGAGGGTTAACAAGTACTAACAGGAATATTTTTCCATGCAACTTGTAATGTCACACTAAGAACTGCAAATGGCCATTTTTTCTTTAAAATCTTCCAAGATGTTTTCAGAGAAATCCCTGCGCATACGCTCTTTTCCAATTCGACGTGACAAAATGCAAAATTCATGTCGCTCTTCATGGAAAGTGATGCCATAACTATTCATGAACAAGGAGTGAAAATTTCATGGAAATCTGCCTAGAATTGGCTGAGATATGGTGTTTTGGAGAGAGGAGGTAATTGTTTGAATTTGGTCCTTCCTTTTCAAGCCAGTTCGAAAAAAGACGTCGGGAATGGGCGCAGAATCCTTCAGTGCCTCCTCGCTGGAGTCATTAAATGTTACAATTGTGTGTGACTGGTGGAGAGTTGACTGTAAATGGAAGTTGCTTCTTCAAGACAGCCACCAGGGATCCCAACACAACCTTTAAACCTACGAGAATCTCAGAAGTTTAAAGTCAAGAGAAATTGGCGGTGATTGGGTTTCTGGCAGGCAGGAAAAGATTGACGAAGATTTGCATATTGGACATTAAAATAGCACTTCAGACATACACGAACGATGTTCAGACCGCTGGAGGCAGCAACTTGAAATTTCCAGAACTTGTTCTACGAACCCTGGCCGACATTTTGGGATCTGTTTGGAGTGTCCGGACCGCGTGGAAAACACCACGCATCGCTTGGAATGTGAGAGTACTATTCGTCCCGACTCTATCAGTTTCGAATGGACACCGGCAGTGTTGTAGACGACTGTAGAGCTGCGATTGAACATAACGTCCCAGGTTTCGGTGCCACATTGCCTAACCAGCTCCAAAAGAGCGGCGGGGGAGGGGTATCCTGACACTATCTTTAAACCTTAGATAATCGTCAGAAGTTGAAGTGAAAAGAAATCGGCGGTGAGTAGGTTTTTTGGCGGGTAACGATTAACGAAAATTTGCCAATTAGACATTAAAATTGCACTTCTCACAAACATGAAGCGTGTCTAGACCGCTGAAGGCAGCGACATCTAATTTTCAGAACTTGTTCTACGCACCCTGGCCGACATTTTGGCATCTGTTGCAAGTGTCGAGGCCGCGTGAAGAACACCACGCATCGCGTGGAAAGTGAGAGTACTATTCGTCCCGACTCTATCAGTTTGGAATGGACTTGAGGACTGTTGTAGACTACTGTAGAGCAGCGATTGAGCATGAAGTCGGATGCTCAGTGGCTGTAATCAAGATGTTAATTTAGACTCCCATTACGGCCAAGATACTACAGAATGCAAATGGGTGGGTGGCGGGCATCATCACTGGATCTAATGTTGTATTTCTTGTTTCCTTTATATTCTATTTATTTTTTTTGATCTCTCTCTCTCTCTCTCTCTCTCTCTCTCTCTCTCTCTCTCTCTCTCTCTCTCTCTCTCTCAGTTTAATTTGTGTTTGTCTATAATGTTTATAATATTTAGATTTTGCTAGATTCTGTTATTTATGGAATACGTTTTGCCATATTGTAAATTATTAGTCACCGTACAGGAACGGAGGGGCTTCTAAGTGGTAAGCACTTGTCCTCCAATCCTGATTTGCATTGTCAAATGGCAAATAAAATATGTTTAATCTAATCTAACAGTAGGGGGGGGGGGGGGGGGGCATGTGTCCTAAGTAAAAAAAAACAGCAGGGGGCAGGTGTCCTAGGTAAAATAAACAGCATTGGGGGGGGGGGGGGGGGGGATGTCCCCGCTAATTAATTTTAATAGCAGGCAGTTGTTCATGGGGCAGGATGGAAACAACATTTCAACAAGAAACAACGGAAAACTTATTTGCAATAAAGCTGCAAACATAAACTTGATTTTAGGACCATTCCATGGACATTTTAAAGCCTACTGCGATATCAGCGTTTCTTACTCTCGTCCTTTCACCACACCGCAGTATTTTACCCAGGCCGAGTTCTGACGTCATGCAAGTTTGACCGACATGCTTTCAATTTTGTTATTGACAACAACATATTTATAATTTCGTGCTTACTGATCCGAATTTTGAAAACGACACACGCAATCGCGAAAGCGTTTTCTGAAAAACACGATTCTGTAAAAGGTTTTAGTGAAATTTGATTATTTTTTTTATTTTCAATTTCGATGGCTCTTGTTGAAAAGGTGCTAATCACTGATCGTCCCAAACGAGATCAAAGACACGCCGTATATTAATAACAGACAGAGAATCTTCTAAGAATATACATGCGCAATCCTAAAATGCAATAAATCAAGTGTTTTTTCACGTTTTATGAGAGAAATATGTCCAATTGTATCATTGAATCATGTTTAGGTATATGTGGGTGAGAAATTTTCTATACGGACAAAATACAGGCTAAATAAAATATTTGCCATTATTTTCCGCAGACGTATTTTTGTCTTTGCTTCTTGGGGAAATTTCTTGCTGCTAAATACAACGAAGGTGTGTTATTTGATGTGGTCAGAACCGTCAGGTGGTCGGGTCCGAAACCGCACCTCGCAGAAGATTTAGTGGGGGGTGTCGATTTTACAAGTAATGTAGGC